>CM053399.1:107192371-107274538 GCA_028644305.1 Xerus rutilus | reverse complement strand
CGCATGCGTCGAACACAGCACGCATGCGCCAAGCACACCAAGATGGCGGCCCCCAGTGATGCTCTCGGCTCATACCGGAAGGGATCTGACAGCACCAGCTGCACCGAAACCAATCTCAGAAGACACTGGACTCTAAGTCAACACCTCTTCCTGGCCCCAGGCCTGCCTCTTCCGGATGGGGAAAAGGCCATATAACCCTGTGTAACACGAGGCACAGCGCCATTTTCCCGACCTATTCGAGCCTGGCGATTGGGTGGGAAATTGGTCCGGGAGCGTATTTTCTTGGAATAAAAGCCTGCGTTGGTCCTGTTTCACTTCCATCTGGTCGTTGGTCTTACAATAACTTTGGGAAAGGGGTTGGCTGGTTGGTTTATCTTTGCTCCATGTGGTGCTGGCTGGGCAGTGGGCTGGATTCTACTTTCAAGATGGCTTCTTCATTCACATATCTGACTCCTCTGCACTCCTTGGCTTCTCTCCCCCCACGTGGCATTTTATCCTCCAGAGTCTCTCCACATGCCTGAGGATTCTCACAGCACGGCTGTTGCAGGGAAGTTGTACTTTTTAAAGTGGTAGCTGGCTTGTGGGGGTAAGAGCAAAACATGCAGCCATGCTACAAAAGGTCCAGAACAGTATCACTTCCTCCATATTCTCTTGGTCAAAGCAGACCAGGGTATACCCAGATTCAAGAAAGTGGAGAAGCCTGGCGCGGTGGCTCACGCTTGTAATCCTGGCACTTTGGGAGGCTGAGACAGGATAATTTAGTCAATTTAATTTTAAAGAAGAATCGCGAGTTCAAAGCCAGCCTCAGCAATGGCGAGGTGCTAAGCAACTCAGTGAGACCCTGTCTCTACATAAAACACAAAATAGGGCTGGAGATGTGGCTTAGTGGTCGAGTGCCTCTGAGTTCAATCCCTGGTGCCAAAAAAAAAAAAGAAAGTGAAGAAACAGACTCCCTCTTGGTGGAGGAATGCAAAAGTGACATTGAAGAAGAGCTCATGTTTTACAGCTATTTTTGAAAAATGCATAGTGCCACAAATTCAAAATACTTCCCATGAATTTAAGTTTTTTACAACCCTATGAAGTAGCAACTACAATCTCTACCATTTTTCAGATTAAAAAACCGAGTTCCATGGAGCCAAATAATTGGCCAAAAGGGTATAGAGTCAATAAGTAATGTATCTTCCTTAAATAATGAGGAATCTGATGGGTGGGCTAAACTGTCACTTCCTACTTATCAAACTCAATATGTCAAACCTGAGCCTGTTTGTATTCTTGTATGAAAAAGAAAATTTGTTAGTTGTTTTAAAGCCTTTTCTTTGGACATAAGAAATTTTTACATAGTATATTGGAAAACAAAAATAGGACATAAGTGATCTTTTCTCCTTCAAGGAGCCTGGGGTGTGATGGAAAGAACTGCAGGTGCTCCCATCTACATCTGTGTGCTCCCATCTACATCTGTGGAAAGTTCGGTAAGTTACTTGAACACTCTGGATATTTGCACTACTAAAAATAAAAGTGAAGCTACATATCTCGAAGTGTGTTGTATTAAAAGAGTATGTATGGGTGATACGACAGCCTGGGTGGGCAGAGGAAAAATGCAGTAAGTGTTAGTTGCTAAAGTGTGTGAATTCAGGGGTTGAATAGAGGTTGATTTCCTTCCTATTTACCTAAACAATAAATCTCATCCTGCCTTCTATACTCTGGTGGGAGAGGTGTGACTCACCTACTACCTTCTTCTTTGCAGTTTGGCTCTGGCCTTGTATGTGGCTAATCTTTTCCTGAGTCTTGTTGTTTCTACTTTCCCTTAGTATCAGCTTAAATTGAATCAATTCAGGAGCTTTGCATTTTAGATTGTGCACAGAGAGAATTTCAGTAAATATTCTTATAATAAATAATTCTTATAATTGGCTCATTTTGTTTATCTGCATGCAAAATGACTTTGGGTCAAAAGGTATGCATTATTTGTGAATTTGACAAATTCTGCCAAATATGATCCTTTATACATTTACCAATTTATCATCTCTTGCCAATGTAGGAGAGATCTGTTTTCTCTCTTTGCCAACAGTGTGATTTGAAGCTCTTTGTTCTTTTCTAAATTAGTCAGTGAAATATGGTATGTCATTGTAATATAGTTAGCATTTCTTTATTATGAGTGATGTTGTCTTCTCATGTGTATAAGAAAATTTGTGACCATCTCTTCATATTGTTGTCCATAATTTTGCATTGAAATATATAATACATATGTAGGATTTACTTCCAACATCACTTTTATACTAACAAAATGAGCATTTTATTTGCATATGTAAATACTTTTCTAGCTTTTGCATGTGAGTGAGTTTGCTTTGTAGTGTTTTTGTTATATAGAATTATAAAAATTTATACAGACAAGTTTTGGGTTTTCGGGGGTATTTTGAGTTTTTCATCATGCTTAGAGATACTTTTCTCCATTCTAAGACGATGAAAACAATCTCCCATGTTTTATTTTATATTTTTATTTATCATGCAAAGCTTCTCCACCCACCTGATTATGACAAACTGGTGAAATTAGGAAACTTTACATAAAAATCTAGATTCTTGGTTTGGGAGATCTGTAGCTCTCTCACATGGAAACAATTGGCTGGAGATGAGGGGCAAACATGCCCCTCAGGACAGGACCAATCTTTTCTACTTTGCTAGGGTCCCTACCTTGCCCTTGTACTTATTGGCATTTCAAGCAAGCCTTCCTAGGCAATTAAGCTTGCTGCCCCTGAATTAGAATCTTGTGTGAGGTTAGGGAGTAGAAGGTCTGAGCTGATGAAAGAGTTGGGTTCTCTTTGCATAACTGTTTTCTGTAAGATTTTACAAGTGTCTCCATTTTAACATTATAAGATGGTGCTTCCAGAATTGGGGTACACACTGATATTCTGAAAGTAGGCAAATCCATCATACCAATGTACATCTTGCTTAAGCATGGTTTAACTAGTATGATAATGGTGGTACACTTTAACTGGAAATTTATTTAAAACAGTATTTTTCAAAATATTTATGGATTTAATTAGAGTACAAATCAATATTTGGATGATTTTTTTCCCTAAGATTAAACAACTTTAACTTATGCATGTGATCGGTCATTTCTAACATGCGGGTCACTTAGGTATAATTTTAAGTATAGATAAATTGTTCTGCAAGTCAATGTTTCCTGCACTGTACTCATTTAAAATAGCTAATGTTGAGTCAGTGCCCTGTCAAACAGAGTTATCAGGTAAAAGTGAGGTTAGTTGACTCATGAAACCAGAGGGGTACTTTGAATTAACACACTGAATAAAGTCTCTGTTAATCACAAAGAAATATTTCTATGTGTGAGATAAAGAGTAAAAGTGGGAAGTCAAGAAGGAGAAATTACATTGTTTCTTAAAGTCTTTCTGAATTTTATTCAAATAATAGAGAACAGATTTATTTCAAATAATTACAATTTATTTCAAATAATTGTGATAACATGCTTAATGTGTATAAGGAATTACATGTTGAGCAGAAGAAGAGTAGCTTGAATACTTAAAATCTGGTATGGAAAAAAGGAAAACCATGTAAATAAATATAATACTGCATCTGAGAAATGAATGCAATCATTAGGCATTTTGTTTTGTGTGGATAACACAGAGTATACTTATACAAACCTAGGTGCAATAAATTCAGATATAGATAATTTATAAGTTTAAATAAAGAGATACAATGGGCTGAAAGTGAATGGAATCATACAATTATCCCAGGGACATACAAACTCAAGAAAATCACTATAGCCAGAATAATATTAGACAATATCTATTTTAAGGCCAAAGACATTTTGGTGATCATTAAACAGTGTCTAGTTAATTTGGCTAAATTAAGAAATAAATCGACCATCATACAAGGAGTTTTTCAGATAACTCCCTTAGATATTTATAGACAAGACAGATAAACAGTAAATGTGTAGTTAACCAGCTCTGTGGATATGTATGGAACACTTCTCCCAAATACTGGGGAGCATTCACAGGATTTATGAAAACTGACCTTGATTTTAGAACTAAAGCAAATCTCAGCAAAAATTAAGAATGAATGTCATATGAAGCACATTACATAAACAGTGCAATTAAGTTAGAAATCTATAATGAAAAGATAACTTTAAGACATACCATAGGCTCAGGAACTGGAAAATAAATTCCTAACTTCTCATGAATCAAAGAAGAAATCAATATGGAAATTTAAAAATTACATGAAATTGACATTTCATGAAACTGCTATTGATGGAAATTTGTGGAGAGTTGTTCAGTTCCAGCTGTGATGTCAAAGATGCCAGGACTTCTGACTTTCCTCAAAGGAACCTGAAAATCTTGGATATTTTAATAGGGAATTTTCTGGTCATGAAACTGTGTGTGCCTCTCCATCTTTCCCCAAAGCACTGACAGACCTGTAATTCACCCTTTTGCAGTTTTATGTGGGAAGAGGGAAACCACTGAAGGTTTAATGTCCTGAAGAATAATATCACCAAATTGATTTGATTTGAAATATTAAGGGGTCAGTAATACTCTATATTATTGTTGCATACATAAGGTATCTTATTTGTATATAATACACAAAATATTATATAAACATTTTTAAATAAAAATAAGTCTAGCTCAATCTTTCACTGCCAGGTATATAAAATACATAGCAGTTGATTTTGGAGCTTCCCAAATCACTCTCCACTCAGGCTGCACAGAATCTTGACAGTTTTTGTAAGCCCAGGGCATGGTAGTGCAAGCCTTGTAATCCTAGTGGCCCAGGAGGACTGCAGTTTTGAAGCCAGCCTCAGCTACTTAGTGAAGCTGCAAACAACCTAGTGAGACCCTGTCTCAAGAAAGAAAAAAAAGGCGGCTAGAGATGTGACTTAATGGTTAAGTGCCCCTGGGTTCAATCCATGGTATCTAAATAAATAAATAAATAAATAAATAATAAAAATAAGCCTAGGGAAATGAAAGAAGTCCCTGGTCTTATAGCTCTGTGATGGCTGCAAAAATCACTTCTTTGCCTTTATCTCTTTTTTATTATTAATATTTATATAACTGATACATAAAAAAATTATAAATACAAGGTACCATACATCTTTTAATACATGTATACATTGTGTAATATTCAAATCAGGGTAAGCCTATCTATTTTCTCAAACATTCATCTTTTTTATTTTTATTTTTGGTACTGGAGATTGAATCCAGGGGTGCTTTATTACTGAAGAATATCCTCAACCCTTTTTATTTTTTATTTTTGGAACAACATGTCACTAAGTTGCTTAAAGCCTTGCTCAGTTGCTGAGACTGGCCTTGAACTTGTGGTTCTCTTGCCTCAGCCTTTGGAGTTACTGAGATTACAGGTGTGAGCCACTGTGCTCAGCACAGACGTTTATCTTTTTTTTTTATGGTTTTGACACATAGTACACACCTAATAAATCTTGTTGTTAGTTACTGAGCCCCATAGGTAAAACAGATTGAATAATGCCAACATTGCAGTGCAGAGGTGTTGAACAAAGGCTAAAGCCCTTTTCAGTCTGTTAAGTGAGTGAATCAAGAAACCAAGGGAACAGCTAGCCTAGTGGAAGACCTGGACTGGAAGGGCTGTTCTGATATAGGGATTTCAGAACCATAGCAGAAGCATTGTTGCAGGATAGGACTTATGTATAGGAAGAGAAGACCCAGAAAGATGGGATAGTCTTCCTGAGCCTTTTTGTCATTCAAGTTTCAGTTATTATGCCACCTCAGAGAGGACTTTCCTGGTCCCCTAGTTTCTTCTGTCACATAGCTGTACTGTAATTATGTCAGAAAGAATGCGTTATGATTTGACATTTTCTTGTTTATTATTTGTTTCCTATTATTGACACTTTGGTAGTATCAAACATACATCAGCCTTATTCACTATCAAGTCTCCAGAACCTAGAGCATATTATGCATGCAGTAGGCATTTCATAAATATCAGTTGGGTGAGCAAGTGTATAAAGATGTTCTTGAATGAAAATGGGGTTTTGGCTTTACAAGCCTGTGGTAATTTAAAAATATTGTAAATTGAGTATGCGTTTAGTATACATAAACTCCCAAACATCAGACCTTAGTCTAGCCTACCTTAAGCATGCTCAGAGTGCTTACCTTGGACAAAATTATCTAACACAAAACCTGTTTCATAATAAAGTATTGGATATCTTATGTAATTTATAAAATACCTGTATCCCCCAAATGCTAGAAATGTGACCTACTAGAGTATTGAAAGCATTCCCAAGTCAGAACAATTAAAATGTGGATTCGGGGAATGAGAGGAAATACTCTAGCCTTCTTGTTCAAAGAAGGGTGATGTTGTACAATTATCCAGGTAGGACTGATTATTACTGACAAGCTATGTGTAGTAATTAACAAATTATATTTTATACAAAGTGTTGTAGATCATAGTTAGAAGGGGATAATAATGATATCTCATAATTATCTTGGGCTTTCATCTTTCCAAAGAATTTTAAAGTCTGTTATTTCATTTTATCCTTACAAATTATGCCCTAAATTTTGATAATGTTGTATATTTAGCAGGTTTTAGTCAGATAGGTGTTCTCTGAATGTTTGTAACCATAACAGAGGCTGGTGCAGTTGCTTAGGGTATAGAGGAAGTTGAGTTGCCCTTAAAAATATCTGGCAGCAAATTAAAAGTAGGGAAAGAAAAATCCTATACATTTAAGTACTCAGATATCTAATTCCCTTGTGATTTCAGACTCTGTTCATAACAGTGAATGTTTTGGCATCAACAAAAACTGCAAGCTATATCCATTGCAGTGAAGAGTGAAATGGCAGTGAGGTTTGGCTTTCATTGGTGGCTGGGATTAAGACCACATTAGTAATTAGCTGTAACTCATTTGACTCAGCAATTACCTACAATTATTCATAATCTCATGGGTAATGGAACACACAACACAGTTGGCCCACACTACCTTTTGGGTACTGACCTCTTGAGTAAGAGGTCATCCTAGGCATGAGGCGGGGTGGGCTTTCAGCAGTCAGTGGGTCTGGGAAACAACATGTGAAAATAATTTACTAGAGACACCATAAAGACATTGTGCACACAGGGAAAGCTTTTTAATTTTTTTTAAGTAGAATAGTTTTTTGGCTTGTTTGTTGGTTTGAAAGGAATGCTCTAGAAAACAATATGGTGGGCTTTCTGTGGAGTATGCAACACAGCCTCAGTTTTATATTGAAACCACAACAGTTCTGGGGAAAAAAACAAAAAAAAAGAAAAACGAACAAATAAACTATGTGGAAGAACAGTTTTTTGGTTTGTTTGTTGGAAGAGAAGAGTCAACCAAGGGAAACCATAACTGAGCAAGAGAGCTCTGGGATGGAACCTTATAGAGTCTCAGTGCACAGCCCTTTCATAAGCAAGCAAACATTTAAGCTCCACTTTATTCTAAATCTAAAGAATCTAAAGGTGGCTCATAAATAAAGCTCTTTTAACAGGGTAATAAGTTGGAAAAGTGGGCTTGAAGTAATTGTGTCACGTAAGGTCATATTCTTAATGAGATTTTAGACTTTTTGAATTACTTCTAATTTTCATAGCTTAGATTTGTAGTCTCTATAATAGAGGTTAAGAGTAGAGATTTTTAGAGTGACATTACACTGTGTTCCAATTCTGTCCCTTTTATATGATGGCTGGCCAATTTACTTAATTTTTCTTAGTCTCAGTTTCTTCTGTAAGTTGGGAAAAATATTAACTACTATCTCATTAGGTTATTGTGAAATTAAGGAGATGAGAAGTTCTTAGCATAGCATTTGGTATTGTGTGTCATAGGTCCTTGTTATTATTAATGGCACTTCCTTATAAAAAGATATATGCTGTTCTAGTTAATATATACAATTATGCCATGATTATATCATCTTCATTTGTCAGGTGAGGAAACTGAGCCCCAGAAAGGCTAGATATACTGAAGTTTAGACAATCCCATAGCTAGTGTGATTGGATATGAAGTGTCCCCTCAAAGTTCCTGTGTTAATGCAGGAATGTTTGGAGATGAAGTAATTGGATTAGATTGTGAGAGCTGTAACCTAATCAGTCCATCCTAGTTTGAATGGACTGACTGGGTGATAACTGAAGGCAGGTGTTGGATGGCTGGAGGCAGTGGGTCACTGGACACATGCTCTGGAAGGGTTATTCTTCCCTGTGGCCCCTCCCCCTCCTCTCTTTGCCTCCATGGGGACATGAGAGGAGGAGCTTTCTTCCAATGGACACTTCCTCCGTGATATGCTGCCTTACCTTGCACCCAGAGCAAAAAAGTCAGCAATCTATCTACTGAGACCTCTGAAACTGTGATCCCCAAATAAACTTTCCCTCTATAAATTGTTCTTGTAAGGTATTTTGGTAACAATCATGCAAAAACTGTCTAACATAGATTGAGCCAGAACTCAGAACTCTGGTGATCAAGTCTCCCTTTAGAAAGGTTCAGTAGTTTAAGATAATGACATCAACTATATTCTATGGCTAACCAGCACTCTATGCTTTCCTTACATGTTATTGTCAAGGATAGGATGCAATTTTCTTCCTTTGAGCTCCTTCAGCTGTCCCTACAACTCCTTACCAGCTACTCTACTTTTTAATCACTGGATCAGAGTGGTAGGTAGCCTAATGTTTATTTAGCTCATCTCCCCCAGGATGTCCTAATACCATAACCTATTAATAAATTAACTTATACAGCAAAAAGGAGTTAAAGTTGAAGATAGAACTTACAATAAATTATTCTGGAGTATCACAAGTGTCCTTAAAAGAGGAAGAGAGAGGCAGGAGAAGAGTTAAAGAAAATGTAATACTGGAAAGGCCAGAGTGCTGTGAAGTAAGAAGTCTTCCATTTTTGCTGGCTTTAAGATGGAGGAAGGTCATGAGCCAAGGAATGTGGACAGTCCTAAAAGCTGGAAAAGGCAAGGTAATAGATTCTCCTCTAGAGTTTCCAGAAAGGAACACAGCTCTGATTTTTTTTTTTTTTTTTTAACCAGTGAGACCACATTGGACTTCAAAATCACAAAACTCTAAGATAAATATTTGCTGTTTTAACACAGCAAGTGTGTGGTAATTTGTTATAGCTACAAGAGAAGATTACTTCAAGTCATGTCAAGTTTTCTTTCATTTGTCAGAATTGAGGGTCAAAAGCACATAATAAGGAAAGATGATGAAGAAAAATTTAAACCATGTTCTTAGGTACCTTGAATTCCAATTATATATAACTTGCCCTCCCAACTGCCCTCCCCATCCAACTTGTTGCCTTATAAATAACAGGAAAGCAAATGAAAATTTGATTAGGTGCACTTAGATGCTAAATCTTTAGTAATATTTAAAGAGGTTCTTTTATTCAGATATTTTTAGAAATGTTAATTGATTATACGATAGCTACCATTTCTTGAGGCATTACTATATGCTAGTAACATGAGTACATTTTATAATCTAATTCTTACAATGAACTTGTGATTGTGGACAAAAAAAATAAAGGTCAGAATCCAAAGTCCCAGAGTTAAGATGTGGCTGAATTGGGAATTTAGCTGAGTTCGTTTGATTCTAGAGCCTGAGCTTTAAGGCTCTGCATTGTGCTGACAGTCACAAAAAGCTTGCTTCTTAAAACCTACCACTGCCATTTACAAATGACTTCTCCTCAGAGGAGCTGTGGCATGGAGTGAAGAGTCATCAGGAATCAGTCACGCTCAATTTTAGATTCCAATTCTGTTTTTATTTACGTGACACAGATACTTTTTATCTGTGAGCTTGAGTTTTCTAATTCATATGACTTCCTACCTCCAGGCCCTAGATTGATAGATGAGTTGGAAATGGACTATACAACGCCAATCCAGTAGATGGTCATAGCCTTGTTTTCTTGAGCTCAAAAGATTCTTCAGTTTGTATTATTGTTTATGTAATTGTTTTCAAGTCACCACAAATATTCTAGTTCTTGCTCTTGATAATTTTACATTTTGGAACTTTAAATTTTACTTTAGCATTAGTCTGCTTATGGTTTTCAGTTCATTAATTTTAATTGAATGCTTTGAGCAATTATAGTGAGGTAAACATTATATTGCTACCTCTGATCCCAATTCAACACACTAACCTCTCCTTTTTCTTATTCACTACTGGTTGAAGATGGTGTATGATGGGTTCCTGTTTTCCCAAATGTAACTGACAAATACCTTGGAGATACTTTGAGATTATTCTAATATACTATTTCTCCTCAAATATTTCCCCATGATTTTATCATCTATTGGTACCTCTTGCCTGTAACAATTATTACTGTGGTTATTGCTTTAAGGGGGGGGCCCATGGGTCCGCTCGGTGAGTTGGGGGTCCTGAGAGATGGAAAAGAAGGGGTCTCCCGGGAAGACGAAATAGAGTCTCTCAGGATGATGATAGTTCACGGGGCCGCTCTCCCCAGACCCCAGGGTGTAGGTAAAGAACTGCTCTGCCAGAGTGAGACGCAAAAACACCCAGAGCGAGAAACAGGAACACTGGAGCAAGAAGCAGAAACACCGTTTATTCCAGAAAGTGCAGAAACTTATATACACTCTTGGACCAATCAGGTCCAAAGGTTACAAACAAAGAGGTGCTCTCTGTCAAGAGCACAGTCTATTAGCATAGAATGGGGAAAGATGGAAGGGAGGAGTTGAAGATATGGAGAGTGCTCCCACACTGTGGTGTTTACCTAATGGTGATTTTTTTTATTCCCTCATTCCTTCCATATTTATTTCTTAAGAAGGAGAGAACCATGAGGAAGAAAGAGTTCCTTTCTTTCTTTCTGTCTTTCTTTCTTTCTTTATTTATTTTTGGTACTAGAGATTGAACTCAGGGGCACTCGACCACTGAAACACATCCTCAGCCCTATTTTGTGTTTGATGTAGAGACAAGGTCTCACTGAGTTGCTTAGCGCCTCACCATTGCAGAGGCTGGCTTTGAACTCGTGATTCTCCTGTCTCAGTCTCCCTAAGTGCTGGGATTACAGGCTTGTGCCACCGCGCCCAGCTTCCCCCATTTATTTATTCAGTTATTCATATATATCCATGAACACTCCTAGGTAATTATTTTATAGTATTTATTTATAGTTCAGTACTACTGTTATTTATTCCTGGATCAAATCATTGCAGCTGTGACCCACAGCTTGAGATTTTGTCCTTTTGGCATGCACTCATTCTTTCTTGAGGACTTCCTGAAATTCTGGCACCACCAGATCTTCAAGGTTCATCTTATAATTTTCCTGGCTCAGCCCTAGAATCAACCTCTTTTCCAAAAGGGACCTGATTTCTTTTATTGGGGAACGGTATATAGGAAACAAGATCCAGGTTCTAGGGTTTCTTGAATTACTATGGGTTATCATTGCTTCTAGACTATCACAGAGTTAGGAAACACATACACATGAATATATTTTTAAAAATATTTTTATTTGTTTGAATTAGTTATACATGGCAGTAGAATGCATTTATGCAGTTTGATATACATAGATGGGATATAATTTCTCATTTTTCTGATTGTTGTAGAATCACATCAGTCATGCAGTCATATATATACATAAGGTTATAATGTCTGTTTTATTCTATTGTCCTTCCTATCCCCTTATCCCCTCCTCTCCTCTTCCTTCATTCCCCTCCAACCTAATCTGAGGTAACTCTATTCTTCCCTAGTGCTCCACCCCTTATTGTGAATTAGTATCTACATATCTGAAAAAACATTTGGCCTTTGGTATTGGGGGATTGGATTATTTTGCTTAGCATGATATTCTCCATCTCCATCCATTTACCAGCAAATGCCATAATTTCATTCTTTAAAGCTGAGTCATATTCCATTGAATATATGTCCCACATTTTCTTTTTCCATTCACCTATTGAAGGGCATCTAGGTTGGTTCCATAGTTTAGCTATTGTGAATTCAGCTTCTATAAACATTGACGTGACTGTGTCACTGTAGTATGCTAATTTTAAGTCCTTTGGGTATAAACCAAGGATAATGGGATACCTGGGTCAAATGGTCATTCTATTCCAAGTTTTCTGAGGAACCTCCCTACTGCTTTTCATAGTGTTTGTGCCAATTTGCAGTCCCACCAGCAATGTATGAGTGTACATTTTTCTCTACATCCTTGCCAAAGTTTATTGTTGCCTGTATTCTTGATGATTGCCAAACATGAATTCATTTATATTTTAATCTGCCTACATATATCTGAGATCATGAGTTCATTCTGATATTTCTGATTCCAGGCCAACAGGAAGATTCACTGTAGCTTCCTCTTTTCCTTATCTGTAACTTCTTTCTCAAATAGTGAGAAATTTGATCTTTATTCTGTAGTATACTTACTTAACAAAGAGTAAATAAATAGTTGTAGACTTATGTTACATAATACATGGGAAACCTTTGTAGCAAAAGCTTTCAGACTACTTTCTACACAGTGGGATTTCTCAGCTGTGCTTCCAATATACACAAAACCAGCATATAGTTTTTCATCTCTTCACTAATCTTCCACCTTATTATCCTCATGGTTTTCTACATGTTGAAGGCTGTGGTCTGTGGCACAGGTCATGGCACAGTTGCCTGGCATAGCAAGTTGCCAGCAGGAGCATTTTGTTTTTCTTTTTCTCCTTTTCTTTTATTTTTTTGTTTTTCAGTGCTGGGGATTGAACCCAGGTGCTTGTGCATGCCAGGCAAACATTCTACTACGGAGCTACAGCAGGGGCATTTCTAATGCAAGTTTGGAAGACTCAAACATCTCTTTCTATAGCTTTATCAGTGAATTCCGTGCATGATGTTTTGATAAGGATTCTGAAAGAGGTCAGCATAGGGAGAGAAACTATCACTCTGGGCATCTCTCTCATCTAACCATGTATTGTGGGAAAACTTTGTTTTCATTCTGTGATTCTCCCATGCTACCAGATAAAACCACTGCAGGAGCAGAAGTACAGAGTGGAGGTCTATCAAACCCCCACTGGTAAATTTCATGCAACTTTTGGCTAAAGTACTTCACTAAAAACATTATAGATAATGAATATGTTGGGTCACTCCTAGGTTAAGCCAGTTTGGGGTAAATTGACTATTGGATGACTCTCAATATGAACAGTCTATAAGACCCTTCTGTCCCATTTCTCATTTTAGACTTGGAGATATCAGTGTCAGCATGGGGAAGGGAGGAGAAGAAAAAGAACAAGATAGAAAATCATAGAGAATTTCATCATGCCCTTTCACTCCTGCAGGCTTCTAAGTTGGTTCCGACCCAAACTGAGGTAGGGGAGGGAATAGAAAACACTTAGCTCTCTGATTTAAGTGCTTTTTATACCTGAAGAAATAGCTAGAAAAGCTATGGAATCTTTCTGGTCTTTCTTTTTTTTTTTGGTACCAGGAATTGAACTTAGGGGTACTCGACCACTGAGCCACACCCCCAACCCTATTTTGTGTTTTATTTAGAGATAGGGTCTCACTGAGTTGTTTAGCGCCTCACCGTTGCTGAGGCTGGCTTTGAACTCATGGTTCTCCTGTCTCAGCCTCCCAAAGTGCTAGGTGTGCCACCGTGCCTGGCTTGCTGGTCTTTCATCTGAGTCAGAGAAGAATGATTTAGTAAAATTTGGTTGAAAATGCATTGCAAACAATAATGAGTTGTATACCCTATTTTACCTATTTATTCTAAGACATCCTACCATATGTATGTGTGTGTCTGTTACATATATATATTGTACAGATCTATATCTGTAACTATATCTATATCTATGTAACTGTATAAATATATATCTCTATCTTAGCACAAGTGAATACATTCATGGAGATTATTTTTCTCTCTCTCTCTCCTGTCTCTCTTCTCTTTCTCTCTTTGCCTTTCTGAATAGCTATTATTAAATATATAATGTATCTCATAATCTGACTGAGGAACTACTTCAAATTCTTTTGTTTAAGGTAATATTCTTAGCTTATGTGTGAGATTTTGGAAGATAATGGAAGATAGCTTCTTAAGAATATATGTTGAAGAATAAAGCTACACCCTAATTTCTTATTTCTTTGGTATTATCAGGCTAACAATCTCATTCCAATCTAGGAAATCAAAAGCTAAATTTTCATACTGTTTGCAATCTTTGCATATCTAAGACAAATTTTACCTTTTAGGCAAAACACTTTTGTCTCTAGTGAGTATATTTCTATTTTTCTTTTTTCAGAATGGTTCCAGAAAGGGGGTAAAAAAAGAAAAGTTTATACATAGAAAAATGGAACCAGATTGATAACCTGTTTATTAACTAACTGTCTTTTCTGGGGTTTTGGGGTTTTTTTTTTTTTTTTTGGTACAGTAAATTGAGGAACCAGATTGATTCTTCAAATATAAAAGACAAAAAATAAATAAATAATAGCCATCCTTACCACTACAACATGTCCTCATTTTTGGCCAGTTATGTGCAAGTTTCTACTTTATTTGATTTAAAAGAGGAGCATTGGAGAATTCTGAAAAGATGAAGTTTCTAAGGGAAAGGCTGACAGACCCTTAACTACAAGCGTGTTGCCAGGCGCCACCATAATAAAAGGTGGCAAGCATCCAGGAGCTCTTGCAGCTGCATGCCTGAACTTTATTAAATATCTAACTATAGTTTGCAGGCCCTGGCCAGCTTGTAACTCATTCGTCTGACACATTCCAGTTTGTAATTAGTATAGGACTAATATGGTCCTTGCTTTTTTATTCTTTTCCTGTAAAACAAGACTGTTTCAAAAGACAAAGATGCACTTCACTTGGCAATTGGGGAAATCCAAGAGGTTGGATTTTCCATGTATTTGGGCATTGCTGGGGTCTGAGGTTCAGCATTCTTTTGTCTCCTCCTAAAGTAACATTCAGATTTCACTTCAGCCTATGTTATCAATCTCTTCCCTCATAAAATTTTGTATTTCCTTTGACCAAATCTGTTATTTCATAGAAAATGGATCACTTCTCCTGCTTGATCTCTCCTTTTGTGAACAAGTGTGGATAGATGGAGCCTGTCAAATGGAATGACCAGGATATGCAGAGATCATATGTGTCTCTAAGGGGTCTTCAACTAGTGTGCTTCATGCTTGCCATTATTTCCTGGAGCTGCTGTGGTAGATCTAGAGAGTAGTGGTTCAGCTGAGACAAACTTTCTACATAGTTCCAGTTGGTTCAGGCCACAAACTATGGGAGATTGAAGTTGCAAGTAATCATGGTTTTTGCTTGTTTCTTTTAAATGCTCTGTAAGTTTGAGGTCCAACTCTCACAGGTGTTTGCTTATCTATAGAATCACTTCGCTGACATTTTTCCTACTCCTGGGACAAGTGTCTGTATGTTCTGTGACAAAAGTTCAGTCACATCATTCGGTTTAGATGTTTGAAGAGACCACTGTGCACTTTGATCCGCCCTCCTGGGTTCTAGTGAATTGTAATGGGTTCCAGTTTGTTCCTATTCTCCACCCACTTCACTTCCAACTTTTTTTCCATGCTTGCTCTGCTGACTGTAGGGCCACCGCAGACACATGCCAACAGCCTCATAGGGACAGCACAATCATCAATTATCACTTTGTAAGATCAAATTCCCATGGTAACTCCCTCAGTACCACTCCAGCAATCTGCCCTTCTTATTTCAACTGTGCCTGATGCAGCTGCATAGTTTTAAGTGTTCCAACCCTAGCACAGTGCCCAAGACTTGTTTAATTCACTTTCATTGCTGAGCTAGAACAGACATCTTTCTTCTCTTTTCACATCTGAGGGATTCAGTGACTTGACCCAGCTAGCAAATACTAGAGATAGGATTTGAATTCAGACTGTCTGAGATTGTACCAAGTATGCCCTGAGTGGATATAAGTTGAAATAAAAAGAAGGTAAATTGTTGGGGTGTTCAGTGTCATCAGTAATCAGGGTCACACAATAATGAGATGCCATTTTCCATACATGTGACTGGCAAAAGTTTTTTAGTTTGCTTGTTGGTTTGTTCCCTACCCCCCAAGTTTAAAGTGAACTTTATTCCTTTATTTCTCATTTTTAAAAACTATGAAATAGCTATTTTTTTTCTCCACGCCAAAACAATCCCTGCATGATGCACCAATCTCTTCTTAAAGCCTTAAAAAGATTTTTGTTACTCATTTCTTTGGCTTGCAAAGTTTTAAAAGGTTGATATGAGCAAGAGGCTTTGCACGGAAGAAGGAACTCTTATGAATTGCTGCTGTCAAGTGTTATAGCCACTGGGAAGGACAAATTGGTATTTACTAAAGTTTAAAGGATTCTTATCCACAGCCTCACGAGTTCATTTTGCACATTTTCCTCCAGCACACTCTCTCATGAGAGTATAAGGAAACATTTTCAACACTGTTCTGTAGGGAAAAAAAAAGGAACATGTATTAGCATAACTGAAAGCATAGGGCTTTGTTCAACTCCAAAATGAGGGCATATCTATATATTCTAGTTTGGAAAGTACTTCAAGAACACTCTGGACAATAAGCAAACAAATTACAGAATAACGTTTAGTAGAGTATAATCATCTGAAAACACACAAATGAAACTGGGCTATGTATTTTCTATGAGCAAATATGTCACTAAAAGAATTTTTTAAAAATTGGCAAGCTAAGAATGATGAATAAATGAGGGAGGGGAAAACGGATTGAGTTGAGAATTGAGTTTAACTTAAAATGTTTTCCTTCTTTTATAAAGAGAATGTACTCATTCCCTGAGTAATTTGTTATCTGTTTAGTTAACTTTTTGCTTTCAAACAATAAAGGCAATATGTATTACTGAGTTTTAAAAGAGAAATGGTATGTTTGAAATAAGGTAGTTAACACTTCATTTTATTGAAAAGGAAATTGGTGCCAAGAGACAGGAAATGATTGGCTGAAGGCAGAATCTAATAAAAGATTGAAATCAAGAATGTTCCAGAAAAATTGGCAACAGAATTTTGGGATTTATTAACAGTCTCTGAAAATACTTTGATGACACCACAACATATTTGAGGGCACCATTTTGGGGACTCCTTGAACAAACCTGATCCAGTTTTGGTGTCAACATTTTGGTCTATTACTAATGTTGCCCAAGAAGATCATACCGACACCTTGCTATCATCTTTCATACATTTCTCTAACATTTTTCAGCCTTGGTTCCCTGAGTGAATTCATTTTCTCTGTATCATGTTCAAAAATACTTTTGTTTTTGTCCTTCAAGATGGTCTTATTAGCACTATTTCCCTGGAGGGCAGAAAAATCAGGCAGTTCCTGAAAAAAGTCATACTTTAAAACCAACTGTTTTAGTCAGCCTTGTCACTGCCATGACTTAAAGACCTGACAGAAACAATTAGAAAAGGAAAAGTTTATTTTGGAGCCCATGGTTTCCAAGGTCTCAGTCCATAGATAGCTGGCTCCATTCCTTGGGGCTTGGGGCGGCGAGGAGAACATCATGGTAGAATAGTGGGGCAGAGAAAAGCAGGTCAGAACACCACCACCAAGAAAGAGAGAGAGAGAGAGAGAGAGAGAGTTCTGCTCAACAAGGACAAAATATATACCCCAAGGCACACCCTCAATGACCTACCTCTTCCTGCTGTATCCTACAAGCCTATAGTCACCACTCAGTTAATCCCTATCAGGGGATTAATCAACTGATTAAGTTAGGGCTCATAACCCAATTATTTTACCTCTAAACCTTCTTGTATCATCTCACACATGAAACACCTCACATCTAAACCATAATACTAACAGAAATGTGTTGGTAGTAAATGCTGATTTAATTTTTCTGGTGCCCCAGAAAGAGAATTGGTTCTGTTTCTACAAATATGATTGCATTTTTCCTTCTCAAAGTTGGGGTATAACCACAGAGCTGCCTGACAGGTATAAGTCCCTTTGGCCCATAGCCTAACTCAGTGTGCTTGTAGGGATCTGCTTGATGAATAGAGTCTAGTTGTGTCCTAACTTGTATTCATCATTTAAGCTCTATATACATTATCCCCAATTCTAAATGTCTTCTCTTAATCCCTGACCTGTACTCATCTCTACTTTAGATGTTCCCCTCCAGATCACTTGGGGTCAACTGTTTGTATTATAATGACCTCCTGTGTTGTGAACAGAAGGAGAGCTGAGGAGAATGGGGTACTGCTGGTGGGAGCCAGGCTCAGATATAGGGGCTTCCTTTTAACTACCTTCTCTGTGGGTCTTAGGAATTTCATCAACTATGACAATATCTTTTCATCATCGATAAAACCACAGCCGCACAATATGATATTTGAACAAAATTTTTGAAAAGCTGCCACTGATAGAGACTGTACTCAGAACAATAGCTTTCCTTGTGTCACCCTCACCCCCCTCTAGTTGGCGGTCTCCCTACAACCTCTCCATCTTGGACAGGAGAGTTTTTACAGGCTACTCCTCTCCCAGCCTTTTCTCAAGGTCATCGTGAGCTCTCATGACTGCTTCCAGAAGCCATTCTGTTCCTCTCCTTTAAGCCAGAACCCTTCTCCTTAAACATGGTTCCAGGATGCAGAAATAAAAGCACTTGAGCAATCACAACTTACTACAGTTCTCCCAATGGCATTCCATTCAATGTGTTTATAATTTTCACTTTCCTCTCCAGCAAAAATAAAACTTTTTGTACCTTGATACTAGGGATATAGTATTATATTACATGCCCACCCTGAAAATTAGAGGGTGGGGGAGTTCCTGGTCTTTGCTTCATCTCTATGCTGAATCTTGGATGAGCCAGAATCTAAGACTGTCCAGCAACCAGTCCCCTCCAGACCTTCCTCTTTTTAGGTTGATGTTTCTGAGCTCTGGTTCAACAAGTATCAACACACACCACAGATGTTACTCATAGTCTTCAACCTATTGAAAAGAAAAATACACAAGCCTACTGTGTTACCGGAACTGAAGTAAACATTGGCAACAAGCATGGAAGGGCTGACCAGCTGGCTTAATACTTTTCCATTTCAGTTTCTTAATGTGCATTGTGTGAATCATCAGACACCAAAATTTCATGCTACCCACGCTCTCCATGAGATATTTTTTGCTAGTTATCCACTGAGTTTTGCCTTCACAGTTTTATGTGTGTGTGTCTATGAAAGAGAGAGAGAGAGAGAGAGAGAGAGAGAGATTTTAAAATCTGAAGGATCCTATTGCTTAATTCTAGGATGATTTAGTGGAAAAAGGGTCCCTCATCCTCTGTCTGCCTTGATTTTATGAGGTTTAATTTTCAAGATTTGCAAGAAAGGAAAACTGTCTGCCTTGATTTTATGAGGTTTAATTTTCAAGATTTGCAAGAAAGGAAAACTCAGGCTGGGGTTGTGGCTCAGTGATAGAGCACTTGCCTAGCAAGTGTGAGGCAATGTGTTTGATTCTCAGCACTGCATATAAATAAATGAATAAAATAAAGGTCTATCAACAACTAAAAACTATTTTTTTAAAAAAGGAAAATTCCTCTGATGATGTGAATGGACGTGATCTTTTGTAGGGAGATGATGGAGAAATGAGAATTAATTTACATTTGACCAGAAGTACCATATTCTAAAGCCCATAAAAACAATAAAATACAAACAAGCATTCCCTGTGTGCTAGGTACTTGAGGGAGAAAAACCATGAATAAAAGTTGGTTCTATTCCTAATGAGGGGAAGTTGACATGCACTTCATGAAAATGATTAATCACCAAGTTCTACTACCACCTGAGGGCTCTGTACTGCTGGTGGCACTGGAGGAGTTGCTGTTCTCTCTGTGTCTAGAAATCCTATCTCCTGAGGCAGTGTTTCACATTAACTCCAGCCAACCTCTCTAGGAGAGCTGGCAGGATGCATGAATTCTGGGCTACACTCAAGTTTATGTGAGGACTCAAAATTTCTCTCCTCATTCTTTTTTTTTTTTTTAATATATTTTAGTTACAGATGGACACAATATCTTTATTTTGTTTATTTTTACATGGTGCTGATGATCTAACCCAGTGCCTCACATGTGCAAGGCAAGTGCTCTGCCACTGAGCCACAATCCCAGCCCCTCCTCTCCTCATTCTTAAGATGATTCTATGGGGTTCCATTTCAGTGAGCCCCATAGTTTTGCATTTTTAAATCAGTGATTTACAAAGTGTGGGCGTCAGAGCAGCAGCAGCAGCATTATCTGGAAACTTGAAAATGCACATTCTCAGGTCAGACCTCAGATCTCCCCAAGCAGAGACCTTGGAGATACTATGCTGAGGTCTGTGTATTAATAAGTCTTCCAGGTGATCTTCATACCTTCTCAAGTTCAAATTTAAAAATCAATGGCTTCAACTCTTTCCTAAGTAGAAGCACTCCTGCTTTGAAAGCATCAAACAAAGGGTTGGCCCTCATTTAACGTTTGCATTTGACCTCTGGGCATGCTCTTATTACCCCCTCCCCAGCATTTCCCTGCCCATCTTGCCCTTGTATATGCGTTTAGAGTTCTGATTTTTACCTTTATTGTCATAACTATTTTATTTACTTACTTTTCTATTTTGGTAGCCATTGTGTTGGGCAACCTAACCCAGATTGGAAGCAAACATAATATTTGAGAGTCCAACTGAATCTAATATATCAGAGAATCTATTGTTTGAGCTAAAATTAAAACATGCTATATATCTCCAAAGTTACTATTCTCTCTAGAGGTCATTGCAAACAATGAGCCAAACAGCAAACTCCAAGACACATATTGGTTTTCTTAAAAAAATCTTGGGTTCTTAAGAAAGGAATTTCATGTATTTCTACTTCTGAGGCTAGTGAAAACCAGTTGTAAAAGCCTTAAATTAATGATCAGACTGTACACTTTCATGTTTATGACAATAGTACTGTCCCTCTTCTTGATGTAAAACATCTGGTTGTTAACCACATCTCCTGAGAGTCAGGTGAAATACTGGTTTGGTGGGAGACCCTTCTGAGGACTAGGATGAGCTCTTCTGATTTTACTATCACTTCCAGATCTGTCCCCTTTTCTCTTTTGTTGTATTCTTTTTGGCTTGTTCTTTAAAGATAGGCATCTGAGTCCCTTTTGCCCTGTTTTCTTCTCCATTCTGGAGATGTTCCTCCATTTCCATGTCTTCATCTTCAGACCTCAATGTCCGACTCCCTGGTGAGTTGTTACAGAACTATCCTGTCAGAACCCCAACCTTAACATACTTAAGGAGGAGTCTTCTTCGGACTCCAGAAGGTGTTCTTCTCATTCCACTGGTGCTATATAACATTGGTGCCTTCAGCAACTCCCTTCCCAAGGTGTCTATTAGTCAACTGTACTTATTTTATCCTTCCTATGCATCATCTCTCAGCCTTCTTGCCATGGCCCATTGCTTTTGTAAGTTCTTCTTCATATTATTACAATAACCTGTCAGCTGGTTTCTCTTCCTCTAATCTCTTGCCAAATTTGTGCTTTCTCCTTACTATCTGTGTTAGTTTTTCATCGTTGTGACAAAATACCTATGAAAATCAATTTAAAGAAAGAAAGGTTTATTTTGCTTTGTAGTTTCAGAGGTTTCAACTCATGATCACTTGACTCCATTGCTTTGGGTCTTTGGTGAGCATGTGGTGAAATAGAGCTGCTTATCTTGTGGTGGCCAAGAAGCAAAGAAAACAAAGAAGGGACTGAAGACAAGATGTGCTCTTCCAGGGCATGCCCCCAGCGATCTACTTCCTCCAATTAGGCCCCATCTTCTTCAAGTTCTACCATTTCCCAATACTCCACTCAATTATGAACTTATCAATGGACTAATCCATTGATTATATTAGAGCCCCAATGATCTAATCACTTCTCCAAAGCCCCACCTCTGAACATTGCTGCACTGGGGACCAAGCCTTCAACACATGAGGCTTTGTAGGACATCCCAGATCCAAACCACACCACCACCCCCAAATAATCTAAAATATATATCTCTTTGTCCTTGTTAAAACATATCATAGCTCCTCTATAATTAAATGAAGTCCCAGATCCTGGCAAGGTGCTCAAAGTTTCATATGTGAGGCACTCAACCTCTTTTTTGTGTCCATCTTTCATGGCATCTGTAGCATAACCTCCAGGAAGTAGCTACAGTTTCTCACACTCATGCCCATTAGTGTCCTATTTATTTATTTTTCCCCCTCATGCACGTTATCCTGGGCTCTTTTCTACTTGTTTTAATTCTACTTTCCCACTAAAAAGTTTAACATAGAATATAATTCTCTTCTACAATATTTGTCCCTTGCTCTATCAGAGGAAACTATTCTGTCAAACTTCCCAGTGAACCCAGAAACACTGTACAGCATTTACTTACTCTTATTTTCCTATTAATTTATCTCTCCCACTAGATTGCTCATTTCTGGGTTTCCCAGATTCTACTTTCTTCTCTAATGTCTTTAAATGATTTTACATCTAGTCTTTGGGTGGCAGAAGCCAAAGGCCCTCTCCAGATTTCTGCCAAATGTAGGGTATGTGGATGTGTTGCATGTGTGTGGGAGGAGAATGTGTGAGTGTGGATATGTTTTCCTAATTTTTTCTGGCCTTTGGGCTTTGTTCACATGCTGTTTAATGGCATCATTTTGTTCCCAACAGGAAATACCTTCTTTGGTTCCTAGGTTCCATAATGAGAAATGACCTCATTAATTACAGTGAGGTCTTATGAGTTTGATTGACTTTCTAGAAAAAGAAAACAGTTGGGTGGAACAGTGATGAAAATGACCATATCATTTAGTCTCAACTTTCCACCAATAAGAATTCATTTGGTTCTCCTTACAGGTGGTCTTGGATCCCCCACCAACTTCTATAAATACTATCTGAAGCAGCTTCTTCTCTTCTCTAATGTCTGGGCCCGAGGTAAGTCTGGGATGCTTGCCTTTTACCTTGGTGCTCATCAAGGACTTTTACTTAACTCATACAGTTGTATGAGTTAAGTTAGAGTACAGTTAAGTTAGAGTAGTACATCTATATCCTTATATCTTCTAAAATAGTAAGCTTTCCATGTTGGAGGGTTCAGCATCCCTGAATTCAACCAAAGATGATTGATAATATTTAGAAAAAAAAAAGTGTCTTCACTGGATATATACAGACTGTTGTCATCATTTCCTAAACAATATGGCATAACAACTATTTACCTAGCATTTTACATTGTATTAGGTATTATAAGTCATCTAGAAATAATTTGAAGTGAAGGATGTACATAGGTTACATGCAAGTATTATGTCATTTAAAATAGGGGACTTGAGCATCTGTAGATTTTGGTATTTTCAGGAGATCCTAGGACCAATCCCTTGTGGACACTGATGATGATTATACTTTATTGCCAAAGACACTCAGGGCAAAAAAATTGGCTGTCCACAATCTGAGTGCCTTCTTATTTAGGGAGGAAACTGTAGGATTAGATGCTGAGAGTCTTTGGGAACTAATACAAAGACTAATTGATTAATTAGAACCCATTTTTTAACTTGCCACTGCAAAGGCACTTCTGGTGCCATAGCATACAAGTATAATGTTGGGCAATAGTGATAGTGAGAATACAAGGTTGCTGGCACTGTTGGGAACATCCTAGGACTGCAGTCCCAGTGGCTAGATCATGATTCTCTTTACCTTCCTAAGTTCTCTCTTAGTTTTGTTTTCTAGCTTTCTCATAGACTCCTGAGGGTCCATACTTTCAATGAGTCCTTTTACCCTCATTAAATTGGAGTGTATTTCTATTATTTGCCACCCAACCTCCAAACTGATTAAAAACAAATGAACACACACTTGCATGTAGCTTACGTTTACAAATGCTTTAGATAAATGTAATGAACACCTAAAATTTCATTATTATTATTTCACGTTTTCCTTTATCCCAATGTTTTATCCCAATTATTTTCATATTTTACCCTCTGTAGACTTAAGACTGACATAATTCTTTCTTTGATAATACAAGGGCTTATTTTTTTAAATTTATTTATTCTAATTAGGTATACATGACAGCAGAATGCATTTTGATTCATTGTACACAAATGGAGCACAACTTTTCATTTCCCTGGTTGTACATAATGTAGAGTTGCACCATATGTGCAGTCGTACATGTACCTAGGGCAATGATGTCCTTTTCATTCCACCATTTCTTCTGCTCTCATGTCCCCTCCCATCCTTTCCTTCCCTTTTGCCCAAGTTCCTCCATTCTTCCCATGCCCCCTCCCCCATTATGGATAAGCATTCACTTATCAGAGAGAACATTTGGCCTTTGGTTTTGGGGATTGGCTTACTTCACTTAGCATGATATTCTCCAAATCCATCCAATTACCTGCAAATACCATAATTTTATTCTCTTATTGCTGAGTAATATTCCATTGTGTATATATACCACAGTTTCTTTATCCATTCATCTAATGAAGGGCATCTAGGTTGGTTCCACAGTATAGCTATTGTGAACTGAGCTTCTATAAACATTGAAGTGGCTGCATCACTATAGTATGCTGTTTTTAAATCTTCTGGGTATAGACCAAGAAGTGGGATAGCTGGGTCAAATGGTGGTTCCATTCCAAGTCTTCTAAGGAATCTCCATACTGCTTTCCAGATCGGTCACAACAATTTGCAGTCCCACCAGCAATGTATGAGTGTGCCTTCCCCCCACATCCTTGCCAACACTTATTGTTTTTCTTATTGTTGATAATTGCAATTCTGACTGGCATGAGATGAAATCTTAGGGTAGTTTTGATTTACATTTCTCTGATTGCTAGAGATGTTGAACATTTTTTCATATATTTGTTGATCGATTGTATATCTTCTTCTGTGAAGTGTCTGTTCAGCTCCTTGGCCCATTTATTGATTGGATTGTTTGTTCTTTTGGTGTTAAGTGTTTTGAGTTGTTTATATATCCTGGAGATTAGTGCTCTATCAGATGTGCATGTGGCAAAGATTTGTTCCCAGAATGTTGACTCTCTGTTCACTTCACTGATTATTTCTTTTACTGAGAAGCTTTTTAGCTTGAATCCATCCCATTTGTTGAATCTTGATTTTACTTCCTGTGCTATAGGAGTCTTGTTAAGGAAGTAAAGTCCTAATTCAACATGATGAAGATTTGGGCCTATTTTTTCTTCTATTAGGCGTTGGGTCTCTGGTCTGATTCCTTGATCCTTGACCCACTTTGAGTTGAATTTTGTGCGTGGTGAGAGATAGGGGTTTAGTTTCAATTTGCTGCATATGGATTTCTAGTTTTTCCTGCACCATTTTTTGAAGAAGCCATCTTTTCTCCAGTGTATGTGTTTGGCTCCTTTGTCTAGTATAAGATAACTCTATTTAAGTGGGTTCATCTCTGTGTCTTCTATTTTATACCATTGGTCTACATATCTATTTTGGAGTCAATACCATGCCGTTTTTGTTACTATGGCTTTGTAGTATAATTTAAGGTCTGGTATTGTGATGCCTCCTGCTTTACTCTTCTTGCTAAGGATTACTTTGGCAATTCTGGGTCTCTTATTCTTCCAAATGAATTTCATGATTGCCTTTTCTATTTCTATAAGGAATGATGTTGGGATTTTAATTGGAATCACATTGAATCTATATAGAGCTTTGGGTAGTATGGCCATTTCGACAATATTGATTCTGCCTATCCAGGAGCATGGGAGATTTTTCCATCTTCTTAGATCTTTTATTTCTTTCTTCAGTGTCTTGTAGTTTGCATTGTAGAGGTCTTTCACCTCTTTTGTTAAATTGATTCCCAAGTATTTTACTTTATTTTTTTGAGGCTATCATGAATGGGGTAGTTTTCCTAATTTCTCATTCAGAGGGTTTAAGATTGTTTATTTTGTCTTTGTTGTCTGAGGTTCTGTCTTCCAAGTGACCTAGTCTGTTGGTAATGTTTTCTATTGAGTTTTTAATTTGTTTTACTGTTTTCTTCCTTTCAAGAATTTCTGATTTTTTTCCCACAATCTCTATCTCCTTCTCCCCCTCCTCCTCCTCTTCCTCTTCCTCCTTCTTCTTCTTCTTTTGGTACTGGGGATTGAACTCAGGGGAACTCAACCACTGAGCTACATCCCCAGCCTTGTTTTGTGTTTTATTTAGCGACAGGGTCTCACTGAGTTGCTTTGCATCTTGCATTGCTGAGGCTGGCTTTGAACTTGGGAGTCTCCTGTTTCAGCCTCCCAAAGTGCTGAAATTATAGGCTTACGCCGCTGTGCCCAGCTTCTATCTCCTTCTTGAAGTTTTTGCTACCTGTATTTGCTCCCTTATCTGTTTGTTGGTGTGATCAATTTTTGCCTGTATTTGCTCACTTAAATAATTCTTTAATTTGCACATGATTTTAATTATGTACATTCTGAACTCCTCTCACATTTCATAAACTTCATTGTCAATGGATTCTATCATTGTAGTATCTTGGTTTATTTGAGGCACTTTCTTCCCTGTTTTTTCATGTTGATTATGTGTCTTTCTACCTTGCAGTGTGGATCTGAGGTATTGCAGTTTCTACCCTATAATCTTGTAGTGACCTGGCGGATTGCCTGTACCTCACATTGGTGTTCACTTCCAGTCCCCAGCTGGTGTCCCCAGATGGGCGTTACTGCAGCTAAACATGTTGGCGGTAGCAGTGAAGGTAACTCAAGGCAGCAGTGGTGGTGGCCCAAGATGGATGCAAACTCTTTCAGAAATGGGTCTGAAATGGTGGGACTTACAATGGCTTTGGGCTGCCTGTTCAGAGATGTAGTGCTGTGGTATGCTGTGCTGTGGTGGGCAGCTACCTCCAGGCCCTCCCTGTCTGTTGTCCCAAGGTGGAGGCTACTACATGGGGAGAGCTACGGTGATGGCTGCAGTGTCCCAAGATTGATGCGGACCAGGGAGTGTCATCATGGACCTCCACTCTGCTCAGGGGCAGTACTGGGTCTAGGCTCTCACAGAGGTGAGTGGGGGCAGTCCTAGGCCTGGGTCTGGGCTCCTCCATTGTGGGTCTGCAGATAAGCACGGGTGGTCCTGGGCCTGACCTGGGCCTGGGCTCCCATGGGGGTCCTGGAGAGCTTATTGTTTTTGAAAGACAAGAAAATAAGTTTACTTATAGCAGGAACTCTTGGAGTCTTTATGTAATAGGACTCCTGTGTAAACTTACTCCAACCAGTTTTTCTTCAAATTTATTTCACTAAAAAGCCTCCTTTAAGATTAGTTACTATTTAGGTGAATATTTTAATCTAAATATACTAGTGGATACTACTATTCACTGCTGTTAGATTCCAATGTCTAGTTTTCAGCTTTGTAATTATTTTTTTAATATGAAAAGTATTTTCTCCGCATGAAACTCAGCAACAAAATGTTGTGTGATGAAACTGAGGGAGACATGAGCTTTTTAAAATTTAACTATAAGAGATGTTAAAATGTCCAGATACTACTGACCCTGAAAATACACTAATTTCTGCTATTACATTTAATCAACTCTAAGAGATGTGGTTGGAGAATAGACTTCACCTATTTTCTTGGATGAAACAAGATCAGTTCTAGATAATTTCTAGCATTGTATCAAGAGACCTCAAGTTGCTTGTGGATGTTAGTTAATCTAACTTCTTTATAACTTTCTCATTTTGGCAGGCCTGTACCATATGCCTCCCACAGATGTTGAAGTGTCTATGGACAAAAAATAGCCCAAGAACTCTAAGTTAAGAATTTTATTTAGGTGGTATTTGTAGAAAAAGTTTTAAAATTTCTTTTAAGAGCTACCCAGGCAGTTTCATGGAGGTTTTATGATGGGTGTGGTTGGGGAAGGAACAAGGACCAGAGTAAAGGAGCATCTTTTTGTTTCCAAGTATTAGGTTTTCACACAAATGATGGAACTCTGTGAATGTAATGAAAGCTGAGCTCCCTGGACCTAGAAAAAGTGGACACACATAGAAAAAATGTTTGCATGCAACATTAAGATGTTCCCAGATCCTCATGGTCTTTCATTCCCCAGGCTTCTGGATTAGGAAAATTTTAGGAACACTTTCTTAGTTGAAGGCTACTTTGACTTCAGAAAGAAAAGATGAAGGAAAGCCACTGATATATCTATATTCATATGCTTTTAGGTTCTGCCAGTATCTCCCTATCTAGTAGGTTTCAAAGAGCTGCCTTTTCATGGCCTTTTGAAAATAGGTTTCATGTGCACAATAAAGGTGCATATAAAGAAGCTTTGATCTTGGACAAAGTCCAGCTGTCCATCAGCTCTGTGTCCATTAGGACTGTTTACTAAGGTGTGTTTGTCTGCAGAAAATGGCTTCTCAAATACTCTTGGGATAGAGATGATGTAACTTTTTACAGGAACAGATTGGGTGAGGGCTCAGAATCTGGAAGGCATCCTCAGACTCCTGATCATAGGAGAGAAAAAGCAAGAGAAAACATACATACAGGGAAAGAAGGAAATACAAAAGGAAGGAAGGAATGGCAAATTTGATAAAGTTTAGAAACTAACCAAGGATTTTTTTTTTCCCTTAAATCCCGAACATGTTATTCTTTCTGCCTTGTCAGGCTAATTTGGTTGTTAACTTGACTGGATGATGGATGCCTAAAGAATTGGTAATACCTACTCTGTATGTGTCTGTGAGAGTGTTTCCAGAGAATATTGGCATGTGGGTGAGCAAGCAGAGTGGGGAAGACCTTCCCTAAGTGTGACTGGCATTATCCAATAGGCTAAAGTCCCCAGGTAGAACATAAAGGCAAGAGGGGAAAGCTTAGACACACATTTAATCCTTCTTGAGCAGATTTGTTGTTGTTGTTTGTTTTGTTGTTGCCACTATTGCCCTTGGGCATCAAACTCCAGATACTTCCCCTTTAAATGTGGACTTGCACCAGTGACTCTCCAAGGGGCTTCCAGTTCTTCCAACTGGGATTTCATCATTGGTCTCTCTTGTTCTGAGTCTTTCAGCTTCTTGGACTAAGCAGTTACCAGTTCCCCTGGGCTCTCTAGCCTGCTGACACCATTGTGGGACTCTTCAGACTTTGATTATATAAGTCAATTTAATGAATCCCCGCTTATAATTATAGTCCACAAAACATTCTATTGACTCTGTTTCTCTAGAGAACCCTGGCAAATACCTGCCTGGATCTCTCATCCCTCATTTATGGAATTGACTCTCTCTTACTCTTTTTATTTTAGATGAAATGTCACCTCCTTTTACTTACCCCTAATATAAGCTATAATTCCTCAGCCTTTTTCCTCATGGTATTTTAAACATGACTCCTATAGCACACATCACAATTTAAAAGTATACATGTGTATAATTAAATTACACACAGGTTCACACATACACAGATGTATATATACATAAAATATAAGCATACATATGTGTATGTATGTGTATAAATATGTATGTGTGAGTGTACAAGTATGAGCTTTTATTTGTTGTTGTCTTTTTGTCTTCTAGTGTAAGCCATGATAAAAGAGTAGAGACTTTATGTGTCTTTTGTGCATGACAAAGAGTATGGTTGTTTAACAAATAATTGTTGAATGAGTGAATGAATGAACCTATTACCAGAAGATTTTAATGCCAGGAAATTGCATGAGGTATGGCTCTCCCTGGTCTATGGAAAGAGTCATGCTATCCAATGGTCTACAGATAAATGACTTAGACAACAGGAATGAAGAATTGTATACAAGAAGAGAAGACAGGATTTTTAGAGAAGGACTGTGTCAGAAAAACAAAAACAAAAACAAGAACACTGAACTCAGATATTGCTTTGTTCTGGATTTCTGTATCAAAACCTGAAGGGGAGGATCACCCCAAATTAGGAGGTCACCGGGTCCTGCTAGCAACCTTTAGCATCTGTTGCTAGCCTGGAAGGTGTTGTATTTCTGACAAGGGGTGCAAGGGAGGGAGCAGAGAGCAAGGCTACTTTCTAGAGTCTGCAGTGTGAAGTAGCAGTCATAAGACATCTTATGGGGGCAGTGGCAATAGTAAGGGAGATGAAGAGCCATCCCTTGTTTTGGCTTCCCATAGTATGGCTTTCAAGCTTACATTCAGCTCAAAGCATCCAGAATCCAGAGAAAGGAATCATTGCTGAAAGTGAGAACTGCCTAAAGAGTGTGCCATTTTCGTCTTCTGTGAAGTCTGTTGCTGATAATAAACATCAAGCCACACTTTGAAGTATAAGTATTCAAAGAGGGCATTCTGCACTGTAGTGGAAATGGCAAGACTACACTTTTGCTAGTCCTAACCGAAGTAAGAGGGAGATGAGGGCTAGAAAGGCAGATATTCCTTCTGGAAAGATGTTCCAAATGAAGATGGGAGGAATTGAATTGATATTTAGAAGCTTTCATACTTTGTAGTGCCTATTCCTTAGTGTATTAGCTTTCTTAGAGAAGACAAGATGGATAATATATAAAAGGCACCAGTATTACATTTTCTTTGGGTTCATGTGAATTTAAGTTTTTATTTTATTTTTAATTAACACATAATGATGTTTATGGGGTGCAATGTGATTTTTTGATGCACAGATATATTGTGTATTAGAGTATTTTAGCCTATCCATCACTTCACACTTTTATTATTTCCTGGGGCAAAAACATTAAAAAAATTTTCTTCTAGCTATTTTGAAACATTCAATGCAATATTGTTAACAATAGTTAGCTCACTGTGCAATAGAACATTAATATTTATTCCTCTTGTCTAGCTGTAACTTTGTACCAATTGACCAACTTCTCCCATTCCCTTTACCCTCTGCCTGCCCCAGTCTCTGAAAATCACTATTTTATTCTCTACTTCTGAGATCAGCTTCTTTAGATTCCACCTATGAGTGAGATCATGCATTTTCTTAATCACTTAAAGGAAAAACATTCCTCTAGTGTTGCCTGATTTGTCTGAATATTCTAGCTTGTGACCTAACTTCCCATTTCACTTTATGCTCTGCAGATGTGGCAATAGCACACTATATGTATATTCTCTGCAGTAAAAGCTCCAAGAATTTTTAGTGTTTAAAGAACCCTGAACTCAAGGAGTCAGAAGTTTGGCTCTGAGTCTAGCCTGCCTCTGTAAATGATCTCAGAGAAGTGACTAACTGGCTCGTTGTGACTAAGAATAAAGCTTTGGTTCAGGTGTTCTCCAAGTCTAATTATAAGATCCCAGGATATTTTTTATGGACCCAGGAATTTATGTCGACATCTTTCCCCCTGTAATTTATAGAAGAGAGAAGCTGACTGATGAACATAAATGATTTTTTTTCACTCATCTATTCCATGAGTTAGTGCAAATCTTATTCCTATCCATTCTCATCCTTCCCAGGGGGTTTAGAATCTGTTCCATAATGTGTTGCACCCATCCTGATAAAACATATGAGGAGGGGGCATTTATATATTCTCATTGAGCAAACAAAATTTATAGGAAACTGTCTAAATCCTGGGTCCTATGATTAGCCTACAGTCACAAAATGTGCCAAGGAGTTGCAATGGACAACTCCATCTAGCAGAAAATTCTACTCAATCTCTCACATGCCCAAGTGAAGTCACATGTGGCATTATTTCATGGTTTAACAATGTGGGGATTAAAACCAAGTTTATGTAAAGAATAAATGGGCCCACAGTTAACAGAAAAGGAGAAATTGATAAAACATAGACCTGCTAAATATTATTATCTCTGAAAATAAAAAAGGAAGAAATTCTCTTTAGAACATGCTAAAAATGTTTTGGGATATTTTCAGTTCATTGTCACTCCTCCAGCACATAGTAAAAGCTATAAATAATGCAACATTCTCTGATCTTACTAGTACCTAACATTATTTTAATTAGCAAGTTCAGCTGTCCCTTATAAAGAATTCTATCCAAGAACATTGCCTCTGAGAGAGAGGGAGTAAGAACCTAAGTGCAACCAAGAAAATGAAGACTAAGGAACAAAGTTGGCTTTTCTAATCTGTCACATAGGTCAGTAACAAGTGGTTTGGAAATTAGGAATTTTTCCTTACCCCTCCCAAATATTTTCTGCTTTATCTTGTTTACAGATTTTAAATTTTTCCCAAGACTCATTTTCATTTTATAATTAGAAATAAGATGGGAGAGAAACAATTCTATAGATGTAGCACTTTGGCTGAAGTTCTTATTAAAGTGTAAATGACTGACATAAATTTTTGTTCTTGAAGAGAAAATTTCAGTGGCATAGCTGGGGAAAGTCACACAAAGCAGGCACATGCTGCCAGAGAATGGAGGAGATGCAACATAGAATAGGCTGGAAAGGTGACTGGGCTGGAGAAACAAACTACACTTGTTTGACTTTTTGCATTAAGTTTGGTTTCAGCTAATATAAAAGACTTACATCATCAGCAGCCTTTTCAAGGAAATATCTGATTTTTAAATTATGACATTAACATCATATGATTTTAGGGAATCTGAAAAAAGTATCAGCCTAGATATACTTGTCAATCCATGAGTTGATCTTTAAAATTCTTCAATCAGTGTGTTGTTTTTGGTGCAGATAATTGATTAAAAACTCAGCTATCTCTGGGAGGATTATTACTTTGAAAATATGATCCTTTATTTACATTAATATGCACATGTGTAGAGGAGAGGATCAGAAACTAGAGGTGACCATAGGGAGAATAGAGAAAAGCTGTAACTGGGTGCTTAAAAGGGAGATGCCAACTAATAGAGGATAAGAACAAAGATGCAAAAAGAAGACCTGGAACAATAAAACTAGTAGTAATAAAAAAGTAGTAAAAATAAAAAATATAACATGGTTTCTATATGCCAAGCACTCAAGTATCTTACACATAACAACTCATCTAGAGACCAAATTTGTCAATATCTTCACATAAATATCTATTCTTGAATTACCTTCATTCAACAGATCTTCACTGGGTGCCCATTATGTGCCAGGTACTTTTCTAAAGGTTAGATTTAACACAATAACTAAGGGCACTGATCTTAAAGAGTTTTCATCCTTGTGGGATAAAATGCTCAAAGAATAAGTAAGTAAATAGATACATGACATTATGTTAGATAATGATGTATACTGTCTACTGTCAGAGTGGTATGGTAGAGAATGGTCATGGTTAGGAAGCACCTCTGCCAGGAGATGATGGGCAACCTCCACTGGCCCGATCAGTTAGCCACATGAAGATCAGTGGGTGGAGGATGTAGGCAAAGAGAAAAGCACAGGCAAAAAACCCTGGGGTGGAAGGAACGTATGTATATTTCTCAGGAGGCTGAAGGGAGCCCAGCAAGCAAAGGGGAAAGGTTAAAGGTGAAGTCACCTGGATAGAAGTAATGTCATAAATGGCCTTATATTTAAATTTTATTCAACAGCAATAAGAAGCATATACTACTCCCAGGGTCTGAAAATGAAAAAGCCTGAAAGATTTAGCTCCTGTCTCAGGAGTTTGCCAGCTCTGGAGAAACTGGTGTTATTATAGAATTTACTATTTGTCCTTAACAAGACTGAATATCTGCTGTGGTTTTCAGAAAGGATCTGTGACTAAGGGAAAGAATGGTCAAGAGTTTTGGGCTGTCATGAAGAAAGGGAGCTTAGATAGAAGCCTTAAAGCCAGCATCCGGCTGCCTGAGTTCATTCTTAGTATCTCTAATTAGCAGAAGTCTCAACTTCAGTTTTCTACTTCAAGAGTAAGAACTTTTTTTTACCATTCCTTATCTTAGCTTGATTATACTTAATTTACTGAAATTCCCATGTTCCCTGAATGTGGACACATATAACTAAGCTAGCTAGCACTGTGTGTATGTAATGTACTTTATACTTTTTGAAATCAGAAGAGATTTCTTGGGAAACTTATTTTTTCATCCCTACCATTTAGAGTATGGTTTTACAGTATAGGATCTTGGAGGATTAAAATTTCCATTTGATTATACATGCATGTCATGGCGGCCCTCCAGACAAAGCCTCTAGAATCTTTGTTGCATTGGTACATGTTCAGTTCAGTTCATCAGATGTTTACTGAAGGCCTACTGTGTGTCAAATGCCAGATAAGGCATTTTCTCAATGAAGATGGTAATATGTATGTCTCGCCTTTAGGAAGCACACTTATAATTAAAATACAGTTACTTAGCTGGGCATAGTGCTACATGCCTGTAATCCCAGTGGCTTGGGAGGCTGAAACAGGAGGATCACAAGTTCAAAGCCAGCCTCAGCAACATAGTGAGATCCTGTCTCAAAATAAAAAAAATAAAAACAGCTGAGAATGTTGCTCAGTGGTTAAGTGCACCTGGGTTCAATCCCCAGTACCAAAAAAAAAAAAAATACAGTTTCTTGTGTAAGCTTATCCTGAATCTTCACAACCTGGCACAGGCTTTATTTCAGGCTTTTTGGCTTCCTAAATATTCAGTTGCACATATAGCGCATGCCCATGCCATTCAGACTGTACCTGATCAGACAGACTCTACATCACTTTCTATTCACTGTAACACCACAAGACCACATAGAAGTTTGAGGTGGTCAGAATCAGAGTTTGGTTTTATTTACTGTTCTTGAGTTGTCATGGATAGCTGGAGCCTTTGAAATATACACAGATTACTTGTGGATAGAAAGGACTTAGAGGATCAGGTTTCAAGGATGAAAATCCAAGAGAGGAAATAAATGAGGGAATAAAGCCCAGGAAGATGAATGAAGTTTATTAGAATATGTTTATTTTAAGGCAGATTCCTTTATTTTTACTGCTGATAGTGGTAATCTTTTTGAAAAAATTTGGGCTTGAAAAAGGGCTTGAAGAATACAGTCTGATTTGTGAAATGCTCCATCCTTGGCATCAGCTTGCTGGAAGAAGAGTTTGGTGGCTTCTCTGAGGGATGACATTTTTACATTTGTCCTACAAAACAATCTCTTTCCTCTTCTAATCCCCCTAGAAATTTTTCCTTCAGCAAGCGGGTATTTCTTTAAACATCAACTATGTACGTGTAGCTATAGTAGGCAAAGGGGAAATGGTGGTGAGGAAGATATATAGCCTGCCCTCCATATCTGCAAGTTCCACATTCACTGATTCAATCAAACACAGTTCAAAACTATCTGAAAAAAAGTACTGAACATGTATAGTATTTTTTCCCCTTAACAGCATAGGATTATTTTTTCCTTAACAGCATAGGATTAAAAGTATTTACATAGCATTTACATTGTATTATGTATTATAAATAATCTAGAGATGATTTAAAATTTAAGGGAGGATATGTATAGGAGATGAGCAAATACTATGCCATTTTTTATATATTGTTTTAGTTGTAGATAGACACAATACCTTTATTTTATTTATTTATGTGGTGCTGAGGATCAAACCCAGTGCCTCACACATGCCAGGCAAGCACTCTACCACTGAGCTACAACCCAGCCTCTACTATGCCATTTTATACAAGGGACTTAAGCATCTTTGCATGGTATTTTCAAGGGGCTCTAGTCAAATTCCTTGAAAATATAGGTCCAAATGCAATCCTCTGGGGACATGAACCAAATCCTTATTAAGTAACTCACTTGCAATGAATGACATGAAGGGGAAGCACACAACAATAAATATTTCAACCATCTTGGTATTTGGATGGAAAAATTCCTAAATCTTTCCCAACTTCCAGATCTGAGTTTACCTTATTGAGTGAGCAGAATTTGGGTGAATTGAGCTTGGACAAGGAAGACCTTATCCTTGATGCTCCTGTGAGCTATGTTTTCCTCCATCTCCTTATTCCACAGTCACTCCCACACTTCCCTTAGAATGGTAGGGACTATGAACTGCAGGCAGGGACCATAGTTGTAGCTTTAAGCACCAATATTTTGTGCAGTGACTAGTACATTTCAGGCATCAGTGAAATGGTAGTTTGATTAAACTACAGACCTTCCTGCTGCCTGCTGCATTTCTGACTCAGCAAGTTTCAGCTGGGTAGAGGGGCCATGGACCCATCTGGTCATTATTTGTCAGACCCTGTGTACAGTTTCTTTCACCATGGGGTCTGGCTGAGAGGCCTAGACAAGGTGCTGAATGGTAGAGACAGCTTGAAGAAGGCAAAAAGCTTCTGCCCCGAGAACTCTGGGTCCTCTGTAGGATAATGTGGGCTTTGTGCAGATTCCTTTTCCAGGATCTCAAGGGATGTGGAAGATTTAGACATTGACTTCTCCCTAGAATGGTTTCATAATCAGACTGATGGCTGTACCTCATCAAGCACCTCTCAGATTCCCTCTGAGATGCCTCTACCACACATTTTCCCTAAAAATACCAGTGTTTTAAGGAAAACACACCATAATACACATTTAATTCTGTGAGCACTTGAACAGAAAATGAATTGTTTTACCTTGTATTCTTTAAGTACACCAAGAAACATTATTGCTATCCTAAAATCCAACTTTTTCCCCACTAGTTCCCTCTCCAAAGTCTTATGTCCTACTAAGTCTACTCCCTAAGTCTATTTTGTATTTCTCCTACTCACAATCTCTACTACTAGTTACATAGACCAGTTAACTGGTCATTCTTCTTCCAATTCCTGTAACCCTGGGAAATATCTCTTTAAAGCACATGGTTATAAGGACTATCCTCTAGAGATACAACACAGAGTCCTTAGGTAGGCATAAAAAGATCTGGCAATCTGATACTAAGCAACCTGATTTTCCTTTTCTCCATGCTGCCTGCCTTCTCAGAAGATCTCTGCTGTCATTACACCAAACCATTTGTGGCTCAGAAACAATGCTTTTTGGACTTTTGTGACATGATGTGCCAACTCCTCAAATACTCCTTCAGGCTATTGCTGCTCCTTTCTGTATGTCAGCCTCATCAATATCTACTAATCACTCAAGATCCAGATCAAATATCTTCACTTTTGAGAAGTCCTCCTCCCAGTCTTCCCACCCATTCACTCTGCCAGATTTATTGGGATGCCTCAGTTTCTGTATGATACGGTTTGAGAACTCATCACATGGCACTAAAATGTTCAATGTCTGCCCTTTTTTCTTGCCTGTTCTTGTTTCAATTTAGGTTCTTAGTCCCTCACTCTATTCTTTATTAACTATATGACCTTGGACACATTCCATAACCCCTCTCAGTTTCATTTTCAGTTTATTACAAAGAGCTAAAGAGACTATTAGGATTAAATGAATAAAGCTAGAGGACAATGCCTGGAACATGATAATCGTCTCATAAATGGCATTGTCTCTTAAGATCATCTGTCAGAATAACATTAATTCGGATAGGAATTGTCTTCTGGGGCTGTTTTGGGACTGAACATGCCCATAGAAAGAAAAGTTTCTTCTGTGCTTTGGGCTTGAAGTGATAGATTCAGAGGGCTGAATGCAACTGTTACCATCAGATGCTGAAGGGAGATTTTCACTAAGGGGCCAGTAGTTATCCTGCAGAGAAGACAGATGTAAGCTTTGGCTAGGGCCTTAGCCTGGAGTTGCTGGGATTGAGGGTGATGCATGGAAAATGAATAGGCTTTTATTTTAGTTGTGCCACCATATGACTTTCCAACCAAGATGGATATGAACTGTACAGAATCATTAAATATGGACATATTTAATGTATTTAAATTAACCTATTACATGGTAACTATGAATCTAGCACAGAAGAAGTTCGAGGTGTTTTTATTCAAACTCTCACCCCTATATTAAGGAGAGATAACTATTTTATTGTGGCATCAGTGTTTAACCCCAGGCACACTGAATTCTGTTTGGCATGATATAGGATCTTAGTCTCAGAATTCAGTGAAAAGTGAGGTCACCATGTACAGAGACCTGAGGAAAACAAATTAATTTAAGATCCTAAACTGGGAAATACTATTACATTCCCTTCTGAATGGAGTCCACAGTGGTGCTGGAAAACCATCTGGAGAAACGTAGCCCCCAGAGTACTAGCATGCTGTAATGTATTTGATTAAAAGAAGGAAGGGAAAAAACATGGTGTGTGTTATCCTTGTGCAAGGATTGGGGAGCAGGCAGCCTGTAAGTCGTGGTCCGTGGAGATTTTGCCTGGATTACTTTAAAAGCACTTTTGCAGAGCCAGGCAAATGAAAGTCATGTGTTTATTCATCAAGGAGAACTTCTCTTGGGGATATTTTATTTGCAGTTCTATAAAGAGGCAAAACCTCCACATTTTTAATCTTTCCATGCAGGAACTTCTAAGCACTGGAAAAGCAACAACAGAAAGAATGAGTTTGGATATCTCAGGAATCCCGATAAAGTTTGGAAACTTATCCAGGCTCTTTGAACTTTTCAGCTGGACCAAATTGGATTGTCTGTCTATAAGAGCAGGTTTACTTACAGTGTGTATATTTCTGTGGCCATTTCAGTGTTTTTATCAAAGATCTTGGTCAGGCCACAGAGGAGTCAAAGAAACACTAAGATACTCATTCTTGAGTATAAGGATATATGAATATCTCTATCAAAATCAGACTTCCATGGTCATATGAGGGGCATGCTCAGGTCATTTAATTCATCTGGGGGAGATTTTCTACCAATCAAAAATGACTTTTAGGGATTTAAATGGTCAGTCTTCAGTGTTCTCAGTCAAGTGGTGTCAGCCCAGTACAAAGCTTCATGTTATAGCATTACAGGATAAGTATAAGAAGACTTCTCATTTCATTGTTTAGAGATTTCACAAGGTTGAAACACTGACTCAAGAAGCAACAACTATTTTGTGCCTTTAGTTTGAGCCATGAAAAACTGGGTTCAACCACACATGGTCAAATTTAATGCTTTGTAATTTTCTCTAGAGTGACCAGTCATGAAGTTCCAGGGTACTTGGTACATGTTTTCAAATGTGCTGAGTCTTGAGTTGGAAAAGAAGTTTAATTTCCTTGTTCTACTTAATTTTGTATACTACTGGACACACATGGGCAAATAGAGTTGCTTTTGAAAAAAAATATGATTTAGGAGAGAAACACATGCATTAATTATTGCTGTATAACACATTACCCCAGACTTCAGCAGAGGAAAACAACGAACAGTTATTGTATCACAGTTTCTGTGCAGAATTCAGGAGTGGCTTAGCTAGCTGGTTTTGATCCCAAGTCTCTCATGAAGATGCAATCACCTGAATACCTGACAGGCTGGAAGATCTGCTGCCAACGTGGTTCTATCACATGGCTGTTGCAGGTGACCTTAGTTCCTTGCCACGTGGATCTTTCCACATGGATACTTGAGAATCTTCATGATATGGCAGCTGGCTTCCTCAAGAGCTAACAATGCAAGAGAGAAAAGAAGAGAAAACAAAACAAGACAAGATTAAAGACCACATAGAATGACTTTCCTTTTCTTCTTTATAAATGGATTGCTGAGTGTAGCCTGTTTTGAAGGCAGAAAAATTAACGTCCAACTTTTGATGACAGAAGTATCAAAGAACTTTTGAACTTGGATGTGAATCTCATGTCTGCCATTTATTAACTATTGCTAGGGTCAGGTTGGTAAATCTTTGAGCTTTAGTCTACTCATTTATGAGGTGATACCCAAAATACCTATTTTGTAAAATGATAGGATAAGAAATTATACCCATAAAATATCTCAAACAGTCTCAGGCTAAAGTTGGTGCCAAATACAGAGTAGATGTTGTCATGATAATGATGATCATAGTGATGATGATGAATGATGTTAAGCAATAAAATAATCTCTGAGCCTCACTTGATTTATAATATCTGCCTCATGAGACTATTGTCAAGATTAAATATTATAACTCATAGGAAAGAAGTCTTGGCACAAAGTGCATTAGTTTGCCTAGTCTTTCAGAGAAATACCAGTGAAATGATATTTTGGTTGCTCTTGTTGCTAAAAACCATCATGATTAAAATGGAAACATTAGCTATCATACATAAATACTAAAATTGTTAGAGCATACCCAAACATAGTGGACTCATTTTAGTATCTACTCATGTAGACAAAAGCACTTTCCTCTTCATTAGAGGAGTCATTTTCTTGTGTAAGTCATTGTGCTGATGGGTTGCATAGTGTTGGCCAACTTCTTTTGGGTGTTGTACCTTGAGATGACATTTTTTATGTCCTTTAAATATTTATGTACACTCATCCACACACCCCAATTTGTCATTTCATGTGTCATTTAGTACACTGTCCCATTTGAAAAGAATTGTCCTGTGGATGATGCTGCGTTTGGATATGAAGAAAGATGGAAAATGTCATAGAATGAGGCATTCTGTGAAGATGATTTTTATACTTTTTCAAAATGAGACTTTGCTGGGAAGCCATACTGACTTTTGGCATGACAATAAGGCAAAAATTTGCCCAGGTTTGAGTAGCTCCCTAATGGAGCAGTCATCTGCAACAATATAATTTCTGGGGTTGCCCAATCAGCACAGCTATTTTTCCCGTTTCACATTAGGCCTGCTGCCTTTCGAGTACCATTTAATTAAGCTGGGTTTGAGAAGTTCCTGGCAAGCCTACTCCAGAGAAGTCCTGTTTACCTGTGGTAATTTTAGGGTTCCTGGAATTTAAGGTGAAGTTGGCAGAGCTACTATTAATTTGAGGAGCAAGGGAAAGTAGTGTAACAAGGATGCAAATGTGGAAAGAACAAAGAACAAAGACCATTATCTTCCTGCCTTGGGAAGATACTGCCTCCCTCCTTTCTCCCTCCTTATTAGTCAAAGGCAGGGTGGGTGGGGAAGGTTACAGTTTTCCCTGGAATGAATTGTCAAAACTTTCCCCTCCAGGCTTGAAGCATGTTCCCCTCTGAGCTGCTCAGCACGTTGTCAAACCAGTCTTTACTTGAAAGACATATGGCATCAACATGAAAGATGTCATGTAAGTCTCTCCACCCCCCTCTGAAAGAGTTTTGAAAGATGTTACATCCTACATCTGGGGCCTGCAGAGGTTGTCTGTGAAAGCAGGCAGTCCTGGAGGGGAAGCTGCCAAGGGGCCAGAGATCCCATCTGGAGAGGGTCTTTGGCTGGTTTTTGCAGAGCAAATGAAGGAGAAAAACTATTGATGAGGGGAGGGGAGAAGACAAAGCAGGCAACGGGAAAAGTTGGTTTTATGGAGCTTGCAAACCTGAACTCAAATATTAAAAATGCTTTCATCAGTCCCCTTAATCCAGAGAAATTCTTTTTGGCTTAGATGCAAGGAAAATTCAGTCCCTTAAGGGGAAAGCTAGAAGAGAGGGAGGTAATAAGGATGTGAGTCAGACGCAGGGAATGGTTGGCAAATGCATTCATTTTAGGAGGCGGAGTAGAACTGTTCTCAGCTGATCTAACGTTGCAGACCACTGATAACTCCCGCCTGCTTTTTATTGATTTCTGTCTTTGGTTATTAAAAAAGCTTGACTTGTTAAGTGGGGGAAAGGTGAGGGAAAAAAGAGAGAGAGAGAGACCCATTTCTTTCTTGCTCACTTTTTCCTCCTCTGGGGAATAAGAGGCACTTGGGCTCCAAAGCTGTGTTTTTCTTTTGGTTTTGCTTTTTAATAGGGGTTGAAGAAAGTGGTTATAGACATTTGAGGGGAAATAAAGCCTGTGGTTTATTAACAGGGCTGGTTTTAATCAGTCATGATTTGACTAGGGTAACATTACGGCTGCAAGGTGATAACTGATACTATGATTTTCTATGCTTTTAACCCCAAACTGAAGTCTTGTGGATTCACTGACAGAAATGCATTTGTTTCCCTGGCGGGGCTGTGGAAAGGGAGTGTTTTGTGAGGATAGCACCGGAGGAGGAAAGGAGAGGGCTGGGGTGGGGCAGCTGCCTCAGAGATTCTTCTCAGCTGAAATTCCAGCTGCTAAGTAGCAAACCTTGGAAGCAGGGCATCTGAGTGAAGCAAATAGAAATGAGAGAAGGAATAGAAGGCAGGTTCTAGCTCCCATTTGGCCACTCGAGGCCACCATCCTGATTCATGAGTGCATCTTCATAGACCTGAGGTGAAATTTCAGGGTAGGATAGCTTACACTTTTCAGACACTATAAGTAATGTAGTTTGTTTCTTCTCTCTATTAGGAAAGCTGAAAGAGCACAGGCTCTGCCCAAGTGGAAATCTGCTTTGCAGGGTAACTTAATCCTGTCCCACTCAGAACAAAATCTTTGGGATCTTTCCTACCCAGTTCATTATTCAGCGTGTATGAAATCAAAATCACCGTCAACATCCCAAGAAGTTTAGTGTTGATCTGCCACAATTAAACTCCTATGTTAGTTCGCAACTGTGGTTTGCCATCTTTGTAGCCAGCAGTGGCAATGAGGTTTCTGGGAATGTTTTCTTCAAGAGTAAGACACTTTATTTTTCAATGTGTTTTATTTAAGAAGGAGAAACAGACCCAACATGTACTTGTTTCTAACTACAGGACCTAACTACTTTGTGAATGAATGAGATCATGCAGGAAAACTCAAGGAGAAGCCTGGGAGTACAGTGGGTGAGGAAAGATGAATGGATGGATTCATCCTCCTGAGACCTCTTAACATTTCTGGAATGTTCTGTGCCCTTGTGCTTGCATATATAGAAGCTACTCTTCTCAGAGAAGAGTATTTAGAGTTTTTACCCTTGGTCTTGGACCCAACAAGCACTGAACAATCACAGGTCTCTTCCTTGATGGTCATGGTGAAAGGGGCACATAACCAGGACATGGCTACCCAGGGTAATTGTGGATTCAAGTATGTGGCCAAGGAGGAGGCTAGGAGGTTACGGCCAACTCAAGGTTGGAGTTAGCTCAGCTATACCCCCTGGCAACCTTCACCCCTGCTTCCTTCCTGACCACAGATCCCTCTGTAGTGTTGACTCTTTGAAGATTGCTCAGTTCATGGCACCAGCTCCTTATGGGGATCTGCCCTGACTCCAAGGGGCAATTTCTTGCTGTTCTTGGTTGAGAAAAGGACACCCAACTTTGGAGTATTGGATTCTCTTTTTCAGGAATATGAAATCATAGTGGGACATTAATTACAAGTAATATATGGAACTATTCCAACCTCATCAAGGAAGCAGAGCATAACTCCCCTCTTCTCATGTGTGAACTGTACATAGTGGCATCCTTCTAAAGGGTACAGTATGAAAAGTGGGGGGAGGTAGCTTTATAGGTGAGAAACTCAACAAACACTGCTTCAGCCAAGTGACCCAGAGCAACACCAATAGTCATGCAACATGTGGATCGTAGGGACCCTTGAAGTAAGATGATGAAGTACCTTTTAAGCTGTGTGAACTTTCTCCAGAATAATCAAGATAAAAACATCAGACAATCCCAACTGAAGAACATTAGACAAAACACTGAACCAGTATACCTAAAAATTGTTGATGTCATCAAAAACAAGGAAAATTTGAAGAACTGGCATATTCAAGAGAAAATGAGGTACAACAAAATATCCTGACAACTAGATGGTAATGCAGTGTACTGAATGTGACCCTAGAATAGAGAAAGGCCACTAGGAAAAAGTAAGGAAATTTGAGTAAAGTATAGTCTTCAGTTAGTAATGCAAATAATTAACTGTAAGGTATCAATATTTTTATCAGTTCATTTGTCATAGTAAATGCACTATGTGAATGTAAGATATTAATTATAAGAAAAACTAAATGTGGGTATATGGGAACTCCCTGTACAATCATCATTATTTTTATGTAAATTTAAAACTGTTACAAAAAATGAAGTTTATTATTAAAGAAAGTAAATATAGGAAAGGGTTAAAAAAAGGTGAGGGGGCACTCCTCAGCCTTGGTACCAGTGATATTTTTGACCAGGTAATTATCTGTTGTGGGAGGTTGTCCTGTACATTGTAGAATATTTAGCAGTATCTCTGGGCAGTACACACTAGATGCCAGTAGCACCTTTCCAGATACTACTGTCAGAAGTGTCTCCAAATGTTGTCAAATGTCTCTTGGGAGAGGTTGGGAGGGCATCACCACTAGCTGAGAACCACTTAGTTTAAAGAAGCACTGGGTTGAGCAGGACGGCTGTTATGAGATAAAATGTTTAAGAACATTCTCATGTATAAAAAATTGCCATCCTAATTTTGCCAGCTACATGTATGTTTGCATGTGTATGTGTATTTATTTTTACTCCTACCCCTTTCTTACTTATTTTATCACTGCTAGCTGAGTTAGAAGAAATTAGACTAGTCTATTTATGATTCTTTATGCTGTACAAGCTAATGCAAAGTATGAGATAATAGTGTTATTGTTATGGTTTGGATGTGAGATGTATCCCAAAAGCTCATTGTGAGATAGTACAAGAAGGTTCAGAGGAGAAATGATTGGGTTGTAAGAGTCTTAACCCAATCAGTGATTTAATCCTCTGATAGGGATTAACTGAGTGGTAACTGAAATGGTAGAGTGTGGCTGGAGGAGGTGGGAATTGGAGCATGGCTTTGGGTGTATATTTGTATCTGGCTAGTGGAGTCTATCTCTGCTTTCTGATTAGCATGTAAGCTGCTTCTCTCTGCCACATTCTTCCACCATGATGTTCAGCCTCAGCTAGAGCCCTGAGGAATGGAGCCAGCCTTCTATGGACTAAGACCTCTGAAACTGTGAGCCCTCAATCTTTGCTTCCTCTACAATTATTCTGGTCAGATCTTTTAGTAACAACCATGAAATAGCTGACTAAAACAGTTATGAAAGTAAGGAAGGACAAACCACAGAAGGCCTCAGGAGTATGAAAAACAGAGAAATAAGGATAAGTAGAACTGTAAATCTCTTGAGGGCCTAAGAGTGGGCTGCAATAGCTTCTCATGCTGGCTAAAGGATTTTTTGTATTGCCTCCTATTAAACTCGAACAAATATATATTAAGCACTTGGTCTGAACCAGATAGGTATCTATGGGCATCTATGTTACCAGCCCTCCATCACATGTTGCTTGCTTCTCATTCCCAAACTCATTTCTTCCCTCGAGGTTCTCGTGATGCTCTCTAGCAGCCTAAAACACTCTCCTTGGCTCTATTTTGAGCCTTCTTCCTAAGACAAAAACCACAGGTTCAGGTCTTTCCATATTAATAAAATCATCTAAGCCTCCTTATGGCTGACCTTTGCTATGGGTATGTATGTTTGTATATGTATGTGTATGTGTGTGGGGGTGTGTATATACATGTGTATTTAATTATATATAAAATTGCTATATATTTACATTATTTCACATATATTTAAATTATACCTATATTTACATTTTTATTTACTATATTTAATTCATAAACAACATGACTTATCTCTATCTTCCTAAATCTTACCTTTTCTTTATGATCCCAATCAAATGTCATTCTTTTCTATAAGCCATTTCCTATTTTCTCCAATCAGAAAATCTTTCTTCCTACTACCACCGCCCCTCCTTTTGTGCAAACTCTCATATCTCTTTCAAGGCCTCGAGAAAGGTATTTTTATAGTTTGAATATGCCCCTTGAAAATTCATGTTGAAATCATTTCTTGCAAATGTCATAACTTTATAAATATTGACTCTCTATACCTAAGAATATGAAGTAACTATAATACTACAATGATAAAACTGATAAAACTGCATTTCTTAATTACTGAGCTTACCATAGAGAGTTTCAGGGGTAAAAGGGAAGATTCTAAGAACTATTGAGCAGTTTCTCTCAAATATGATCTTTTCTCTTCCCCAACACTTTGTAATGAGAATGAGTGAGGAGCAGTGCATTCCCTGGTCATCCCTCTCCGATCCAACTTGAGGGAGCATTCTGTATAGCATCCCTTTGTACTTGCAGAAAAGTGTATCTCATTCAACTCTCACAGCCATGCTCAGAGGGAGGAATTACTATCACATAGTTGTAGAAAAGGAGTTCTGAGAAGTTAAGAAATTGTCCAGAGTCTTACAGTCTGTAAGTACTGGAACTGGAGTTTATACTCAGTTCCAGGTCTCTTGGAAGCTTAAGCTCACCACCACCACCCTATCTTCCAGGAGGATGTGCCCCAAAGATCTGCCAGACAATGTCTTGGATGAAGGAATACAAGGAAGCAAGGATGTGGGAAGCAAAATATCATGGAGAGTGAAGTAACGTTGGAAATTTTAAGATGGTCTAGAAGAAGAGTGTTATTCAATTCCTACCTTTAGAAGAAAGGTCCAATAATGAACCAATAAAGAAAGCTTATTGAAGTAAAGAATGGTAATCATGGTTGTGCATGACACAGCAGGAATAGTTACAAGCTGAAGGTGTGTGCTTTGGCCTTCAACAAGTTCTCAATGGCCAAGAGACATTTCAATTAGTCAAGGCATTTCAACTCTCTGGGTTCAGTCCAGGCCAGCCCAGGCTTTCCAGCCAAATATATGATATGGCTATGGTTGTTTGTGGTGGCCATGAGAAAACTATGGGTTAATCCCGTTTAGTTCTTTCTGGCATTGTGTAGAAAATCTTTTTCTTTTTTTTCTTAAACATGACCCTGTGTTTTCCAATGTATTGTTGGCATGTATTATATACACTCCTGAAAAATCTATTGAGGTTCTAATTTTTTCCTTGTTTTCACTATTACAGACAAGAAATACTAAGATGAGTCATGAGGGATGGAAGAGAGTTCACCTCAGAAACCTATACCCACTCCCACAAAGCCCAGGAAAGGATCACTGAGGGGGAGAGGGGCTGCTTGGGGACTTATCTCAAGTACTAAAGGTCCTAAAAGGGGAAGGGAGATTATTCTATTGCTCAGCCTGGGCTGAGCTCTGTATCTTGAGAAAAATTGTATTTTTTGGCCTATCTTACCTCTACCACTAACTGACTCATGATGAATACAGGGGTCACTCAGCAGTGGGCCTAGTAGCAGAAGGGGTGGTAGATCTGTGTCTTCTTCCACAGACTAAGGCATGGTATCAGTAGGGATTCTTTTCCAATGTAATGGACAATAAAGAGAGCCTACAAATACTGATACCAGATGCTTAGCCAGCCAGGTAGGAATTTGAAATCATATTCATCTGATTTGTAAGAAGAAAGTGGAACATGTCTTCTACTCAAATGTCTTGGGGAAAATTCATACTCATTACATGTATTATGGATATACACTTTCTTGTAGTATTTTCCAACTATTTCATATTCTTCTGCTAAGTTCTTGCAGAAGCAGATATCATCTCTTCTATAGTCCTATGTCATATAACATTCTGGTCAATGACAGACTGCATCTATGATGGTGGTTCTTAAGGTTATATTGCCTTGTGATGTCCCAGTCATCTTATTTTTTTTCTGAGTACACTCTGTGATGTTTACTGTAATAGACATGTTTGGCTTTTGCTGCTTGTAGCATATTGAAAGCTTATTAAAGGTGATTGAAAGATTCTTAAATTTTCCAAACATGTTGACAAGAGAAAACTAACCTGAGAGCGCATCTGAGGGATTCCCTGCCTGTCCCAGAAGTTGGCACTTGGGTCCTCCGACCTTGCCCTGAATTTAAAAAGGCAACTTTTTTTCAAATTGCTATTTATGCATAAAATTTTACCCACTAGATTTAGCATTTATCAGTACATCTTTTTTATTGGTGCATTATAATTTTATATAGTAGTTGGATTCATTATGGCATATTCAAACATGCACATAATTTGATCAATCTCATTCTCCAGTACCTTTCTTTTCCCTCCCTTCTTCTCTTACCCTTGTTCTATTTTACTGATCTTCCTTCTATTATTATTATTTTAATGAATGCTTTATCATTACATATGTAATTGGAATTTATTGTAATATATTCATATATAAACACAGCAAAATTTGGTAGATTTCATTCCCCAGGACTTCCCTATGCCCTCCTCTCCTCCCTCTTCTGGTCCCCTTCCTCTAATCTATCAGTCTCTCTTCTGTTTTTGTGAGATCCTCTTTCTTTCTTTCTTTTTTTTTTTTTGTCTACCTTCGACATATAAGAGAAAACATCTATTCTTTGAATTTCTGGGTCTGTTTTATCTCACTTAGCATGATGTTCTCTAGTTCCTAGTATGGCAAATGTTTTGATGATCACTCTGGGGATCATCAAAACATCATACCCAACCACCCTGCCTCTGATATGCATGAGCGCATGTGGGGAGATTTGTCCAGTGTTCACCTTTGAAAAATACACTGCCCCACTAGCAATCTCCTCCTTTTTAAATTTTATTTGCTTTTTTTATTTGCATATATTTGATGAACTCATTATAGTGGAAACCAAGTTACTACATCTTTATAGCTTTGGATTCTGAGTATGCCTTCCTATGCAATTGAAGTGTAAAATGAGCTAGATTACACTTGTGGTTAGATTGCCATAGCCTTGTTTTTTCAGCAGGCCAGAGGGGGCTGGCTGCTGCTCTTGTCATTTACATGAAGGGAAAGATGAGTGAGTGACCAGGTGGATAGAATTGGGCAGATGAGGGCTTCTCAGATTTTTAAATACCACAATTTCCTGTTGTCACCACATGGTGCAGTGGGGGAGAGAGAGAAGAGAGTGGAGAAGAGAAGGGGAGAGGAAGAGAGGGGAGGGGAGAGAGGGGAGAGAAAGAGAGTAAATCCACAGTCCATTTTTCCATTCGTTATGAAAGTTCTAGGTGAGTGGAAATGTGGACTTTTGAAGATAAATAAATTTGTTGCAAGTTATCATAAGGCTGAATTTTTTTTTAACAGAGATGATGTTGCCACATACGAAAACCTGGGCTTTTCATTCTGGAAATGAGAGAGTGGAATATTTTATTTTAGTTATGTCCTTAAAAAAATAAACATTAACATTCTATCATTTAAGTACATGGTAATATGTTTTCACTGTGGAAAATTTAGGAGAAGCAAAAAGTGCAAAAGAAAAATTAAAAGTGTATAATTCCACAGCTGTTAATATTGGTGCAGTGCTAAAATAAATACTGAATATAAACAAAGCAGGCTTAGTATATAATATGATGTGATATTTAATATATTATTAATTATTATGCTATTATTTTCCCCACAATAGTGGAATACACACATACACACACACACACACACACACACACACACACACACACTACAACTTCAATAATAAATATTTTCATTCTATTAAATATGAAAGAGTAAACATTTGAATGGAAAATGAATGAATGAACTCACATATTAACGAATGATGCATGAACATGTTAACTTTCCTCTGGCAAGGGAGGACTTACAAGTTTTCAGAAAATTTTAAACTAGAGGAAATCTGAAGGATTTAGAGCAACCTCATAATGGAATAATATTCTACTCCATCCTGGCCTTGTCCCCAACACATGCACACACACACACACCACCACCACCAGCACCTCGTTCTCCCAATTGTAGATAAATCACTCATGTGGGAAGACTTTATGTAATTCCAGAGATTTCAGCATTGCTGATGTTGGGCTGCATATTAGGTGTTATCTTTGTTTTTACCTTTTGGCCTCAACAGCTTTCTCTTCAGAGATAAACTATGATTTAACAAATAAAGCTTCAAATAAAACTCTGCTCAGTTCTTTTGAGTTCACCTCTCTCTGACTCAAGCAAATGTTCAATTTCTTTGAGACTTTATTATATTCTTCTGCCTTCCAAATATTGCAGAAAGACAAAAAATGGGAAAACATTAGCCAAAATATATGGGATAACAGTCAATCAAATCTCATTTCTCCCTCTTCCACTTTTATTTAGAGACCGAGAAAATGATTCTTGTGCTAGATCTGGCTTAGTCATGAGACCTTGAATCTTTATATACCCTGCTTTCTTTTATTTATTTATTCATTCATTCTAATTAGGTATATATGACAGCAGAATAAATTTTGATGCATTGTACACAAATGTAGCACGACTTTTCATTTCTCTGGTTGTATAGAGTGTAGCATCGTACCATACATGTACCTAGGGTAATGATTTCCATCATATTCAACCATTTTTCCTGCTCCTATGCCCCCTCCTCTTCTCTCTCCCCTTTGCCCAAAGTTCCTTTATTCTCCCCATGCCCCTCCCCATTATGGATCAGCATCCACTTATCAGAGAGAACATTCAGCCTTTGGTTTTTTGAGATTGACTTACTTCACTAAGAATGATATTCTCCAACTCCATCCATTCACCTGCAAATGCCATACTTTTATTTTTTCAATGCTGAGTAATATTCCATTGTGTGTGTATATGTATATATATGTGTATATATATACGTATATATATACACACGTACATATATATATATACCTCATCTATTGAAGGGCATCTTACTCTGGCTTCTTAAAGTTCCATTTTCCTCACGAATGAATTGAGGACAACAGTAGTCCTGTTTTGTCAGATTATTGTGAGGATCAAACAAGATAATATGTGAACAGGATTTTTTAATACTAAGCAACCATAATTTTAATAATATTATTAGTATTTTTAGCCTTTTCCTAATTTCAATATTTTTAGACTAGCATTGACCTTGAAAAAAAAGAATTGTCACGTGAATCCAAAAATATGAATTTCCTCCTCAAATGCTATTTTAATGTTTTTTAAATTTAAAATAATTACTAACATGTATAATATCTCTGTAAAGCTGGTGGAAAGCATTGGGACTATTTTCTGTATATAAAATGAATCTAATATAGTATAAAACAAATAAATACCCACACAGACTTTCCTAGGATTTCAAACTATGCTACCACCAACTGTAATGCTATTTTGTCTATTGGTTTTAGTATATTATTGAGATTTTTTAGTTAATGGCCCCTAATCTTGATTAGAGAATTACCCAGAGCAGTCAATATTGAGTCTCAAAAGTGGCTGTAAAATAAATCTAATTCTGTTAAAGATTCAGTTACAAAGGAGAATGTCAAAGCTGTGAGGTATGATGCTGTCATGGGATTGGGGTTTAGCACCATGAAACTGATCATCCATGAGTCATTTTTTGGCTTCAATATGGGGGAGCCTCCAGGGAGCAATAATAGGATTTGCAAGTATTCTGGCAGCCATCTCGGTGCTGCGTGTTCTTCTCAAACTGCACAAACCATGAGACCAGGGCAAGTAAGCCCAAGTGGGGATAGTGTTTCATGTTTTAATTCTTTCTGGTATTTTCAGGCTATCAGAGCTCAGGGGAACACTGGGTTGAACAGTGTTTGGTTTTGAATAAAGTAGGTATAAAAAGGCAGGAAGGCAAATTTTGACTTTTGTTCTTTCTGCATAAGATGTTCAGCTAACCCAGAAGGATCATCAGCAGTTAGAGAAGTAGGCATAGGGATGAAGGTAGTGGGAAATAGAGAAATCCTCCCAGGTTTCCAAAGAGTTGACAGAGGGCCTAGGACAATAGAGCCAAGGAGAGAAGAAACTGACTCCAGAATCTTGAAGTGTGTCTATCACAGGGCACATCCCATAGCTCTCGTTGCAGGTCTGTGACATTCCACTGGGCCATCTGTGGCAAAGAAAACTACAGAGCTTCCCTACAAACTGAGCTGAAATTGAACCAAACATGACCATCCATTGCTTTCACTCATTTTTCTCCTTTAGACATGTGTCCATTGCTCCCTTGGCCATCTTAGTTTGTTCTTTGTAGCCTGCTATTAATGGTCTTCATTATCACAGAGGCTCCCAATGTACCTTTGGCAGTGTGACTATTCCAGAGTGGGTGTGACAGAATCTCTTGGGACTTGTTCCTTTTATGAAATTATCATGTTAATCATGAATAGGAAGATTTCATTCCTTAAGCTAAAAGATTGTGTCTTCATGGATCTCTATCTCTATCTCTATATCTATCTGTACATCTCATTCATTGTGCTGTGTTTATTGTCAACCAGAAAATATCAAATGGTTTATGCATTGTAAAGGGATGGGCAACCTGTAAAATACATGCCCTGAGAGTAAAGTTAGGAGAGTTAGTGATTTCTATAGTAGCTTTATCAAGTGCTTCACAAGTGAGCAACATAACTTCTCTGCATCATAGTTTCCAGAGGGAGTTGACCATTGTCTCAATTATACCTTTAAGTATAATTTAAAGGTAATGCATCCTTACTTCAATCTCCAGTACCAAAAAATAAAAATAAAAATAAATGCTAAACAAGTACCTTGTTTCAAACTTGGAACTTAATTGCTTAAAATTTAATTGCTTAAAATTTAATTGCTGATTGTTTGATATTTTGCATGTGTGTGTGTAGATAGGTGATAGGTGAAGATAATGCAGTTTCCTTATCTGAAAGTAAAATTTTTACCTTGTGGTATCTTGAGAATTAAAGACATATAGATGCAAATTTCTCCAAGCACAATGCCTGCTGCATAGAAGGTACTTAATAAATACATGATTAGTGAGTTAATTTCTGTGCAGCTAGGCATACATATGCACAAGCTACAAACACCTCCTAGACTACCATCTGGCTCCATTGAAGCACTGGAATATTGAAACTAGAGGGTGGACAGTTCACCCCCATCTAGTCAACACAGAAGGATGATAGTCCCTCCTCCTGATGGGACACCATGGGTAGTGGATAATTTCCTGGAAATATGACTTGCTCCTTGAAAAGAGCTTTCCTATAGGACAATATTTTGCATGGTGCTTGGTTTCTTGGAATAGTCTACAAAAGAATCTTGCGTGAGTCAGGGAGGAAACACATGATACACTCAAAGCATATAATTTTGAACGGTTTAATAAAAAGAATTGTTTACAAAACTGTGGGAGGGCATAGAGCAGTCACAAGGGGTGGTACAGTAGCCCAGAGAATGTCAATGGGAGAAGTAGATATCACAACTTGAAGAAGTGAGCTTTGTGGGAAGAGCCACCAGCTAGACCACCTTCAAAGAAAGACATGGCCAGCCTATGTTTACTGGGTAGGAAGCCAGGGGAGTCAGCATCCATACTCTATCTTTCCCTCCCCATTGGCTGAGCCCAGTCAGAAGACAAGGAAAAGGGGGGCACTTGGTGCAGATCATTCACTTCAGCCTTTTGGGGAAGAACAAGATGGAAGAGGAAAGAGTGGGAATCTACATCCATAACAGGTAAAAGGTCTCTAGGACACAATCACTAAGTATAACATTGTTCTAAAGGAAAATGTGCTCCAACTTTGAAACAAGGTACTTGTTTAGCTTTTATTTTTATTTTTATTTTTTGGTACTGGAGATTGAGGTAAGGATGCATTACCACTGAGCTACATCTCCAGTCTTTTTTTATTTTTTGAGACAAGTTCTTGCTAAGTGACTGTGGCTGATCTCAACTTGTAATCCTCCTGCTTCAACCTCCCAAATAGCTAGGATTTCAGTTCTGTGCCACCCCACCTGGGTTAGCATAGCTTTTAGAGCGCCATCTATTTGTGATGCATATTCTCCCTCTCATCCACTCTGTCATGTATATGTTTTGTGTGCACATGTGTGTGTGTGTCTTCACACATAAGTTGATATAATTAAGATAACCATTTAATTTTGTAAATAGAGGCAAGTATTAATAATTACAGATGATCCATGACCTATGATGATTCTTATGATTTTTCAACTTTATAATGTATTTAATGGGGTATTAAATACATTTTGACTTATCTATTCAAGTTACAATTGGTTTATTGGAACATGATCCCATCATAAGTCGAGGAACATCTGTGCTCTGGCTAACAGGCAAACTGGTGCTCTTCTAGACAAACTGGGGAATTTGACATTCTAGCTGAAATTCAGTGAGATGAAATCTGTAAGTTACAAATGAATCTTAATCTTGTTATTTTATAACCACTTGTGTATATGTCATGCTTGTATAGCAAGCATTCCTCTCAGAAAATAGTTATATCTGCAAGGTGTGATTTGAGAATATATCATTTGGAAGAAGGGAGGTCTCCAATCTCAAATAATTACTGTGCCTGCCCTGCCCATGCCTCACATTTCCCTACTGTTCCTTTGTGTTGAGGTATTTTCTCCCATATGAATGTAGATGACCTCAAGAATAATTTTACATTAGTCTATCTTGGCTGCTGATTTCATACTGACAACTTTTTTTTCCCCAAGTTCTGACTATCCTGAAGATGGTTTCCAGGGGGAAGAGGATGCATAGAAACATCATTTTGATGAAGGGAGGTGGCTGACAGATCTTGAGTTGTTGGGCTGGCTGGGAAATGATCTTCTGACTACAATGCCCAGGATGCACCTCCTGCCCCACTGAACCCACTTCTATCTTCATCTGATTTATGACCACAAATCCCTATTCTTTTAGAGTCCCTTTAAAGGGTGAGCTATATCCTACTGGTGATATTCAAGACAGTTTCAAGTAGAATTTACTTGAAAACAATGACTGTAGTACTAAAAGGTTATTTGGGGTATATATATATTGCTGACTGCTTGGTGAGCCACAACTCTTTTAGGTAAAAATCCATCAGGAGAAGTGATCTCATGTTCAGTTCAGGAGAAAATTCAGATGGATCTGAAAGATCTTGATAATTGCATTACTCTTATGTTGGTTTAAAAGGGGGCATAAGACCAGTTCTAGCCAATGAAACACAAGAGAAAGTAAACTAACACCTTCTGAAAAGGGGTTTTGACTTTATAAGCCTGCTTATTTTTAGTCAAATGTAGATGGAGGTTTTGCTTTACCTACCACAGCCTCTGGGAAAACCTGTGTGCTTTTTATATCTAATGATAGTGTGCTGCTGGCTCCTTCTTTCCAATCTCACTCTAATTTTTCTCTCTCTTCAATCATTAGTCTTTGACTCACCACCAGCTTCTTACATGCTACAAACACAAAACAAACCCTTGCCAATCTAAGTTAAAATTGTTGCCTCCTCAGGCAGCTCTGCTTGGCCCTTCTCAGTGCTGTTCATCTTCTTTTTGGAGAAGGCTATGTTCTATGTGTTTTCTGAATTCTAATTGTTCCTCAAGGTACAATCGTACCTTGGAGATAGTACTGTCATAAAAACTGATGAAACACCTTCTAATCAACAAGGTCAGTTGCTTTTATTCAAGCCTCCTGTTATCCTCCTCCAAGCTACTGCACCCTTCCTTCTGAGTTCCAGGCACTTTGCCCACATTTTTATTGACAACTCCTTTGTTAGACATTCTAAGTTACCCAATTTGAGTGTGCTCCTTATTTCCACCTTGACTCATACAATTGACTTTAGGAACTGGTCCAAGAAACTTACATTGTCCTATGGGAAAACTCATTCTCCTTACACTTGTTTGAAACTCTTCCCCATTTTCATCTCATCATTCTCACTCTTCAAGTCTTTCACTGGCTTAATTTCTTCCACATACACCTCACATTGATATTCCTCAGGTCTCTAACCTCTGCCACTTCCTTACAGCCTGTCTCTGGGATTCTCATCTATTTCTATAGCTTCAACTATAGATTCCATGGCCAGACCCATAGCATGATCTCTTCTCATTTCTGTCAGGGGTCCACAGAACTTCAAACACAAGAGGTCCTCAGTTAGACTCATTCTCTATGCTCTTCCCTGTTTTCCACCTCAGGTAATGACCTTGCTGTCCACCCACAGTCCCAGGCTGGAGTCATCAGAGTCATCCAAGACTCTTTCTATAGCTACCATGAAAGGTACTCAGAGTTCTTGTGTTTTCTACTCTTACATTCTATTTTCATATTTATCCCCTTCAGTGTCTCTATTTTCACTTGCTCAGATGGAGCTCTCTCCATATTTTATATGAGCCACTTTGTAGACTCTTCAGTAGTTTCTATTCTTGTCCATATTTCAGATGACTACCATTGTTATCTTCCAAAACTAACTTGGATGTTGTCTCTTACTTTAAAAATTTAAATTTCGTCTTACTGTTGATAGAAAAGTCTCAATTCCTTAGCATGATACACAGGCTTTTCAGTTTGTCTTGGGCTAATTTTTCAGGCTGATTGGCCACCAATCCCCTTTAGTCATTAAAAGAAGTTCTAGCTATCCTTTGAACATATTATGCATTTATTCATGTGGGCACCTTTGAATATGCTTCTTTTGGAACTGTTCCAATACTCTGTCCTTGTTTAATTTTCAAGGTCAAATTTAAAGTGTTATGGACAGCTAAGTGATGGGATAGAAAGTAGTTATTAGAAGTTGGAGATCATTAAATTTGTCCTGAGACATAATGTCCATTTGCTGTCATGTCCTTGATAGCTGGCCCAGTCTTGGCTCAATAATTTAATTGAATAAATGGCAATGTTATCTTCTTAGAGACATGAACCAATCTCCCTATCTATCTGACTCTCTGACTCTGTGTCCTGTCACAGTCCTCTTCATTGGGTACTGCTCTCTTATTTGTTATATCTCATTCACTAAACTATAAACTCCACGTGACAGGGACCACAGTCATTCATTCCACAAATGGACATTAAGCATACTCTGTGCTAGTTTTTGTCCTAGGGGATTGGATTTAAGCAAGGAACCAAGCAGATTAAGATCTCTGCCCTCAGGGAGCTTACATTTCAATGTGGGGAGACTCCTAGTAAGCAGTATGCATACTAAGTGAATAAATTACATAACCACAAGATATTGTAAATACAAGTAAAAAATATAAAGAGCAGGAGAGAATGGGGACATCGGTATGGATGGTCAGGATACATTTCATGGTGAAGATGATACAGAACAAAATTTCAAGAAAGCTGGGGATTATTTATTGAAATTCTGCAGAAATATATCCCCTGAAATAATGCCAACCAAAGATATGCCATATAACTGTCTAAAAGAAGAACATTTTAGATAAAGCTACACAAAGATCCAAAGGGAGATAGTACCTGGCACTTCTGAGAATATTGAGAAAATCTAGTGGTTGTTTTGACTGCGTAAAGGGGTAAGAGGTGGAAGGGAGTCAGAGAGATGAATATCATGGGACCTTGGGTGTGTAAAATACAGCTAGGCATGTAAAATTCAGATGAACCTCAGGGATATCGTTTGAAGACTAATGGAGATAATATATAAAAAGTCATCAGCATGCTAACACAGTGCTATCCAATGGAAATATTATGTGAGTCATATATGTATGCTTTTAAGTTTTCCAGGAGTCACAATAAAAACTTTTAAAATGAGAGAATTAACCTAATTAATACTTTTAAATTTCCATATCCAAAATATTATCATTCTGATGTTCAATCAATTTAAAGATTATTAGTGAAATATTTTACACTTTTAAATGAAATCTTCAGGACTTATGTACATCCCAATTTAACTAGTCTTTTAAGTGCTGAACAACCATGTGTAGTTGATGGCTGCCTTATTGGAGGGTGCAGGTCTAGCACATTGCAAATGCTTAGTAAATGCAAAATATTATTAAAAACAACAGAGTTTGGGAAATATATTTGGCTCTAGTTCTGAAAGGGTTGGAAATAGAAACTTGGGAAGTTTATGTCAAATACAGGCCTGGTGACCTTATCTGCTTATTTTCTTCCTTGTCCCACGGTATGGTCATTTCTTCAGAGGATTCCAGAATTTTTTCATTTGAAGTGACTATAGAGATGGGGCTTGTTTTAGTCAGCTTTTTTGCTGCTGTGATTGAAAGACCTAACAAGAACAATTTTAGGAGGACAAGTTTATTTGAGGGTTCATTGTTTCAGAGGTCTCAATCCACAGATGGTAGGCTCCATTCCTTGGGGCTCAGGGTGAGGCTGAACATCATGGCAGAAGAGTGTGGCAGAGTGAAGCAGCTCACAGAATGATCAGAAAGCAGAGGAGGCTCCACTTGCCAGATACAAATATATACCCCAGGGCCATTCCCCAATTCCCACTTCCTCCATCCACACCTTACCACTTCAGTTACCACTCAGTTAATCCCTATCAACTCATGGGTTAAGACTCTCACAACTCAAACATTCTGAATCTTGCATTTTCTCACACATGAGCTTTTGGGGGATACCTCACATCCAGACCATAACAGGGTCTACCAGGAAAGATCTGGGGCCAGACTGTGGGTGAATAGAGGGGCAGAAGTGTGAGTCCTCCATCTCCCAAGGTACATCTCCCACCTCATTCCCAGCTCCTCTTTAATTCACATTTAACCACACCAGGGATCAATTCATCCAAGTCTGTTTAACTTTATGTAACACTCATAATTTCTGCCCTAAGGATTTCTCTACTGAAGGTATCTAGTTTCAAGATCTGGGCTATGTTTTCAAATCACATATCAACACCTTTGGGAATGACATCATGGCGAGAATGATGGTATCAACCCAAGTGTTGGTATTAGTGGGTGGTGGCAAGAGTTCAGACACCCCACAAGTTGGCTACTCTGAGAAGAGCAACAGAAAAGGCTCCACTTCTTAGGTCTTTCCACTAAAAATTTAATTAAATTAAATTTTTTTTCCACTAAAAATTTAATTAAACCACTGCTGTGTCAATATTCTTAGCATACCTCCAGCCTCTTCTTTTGGATGGAAACTTTGCTGGATCTCCAAACTTGGATTCAGAGGGTAACTGGAGCTCATGGGAGGGAAAACAGCATTGAGAATTGGTATATAACTTTTTCATGGGAAAGACCATAAGGCTCAGAGATTCTAGATGCTTTGTGTCTTCTGATGGTATGGATATGACAGTTTCAGCATGTGTACAGTGGCACTCCAGACTAGGAATAGGGCATTAAGCCCTGCTTCAAAGAGCTCCTTCAGAATTCCTTTCCTTTTCTACCAGTTTCTCTCTTCCTCTCAGGAAAGAATGTCCAGTGGACAAGTTTATCACCATAATTGAAACCCAAAATGGGTTTGAAGCACAATTTTTAGTACTCCTTCTGTTAAAGCAGCTAATAGAATAATAATTTGTTATTTTTGCTGTTATTGATGGAGTGTTCATCTCATGAATTGAACTTTATATCTAATATTTCTCATCTCTTTAAGGCTACATGGGAGGTAGTGTTGCTTTATCTATTTAAGTAGTTGAGCAAGTGGAGGAAATGAGAGGTTAAGTAACTTGCTTGAGGTCACTAAGATTCAGACTTGGGATTTGATTTGACTAGGTTGCTTTTAAAAACAATAGTAATAACAATAAAAATAATTGCAGCAATATATAGTAAGTACCCAATAAAAGGAAGCCATTATTATTTGCAAATTAGATAAATGCATAATTGGCATGTTGGCACCTCTCATTTCCTGCTACTGGGCCAGGAATACTATCATTATACAGACTTGCTTTTCATCTTAATGGGTAAAAACATATTCCCAAGGAAGCAGAGTCTCCTTCAGGTTCTATTAATTCTCTAGTGATGGAAAGCCAAGTCCTGATGGAATAATATAGGTGAGGAGCATGAGTTCACAGAGAATACGTGAAAGGGAAAGAGAGGCACAGATTTCCAGGTAGGAAGAATGCAAAGACTTGTTTCTTCCCTTTAATTTTGTACATAGCCCACACCCATTGTGGCTAGGATGATTGCTGCTCACTCAATATTTCACATGTCCTACGGTTTCCAGGCTTCCTTGCAATTATGTTTCTATTCCCTTATCCCTCCTCACTAGTCCTGTGCCTGAAGCCTGTTTATACTGAATAGACTTGATGGGTAATTCAAGACAGAAGACAACAAATCATTTAGTATACCATACTGGAGAGCTGTGAGGAGGTGAGCTAGGTGTTATAGAAGGAACAGATTATTTGAATACTGTTTCTGTGGGGATGGATGATCAGAAGAGCCAGGAGGGCAGCATCTGGTCACTGGACCCACAGGAAGAGTCCAATAGCTGGCAATCAGCATTATGGGAGAAGAAAAATTGGGATTTACAGAGGGTCATGACTAACCTTTATTGGGTTTGATTTATTAGCACCACCCAATGAGATGCATGCTTATCCTACTTAATTTCATAGTTAAAGGAGTCAATACTGTTACCATTTCCATTTCACTGGGGAAGAAACTGAGGTTTAGCAAAGTTAAGTATCTAGTGGCTGAGGGAAGGGAAAAGCAAAATGTAGGTCACAAAACTCAGGGTTCCCTCCTCCTAAGGACACAACTCCACCAATTCTAGAAGACCTCAGCCCCATGGAGACGCTGGTCAGTTCAAAAGATTCAGAGCTGGGCGTGGTGGCGCAAGCCTGTAATCCCAGCGTTTAGGGAGGCTGAAACAGGAGAATCGCGAGTTCAAAGCCAGCCTCAGCAATGGTGAGGTGCTAAGCAACTCAGTGAGACCCTGTCTCTACATAAAACACAAAATAGGGCTGGGGATGTGGCTCAGTGGTTGAGTGCCCCTGAGTTCTATCTCCCGTACCAAAAAAAAAAAAAAAAGATTCCGAGAACCTCTAGTCCCAACATGTGTTGATAACTAAATGCCCCAAAGCTTAGTTTTCTCACTGATGACTTCAACTAATAGCACATGCCATTTCCTCCCCCACTTCCCAACATATGCTTCTTCATGCACGATTCCCTCTTCAATTCTGCTTCCATTCTATGGCTTTTCATTTGTGCTCAAGAAATGCTATCCAGAAAAGCTTCCCTTCCTGTCTTTACTCTTCCTCATTCTTCAGTGGGCCCAATGGACCAGGCCAGTGAGATTCTAACACACACCAGTAAAAACCCCAAACAGAAGGTCAACTAAACTCTACCTTCAGTCAATAACCAAAGCACCATGTTTTCTTCTTTAAAATAATTTTGCCTCACTATTCACACAGGTAAACCATGGGAAGCTTGCTCTTGGTTTTTCCACTATAATGTTCTCATACTATATAACGTGCAAGAGAGAGCAGCTCAGGACCTAGAAAACCCCACATGTAACCCACAAGCAATTCCAACAGTTCCTGTATTATTTTCTTTCTTCTTCTTTACCTATTTTCCACACAACATCCTGGTTAATCTAATTATATAACCTGGATCATATCATTATAACTAGATATAACCGCTTCAGATCCAAAATCCACACTGGGACCAGAAAGCCCTCCCAATACAGCCCCTGCTCTCACTCTCACCTTTGGCCACTCAGGTTCAGCCACACCGACCTTCTTTCAGTTTCTCAAGTGTGCACAATGACTCCCTGCCTAAAGTTGTCTGGTTGCATTGTTTTCTGCTTAGAAACACTCTTCTCTGTCCTCCCTCTCACATTTTAGGTCTCAGCTTAAACATAACAACCTCAGATGACTTTTTAGACCACTGGCTTAGTCTCTAAGTCCTTTGTTCCCTTTGTAGCACTTATTGCAATTTCTAATTCCTTTTTTAATGTGTCTTTTTATTCAAAAGACATTTTGAATAAAAATTCATTTATTGTCATTCCTCTGTAACTCCTCCAAGAGCAAAACCAAATCTGACTGGCTTATAGTTGCATCTCCAGTACCTGTCACGTTGCCTGACATATAAAAAGTGTTTGTGATATACTTATTAAATAAAATCCAGAATTATTCTATGCTCCCAATACTGGCTTATTATTTTAGAATGAGTTTTCATACCTTCTAAATCAGAAGGTTTCTCTTCTCTGATTAGATCTTTATAGGCAAACATTCATTTTTTTTTCTTAGAGATTGGCTTCTTTTTTATATAAATACAGGAATTTGAGAGCTGTTGGCTTACATACTTTAGAAAGCATATGAATGCTAAATAAACTGGAAAGGCATGTCTTTTAAAAATTGCCATTTATTCTTTCTCATCTTCTATGTCCATTACTTTGGAGAATCTCATTTCAAGTAGGTGAGTTAGGATAAGTATTTCCATCACTCTGAGCCTCATGGTCTTTACCTTTTACTCTCATAGACATGGCCTATATAAATTCATTGGAATAGAATAGTGGCACAAGAGCAAAAAGGCTTTGAAGAATCCATCAGATAAGTTCATTTGCTGGTTAGTAGGAAACAACATGGGTCAGTCATATGGTTTGTCCACAGCCCAGAGAGTGATGTCATAGAAACTGAAGGGTTTGCAGAAGAGTTGACTTGTTGAACCTTGTCACTTGCTTGGATAATTTCCAATCTAGCATTGCTTTGTGTATATATTCCAAAATAGTCCTTGTTGGGGATGATGGGAGCCAGAGACACTTACTCAAGTTGTTCAAATGTATAAGATTTTCAAAAAACAAACCAATCCCTAAGTTTCTAAAATCAGGGGTTTCTAGTGGTTCTTGAAGCACAGACTTAACATTCATTGAAGAATTTCCTGGGAGCGCAATGAGTTGTTAAGCTGAAAGGAAGGAAAGGATTAGTGTACAGTGTCTATAAAGGAGATGACCCTGTGAATAGCTATGAAAGGACTCTTCTAAGGAGAGAAAGATCACGTATTCCCAATTCTCCATCTAAAATTTTCTTGAACTTTTTCAAATCTGCAGAACATACAATGTATTGATTTTGTCATTTTCCAGATAATAAAATCCTATCAGCCTGTTTGTGAACCATCTCGGTTATAAAGTGTGCTTATGTCCATGTCCAATCAGGCACTTAGATTTTAAATTTACACACTTCTAAAAAGTAAAAAAAGAAACCTTTCTGAAAGCCCAAATAGGTGATTTCTTAGTTCCAAAACTGTACGACTTAAAACTGGCCCTGTCAGTTCCCTTGTACAAGAAACTCAAACGTATTTTCCATATTTTAATACAAAATGCAGTTTACAACACGAGTTGCCACTGGCAGAAGAAAGCAATGCATTTACCTGCATAACCCAATTTCACTATAGCCTTTGCAGAAGTTGGCCCAGGTTCAGCATGTCTACTTCTATGCCACACACCTGCAGCCTGGGATCCCCCTGCCTTCCTAGTTCACAGGCAGCCCTGGGCCAGGGAGAGCACAACCAACACCTCATTTTCCAGCAAGCCTCCTCCACCCTACCCCAAGGCCAGGCAGAGTCTTCTCTTGCTTTGTCACCCTGTTGGGAGCCTTTGAAGGACAGCCCATTCTCACATCTTTGCTTCACAGAGAGAGGTAGTTTTGGTACCCAGAGGACTCAGCCCCTGCTGTGCACATGTCCCTCAAAAGAGGGACAATATCAAGCCTGGTTTTGAGGCAACTTGGAGCTGATGACTAGTGAGGTTTCTTTAAGCCAATGGAGTCAACTGCTGACTCAGCTGGTTAGCCTGGGTAAATACCACTCTGGATTTCTTTTTATTCATTTTAGGAAAATAATGTCACAGTACAAGATGGACGCTCTCAGTGGGAGAGCTGATACTGTGTAAACGATTCATTAGCAGATGCTCAGCTGAACTTCAGCTGTTTTCCCCAGTGACATTAGTAAGACAGGGATATATTTGTTCAGGTGATGGGGCTTGAGTGGGCCTCAAGCCAGATCCCCATCCCTGGGGACCACCCTTCCAGTACGGAAAGGCAACAGAGTCTCCACTTTGGCTTAATCCTGCAATGTCTCAATCTGAGAAATATGACCAACTTCTGTAAATAACACTTTGAGGTTTTGGCAACTGGAGCTACTTTACCCCAACATGCTGGAAGCCAGGTACAAACCATGCGGAGAAAAGCTGGTTTGATGGTCTCCACCACAGATGGGCTGCTTGCCTTTCTCTCTTGTGGTCCATCACCCTGCTGAGGTGGAGTTTGTTCAGGATTTTGTGGTGCTTTTGGATTAGAATGGCCGGTCCCTAGAGGACTAACAGCCACATGTATTGGCAACTGGTTTTGTCAACTAACTCACTGGATTATTATCCCTGGTTAAGCCTCTTGCAGGTTCATACATTTTTTAAGATTTTAATTTCCAAATTTTGAGGTTCCCAGTGTTTAAAAAAATACTTGAATAACTTCTTAAGAAACATCATATGATATATTTCAAATGTTCATTGACTTAATATGTCTCTGGAATTGTATGATATTCCTAATTATACATGACAACAGAAATTGAATTGGAGACTTTATGATGTAAAGATTAGACCAGAGAGCTACTCTATTCTCACCATCTTCCTGTGGGCCATCTCCTGCCCTTCCCCTATAGGCTCTGGTCTGTGATCAAACCTCTTTATGGTGACATGTAGGGGACTTTGGTGTCACCCAGCTGAGAGGTATCCTGATTACTGAGAAGACCAAAGATGCCTCTTGGCCAATAGTTTGGACTTTCCTGTTAAGTTTTTAAACCAGTAGTGATGGTCATTTTCCTTTTGTTTTTGAAATTTGTATCTGCTATAGGAGCAGGGATGCACATGATAAGCCCATCTCAAATATGTTATTATCAAACCCTCAAAACTGAAAACGTGTCACTTTGCTGTAAGTAAAGGTTGTATGATGACAAAACCCCCAGCAGATATCTGACCTGTTCATAACTGCTCTCTTAAAGGGCTGCTCCCATAAAGGGCAGAATTTCCTGGGAAGACCGTCTTAAGACCCCCCTTTTGTCCATCGTTGACACTCAATTTGAAAAGTATTCCTTCCACATGCAAGTCAAAGCAAGACTTTTCCAAGTGTTAGCATCACAAGCTGAAGCTAGAACTTGGCAGCGATCTGGGTTTCCTTTTGCCCCTGGCGGGGTATTAACAACTCAAGCACAGCTAGCTGAACAGAGCTGCACCAATGGGCTGGGGACTCCCCAGGTGCAAGGAAGCTCATGGTTTCAGCCTGCCCAATCCTCTGGAAAGGTATCCATCCCTGGTCTCTAGGGGTTTAGGGTGTGCAACAAGAATGACACAGTTGTAATCATCCTTTTTCGGGGGTGGGAGTAGGGCAGAGAGCCAGTTTATTCTCTCTTCTGTTAGAAGAGCTGAATGGACGGCAGTCAGATAACTAGCATTTGTCAGAAAGCTGTCCCAGCAAGATGCAAAAGAGAAACTTGAAGCAGAGGAGGGCAGCTCACAAGCTTACTGAGCTGAGCCTTATCAAGTAATCCTTTAGAAACCTGACTGTAATCAATGCCACCCAAGGGCACTAAATGTTCCAATAAAAACCTCCTGTACCTTCTGTTTAAAGTGGCTTGAGACTGGCATTAGATGAGAATATCTGTTGTTTTCAGGCATTCTCCAACTACGAAATTCAAAAGTGAGTCTTCTGATATTGATAAATAATGTAGCAAAGAGTTTCCCTCATAGAAATTGTGCAAATGCTTAATTATGAGGGCACTTTCTCAGGAGCACATTAAAATATCATGCTAAATTGAGTCGCTATCATTGCCTTTGCCAGAGCTTTTGTAGAATTGTCCAATAAACTGCCCTTAGAAGTTTTAGTTTTTGTTTGCAAATCATCAGTTCAACTTGGACTAAGGTCTCCAGGAATTAAAGAGAAAAAAAAAGTTCAAAAAAAATTACATGGAATGAGACTCCTAAAGTAAGTTTTTGTTTTTTTTTTCCTTTTTCCTTTTGAGGAATGGGTCACACAATTGCAATTCTAAACAATCTCACAATTAATTCTTGAGCTATGCAGTCCAATTAGAACAAATGCTTCCTTTCGGGTTTAATTAGAGATGAGGACGCGCCTGTGAGCTTATTTGTATAAAATAAGTGCTCATTAAACAAAGTTTGGACCAGGTTCAGCTTGTTAGAAAAGCCATGAAAAGGGAGTTTTTCTCACTGTCTCTGGCCCCTTTAACCCTTTCAATGCCCCACAATGAATTTCATATATGTGAAGAAAAGAGTATTTTTGCTGCAACCTAGTGAATTTGAAAGAGATGGTGTGTTTGTTGGAATTGTTAGTGAAAAAACACATCCTCTTCCTTAGTATCTTCCTATTCTTTCCCCAGGCCACTATAGTCAGAAAGTCAATCAGGGGTCTGATGATAGCCACTCTAACTCTAGGAAAAGCAGATTCCTATATTTTCCATGTTCCTTACAGTGTTACTATTCAGAGTGGGAGTTGTGAACCACCAGTAATAGCATCACTTGAAAGCTTGTTAGAAATTAGGAATCTTGTGTTTCTGTCTAGATAAATGGGGATATATTTTAATGAGATCCTAAGGTAATTTGTATGTCTATTACAATTTAAGGTACACTGGTCTAAAGGCAGCAATCCATGAAGATTTCATTTTGCAAATCCAAGGGGAACTTGGGAGCCCTAAATAATGCCACTTCACCTGAAGAGAAGCCAGTCCCTGGTGCCCTCTCTATGGTGGCAGAGTTGCGACTTTACTTCACCCCCTAACTCTATGCCCAAGGCTCATATGTGTCCTTCCTGTCTCATCTTCTGGTTAACTCTCAAGACTCTGTGGCCCAGGTCATAGGGAAACCCTTGTCCCCATCTGTGCCTTTGGCTTTTACCCATCTCTTCAGCATATAACTGAGCACAGGCTGCATGTTATACCTCATTCAGGCCCTGTGGCTGGTGAGTGAAACAGGATTCCTGCCTTGCAGGGCCTTCCACTTTCATGAACTGATGATGGAGGGAGAATGAAGACAAGCAGTTAGTAAATGGGAAAAGGTATTGGACCCCAGGCCTACGATGCCACCACCAACAGACTGATTGTGAGAGCTAGCATAGGAAAAGCCAAACGTCCTGGGAATAGGAACCTCAGTCTTCACAGAGAGGCTCCATTTATGTAATATCTGTTACATGCAGAGACAACTTCCATGACTCAGTGTATGGACCTGATGTTAAACATTAAAGGGAACAGGTTGCCAAGTGCTGAGTGCCACCTTAATTTATTACTCTGTTCAGAAAAGGTTTGTCCTTTTTTTTTCTCATTTATTTTCTCAGAAAGTAAAACTTGTATAATAAGATTATAGCATCAGGTGGACTCTGACACTAATGTCATTGCCAAGTAGAGGACATTGAAGGAGCCCAGACCAACAGGAAAATGTTATCAATGAGCCTCATAGCTGGCCCTAGTCTGAGCTGGTACCCTGGGTACTGTCACTGTCCTACTGATGGGCCCAGTCCTGTTGCTTTCACTACACCTTCTTGATGGTAAGTAGGACCTCAGGCATCTCTGCACAGCCTCAGTTACTGTTCCCTAATCCTCAGATCTAGCCTGCATGTAGAACTGTCCTAGATTCCCTATTTCTGCTTTCTTGGTCCTTTGGCTGATGAAATGGGAGCCTGGAGGAAGACCTGGGGAGTGGAACAGAAAAGGGAGTGTGTCCATATGATTTCCTTAAGTCCATGGTAATCACATCATAAATCAGCTCATTGTCATGAGGATAAGATGGTGGAAAGAGATGTTAGAGAGGCAGACTCATCTGGTATGGGAATAAATCTGGAAGGGTCGAGAATAGGAACTGGGATCCGATAAACCATATAGCTTGTCTATGGGAGGTGGGATCTATGTAACTATGTAGTTTGGTTTGGGGAGATAGGATCAGGTAACCATGTAGCTTGTTGGAAATCTTGAACATAATTTTGAAAATTTCAGTTAGATTTCTGGCAAAAAGCTTTTATTTACTTACTTGTGTGTTTACTTGTGCTGGAGATCAAACCCAGGGTCTTGTGCTAGGCAAGTGCTCTACCCTGGCCTCTAAATCTTTTAAAATACACTTGCTATTTTTGAAAATCACACACAAAAAAGTTTTATATTTAAAAATAAAATGAAAATTAAATAATTGAAATATATCCAACCTATCACTCTTAACATTTTGGTATTTTATGTCCTGGATTTTATAAATATAGATATATAGATAGAAGTTTGTAGATTTGGATATAGTATATAACGGAATCACACCACACAGAAAAACACCTAAATATATAATTTCCTGATTAAAAAGAATTTACATTTTAGGGATCTTGAGTCATTTGCCAAATTGTCTCTCAGAAAACTTGTACCACTTTGTACTTGGGTGAGAAATACATTCCTCATTTCAACCAGTAGTTTTGGAGGAAATTCCCTTTGTGTTTTGAGGTCTGTCATCAATTTAACTTCTATCATAGTTGCATCAAAAATCCTCCTTGGGCCAGGCGCGGTGGCACACGCCTGTAATCCCTGCACTTTGGGAGGCTGAGACAGGAGAATCGCAAGTTCAAAACCATCCTCAACAAAGGCGAGGCGCTAAGCAACTCAGTGAGACCCTGTCTCTACATAAAACACAAAATAGGGCTGGGGATGTGGCTCAGTGGTCAAGTGCTCCTGAGTTCAATCCCCAGTACCAAAAAAAAAAATCCTCCTTGGATTTTCTTTCAAAAATAGATGAGATAAAACCTGAGCCTTCGAGAACTTTGAGTCTAGATGGATTTTGAAGCTGCCTTCTTTTTTGCAATTTGTTTATTAAATCATCATAACAATACATAGTAATTGGGTTCATTTTGGCAAAATAATACATGCAAGAAATTTGATTTCAATCCCCATTTCCCCCCACCCTTGTCCTCCCCTCCACTTTTCCTTTATTCTTCTTCCTCTACTCTATTAGACTTCCTTTCTTCTACACATATATAAAGGGAAAATTCCCTTTGATAGCTTTATATATGAATATGACATGATTTTGTTAAATTTACTCCACTTTTCTTCCCCTTTCCCTTCCTTCCTCCCTCACTTTTGTTCCCCTTTTCCTACTACACTGATCCTCCCTGTATCTTTATGATGTATGATCCCCTCTCCTACCACCTTCTTTCTTTTGTTTTGCTCTGGAAGGAAGCCTTATTCTTATCTCCGGTCTTCATAAGTGCTTGGTAGGGTAAATTAAAAAAAAATAAAGATAAATAAAAGGAACCTAGGGCTCTAGAGTAGAACCTGGAGTGGGTTTTTTGTTGTCTCTGATGTGTGGATGAGAGCTGGGAGCTTATAGGGCCAGGGGCACTGAAGAGTGGGTCTAGAAATTCAGATCTGTATGAAATAAATATGACATTAAGTAATATGTTATTTCAATGATAAAAGAATGATTTATAAATAACTGATAAGAACATAATTATCAATCTATGCAAATAAAAACAGACTTCTTCCTCACTCTGCTGTCAAACCTGAAATTTATATTAGAGTTTTTCAACCTAGGCACTGTGGAGATTTAGGGCTGGGCAGTTCTTTATCCTGCGCATTGTAGGGTGCTCAGCAGCATCCTCTATCCACTAGAAGCCATAGATGCCATATAAGTATTCCCGTCCTCTCATTATGACAAAGATCTCCACAAACACTGTCATAGGGGATGAGGGTGGGAGAAAATTGCCCATGGTTTAGATGTATTAAAGACCAAATGTACAAAAATATCATCATTAGCAATGGTATGCCAGGCCTTATTTGTAAGAGAATATCTTTTTCTTTCTTTTTTTTCTGTACTGACCGATATGACCGATAGCCCTAGTTTTTTTGCTGAGTCTTACAAGTTGCTGAGGTTGACCTGAAACTTGTATTCCTCCTGCCTCAACCTCCCAAGTTGCTGGGATTACAGGTGTGCATTACCAGCTCTGATGTAGGAGAATATCTATGTCTATATTTTTAGTGATAAAATATGGTTTAAAAAAAAAACCCTTGATATCTATCCATATGGGAGTAATTGATTAAACAGTGCTGCTTTCTTACATAGGAATACTATGCAACTACTAAAAAGATTAAGTTATAGCTCACTAAGAGAGAAGTTCATGATCTATTCATTTTTATTAATTTTTTTTTTAAAGCTGACAGTTAAAATTGTATGTATCTGCTGGGCACGATGGTGCATGCCTGCAATCCCAGTGGCTCAGGAGGCTGAGTCAGGAGGATTGTGAGTTCAAAGCCAGCCTCAGCAACTTAACAAGGCCCTAAGCAACTCAGTGAGACCCCGTTTCTAAATAAAACACAAAAACAGACAGGGGATGTGGCTCAATAGTTAAGTGTCTCTGGGTTCAATTCCTGGTACAAAAACAAAACAAAACAAAGCAAAACAAAACAAAACAAAAATATGTATTGTGTATAAAATAATGTTTTGAAGTGTGTATACATTTCAGAATAGTTAAATCTCATTAATTCACAAAGAATTAATTACCTCACATAGTTATCATTTTTGTAATAGCATTTGACATTGATGCTCCTTGAAGTTGTCAAAAGCGTAACATAATATTGCCATTAACTATAGTCACCATGCTACACAATAGATCTCTTTAACGTACTTCTCCCATCTGGCTCAAGTTATTTATTTGACAAAAGTCTCCCTTTCCTTCTTCACCCCTAGCCACTCCAGCTTCAAGTAACCATAATTGGACTCTCTACTTCTACTTTTCTGAGATCAATATTTCTAGATTCCACATGTGAGTGAGATAATGAAGTACTGTCTTTCTGTGCCTGACTGATTTCACTTAATATAGTACTCTCCAGTTTCATGCATGTGTCACAAGTAACAGGACTTTGTTCATTGTATGGCTGAATAGTACCACATTTTCCTTATCCTTTCATCTGTTGATGGACACTGTGGTCAATTCCATGTTTTGGATATTGTGAATGAACATGGGCATGGAGATGTCTCATTGACATATTGATATACTTTCCTTTTCAGTTATACTCTGTTGTGGGATTGTTGGGTCATATGGTAGTTCCATGTTAAATTATTTTGATGAAACTTCATACTATTTTCCATAATTGTATTAATGTATATTTCGATCAACAGTGTGCAAGGGCTCCCTTTTCTCCACATCCTCACTAACATTATCTTTTTTCTTTGTGAGGATAGACATTTGAACAGGTGTAGTTTTAGTATGTATTTTCCTGATGATTAGAGATGTTGAACATTTTTTCATGTACCTATTGGCCATTTGTATATATTCTTCTGAGAAATGTCTATTAGGGTCATTTGCCCAATTTGAAATTGAGTTTTTTTTTTGCTATTGAGTTGAGTTCCTAATATTTAATATTTTAGATATTAACCTTTAATCACTTGTATATTTTGCATATGTTTTCTCCTACTCTTGAAGTTGTCTCTTTTTTTGATTTTTTTCTTTGTTGCACAGAGCTTTTTAGTTTGATATAATTCCATTGGTCTATTTTTCCTTTTGTTGCCTGTGCTTTTGAGGTCGTATAAAAAATTTTTTTTCCTAGACCTATGTTATGGAACTTCTCTACGTTTTCTCCTAGTAGTTTCGTAGTTTCATAGTTTCAGTCATTATATATTATTCTTAAGTAGCAAAGAAGTTTGCAAAATTTTTAAAAAGGAAAAATAAAAGACCTCATATACATGTAAAAGGGAATAAACATATTTTTTGTATGTTTGTATAAGCACTGAGAACATTGTGAGCAGGGGTAGGGATCAGACCAAACTGCCAACCCTGGCTACCTTGATGGAGCAGGGATTAATAGTACAGCTGGATTTGAGTGGGGTAGAGGAGACTCTTGCCTTATATTTTTTACTTAGTCTATTGTAACAAGCACAGAATGATTTTGTAATTTGAAAGGAAAAGTCAACAGTCTACCTAGTATAAAGTCCTAACTTTCAAGGTGGGGGAAATTTTTATAGCTCAGTGTGTTAAGTGCTACAACATTGTGCTGAATTTTTGTTGTGTGCAGTGTGGTGGTGGGTGCATTGAATGGGAACATTCAAAATGATTTGGTTTTGTACAAATCCCTGAAATGTATGGATGCTACCTTACTTGGAAAAAGGCTATTTTCAGATATGATCAGATAAAGATGTTAATCACCCTGATTACCTGGGTAGGCTTGAACTCCAATGACAAACATCCTCATAAGAGTAATGCAGTTAGATATTTGAGACACATGTGGGAGGAAGTAATGTGAAAGCAGAAGCAGAGATTGGAGTGATGTGGCCACAACTCAAGGAGTGCCTAGAGCCAGCCAAACCTGGAAGAGACAATGAATGGAGGACTCTCCTCAGAGCCTGTGTAGAAAGCCTGGTCCTGCTGACACCTTAAGCTCAGAGTTCTGGCCTCCAGAACTGTGAGAAACTACATTTTTGTTGTTTTAAGCCACCCAGTTTGTAGTAACTTATTACTGCAGCTACAGGAAACTACCATAGGGGAGTAACTGATTTTTCTCTGGAATGGGTAACAGGCTTCACTAGAAACATGACTTTTATACTGTACCTATGAAGAAAGAAGAAAAGGGAGGAAAATTGCTAGGTAGGGCAAACAGCATGAGCAAAGACATCAAGGCCTAGAGAGGGTGAATTCAGTGTGGGTGGGATGCGAAGGGTATTTAATGGGAGAGGTGAAGGAAGAGATGGAGAGCAGTCATGTTTTCTGATGACTTTCTAGATTTTTCTGGCTATAGAAATGAATTCACTGACAATGTAAGGATATTTCTAGGAGGACTGAGCAACTGCATGTCAGAGACAAAAATTTGGAAAAAATTTACATTCAGTATCACATTCACAAAGGAGGAAATTGCAGTTCCATAAAGCCACCAGAGAAAGAGAATTGAGAATTGACTCCTGTAGTCAAAATGCAGCATAGCAGCTTGTTGGGTCTTGAGGCTCTGTTCACAGCCAGTTTGCTCACATTCCTATGCAGGCGGTGTACTCTGTATCCACATAATCCCTGCCAGAATGGGAAGCCCCCAAGCTAGGTAGGAAACAAAATATTTTTACTATTTGACATGATAAAGCATGTGGCTCTTGAGAATGAAGAACTGGCACAGTCATGGCATGTTCTGTCTTATCCCACCCACTCCATGCCCAGTGGGAACCAAATCTCCCCCAGGCAGCACATTGGAGAGTATCTTTTGCTGGCCTTTGAGGTGACAGAAGCCATGCCCTTTCTTTGCCTACTATACATGGGCTTGGCTTTCTACCCACACAGACTGTGCCACCTGTTCAGTATTTATTGCAGTTGAGCACATCTTCCTCTTGATACCCTCAGAAACACTGCAGCAGGCAACTTGTAGTGCTGCATATTGAGGCCAAAAAAGAATGAGCTCATGAGCCACAATGTTTGCAGATGTAGAACTGAAACATTTGTTTCACAGTACTGACACTAAAAATAGGATGTGGATCAGCACTAAGGCAACCGTTTGCTTGGGTGGCCTTGTCTTCATGGTGGAGATGTTCCCCTGAAGCACACACCATCGAGGCTGCCTCTGGGTCCAATGAAGCTGCCACATCATCACCGTGACTTGGCTCACAACTACTGTGCCAAGCCCTTTCCCTCACTGTTCAAAAACTCAGCTTCAATCATCTCCAGAGACTTCTAGGAGAGGCTGGGGCTCTTATCCATTGGTGGTGCCCCATATGTGTAAATCTTGTCTCTTCTGTGGATGGTACAGTGTGTTTATGTGTGTGTGAGAATGTGTCAGTGAGTTGATGTATATGAGTGTGTGTGAATAAGTAAGGGTGTCTGTATTTATGTATGTGATTATGCATATAGGTTTTTGTGTGAGAGAATACATGTATAAGTGTGTGTTTATACATGTGAGTATAAGCATGCATGTGTTTGTAGGTAGTGCATGAGTGTGTGTATATCACTAGGAAAGTATGTAGTTATGTGATGAATGTATCTGTGTGTGAGTATGAGAATTTGAAAGTTTGTGTGTGTGAATATATGTGTAGATGTGTGTGAGTGCTTGTGTATGTCTATATATGTGAATATGAGAGAGTGTATATATGAGCGTGTGAATGACTATGTGTATGTGTGTGAGTATATGAGTGTGTGAGTGTGTATGTGCAGGAAGCCCCACCCACTGAAAGTTCTGTTCCTCCAAGGATCAAAGCGTAGACCTGGCTGCACCTCTGGTATATGCCCATGGAGTTCTTATTCACCCCCAGCAAAGGAAGGAAGATTCCTTCCTCTTGGGAGAGATGGAAGCCCAGGGAATCAGGACAGGAGATGGATACTGGTGATTGTGATTCATCTGGTAGGGGACAGGGGGCACTGTGGAAGCCAGTGGTGAGCAGAGCAGCAGAGGTGTTGCTGTGGAAGAAGGAGGGGGCCCATCCATATATCCTGTTCTGCTCATGTGGGCCAACTGAGAAAGCAGTACAGTGAGTAAAGAAGGCAGAGCTCAAGTGATTGTCAGGCCCCGGCAGCAAGCAACACCTCTCTGGGACAGAAGCTGGCTTACCAGAGCAGTTTGAAAGGCTTGATATGGAAGCTGGTTTTGGTCAAACTTTAACTTGGTTGAGAAGAGGCCATCATCTTCATCTGATGTGCTAAAAAACGTTTTGTTTCCCAATCCAATTTAGAAATAAATGAGGGCACTGTGTGGGCCAATTCAATGTCCATTATGTCATGGGCAAACCTTCCCAGTTTAAGGACCATTTTACAAAAGGTGAAGTTGAAGCTCACAAATGTCAAGTAACTTGTTGAGATCATACAGTAGGATTGTAAACTCAGGTCTTGGTGACATGCATGGGCAGTAATAGAAAGTACTGGTTATGTTCTGCTTGGATAGTGTTGGAGATATTCTTAATGGCAGTGAGGTTTCCCTCTTCTTATGCTAAGAACATCAAATGCTTATTTTTTCTGCAAACTGCCTTAGGCACTAAAATATCCAAGCTCATATGCTCTTCTTGGTCTTGCAAGTTAGAGACCATTACCCCATTGCCTGGAGCAAACTGAAAAAATCATCTCTAAGGACACACAGTCAGGTAATGCCAGAGCCAGGATTCAAACCAAATAGATTTGATCCCAATGCTCTGGTCCACCCCACCATCCTGCCTTACTTATGGAGAGAAAGGCTTTTGACAACTCCCAGCCCCTTTGCCCCATTTTGCAGCTGGCTCTGCCAGTGAGGAGGTGCTTTGCACCCATTCAACAATGCTCATTACTCACAGGCCTCTCAGGGATTAAACCCTTAGAACTTCCTCTCAGCTGAGGGTGACATCATTGCATAATTAAGGTGACTGTGATGCCCAAATGCACACACCAAACAAAGGGTCCCTTGTTTTAATTTATCATCTGTGTTGTCCTTGTGCAAGACTGAACTCCCACTAGTAATTAAGGAAGACAGTTTTAACCTGGCTGAATGAGAGCAGGGCTTGGGGAAAAGTGGCAGAAGGGGTGAGACCCTATGTCAACTCTTAATTTGATATAGTAATGAAGGTACTAATAAAAGTTAACAATGGCCAGACTTAAACCCTCTGTAGAGGAAAGTTTAACACTAATCTGAAGGCTTCTTTTTATGTAATTTTCTTGCCAAGTAGCTAAAGAGATTTTTTTTGGTCTCCTTTTATTTCTTAGCTGACCTGTTGTTAGAGCTGCTACTAAGCAGTCACATGCCTTGAAGTTGGTCACTTACTACCAGAAGCATTGTGGTAATGTGCATAGATTCTGCAGCACACATTACAAAGATTCAGAGACAACTTTGTCACTTATTACCCACATGACCCCAGGCAAGTTACTTAAATTACCAGCACTAATGCACCAATAAAGTAGTAATACAGTTTTACTTTCTTTGGTCTCTGTTACCTGTGGTTGATTGTATTCTAAAAATATTCAATTAAATACTCCAGAAATAAGTCATTCATAAGTTTAAAAAGTGGTAATAAATGATACTCACACCTGCCTCATGGGTCTTGTGAAGATTAAAGTGAGTTAATATTTGCTCAGAGTTGAGGGCCTGCCTGGTGTATAAGCATGAATATGCATTGGTTATTACCTTAAAAACTCTCAACTATCTTTGTGCATTTTTAGAGTGTCTTGCATAGAGTAGGTATTCAATGAATGTTGAATGCTCCTGCATTACATCCACCCGTCACTTTCCTCGCATTATCCTTTCTCCATAAAGGGGAACACCATTTCATTTCTACCTTCATACACAAGCTACTGAGGAATGTAGAGAAGACCCGTTAACATGTGATCACAGTGAATAAGGAAGGAACTCACCCCTGGGGAGTGAGAAAGGCAGGTGGATTGTGGCCTGTAGCCTAAGAGCATGCTTTGGGAGGAACTTGGTGTGTGTGTGTGTGTGTGTGTGTGTGTGTGTGTGCCTCTGTGTGTGTGTGCAAGTGCATGTTTGAATACGTATTTGAATAGCATGCTCCCTAGCAGGGAAGTTTATTACTATCTATAGGAACTGACAAAGGTCAGATCCCTTCAGGGTCAGCAAGGCCCCCAATGTCAAAGTGCCAGAAAGCAAAAAGTCGAGAGCATCAGAAAACAATGTCAAGGCATGCAGAAAATAAAAGATGAGGTTCATATAGTCTCTTGCCTCCTTCATTCCTGAGAACTGTTAGTTGTCTTCATATAACTTATATTTAATAGTCTTCCAAAGGGAAACCTGTTTTCCTTATTGAACTGGGCCACCTGACAGCCCTCCATGGCTGACTGATCAGGCTGGGGATTCAGTCCTCATCAGGATCTGTCAGCTTTGACCAGAGCAATGCTCTCATGTGGTCAGTTCTCCTCAGAGGAACATTCTTCTCCCACATCTGCTTGTCCAAATATCTACCAGGCCTTCAGGTTGAGCTCTGATCTGTAAGTTTTCCAAGCACCTTTAAATTTTCCCAGTACCCCCAAACTTTCTCTCACCCTTCTTTCCTTCCTGAATTTCTACACTTTTATTTTTCTAGTCTTCTTTTAGGAAGTGCTTTCACTTTATTTTATTTGATGTTTGCTATTTGCATATTTACTTTTATCTCCTTTAAATGCATGCAAGCACCCAGAGGACAGGGACTAAGTGGCTGCATCTTATCCATTCTAGTGCTATTCTTTCCCTCTCTGTACTCTCAGTGAGCAGAACAGTGCTTGGCACATGAATGTTCAATGATTTTTTATGGATTAATAGAACCTAATATTTTATGTTAGTTCCCTGAAGCAGACCCTACAGCAAATATTCAGAGAAAATTATTTATTTGGGCAATGATTTTAGGAAGCACAGATGAGAGGTAGGGGAGGAGAGAGGGAAGAAAAGGGAGCCTCCAGTTCCAAGTAGTGCTAATGAGCTGTTTACCACTGAGGGCAACTGGGGCTCAATCCTGCAGGTACTTACCCCATGTAGATAATGGCTCACAGTTGTCCCATCTGAGTTATTTTTCCATCTGTCACTGGAGATGAGCTGCTCTGGGTCAGTTAACTCTCTGACACCTGAAGAGAGCATGCTCAGGTCACAGCAGGCCTTCTACAGAGTCTCAGATAGCTATGGTAAGGAACAAAGCCATTGACCTTTAGAGCCAGCAGATTTTAGGCAAAGCACTGAGTCATCTGCTATACCTAAGTTGTAAAATCAAGGTTAATAGCCACAGGTCTTAAAATCTAGGCCCCTGTGATTATTGGCCAAATGGTGGAGGGAAAAAAAAAAGTCAGGTTTAAAGCCAGTTGCCCATTTCACTGTCTTTGTCTTGAGTTTCTTAAGGGGAGGGGTCAGCGGACGTTTAGATTAGGTGGTTGTCTTCCTCATGGGCCTCCCACATTTTCCCAGCCTATGCATGGCTTCCACAGCTGGGAACATCTGGACTGCATCCCCAGCTAAGCTGCCTGGAAAACCATGGCATGGCCAAGGCGTACCTTGGTTGAGGCAAGCTGGGGGGCCTTTCAGCTGCTGTGACTTTAATTTTCCCTAGTGTAACCCTTTCTACTCCAAGCAGACACGTTGCTAGAAGCACTTAGCTTTCTTGTTTTTCCTTCACTTGGGGAGGCTACTTCTCCCGTTCTTGAAACATGTTGCTGACCATTTTCTCTCTTAGAAATTCTGTGACTCTGGCCTCCAGGCTGGGTCAGCCTTTCTTCTTTTGCTCCCTGTCTTGCCACTGCATACAAAGTAGGGGCTTCCTGGGGCTTCGTGTTACACCAGCCCAGTGAGTAATCAAGGTAGTCTGGATTCCCCAAACGAGTTTAGGAAAATATTAAAAAAGCAAATCAGTATGATCAGGAATAGAGTGAAAGTACAGACTGTGACTAGGAACTCTCCTGAGTTTGGCTTGAATGTCACCACCCAACTCAGAGCTTGTAAGCATCTCAGTAAAGTTCCATGTTACAGACATTTCTTGAATTTGCCAATTTATATTTCATATTTTGGGAGACTCTTCTGGAATACTCTGTCAATTAACATATGCCAGATTCCTTTTCTTTTTGCTTTTAGCAAAACCCTACAAAAATGTTTCCCAAACCCATTGGTTCCCCTGAGTTCTGTAGTAATCATAAGCAGGCCTCCCTGTGTGTCATCCGACCGCGGTGTTCCGTAACATTCCACTGGCACTGCAAATTTGAGTGCTCCCTGGGGATCAAGCTTTCCATCATGCTCTGGGCAGGATCCTATGCTGAGAAAACCAGGTACATTTGTTGAGTTGACAAGGGTATTTTTTAAAAAACACAGCTAATTGATTCTAGATTATGTTTTAAATATAATAACGTGGTTAAAACAAACAAAGAACATCACGCAAAAAAGGTACCATATATTGGGAAATGGAATGATTTGGCAAGAATGCTGGCCTGGAAGCTCAGAAACCTGGGTCTTCATCTTCAAATGCTAACATATGGTAATGTGACCATAGATCAGTTCCTTAACATTGCTGGTTTCAGTTTCCTCCTCATCTATAAAATGAATTGTATTCCAATTCTAAAATTGTTAAGAATACATAGATTTTCAAAGCAAACAGATATGGATGTCCTTATACACTTCAGAGAAGAAATGGTGGCTTATGTGACATGTGGATACTTCTTAGAAGACTAAAATCCAGGTAGTGCCCATGAAGTGACAGAGAAAAGAGGTACAACACTGCTCCATGATGACACATACCACATACCGTACTCTCACATACCAGATTCCTCAGATTCTCTTAATTGTGCATTTTATAAAGTGCTTTATAAAACATACTAACAATACCTTGAAGCATAAAATGCCATTCCTTTGAATGATCATTGAAACATTTTTCTTCTTATTCTTTCAGATTTCAGAATAGCAATCTCAATTTTTGATGAACCTTTGTGCATTGGGCAGCGCCTAACACCAATTCATACCCCAACCTGATGGAGTAGGCAGTGTCCTTTCTACCAATGAAGAAATTGAGCTTTGGAGGGGAGAGGTTAAAGATCTTGCTCAGGGTCACATGGCTGGTAAGCAGCAGTGCTGGGATCTTGTAACCAGCTGTCTGATCATAATGACCACATCTGTCCATTCATTACTAGCACCATCCCAGCGATGCTGAGTGAAGTACTCTGAAATTGATTTGGCTACTTTCCAGTATACTGAACACTATGTACAGGACTTTCAAGAAGAGAAGAGTATGATTGAGAAGCGTTTTTCATCTCCAGAATATTTCTTGTTGGACAGAATGAATTGTAGGTGAGCTCACCATAGTATGCCCAATAGGAAGGAGGGCTCTAGTTCGTTGGGATGCTGGGACCCCAGGTAGAGGTAACCTGGGCAGTTTTTCTGAGCAAAAATGATTGAATCTTCCCACAAAGGGGTCATTTTCTCAGAGGTTTTTCACTAAATCTCATTGATGCACCTCATTTCTTTTGCATTTGCCTCTCCCAAATTGCAAGAACAGGTTTTACAGTATCATCAGATTGGTTTACACTGAACTCAAGTTGTTCATGGTTTCTTCTGATGCTAGAAACAGAATTAAGCAATTCCAAAATGACCAATGGACACCAATTTCTATTCTTAGCCCCTCCTGGGGCTAGGGAAAAATGATAGGATTTGCCAAGTCTCAAATCCATTCCACACAGCCAGTCTGAAACTGGGTCCTGATTCAGGTTTTTTCTTGTTTTAATTTGTTTACTTGTGACAGGGACATTCTGCTTCTAGGAGGGTCTCATTTTAAGAAATAGTCTCAGAATACATCAAAAAGTTCTGACAAAACAACATCTTGATGATTTAAGTGTAAATATGTCAGACACATATGGTTTCTATTATTCCTGAAATAACACATGGACTTAAAAATCAAGGGAAAAGTGTTTGGTAAAACACATTGAGGACTTGGCTAAATGTTTTTTAAAGACCAGTTCTAAAGTCTCAAGGGGGAAACACACAGAGGGGAACAAATCCAGGCAGCTCAGCCTCTCCCTTGTCTTTTTTCTTGATTGAGGATGATGTGTGTTTTGCAACTAGAGCACTGACACATCAGCCACCACAATGAAAATTTATCCACCAGGTTGTGTTTCAATGGATAAGTTTATAATCTAATCCTATTCCTCTTGTTTACTAGCAGAGATAGTTTTAGGCAGGTTAATGGATCTGAAAAAGGAAAAATAATAGCTGCTTGCCAATTTACAGAATGGGATTATGTTCTGACAAACCCACTGCATGTTGAAACTGTCGTTAAGTTGAAATGTATTTAATGTACTTAACCTACCAAACATCACTACAATAGAGAATAGCTGTTTCCCCTCTTGATCACCTGGCTGGCTGGGAGCTGCGGTTCACTGCTGCTGTGCAGCATCTTGAGAGAGTACAATACTGCATATCTCTAGCCTAGGAAAAGACCAAAATTCAAAATTTTAAATATGTTTTCTGCTGGATGTGTAGCATGTTTGCACCACTGCAGAGTCCAAAATAAAAACCAATCTTAAGTCAAACCCTTGGTGGGGACTATCTGTAAATGTCATAGGACTGTGGTGAGTGTTTACGAAAATTTATGCCAACTCCTTAACATATACTACATACTTGATAAGTGTCAACTTTTAAAAATCATCATTGTTTGCTTGAAAAGAGGTGTTAAGGAGGGAGAATAAGGGAACCCAGGACCTATATTGTTTCTAGAGCATAAAGAATCTAAGGATCACATGAGATACCCTCACCCTTTCCCAACCAGAGGGGTAACAAGGAGGAGGATAGGATAACTGTACCAATGGCTGCTAAACACAAGCAAGATAAAGCACACAGCTGGAGGGTCATAATAAACTTAGTTTACATGTATCGGCTCAGAAAGGCCCTTGTTCTCAAGGCATATATTGAACTGTCTCTCTAATTTGAGAATGTTCATTTGAACCTGATAATATCTGCATTCAATTTTTTAGTTAATGATTTTTAACAGCTTTATTGAGTTATGATTGATCTACCAAAATTTCACACATCTTTAAAGTTACAATTTAATCAAGTTTGACATTCCAATGCACCTATGAAACCATGGCTAGAGTAAACACAGTGAACGTATCCATCATCCATAAAAGTTTTCTCATGCCCCTTTGTAATTCCCTTCATCTATTCCTTTCATCTCCCATGCACAGACAACCACCAAAGTGCCTTCTGTCACTATAGATTAGCTTGCATTTTTTAGAATTTTGTATAGAAATGGAATCATACAATATTTTCTTTTTTTTATCTCTTTTTTCTTTTCTTTTTTCCTTTTTTTGCTCTTTTTGATTCAGTGTTATACATTGAGATTTACCCTGTTATTGTGTGTATCAATAGCTCATTTCTTTACATTGCCAAAATAGTATCCTAATATATAGATATGCTACAATTTACTCCTCCCTTTGCTATATTGATGCTCATTGTTTGAAGTTTTGGGATTTTGGAGGTTGGGAGCATGGTGGCAAGTGCTGGGAATAGAACCTAGGGCCTCAGACATGTTAAACACATGCTCAGTCACAACACTGCAACCCCACATTGTTTTCAGAGGTTTTTGTTTTTGTTTTTTGGTTGGATTGTTGGGTTTTTTTATTACTAAGAATCATGCTGCTGTGAACATTTGTGTATGAATCTTTGTGTTTTTCTTTTTTCATGGTAATTACCTAGCAGTTGAATGGCTGAATATTTGGTTAAGTATATATTTAGCTTTAAAAAAATGGCCAAAATGTTTTCTAAAGTGGTTATATCATTTTATATTGCTGCTCATTTTATATGGCACTGCATATTAAAGATCTAGTTGCTATTCTTCTTGCCAACATTTGATACTGCAATTTTTTACAATTTAGATATCTTAATAGGTGTGTAATATTATATCTTGGTGATTTTATTTTTTTTAAATTTTTTTTCCAAATTTTAAAATTTTATCATTATTATTATTTTAGAGGATAATATTTCATTTCACTGGTTTTAAGTGATATAGAATCACAACACACATGTAGTCATACATAGAGTTATGGCTATGATGACCATCATATTCCACCACCTTTACTGTCCCCATGTCCCCTCACCACTTACACCCCTGTGAACAGAGTTCCTCCATTGTTCCCATGTCCCTTCCCACATTATGGATCAGCATCCTCTTATCAACGAGTACATTCGGCATTTGGTTTTCTGAGATAGGCTTACTTCACTTAGCATGATATTCTCCAACTCCATCCATTTACCTGCAAATGCCATAATTTTATTCTCTTTTATTGCTGAGTAATATTCCATTGTGTATATATACCACAGCTTCTTTATCCACTACTCTATTGAAGGGCATCTAGGTTGGTTCAACAGTTTAGCTATTGTGAATTGAGCTGCTATAAACATTGAAGTGACTGTGTCACTGTAGTATGCTGTTTTTAAGTCTTCTGGGTATAGACTGAGGAGAGGGACAGCAGGCTCCAATGGTGGTCCCATTCCAAGTTTTCTAAGGAATCTCCATACTGCTTTCCAGATTGGTTGCACCAATTTTCAGTTCCACCAGCAATGTATGAGCATGCCTTTTCCCCCACAACCTCGCAAACACTTATTGTTCTTTGTATTCTTGATAATTGCCATTCTGACTGGTGTGAGATGAAATCGTAGGGTAGTTTTGATTTGCATTTCTCTGATTGCTAGAGATGTTGAACTTTTTTTCATATGTCTGTTGATTGATTGTATATCTTCATTTGTGAAGTTTGTGTTCAGCTCTTTGGCCCATTGGGTTGTTAGGTTTTTTGGTGATAAGTTTTTTGAGTTCCTTATATATCCTGGAGATGAGTGCTGTATTGGATGTGTGTGTGGCAAAGATTTGTTCCCAGAATGTCAGCTCTCTGTTCACTTTATTGATTATTTCTTTTGCTGAGAAAAAGCTTTTTAGTTTGAATCCATCCCATTTGTTGATTCTTGATTTTACTTCTTGTGCTATAGGAGTCTTGTTAAGGAAGTATGGTCCTAATCCGACATGATGAAGA
>CM053399.1:107142038-107191871 GCA_028644305.1 Xerus rutilus | reverse complement strand
TACCATTTTCACTGTATGGTCAAGTTTATTTTCAAGATTGTATATCTTGTCTTCATTATCCGAGGTTCTGTCTTCCAGGTGATCTAGTCTACTGGTGATGCTTTCTATTGAGTTTTTAATTTGGTTTATTGTTTGCTTCATTTCAAGAATTTCTGATTGTTTTTTTTTTCATGATCTCTAGCTCTTTCTTAAAGTAATCCTTTGCTACTTGTAATTGCTCTCTTATCTCTTTTTATCTGTAATTGCTTATTTATGTCATTCTTTAATTTGTTGATCATTTTAATTATGTACATTCTGAATTCTTTCTCTGACATTTCATCAACTGTGTTGTCAATGGATTCTGTTACAGTGATATCAAGGTTTATTTGGGGCACTTTCTCTCCTTCTTTTTTCATGTTGATTGTGTATCTTCCTTTCTTGAAGATAGGAAGGTACACAATCAATCTGAGGTATTGTGGCTTCTATCCTATAATCTTGTATTGACACTCCAGACTACCTGTGTCTCACCTTGGAGCTACTTCTGTTCCCCCAGTGTCCCCAGATGGGCACTGCCACTAGAGTTGGTGGTGGAGGTAGTGGATGTACCTCTAGAGGGCACTGGGAGTGGCCTTGGCTGGGCTCCTGAGGGGGCCCTGAGGGCTGTTTTGCCCCTCTATTGTGCTCCTGCTGGTGAACAGGAACTCTGGAGTGGAACTGGAGGCAGTCCCAGGTCTCACTTAGTCAGGGTCACAAGCAGGAGAGTCTGTGTGCGACCCTTAGAGTGAGTGTGAGCTCCCCTGGGGCTGGAGGCTAGCAGGCTCTGGTCTGCCTTCAGCTGGGCATCCCTGGCATTCCCTAAGGGTGGTTTTGGGCCTTCTGTCTTGCCTGCCCACAGAAACTCTGGAGCGGAACTGAGGCAGGCCCAGAGCATACTTGGGTGGGGGTCTCTTCACACTGGGATCTCTGCAGGTGACTCTTACCCTGGGTGTGCCTTTCTCTGTGACTGGTAGCTATCAGTCTCTGGTCAACCCTTGGTTGGACACCTGCAGAGTTTCCTGAAGGTGGATTTGGGCCCTCTGTGGCTCTTGCTGGTCCACAGGAACTCTGGAGCAGAACTGGGGTGGACCCACACCACCCTTGGGTGGGGTTGCCTCGGGCTGGGGTCCCTGGAGCTGGAGTCTCTGGAGTGACTCTTACCCTGAGTTTGGGCTCCCCTGTGGCTAGAGATAGCAGTCCCTGGTCTCTCTTTGGCTGGACACCTGTGGAGTTTCCGGGCCCTCTGCGGCTCCTGCTGGTTCCTAGGAACCTCATTGTGGTTTTTTTATTTTTATTTTTATTTTTTTAGTTGTAGATGGACACAATATCTTTATTTTTATTCATTTATTTTTATGTGGTGCTGAGGATTGAACCCAGTGACTCACGCATGTGAGGCATGCGCTCTACAACTGAGCCCCAGCCCCAGCCCTCATTGTGGTTTTAATTTACATTTCCCTAGCATCTAATGGTGTTGGGAACCTTTGATGTGCTTTCTTACCATATCTACGTCTTCTTTGGTAAGTATGTGATCAAATCTTTTGCACGTTTTGTTTTCTTATTGTCAGTGTTCTTTATATATTCTAGTTATAATTCCTATGTCAGGTGTATAATTTACAAATATATCCTTCTAGCATATGGTTCTTCTTTTTATTTTCTTATCAATGTCTTTCAAAGAACAGAATTTCTTAATTTTGGTAAAGATCAATATATCATTTTTTTCTTTTATAGGTTGTGTTTTTGTGTTGTAGCTAAGTAATTTTTGCTTTATTTAAACTCCCATGTTTCCTTCAGAAATTTTACAGTTCTAAGTCTTATTCTTAGATATATCTTATATTTTGAGTTAATTTTTGTATATGGTGTGATCAATTTGTTTGCTGGTTTGCTTTGGTTTTGCGGGTAATTATCAAATTGATCCAGCATTGTTTGTTAAAAAGATTTGCAATTGTTCACTAGATTGCCTTTGTACCTGTGTCAATAAACAATTCCTCATATATATGTTAGTGTATTTCTGGACTATTTTGTTCCATGATTGTATTTGTCTGTGTCAACACCAACACATTTTCTTGGTTATTATGTAATTGCTCCAACTTTGTTCTTTTTCAAAAGTTTTGTTTGTTTGAGGTCTTCTGAAATTTCATATAAATTTTTGATTCAGGTTGCCAATTTCTACCCCCTCCCCAAAAAAAAACCTGCCATGATATTGACTGGGATTGTATTAAATCTATATTTGGAGAGAATTGACATTTTAGAATTATTGACTGTTCCATGAATAAGGTATACCCCTGTTTATTTATTTAGGTTGTATTTTTAATTTCTTTCAACAATGTTTTATAATTTTCAACCTAATAATCTTTCACATCTTTTGCCAGATTTATCCCTAAAATTTTCATATTTTTATGTTATTATATTTGGTATTTATTTAAATTTCAATTTATGATTGTTCATTGATAGTATTTAGAAGAACTATGATTTTTATCTATTAATTTTTACCTATTAAATTATTAGTTTTAGTAGTCTTTTAGTAGTTTTCATAAAATTTTTTATATAGATGTCCATATTGTTCATGCACAAAGTCAATTTTACCTCTTTCTTTCTAATTTGGTTGTCATTGTTTCAATTTCTTGCATTATTGCACTAACTTGAACACACAATGCTGAATCAAGGTGGCAAGAGTGGGCATCTTTGCCTCAGTTCTGGCCATAAAAGACAGCATTCAATCTTTCAACATTAAGAATAATGTTAGCCATATTTTTTAAATAGATATCTTTTGCCAGATTAGGAGTATTCATTTATTTTCTAACTTATTGAGAGTTTTAAAACAGAATTTGATGTTGGATATTGTCAAATTCATTTCTTCATTGATAAAGATAATATTTTTTTCTGTTGTAGCCAATATAGTGTTTTTACATTGGTTGGCTTTCTAATATTCATTCCTCTAGTGTTGCATAATTTTTGTTAGATCCAATTTTGCTGAAGTTTGTTAAAAATATTTGCTTCTGTTCTCATGAGGGACATTGATCTATCATTTCTTAGTGTGTCTTTGGTTTTGGTATCATTGAAATGCTAACCTCCTAGAATGAGTTCTGAAGTATTCTCTTTTGTTTTCTAGAAGAATTTGTTGAATATTTATAATTTGTTTGTTAAATGTTTGGTAAAATTTGCTAGTGAGGCCATCTGGACTTTTATTTGTTGAAAGTTTTAACCTAAATATATATTGCCTTTAATAGATATGTGGCCTTCAGATTATCTATTTCATCTTGAATGAGTTTTGATAATTTGTATCTTTACTTTGTCCATTTTATAAAGTTCTTGAATTTATCAACATAAAGTTCTTCATAATAATCCATTATTATCATTTTATATATATATATAATTTGTAGTGATATCACTCCACCTCATGCCTAATACTGATAAATAGTTTCTTTTCTCAGATTTTCCTGATCAGGATGGTTAGAGATTTTTCAATTTTAATGATCTTCTTAAAGAGCCAGCTCTTTATTCATTGATTTTTCTCAATTGTTTTTCTGTTTTCTATTTTATTGATTTTTATTCTGTATTTTATTATTTCCTTCCTTCTCCTTATTTTGAGCTTAGTTTTCTTTCTTCTTTACAGACTCATCATGAAAATTCAAGGCACTGATCAGAGAACTTTCTTCTTTTCTAATAAAGGCATTTAGTGCTATATAGTTCCCTCTGAGTATTGCTTTAGTAGCATTCTATAAATTTGACATGTTGTATTTAAGTTCAAAATATTTTTGTGGGGATGCAGTTGAAAGACAGATTTTTTAAAATTACATCTCAGCTACTATAAACATGTTTTGATATTTTTATTGTCTTTTTTTTAATCAAGAAGCTGATCTCAATTTTTGTCTATTTTTATCATTGCTAATGTTGACATTCCTGGTTAGATATAATCATTATCTCAAAATAAAGTACAATTAAAGCAGCATGTTGAAATAAATCAGAATAAAGATGTGGAGGACTTTATCAGGGAAAAATAAGACACCCAGGGATCCAGTATACTTCATAGGAAAACAAAGAACATTTGTAATAAACAAAACAAGGGAAACAAGAATGCCATTAAATAAAATATACCAAAGAGTCTGGCAACAAACTTCAAATAGCTGGGAACATTTGCAGAGTGTTTCTTTCTTTCTCTCCTTCCTTCCTTCCTTCCTTCCTTCCTTCCTTCCTTCCTTCCTTCCTTCCTTCCTTCCTTTCTTTCTCTCTCTTTCTCTCTCTCTCTCTCTCTTTCTCTCTTTCTCTCTTTCTTTCTCTCTTTCTCTCTTTCTCTCTTTCTCTCTTTCTTTCTTTCTTTCTTTCTTTCTTTCTTTCTTTCTTTCTTTCTTTCTTTCTTTCTTTCTTTCTTTCTTTCTTTCTTTCTTTCTTTCTTTCTTTCTTTTCTTCCCAAACTTGAAGAATTTCTAACTTGATGGTGTGTGAAAGCACCTCATATCAGCATTCTGGATCTGGTTTGTTTGCTATTTTCTTGTTGTGTTTGCTCTTGTACATTCAGTTTTGATTAAAGAAGAGAGAGGGGAGAATGTCTACTGCCAGCTTAGCCCTATAAATATTTGTACAGTGTTTATGACAGATGTTTTTCTGTAATGAAAGAATTTGACCTTCATTTAAAATCTGGAACTTTTTAAATGTCATGCCAAAACATCAGAAACAACAGCATGGTTTGTCAGTGATTTTCATATATTTAAAGATGCAAATTCCTTCTTGAACAAACCAGTAATTATCACAATTATTATTATTTGTTGGAAAAGTGGTTGGAAGGCCGAAAATAACCTCAGTTCTCCTTTTCTTGCTTTAGTCTCTCTTATATTCTGGCATTTTGCAAGATGGGCTACTTAAAATTACTGTTTCATAAATCAACAACATGGTTTTCCTTATATCCAGTGAAGCATTCTTCTTCCTGATGTTTGGAACACCAGTTAATCCACATACAAATATCCCTAAATATCAAGTTTATGTATTTTTCATAATTGTTTTTTCATCATAAAAGTGGTATAAACATGTGCCACAAAAAAACTATATGAAGATATCATGAATAAGTGCAATACAGGTTGAACATACCTTATCCAAAATGCTTAGAGTAAGAAATATTTCAGATTTCAGAGTTTCTCAGATTTTGAAATATTTGCATAGACTATACCAGTTAAGCATCCCCAACTTGGAAATCCAAAATCCAAAATCCTCCCAAATTCAAGACTTTTAGAGTATCATGTGAGTGCTTAAAATATTTTGGATTTGGGACATTTCAGATTTTACATTTTCATATTAGATAACCTGAACAAATTTTAGAATTTTTTCACTGACCACAACCTGTCCCTCAAGGAAAAGTTTAAGCCACTCTAATTTCTCCTCAGTACCTTAACTTCTTTTAAGCTGAGGCATCTGGGCTTAGCTCTACCTAGTTGACTGACATTTTGTCTCCTTAAGATTACTGGAATTTGAATTCTCTACAACTTATGTTTGCAGGAAAAAAAGAATAAAAATTATACATAACATTGTTGCTGCTCAGAATTCACAGAACCCAGAACTCATAAATTATAAAAACCATACGTACATGGATACAATGTAAGTTACAAGAGAGCTAGAGTGCTGCAACCGAGGACTCACCAAGGTGGCAACTCATTACCCTTATTTACCACAGGTCAGGTCTGGAACTCAGGGGTCTCGGTTCAAAACCTAATTTTGTCAGCATTCTGAGAAAGGACACAATTGGTGGACTCACAAGAACAATGTGTATGGAATTGATTTACAAATAATAATACCAATTTATAACCTTACATTAAAAAGGCCTGAATGAACATTCTAATGGCCATGCAATCTTTCATTGATAGTTGAGGGAAGACAAAGGAATATCCAGGATGAATGCAGAATTACTCCATGTGCCCAATCATCTCTCTGCAGTGGTGGTTTGTAATTTGTACTTCAGGCATCCCTTCAACCATCATTGTTGAATTTTTCCCTGGGGATCTCCATTTCCTATTTTCCCACAACATAGGACTCCTTTTGATTGTCATATTTAGAATATGAATATTTTGCATAGGTTACAGTTAAATCCTACCTGGATTGGAAGTCATTCTTTCAAGAGATTATGAACATTTTTGCTGTGATCTATTTTGTGTAGGCATGACAGTGTTAATCTGAGAGGATAATTTAATATCCCCACCCTGATATCTTGAAAATTGGGGGTTCACTAAAACTCAACTTGCAAAGAAATTACCATAGACAATTTAAGAGAGATGTTATAATTTTCAATTTCACATATATATGCACATCACTTCAAAAAAAAATTGATATTCAATGTTGATGCAAGTTCTGAAAAGTCCTACAGATGACAAGCATATGTCTAAGAAACTAAAAAAAGTCATATACATCTGCACAAAGGGGAAGGTACTATGTTCATTGCAGTGGAGTTTGCTACATCAAAAATCATCAACAATTGAAATACCCACCAAAAGGAGAATGGATAAAGCAATTGTTATATACACAAACAATAAAAACTAACAATGAAAGTAAATTATTTTGCTCTAATGTATCATTATGGATATAGCTAGAAAATCAATGATGAACATGAAAAGTAGGTCACAGGAAGGCATGTATAATATAAGTTCATTTCTGTGTTTTCTAAACCCCTGGAACAATGTAATAAGAAGTTTATGGGATGCTCCTGGGAGGCAGAATTAGTATTGTCAAAATGGCCGTACTACCAAAAGCATTATACAGATTTAATGCAATTACTATTAAAATCCCAATGACATTCTTCATAGAACTAAAAAAGGCAATCATGAAATTCATTTGGAAAAATAAGAGACCCAGAACAGCCAAAGCAATCCTTAGCAAGAAGAGTAAAGCAGGAGGCATCACAATACCAGTGCTTCAACTATACTACAGAGCCATAGTACAAAAATGGCGTGGTATTGGCACCAAAACAAACACATAGACCAACAGTACAGAATAGAAGACACAGAGACGAGCCCACATAAATACAGTTATCTCATACTAGACAAAGGCACCAAAAATATTCACTGGAGAAAAGATGGTCTATTCAACAAATGGTGCTAGAAAAATTGGAAATCTACATGTAACAAAATGAAATTAAACCTCTATCTCTCACCCTGCATGAAACGCAACTCAAAGTGGATCAAAGATTTAGGCACTAGAACATAGACCCTGTGCCTAATAGAAGAAAAGTAGGTGCAAATCTTCACTATGTTGGCCTAGGATCTGACTTCCTTAACAAGATTCCTAAAGTGTAAGATGTAAAATCAAAAGAATCAATAAATGGGATGAGATCAAATTTAAAAACTTATTCTCAGCTAAGAAAACAATAACATGAAGAGAGAGCCTACAGAATGGGAGAAAATCTTTATCACATGCATCTCAGAGCACTAATCTCCAGGATAAAGAACTCAAAAAACTTAACACCAAAAAATCCCCCCAAAAAACAATTAATAAATGGGCTAAGGAACTGAACAGACACTTCACACAAGAAGAAATACAATTGATCAACAAATATATGAAAAAATGTCCAACATTTCTAGCAATTAGAGAAATGAAAATCAAAGCTACACTGAGATTCCATCTCTTTCTTGTCAGAATGGCAATTATCAAGAATACAAGCAACAGCAAATGTTGGCGAGGATGTGGGAGAAAAGATTCACTCATACATTGCTGGTTGGACTGTAAATTGGTACAAATACTATGGAAAGCAGTATGGAGATTCCTTAGAAAACTTGGAATAGAACCACCACCATTTGACTCAGTTATCCTACTCCTCGGTTTATATTCAAAAGACTTAAAATCAGCATACTACAGTGATGCAGCCACATCAATGTTTACAGCAGCTCAATTCACAATAGCTAAGCTATGGAACCAACCTAGATTCCCTTCAACAGATGAATGCATAAAGAAAATGTGGTAAATATACACAATGTGATATTACTCAGCCTTAACAAAGAATGAAATTTTGGCATTTGCAGGTAAATGGATGGAGCTGAAAAATTCATGCTAAGCAAAATAAGCCAATCCCCCAAAAACCAAAGCCCAAATGTTTTCTCTGATATATGGATGCTAACTCATAATAAAGGGGAGAGAGGTTAGGGAAGAATAGACTTACTTTATATTAAGTAGGGGGGAGTGAAGGGAGGGGAGGGGTTATGGGAGTGGGAAGGACAGTAGAATGAACCAGACATTATTACCCTATAAACATATATGACTTCATGCCCAGTGGGAGTCTACATTATGATGCTTGAAATTCTCACAAGCATATTCATGAAATATTTCCAAATAAATTAGAATCCCCTTTTACCAAAATAAACTTTATGAGAACATTTCTGGTTAAAAAGAAAAATAAACTAGTATAAAAATTATAAACTGACCAAACTAACTTTGTACATACATGAATATACCACAGAGAATTTCACCTTTATGTGCATCTATAATGCACTAATTAAAATAAACTATAAATAATTAAAAGAAAGATGAGTAGAATAGAGCAAAGGGAATAGGAGAGGGAGGAGCAGATGGAAAGGAAAAGTACTGGGAACCAAATTGGAGCAAATTATATTCCATGCTTGTATAATTATGTCAAAATTAACCCACGTATTATATAGAACTATGATCCACCAATAAAAAATTTTAAAAATTATGCCCAAGAACTTTTCAAGATTCTTCTAGGAAATTAGGGAAGGAAACAAGATTGGTTGGTTGGCTGAAAAAAACAAGTTACTTTTATTTACCAAATTTTATTTATTAAAATAATATGATGAAATATACAGAATATCAATAATAATATGAATCTAAGGAATGGGTACAGTTATTTTTATATTAGAGTATTTTATCTATTTTTCACATTTCATAATATTTTTAAAAAATAAATTGATATTCCTTGACATGAAGAAATAATGCATTTTGATAAGGGAAAAAAGTGATTACAGAAAAATGCATGCTCTCTGATATAATTTATGAAAATATAAAAATTGAAGTATATATTCATACAGACATATAAAAAGTTGTAAGTACACAGAATAAGGTCTGGGTATCTATCTACCAAATGTTATTTGCAGTTATTGACAAGAGAGTGGAATTGGGTAAAAAGACAACTTTACTCTTTTTAAACTCTAGATAAAGAGCTTTAAAATCCTAATTTAATAAATTGTAGAGGATTCACATATTCATAACTAAAAAAAATTAAAATGCAAACCCATGTTCCTTCTGTGAAAAGCAAGAACAAAACCAACAATAACAGTATGTACGCACACTGCATACATATTCCATAGTTCCTATACCGGAATCTCTCTGGAGAATTACAGAAATTTCCAAAATTCCAAACCCAACTCACTCCGGATCACACAGGTTGTGTTTCTCACTCCCAAGACTCCAAGTAAAGGCCAAGGTAACATTATCTTATTGGCTATTCCAGGGAAGGGCATGATTGAAAACACTGTGAAGACAAACAGGGACAAGCCAACCTTGTTCCTGGGGAAAGAGTATAAGAAACTCTCTGGGGTTTGTTTTAGGGTCAATTAAAAGGCACTGGATCTCCATGACAGAGCACAATATTCTAACAGAATTTTTCAAAATCCCAAGAGGTTGTAGGACTATGTTCTCCTAACAAAGGATGCCCTCTGGTCTCACTTCTCACTCTAATTCTGAAACCCTCATGTTGACTATATCTATCTGGGAAGACTCCAGTCTCCCTTTCCTATGCTCCCAGCCCCCATTGTGGAGGACTGCCAGAGGATATCAAGTTGCTGAGCTGCAGACCCCATTGTCTCTATCACTGATTTAGTCAGGGTCTTGGCATTGCTTCACATACCATCCTTCTGCCATATTGCATATGTTGTGGTACACTCCTGCTCTCTCTGGTGGTGATTTCAAACTCTCTGCATACTCTCCAAATCTTTTTTTTCCTTTTATATTTCTTATTTATTTTTATTGGTTCTTTTTAGATATACCTGACAGTAGAGTGTCATTTGGCATATTATATACATGTGAATTATAACTTATTCTAATTAGAATCCTATTGTGATTGTACATGATGCAGAGTTACACTGGTAATATACTCAAATACAAAGATAGGAAAGTTATGTCTGATTAATCTACTGTTCTTTTTATTCCCCTCCCCTTTCCCTTCCCTTTATTCCCCTCTGTCTAATCCAATGGATTTCTCCTGTCCCCTCCCCACCCTCCCTTGTTGTGTATTAGCATCCACGTATCAGAAAGAAGATTCAGCCTTTGTTGTTTTGGACTGATATGATATTCTCCAGTTGTAAACTCAAGAATCAATGAATAAGATGGTATCAAACTAAAACCCCAAGTAACTCAATCAACAAATGGGCAAAGGGACTGAACAGACACACTTCACAGAAGAAATACAATCAATCAACAAATATATGAAAAAATGTCCAACATCATAGAAATTAGAGAAATGCAAATTAAAACTACATTGAAATTCCATCTCACTTCAGTAAGAATGGCAATTATCCAGAATACAAGCAATAATAAATGTTGGTGAGAATGTGGGGAAAAAGGTTCATTCATGCAGTGCTGGTGGGACTGCAAATTGGTGCAACCACTCTGGAAAGCAATATGGAGATTCCCTAGAAACTTGGAATGGAACCACCATTTGACAGAGTTATCTCACTCCTAGCTTTATACCCAAAGGACCTAAAATCAGCATACTACAATGACACAGCCATATCAATGTTTATAGCAGCTCAACTTACAGTAGCCAACCTAGATGTCCTTCAACAGATGAATGGATGAAGAAAATGTGGTATATATACACAATGGGATATTACTCACCCTTCAAATCTTATGCCTCAATAGATGCTGTCAACTCCTTCATAGAGAAAAGACACTAACCAAGCACTCCTCAGTTTCCCAACAGCAAATATAAAACCCATGTGCAGTTGAGCCCACATTGTTCCCTATCTTTACTTCTGCCACAGTCCATCTCTCCATTTATGCCTCTTCATCCCATCCCCATCTGCCTTCTTAAGAGCACTACATTACCAAGTGTGTCTTCTCTTATCTATATCTTCAATATCTCCCTCTCTATCCTCATTGGCATTTAAACATACTCAGATATTTCTCTTTTTTCTGTTTATTATTATTTATTTTATTATTGCATAATAGTTATATAGAATAGGGGGTTTCATTGTGGAAAAAGGAATATTTTTTTAACCTCTTTCACCTCTACTATAGTTTGACTGTTCAATGTCCCCAAAGGCCCATGTGTTAAAGACTTAGTCCTCAGGGTGATACTAGTGCTAAATGCTGGAATCTTTGGGAGGTAAGGCCTAATGGGAGGTTCTTAGGCCATTCGGGATGTGCCCTTGAAGGGGACTCCAGAATTCTGGTCCCTTCCTCTTTCTCTGTGTTTCTTGGCTCAAGAAGAGAGCGGTTTTGCTCCACCATGTGCTCCTACCATGATACACTTCCTCACCAGAGGCCCACAGGCAATGGCTCGAACCAATCATGGACTGAAACCTCCAAAACTAGGAGCCAAAATAACCCTTTTCTCTTTATAAGTTAATTGTCTCAGGTATTTTGTTATAGTAATACAAAGTTGATTAATACAACCTCCATCTAGAACTTTCTGAGCCTTTTTGATCAGACTTTCTTACACACTGGGATCTTACCCATAGTCTCTCATCCTTTCTGTATACTGATGCATGTACCTTGAACCTGCTGCTTGCATAACTCAGAAAAGCTGTGGGTTCTCAAGAGGGATGCTGTCATCTTTTTCACCACCAATTCTTTTTACCCATTCCTTCTTCAGTCCTCTCTGCCTCGTCCAAAAGGAACCTCACCCTTGCCATACTTAGTCTATTTTGAAGGTGCATGGTAGGCCCTGACCATTGATGTTGATAGTTGTGCTATTTCAGTTCCATCACCAAAATTGAGTGCTATAGGTGGTAACCTCATTAACTATCTCTGAAACAAGCTTACCTGGAAAAAATGACTCAATTTTCTACTGAAGCCTAATAGCCTCATGTCAATAAAGGAAACCCTGCAATTTGCTTTCAAACATAATTTTGGCCACCTTCCTGGTGAAGTAATATTTGTCATTTTGTCCTAAGGAGCATTGAGTCTCTCCTGAAAACTGATTGTCAATTATCAGCCCTGAAAGAAGACTTCTCTGGGGTGACAAGAACTCTTTGCCCCTGCAGCATCACGTCTCAACTCTTTTTCTGTCCTGTGGTCTTTCATTGTTTAGTAGACTAGCTCTTTATCTGATTGTGAATAGCATCATCTCTTCATGGTCTTTGTCTTATGTGTATTAAAGATGGGCGTGGACATTGGGACACTGGAGACTTACTTCATATTGCCCAATAATTAAGCAAATCTGGATTTAGATTCCACCTCCATTACCAACTAATTATATCATTTAGGCAAGGAACTAATTTCCCCAAGTCTCAGCACTGTCATCTGTAAACTGAGAGAGGAATCATTCCCATTTTAGAAGTTGTTTCAAGGGTGTTGGGTCCATAATAAATACCTGGAAAATAACAACTATTATTAACTATTATGTCTGTCATGACTAGTAGGCACACAATAGGATTAGGCCCACTGTATAGACACATCATGCTGCCTTTAGTTTTCCCGTGGGGAAAATGGCTATTTCTTCACAGATTTCCATTGAGAGGACTCATAATTGCCCCATAGGCTGAGATCCTGACACGCATCAACTTAATCTATGTTATTTGATCCTTACGGAAGGAAGTTTTAGCACAGCTGAACTTTATACCCTCCTACTGCAAACTCCTCTTTAGAAGAAAAAATTTGTCATGACCAACAGCTCTATGGCCCTGTGATGGAAACTTAGGTTCAACACCCGTGGGAGGTTGGGGGAGGGCTGTTGGGATGTTGTGTGTTTAAAGGATCCCATAATGAACAGAAATATCATCTGGAGAACAAATTTTCTCTCCTCCCACTGTCTTTCTTTACTTTCTTTTTGGTCTGTGTGGGAGAATAAAAAGAATAAAGGCAAGAAGACAGAAAAAGAAATTTGGGCTTGCTTTGAAGGTCCTTTGAAGCAAATCCCCTAATTTCTAGGTTGGGATGGGATCAACTTTCACTCATCCTTTGGTACATGGTGCTCTCTGGATGTAAGGAGGGTGAGCCCAAGGTACAGAAGTAGGGGTTATAAACAAAACTAGCTCTGCTTATGCATCCAGGTGGTGGCTCTGCAGTTGGGAGAAGTGCTAACAAAGTGGCTCCCACACTGTTGAATTTTATAGGTCAGAAAAAATTTCAAATGAAAACAAAAAGAGAAAGAATTACATAAATCTGGGAAGTTTTAAGGCTTTTTTTTTTTTTAATGGGGGATACCAGGGATTGAACTCAAGAATATTTGATCACTGAGCCAACATCCCCAGCCCTATTTTGTATTTTATTTAAAGACAGGGTCTCACTGAGTTGCTTAGTGCCTTACTTTTGCTGAGGCTGGCTTTGAACTCATGATCCTTCTGCCTCAGCCTCCCGAGCCGCTGGGATTATGGGTGTGCACCACCATGCTCAGCAAGTTTTAAATTTTTAATGAAAGTTAAAACAACTACTATCTGCTCTTAACACTGCTTTACAATACAAAGAGCATTTTAACACCAAAAACAAAGGATACATTCTTGGAATAAAGGAAAGTCCTTTTCACAAAATGGAAATTCAGTTTCAACATTACAAATCTTTCACATTCTCTTTCTCCATCCATCTGTGCATTCATCCATCCATTCTCTGTCTAGTTTTCTAGTTATTATGTATCCACCTAAATATTTGTCTGCATAATGCTACATTGTTTTGTCTCATTTTTCTGTGGAACTTTCACTATGAACTAGCACCAGTGCTTAGTCCGGATTCTAGAACCATTCCTTGGAGTTTATCTATTGTAATAATTTTAGTTTAATGATGAATATGCTGGAATGCAAAAATTAAGTGACAAGTCTTTACAGTTGCTCAGCTAATGGAAGATCAGAACTAGGGCCAGTTCTCAAAACCCATAGTATTATAGCCAAGTATTGCTGCAGGAGCAATTTCAGGTACTCTGTTTTGCTATATCCTGCATCCTATCATAATGAACCTCATTCTCCTCTTCCTGCCCCAAACTCCCCAACATGGCACTGCTGGTTAATGGTACCCTGTCCTGGGCTGTTAGAGCCACCAGTTCCTTACTGCTGCCTCTCCCTCATCACTCAGAGACATCAAGTATTCAGTTCAATCTCTGAAAGATCCCTTTTATATTCTCCTCCTGGTCCCACAGGTCTTGGCCAGTCTTTTATAACTTCCTTTTCAGGATATTTGCAGCAATTTACTCAGTGGTATTCCTAGATGCTTCTGGATGCTTTCTTTCAACATGCTTCTTTTTTTAAAAGCCATCAAAAGAAACATCAAAAAGAAAATAATAACAATAGAAGTAAATTTAATGACTTCCTATTACTTCCACTAGAAAATTCCATTTCTACCCTACTCTCTGAGTGCCATATCTGAGCGTCACCCAGGCAATGCGCTTCTGTGCTTTCAATCATTCTGTGCCAGTAAAATCAATAATCAATAAACGAGATGGAATCAAATAAAAAAGCTTCTTCACAGCAAAGGAAACAATCAATAATGTGAAGAGAGAGCCTACAGATGGGAGAAAATCTTAACCACATGCACCTCAGATAGAGCACTAATCTCCAGGATATATAAAGAACTCAGAAAACTTAACACCAGAAAAACTAACAACTCAATCAATATATGGGCTAAGGAAATAAACAGACACTTCACAGAAGAAGAAATACAATAAATCAACAAATACATGAAAAAACGTTCAATATCTCTAGCAATTAGAGAAATGCAAATCAAAGCTATATTGAGATTCCATCTTACTCCAGTCAGAATGGCAATTATCAAGAATACAAGCAACAGCAAATGTTGGCGAGGATGTGGAGAAAAGGTTTACTCATACATTGCTGGTGAGACTGTAAATTGGTGCAATCGCGATGGAAAGCAATATGGAGATTTCTCAGAAAACTTGGAGTGGAACCACCATTTGACCAGTTATCCCACTCCTTGGTCTATACCCAAAGGACTTAAAATCAGCATACTACAGTGATGCATCCACATCAATGTTTATAGCAGCTCAATTCACAATAGCTAAACTATGGAACCAACCTAGATTCCCTTCAACAGATGAATGGATGAAGAAAATGTGGTAAATATACACAATGGAATATTACTCAGCCTTAACAAAGAATGAAACTATGGCATTTGCAGGTAAATGGATGGAGCTGGAAAATATCATGCTAAGTGAAATAAGCCAATCTCAAAAAACCAAGGCCGAGTATTTTCTCTGATATGTGGATGTTAATTCACAAAACGGGGGAGGGGGACTAGGGAAGAGTAAAGGTACTTTGGATTAGACAGAGAGGAGTGAAAGGAGGGGAGGGGTTATGGGGGTAGGAATGATAGTAGAATGAATTGGGTATACCAGGTTTTCCTATTCAATGGCTGCAATGCTGATGTACTCCACACATAGCCCATGGATGGCTCCCGACATTGGAATACCCTTCCTCTCATTCTCTGCTGTAAAATCCTTGATTCCCCTCAAGGCTATCCCCAAATGGCCACTTATTTCACTTCCTTCCAGCAGATTTAATTTCTCCCTCCCTGTGTCTCTATAACACATAGCACACCTGAAGTGAATACCATAGAATATCATGGCAGGCTGTGCATTCCTCCCCTTACAATAAATTGGGAGCCTGTTAGACTCAATTTTCAGCATTTATTATAACTAGTTATACAAGACAGAAGAATGCATTTTGACACATTATACATAAATCGAGTATCAATTCTCATTCTTCTGGTTGTATATGATGTAGAATTACACTGATTGTGTAGTCATATATGCATATAGGGTAATGTCCAATTCATTCTGCTATCATTCCTACCCCCATATCCCTTCTCCTCCCTTCACTCTCCTCTGTCTAATCCAAAGTACCTCTATTCCTCCCTAGTCCTCCTCCCTTTTATTGTGAATTAGCATCCACATATCAGAGAAAACATTCGGGCTTTGGTTTTTTGGGATTGGCTTATATCACTTAGCATGATAGTTTCCAGCTCCATCAACTTATGGGCAAATGCCATAATTTCATTCTTTGTTAAGGCTGAGTAATATTCCATTGTGTATATATACCACATTTTCTTTATCCATTCATCTGTTGAAGGGAACCTAGGTTGGTTTCACAGTTTAGCTATTGTGAATTGAGTTGTCATAAACATTGATGTGGCTATGTCACTATAGTATGCTGATTTTAAGTCCTGGGACTGGGATAACTGGACCAAATGGTGGTTCCATTCCAAGTTTTCTAAGGAATCTCCTTACTGCTTTCCAGAATGTTGCACCAATTTGCAGTCTCACCAGCAATGTATGAGTGTACCTTTTCCCCCACACTCTTACCAATATTTATTGTTGCTTGTATTCTTGATAATTGCCATTCTGACTGGAGTGAGATGGAATCTCAGTATGGCTTTGATTTGCATTTCTCTAATTTTTTTTATGTATTTGTTGATTTATTGTATTTCTTTTTCTGTGAAGTGTCTGTTTAGTTCCTTAGCCCCTTTATTGATCAGATTATTTGGAGATTTTTTGGTTTTAAGTTTTTTGAGTTCTTTATCCTGGACATTAGTGCTCTACTGAGGTGCATGTGGTAAAGATTTTCTCCCATCTGTAGGCTCTCTCTTCACATTACTGATTGTTTCCTTTAATGAGAAGAAGCTTTTTAGTGTGAATCCATGCCATGTATTGATTCTTGATTTTGCTTTTTGTGTTTTAGGAGTCTTGTTAAGGAAGTCAAGTCCCCAGCCAACATGATGGAGATTTGGGCCTACTTTATTTCTATTAGGAGCAGGTTATCTGTTCTAGTTCCTAAGTTTTTGTTCCTCTTTGAGTTGAGTTTTGTAAAGGATGATAGGGATTTAATTTCATTTTGCTGCATATGCATTTCCAGTTTTCCCAGCAATATTTGTTGAAGAGGCTTTCTTTTTTCCAATGAATGTTTTTGGCACCTTTGTCTAGTATGATATAACTCTATTTATGTGGGAATCAATTTTTGAGAACTTATCTATCACTGCATTCTTCCCAAAAATGTGTTCTCTGCCTGGCCCCAAGTGTTCCTTCTACTCAAATTTGATGAATGACCCAATGAAAGGTGTGACAGCAATGCCTGGCATTTTATTTCTTCCCTAATGTTATTCCCTCCTTCTTTAGGAAGTATAAAAACAGACTTGGGATGATGTACAAGCTGGTCTGGGTGAAATGCCTGATCTGAAACGTCTGGATATTTAACAATTGAATAGGAACACATTTGAAATGAGAAATTTGATTGGATATGGGGGAGAATTTCCCAGGCTAGATTTCCTTCTGGAAGATGAAATACAGAATCCCTTCTTTCTGAAAATGAAAAAATTTCTTGTCCCACTGAGGGCATAATATTCACCTAAGTTTATTAGAGTTTGAGAGATTCTGAGCTAACACTCCTTAATCCTATAGCAGTCTGATAAAATAAAAATTTTATCTACCAACTGATGAAAGAGACTTTGATATCAAGACTATTGTTCTTCCTTTCAAACAAATGTTAAAGGATACCAAAGAGTAGTTTTTTGTTTTGTTTTGTTTTGTTTTGTTTTTTTGTAGTGGGGATTGAACTCAGGGGCATTTAACCATTGAGCCACATCCTCAGCTTTTTTAATATTTTATTTAGAGAGAGGGTCTCACTAAGTTTCTCAGGGATTTGCTAAGTTTCTGAGGTGAGCTTTGAATTTGCTATCCTCCTGCCTCAGCCTCCCAAGCCACTGGGATTACAGGTGTGTGTCACCATGCCTGGCAAAGAGTGGATATTTTGATGGCATATAACAGATGACTATGTGTTCTGGTGGAGATAAGAGGGCTCTCTACATGGCATCAGGAGGCAAGGCAAGAGGGTAGGTTTTTTTCTGTAAATTGTTCTTTTGTAAATTGATCAGATGACATAAGATTATTTCATGAGCAACTTTTCAATATAATATTCTTAAAGATCAAAATAAAACACACCAATGAAAATGGTAGAAGACATAGGCTTCAATTTCAGCTATGGTAGCGATATCTAAGTATGGCCAAACCACTTAAATTGCACTAATTCTAATGACTTTCTCTGTAAAATGGGAATAAAAACACAGCATAGCTCTCACAAGATTATGTCAACATTTAACAAGATAACCTATGTAACATATCTAACTAGTGCCTGAAACTAGTTGGCACTCAAAAATGGTATGTTAATTCCTCTTCAACATAGGAAAGATAACCTGGGTACAAGTAACAGGGAAACACTTAAAATCATAAATGAACTTGAATTGAATTACACAGCAATATGAGGCAATTATAAAGAGTAACATAGCTAGATAGTAGAAAGCTTAAAAAGCCTTGTAGAGAAACTGCTGTATGCAAACAAAAACTGCTTTCAAATTTTTTTCTGGGCATACAAGACTACATTTCTTGATCTTTCTTGCAGTTAATTGTAGCCAACTTTTGGACCAAATTCTGATAATTTTTTGAGAAAGGTTCTCACTATGTTGTCCAGGCTGGTCTTGAACTCCTGAACTCGAGTGACCCTCTTGCCTCAGCCTTCTAAATAGCTGAGACTAGTGGTGGGCATAACCATGTTCACAAAATTTTGGCAATGTTATATAGGTAGAAAAGGTGTGCAATTCTCTAGGACTGGCCTCCAAAATCCTTTTCAGAAGGTGAGATATATTCCTCACCTACCTGCCAGCCAGTGTAAATGATCCAGTAGAGGAGTCAGAGCTGTATATAGCAAAAGCACAAGACGTGAAATACCTGGGTCCCTGAGTCAACATGTGGAAGGCTGTCTTTTGAACTGCTATGAGAATGAGAAACTTCTATCATGTTAAGCTGCTGAGACTTGAGGTTCTTATGGCAGTTAGCCTATCTTGACCAATGAAATCCTGAAAATACCATTGGTATGATACTGTACATTTACAGAATCTTACATAGCATTTAATTCCAGCTTTGTAATTTATAATCAAAAAGGCTAGAAGGTAGTACGGAAGCATAAGATAAAATTAGTAAAAATATTGGGTAAAAAAATGTAAACCAAATCACTACAGAGATTCAATTTAGAAAAAAATTAGTTGAGGCTAGTTTTATTATACAGATTCCTTTCCATGAAGTTCTAGTGTATATGAATTTTATTTGGGGTTATTTTCTAAGTCTATACCAGTGGTTCTCTTCCCTGAGTGCATACTAGAATCACTTAGATGCTTTTCAAAATTATACAGTATATTCTACCTCCAGGTGAATTAAATTGTAATTATTGATGGTTTTAAAAATGTATGCATATTTGAGAATCACTGGTCTAAGAAAACCATAAGCCATATTCTTTTATGCCATGGGTGTTGTGAGTAATAAGGTCAAATAGACATTTTCTTGGATAATCAATCACCCTAGAAAACTACTTGGCAAAAGCAGATAGAGGAAAGTAGTCATAGTTTGGGGCTAGTTAGAAAATAGTTTGGGAGTTAGATGAACTTTGTTTGAAAAAGCATTATTGCTAACTAGCTGATAACCTTACGGAAGTTACTTCATTACATTTGACCCTCTGTTTCCTCAACTACAAAATGAGGATCCTATAATCTGCAAGATTGTGGGGAGAAACGAACTGAAGTGTTTATACCTGGAAGCAGAGTAATCAACAAATGGTGGTTAATACCACACTCAATTTTATAAACAAGGAGTGCCAATTTTTTAATAGTTCCATTAAAATCGGTAAAGAGAAACTGAACCCAAAGCAATAGATTATAATTAATGGAACAGTGTTTATTATTATTATTATTTAGGGTATATAAATTCCTGTTGACATTATTTTTATTGAGTATGTTACCTTCATTGCTTTAATCTGATAGACATAAAAATATTTGTAAGGGTCACTGTTGACACTAGTCTGAAAATTATTTTTCTAAAAGCTCCTGACTTCTTTGACTCTGAATTCTACTAGCAAGTCCATTACCCTCTAGTTGATAAGTTAATACTAAACTTTTTTTTCATAAAGGAATAAAGATGAGAATGAGTCAAGGCAGCCCTTTTTAAATAAGTCTTTGAAAAATATGGTGATACAGCCTCCTGAAGCTCTTGAAGAGGAGGGAGATATGACCCTGTGTTCAAGCAGCTGACAAGCCAGTGGGGAATGGTCTTCTTGCTGAGGCTCTACCTTTTGTTTTATGTCTTTACAAAATGTCAGCCAATGATGTAAGTCCATATGTGATCAATGCCAAAGGAGAGGTATAGACTATAGGGAGGCAGAAAGTTGTAGGAAGAGATCATTTTGGTTTTGATGATCAAAGATTTTCCAAAGGAATATTTCCAAAGAAGGAAGTCCAGGGTTGAATACATGCAGCTGGATTTGGGGGCTTAGGGAGACTCCAGACTGGGAAAGGATTCTGCAAGGGAAATTCTCACACTCTATGTCTGGAAGATAGAAATTGATAAATTCACCAGTCATAGATGGAGGGTAATAATGGAAGACACAGGAGATGAGACAGGTAAGGTAACTGGGGCCAGCTGGCAGGAGGTATGAATTCCAGACATTTTCTTTACCCTATGTCATCTTGTAGTCCATGTAAGACCATATCTTACTTTATTTCTTCCTTTGTATCATCACTTTATACTTTCATTCTGCCATCTCGCTTATACCATATGCAATCAGTCTAAAGTGTTTTAAGATGTATGGTTAAAAATTTGTATGTGTTTTTACAAAATATAACTTTTGTGGTAGATATTCTAATTTTAAACATGATATTATGTGATATATCTCAGATTGATACTTTTTCCCCTTGATGCTTTCCTAGTTAAGATCCATTTATGTTGCTACATGAACATGAAATACCATGCTTCTAAATTCTTCCTAATATTCCTTGCTGTGCATCTACAACATTTTACCCTCACTCTCCCAGTGATGGATACCTGACTTGGTTCTGCTTCCCTATCACAATGTGTTTTTTTGGAACTGGGGATTGAATTCAGGGGCACTTGATCACTGAGCCACATCCCCAGCCCTATTTTGTATTTTATTTAGAGACAGGGTCTCACTGAGTTACTTAGTGCCTTGCTTTTGCTGAGGCTGGCTTTGAACTCTTGATCCTCCTTCCTCAGCCTCTCAAACTGCTGGGATTATAGATGTGTGCCACCATGCCTGGTGCTATCACACATTTCTTATATGACCCCTTATAGACCTGAGAGAGAACATCTTTGAAATAATTAATGGAAATTAATGGCTAGATCATGGATATGAAATTACTTGATTTAAATAAGTAGGGCCATGTTGCTCTTCAGAATGGCTGAACCAACCTGCCCATTCATCAGCTGGACATGACATTGCTGTATTCTTACATTTCCACTGACACTTGGCTTCATCTAGCCGCCTTATACTTTCTTGTCTTATCCTTGTTATGTTTTGGATATGAGATGTCTCCCCAAAAGTTTCTGTGCAGGAATATTCAGAGGTGAAATGATTCCTTTCTGAGATGGGTTTTCTCTTGGCTCTTCTGCCTTCTATCATGTGAACATCCAGATTTACTGCTGTCTGGAGGAGAGGACCATCTTGGAAAATGAGAATGACCTCCACCGATACCAAATCTGTTGGCATTTTAACCCTAGACCTTATAGCCAGAACTATGAGTCAATAAATATTTGTTCTTTATAAATTACCAAGTCCCAATAATTCTGCTGTACCAGCATAAAATGGACTAAGATATCAAATATGTGAAGTTGTAAATTCTGTTAAAAAATACAAAAAAAAGGAAAGATGGGTGACTTTGCTTGCCTATATGAACAAATAGAGCAAGAGGAGTATAGTTGGACAAATGTACAAATTCTCTTATCAGAAGAATAAAATCTCAGAATGAATGATTGAATGGAGTTGTAGAATTTCTACTGGTAGATATAGCCATTGAGAAAAGGAACACTATGGAGAAGACAGAAGAATATATTTTGAGCACTTGTTGTGAACTTGATCCTGTGCTAGGTACTTTACTAATATGGCTGCTCTTCACAACTCTGTGGGGTCATGGCTATCCCTATTCCACACAAGAAGCTCTAAAGGTGTCAGTAGCTCTAGGTGCTATCCCTTCTCCATCAAATAATTAATTTTAGATACTTAGAAGATCATCTGATGACACACCGTTGTGGTACCAGATGTTGACTATAATTGTCTTCCATGTGTAGACTTGAATATGCTCAGGTTAGAAAGGAATTCATTTGGAATGAGAAAAAAATACAGACATCTAACCCCTTGGAAGGGTCATCAGCCTGGAAGCCTTTTTAATGCAATTCTCTCAAAACTGCCTGGATGGAAGGCAGACTTCCACCTTGGGAATCCCATCAGATAATTAATACCATAGGGAGAATATGAGTCTTTAAATCCCTATAGAGCATAATATCATGTGAAACTCATCCTAAAGATTAATACAAATCCACAAGAAGATTCCCTTTCTATTAGCAAGGAAGAAAATATGCAGAAATCAGGAACTGTATGAAAGTGAAATGGAAAACTTCTCAAATAGGAAGGAACTACTTGCTGAGTGAGAGCCTTTGTAGGAATTTGTTAGAGAGAAGGGGAGTGCTTCAGGGAACTAAAGAGGAACACAAAAGTGTTATTAACTGAAAAAAATTACTCCTCATGCAAGTCTTCAGGTTTTACTTAGTCACAAGATGACAGGCAGCAGAATGATGCTCACACCTCAACAGAGTTCATGTTTCTCGAGAGTGGAGGGTAAAGTTGATCAATACAGCCCGTTATCATCATGATTCTGCTGTCTTATTCATGTCATCATTCTCTCATGCTTTGTATTATTTATAACACAGTCACATGAAAGGGTTAGGAACATATTTTACTAAAACATAAATGACTAATAAAATATCAGTTCTTTGGCATAGCTCACATTAGGAACAGAGATCAAAGCCTGAGTTGAATCTGATTCAGTCCTGGACTAGAGCATTTATTATGTGCAGGCTTTGAGCTAGCCATTATGAGGGAAAGCTAAAACAGATATATTGAGGTTCCTATTTCCTAGGATTTCACCCAGTGGCAAAGGGGGATGGCATAGATAAGTATAAATGAAAGGACTCCAGCAAGACAGAACATGTTAGGCTCAAATGCTGTGAGTAATTAGTAAGATGAATTAATTCTGATCAGGAGAGGTAATCTGAATGCAATTTAAAGGATATATTGGATTTAAATATGCAGGGTTTGAAAATGTATTCTGAGGTTAAAATTCTTGCTCTCAAAGGGAGTAACTCGAACATCTTGGTAAAAGAAAGGTGCAGATATGTGTGGAATAGGAAAGGCAAATAATCCATGTCACTCACATGTCAGAGAAACAGGGCAATGCAAAAAAAGACAATGGCAATGGTGGTTAGGTAGGGATTATGCTCTAGAAAGCCCTAAATATCAAGCCAAGTTTTATTCTATGTGCCATAGGAAGCCACAATGAGTTCTTGAACTGGGAGGATGGATTCTCTTCTAGGGGAGTTCCAGGCCTAACAGTAAATTAGGGAAGTTTTTGGGGATGGAAACTGGGTAAAAATTTCAGGATTTAACCCTTAGTCCTCATTATATTAGGCATTTATTCTGATAAAAAAAAATAATTCTATGACATACAAATTATAGATACCTAAGATTTTCTGAACTTCATAATGACACAAAAATGATATATAAACATATGTTATAAACTGTACTTCAAATTTGATTTTGATATTTTCTGGGCTAGTAATATGCAGTCTGATTCACTCTTGTAATGCTAGGCAGTGACGGTGAGTCTCAGCACTCACTTAATCACATGCTAACAATCAGAACTTTATAATGTACTGTGTACTAAGCTCCATATTTGTAGAGTAGGTGTAGTAAGTACATTTTTTTTTTTTGGTACCGGGGATTGAACTCAGGGGCACTCGACCTCTGAGCCACATCCCCAGCCCTATTTTGTGTTTTATGTAGAGACAGGGTCTCACTGAGTTGCTTAGTGCCTCGCCATTGCTGAGGCTGGCTTTGAACTCGCGATTCTCCTGTCTCAGCCTCCCTAAGTGCTGGGATTACAAGCGTGAGCCACCGTGCCTGGCTTAGTAAGTACATTTTTAATTCATGTTATTTTCAATTTATGATGGGTTTATCAGGACAAAATCCCACTGTAAATCAAGGAACCTCCATAACAGAATAAATTTCAAGGTGTGACAGAGAGAAATTCACCACTTACACAGTGATGTAAGAATACATTGTGAATTTTGGACAGGTGAAAGTCTATAAAGTCTCACAACTAGGCTAGGTAGGTGTGACATTAAAACAACGTGAGGAACCCCATGTCTAACTCTGGGGCCAAGGGAGAAGCAGGTATTCTTTCTTACTTTCTGGATCCCCTGAATGCCCATTATCCATTTTCTTAGAGGTCTTTTCCCTTAAGAGTTGGTTAAGGACAAAATGGTAGTGACTAGGGAGGTTCAGGTGGGACAAAACTTAAAGATTGTAGCTGGCATTTTCTGGCTGTCCTGGAAATGAAATAGTTCTCTTTCTTCTGCCTAAGTGGAGTTATGGTTCAACATTCACCAGAGACCCACAACTATCAGATGGCTGAGGAATGGATGAAAGTTTGCAACTCTGACTGTATGGCTGAATCACCCCATTAGATTCTGGAAATGCCAGTGACCAAGCCCATCTCAGATCAATGAAATATGAAAACTCCCCAGGGATTCTAATAAGCAGCTAAAGTAGTGGCCCTCAAAGTACCTGCAACTTGTTAGAAATAGCAATAATTAGCCATATCTTCAATCTACTGAGCCAGAAGCCCTGGGCATGGAGGCCAGCAACCTCCGTTTTAACAAGCCCCTTGGTGATTCTTCTAGGTGGGAGAATATTCAGTAAGATGAAAAGTTTGGATGCAGAACATCTGTGTTAAAATTCTCAGCTATGCCTATTTAGCAAATCATTTATTGACATAAACCCTAGTAAAGGGGACCCTTATTTAGTAATCTAACCCTTTTTTGGGGGGAAGGGCACTTAACCACTGAGACACATCCCCAGCCCTATTTTGTATTTTATTTAGAGACAGAGTCTCACTGAATTGTTTAGTGCCTCACTCTTGCTAAGGTTGGCTTTGAACTCTCAATCCTTCTGCCTCAGCCTCCTAAACCACTGGGATTACAGGGCATGCACCACCACACCTGGTCCGAACTAACCCTTCTTGAGTACCATGAAGATGGGTTCAACATAACACCTGCCCTCAAACAGCACATACTTGCCATTGGAACCTTGCCACTAGGTGGGTTTCAACTGTGGTCTAAAATGTACACTTTTCTATTTGTAACATGAAACAGAATTTTAACTCTTATTTTAAAATAAAACTAGTGTGATCTGCATGACCCCAGATATGAGCTAGGATCCCAGGGTCAACTGCTCTAGCATGATTTCAGGACATCCCAGAGTTGACTCACAGTTTGTAATGACTCAAATTTATATAACTCTGTGGAAAAGAACACTATAGGACGTACAGACCCTGATACATGTGGACACTGAGGCAGACAGCTCTTTTGACTACTATGGAGCTATGTAGAGTCTCTGCAGTTGTCATTGCACTTGGCCTTTGTGTTTGGCTTTTCAAAGTTTGCTTACATCTTTTCAACAATGAGGAGTAAAGGACCTCTCCAGAGGATATGATCCTCATCTTCCCTCTTTTTAAAATTTTTTTCTGGTTAGGAGAACAAGCTGAATTATGTTCTTTCCAAAAAGTCCTACTCCCAGTATCTATGAACATGATTTCATTAGCAAATAGGGTCTTTCCATCATTGTGACAAAACACTTGATAATCAAACTATAAAGAAAAAAATTTGTTTTGACTCACAGTTTTGGACATTCCAGTCTACAATCAGTTAACCTTGTTGTTGTGGAACCTGTGGAGCATATGGTGAAGCAAAATGCACTCTTCTCATGCTTTAAGCCACCCAGTGTATGGTACTTTGTTATGGCAATCTAAGAAGGGGCTGGAATCCCAAAGTTTACTTGCCTCTAATGACCTCTTGGGGACATGCCTCTAATGACCTAAGGACCTCCCACATGGCCCTACCAAGAGGTTGTACTACCTCTAAATAGCACCACTCAGGGCCCAAACCTCTAACACATGGGCCTTTAGGGAACATTCAAGATCCAAACTAAAGCAGCAGATACAATCAAGTTTAGATGAGGTGATTTTGTATCTTTATAAGAAGAGGAAAATGTACATAGAAACAGACCCACAGATAATGTAGAGACAGGCAGGGTGAAGGCAGCCAAGTGACAGGTGGTGGTTGAAGTGATTCTGGCAGGGTGTAACAGACATTAAACCTATGATTGGTTGGAGGAGGCAAGAAAGCACCCTCAGTTAGAGACTTTGGAGGGAGCCTGGCTCTGCTGGCACCTGGATTTTAGACTTCTAGCCTCCAGAACCATGAGATAAAAAAATTCTCTTGCCTTAAGCCACCCAATGTATGGTACTTTGTTATGGAAATCTAAGAAACACATCTATTAGCTGTGTTTTGAAAATATCTTATGTTGGAACTAAGTTGGAAATATCATATACAAGTGGAAAACAAACATATCACTGACCTATAGAAACTAATTTAGTGAATGCCACCCTTTGAACATTGGAAAACACTGCCATGATATAATTTGAAGGGTGTCAGAGTTTTCTGTACCCCCACAATTTTACTTCTTCATGACCTACCACAAGACATTGACTCCTTTGAGGAAAACAGAGTCCATGTCTTAATTCCCTTTGAAAATGGAAAAGATTCTTGAGAGAGACAACACATTATCATTGGATGAGTGTCTTGTCTTCTGATCACTCTGGGAGGAAGGTGAACAAAGAAGTCTAAAGAAGAAGGAACCCAGGAAATTGAGGTCCTCCTCAAGTTTGGCCTAGATGCCAAACTCTATTTCTTCAACCATCTTGTCCTGGGTTAGTCTTAAATATTTCATTTTTATTTTGTTTTATTTCTATCCAACTTTTCAGTTTTTAAATTTTAGTCATCTTTTTTTATTATCTCTAAGCGTACAACATGATATTTTGATATACTTACATAAGTGAAATGATTACTGTAGCAAATTAACATATTCGCCATCACATATAGGTATCTCTTCTTTTTTTTTTAAATGCAAGAACACCTATAATCAACCCTTCTATCAAGAATCCCAGATACAATATAGTGTGGTATTAACTACACTTCTCACATTGTGCATTAGATCTCTAAGCTTCTTCAACTATATAACTTTGCTTCCTTCAACTTACATCTTCCCATTTCCTCCCATTATCGCCTCCTACCTGTAACTACTGTTTTAATCTCTATTTCTAGGTAAACTTTTTCTTAATATTTCACATTAAAGTGGGGTCATGTTGAATTTTTACTTCTGTTTCTATCTTATTTCACTTAGCAACCATGTTTATCCATGTTGTGGCAAATGGAAAAATGTAGTTCTTTAAGGTTGAGTAATATATCACAGTGTATACCTCAATCTCTCAATCCATTCAACCTGTGGACACTAAACCTGTTGTGGTTTAGATGTAATGTGTTCCCCAAAATCTCATGGGTGAGACAATGTGAGAAGGTTTAGCGTGAAATCATGGATTATGAGAGCCTTAACCTAATCAGTGAATTAATCCCCTGATAGGAATTAACAGAGTGGTAACTGTTGGTGGATAGGATGTGGCTGGAGGAGGTTGGTCCCTGGGGTATGCCTCTGGGGTATATCTTTTTTCTTTGTTGAGCAGAGTGCTTATGCTCTAGAGCTTTCTCCCTCTGTCTCTGTCTCTCTGTCTCTCTCTCTCCCCTGCTCCTTCCTGGTGTGAGGTCCTGAGCCACTCTCCAGTGTCCCACCTTTCCCTCATGATGTTCTGCTTCGCCTTGAGACCCAAGGAATGGAGTCAACCATCCATAGATGGATGACTGAGATCTCTGAAACTGTAAACCCCCAAATAAACTTCCTCCTCTTAAAATTGCTCTTGTCAGGTCTTTTGATCAAAGCTGCAAAAAAGCTGACTAAAACAAAAGTTGTTTCTAGATCTTGGCTGTTGTGAATACTAACTATGGTTTGGATCTTTTTAAGCAATTTTTCAAATTTTTTTAACATGTTTTTTGTATGAATTAATGGGTTTCATTGTGACATTTTCAAACCTGCATACAACATGCATTGCTCATGTCCACCATCCCTTTTATGTCTCACCCTCCTTCCTCTCTTCCTTCCTCCACCCCTGGCCCCTTCCCAGTTCCTAAAAGTCCCTACTTTCACATATTTATTTATTCATTTACTTTTCGTTTATACATATAAGAGAAAACACATAATACGTGTCTGGCTATTTCTCTTAATAAGATGTCCTCCAATTCCATCAATTTTCCTGCACATGATTTCATTCTTCCTTATGGCATAATAATTTTCAATTGTGTTCGTATACCATATTTTCATTACTCATTCATCTGTTAACAGGTACCTAGGCTGAATCAATATCTTGGCTATTGTGAACAGTGCCACCCATAACATGGGAAAGTAGGTTTATCTTTTTTGTATGCTGACTTCATTTTCTCTGTGTGTATTCCCAGGAGAGGTATTGCTAGATCATACGGTAGTTCCACTGTTAGTTTTTGAGGAACCTCCATGCTATTTTCCATAGTGCCAGTTCTAACATACATTCTTACCAATAGGTTGCAAGGGTCCTTTTTCTCTGCCTCCTTCCCAGAATTTATTACATTTTATTTGATAATAGTCATTCTAACTGGGAATGGAATCTCATTCTAACTGTGGATGGAATCTCAATGTAGTTTTGATTTTCAATTTCCTGATGACTAAATATATTGGCATTTTTTACATATTTACTGCACATTTGTACTTCTTTTGAGAAGTGTCTGTTCAGATCATTTGCCTCATTTTTTATTGGATTCCTTGTCCCTTTGTTCTTTTGAGTTGATTATATATATTCCAGATACTAATCTGTCAGATGAATAACAGGCTAAAATTTTCTCCCATTCTGTAGTTTATCTCTTCACTCTGTTGATTATTTTCTTTGCTGTGCAGAAGGTTTTTAAGTTGATTTAATCTCATTTGTCAATTCTTGTATTTCTTTTCTGAATTTTGGAGTCCTATGGAGGGAATTATTGTGGAAATCTTGGAGTGTTTCCCCTATGTTTTACTCTAGTAGTTTCAAGTTTTCAGGTCTTTCATTAAGGTCTTTGATTCATTTTCAGTTATTTCTGTACAAGCTAAGAGATAAGGGACTAGTTTTCATTTTCTACATGTGGATATCCAGTTTTTCCAGCTCAATTCATTGAAGAGGCTGTTCTTACTCTGTTCTTGGCAATTTTGTCAAGAATCATTTGGCTGAAGATGAGCGGATTTATTTCTGGGTCCTTTATTCTGTTTCATTGGTCTATGTGTCTATTTTTAGGCCAATATTATGCTGTTTTTGCTACTATGTCTCTGTAATATGTTTGGAAATTAGGAATTGTGAGGCCTCTAGTATTGCTCGTTTTGTCAAGATTGCTTTGGCTATTTGTGGTCTTTTGTGCTCTTATATGAATTTTTTTTTTTTTGGTACTGGAGATTGAACCTCAGGGGCACTCGACTACTGAGCCATATCCCCAGCCCTATTTTGTGTTTTATGTAGAGACAGGGTTACACTGAGTTGCTTAGCGCCTCGCCATTGCTGAGGCTGGCTTTGAACTTGCGATTCTCCTGTCTCAGCCTCCCTAAGTGCTGGGATTACAGGCTTGCGCCACCGCGCCCTGCTCTTATATGAATTTTAGGATTGTTTTTCCTAGTTCTGTGAAGACTGTTATTGATGTTTAGAGAGGGATTGCATTAAGTCTGTAGATGGCTTTGGATAGTATAGCCATTTTAACAATATTAATTTTCCCAATTCATAAATATGGGAATTCTTTTTAACTGCTAATGTCTCTTCAATTTCTTTGATCTTTTGTAATTTTCATTGTATAGATCTTTCACAAATCCTTAGTTAGGTTAATTCCTACGTATTTTATTTTATTTTTTTGAGGTTATTGTGAACGGAATTGCTTTCCTGATTTCTTTCTTAGAAAGCTCATTATTGATGTACAGAAAAGCTTCTGATTTTTGTATGATGATTTTGTATCTTGCTGCTTTACTGAAATTATCAATTTTAAGTCTTTTGATGGAGCTTGTAGGATTTTCTATGTATAGAATCATATTATCACCAAACAGATCATTTGACTTCCTCCTTTCCTATTTGTATGCCTTTTACTACCTTTTCTTGCCTAATTTATCTGACTAAAGTTTCCAGTGCTATACTGAATGAAAGTGGTAAGAATGGATACTCTTGTCTTATGCCTGAGCTTAGAGCAAATGCTTTCAGTGTTTCCCCATTCAATATTATGTTGGTTATGGATTTGTCATATATAGACTCTACTATGTTCAGGTATAATCCTTCCATACCTAAGTTATTCAGAATTTTTAACATGTTGTTGAGTATTATCATTATCATTTCTGCATTTATTGAGATGATCATGTATTTTTAATCACTGATTCTATTTATGTGCCTCATTATATTCATTAATTTGTATATTTCAAACCATCCTTGCATTTCTGGAATGAAACCAACTTGAAAATAGTATATCATCTTTTTAATGTGCTCTTGAAGTTGATTTGCAAGTATTTTTGAGAATTTTTGCATCTATATTCATCAGGGGTATTGATCTACATCTTTCTTTGTTATGTCCTCATCAGGTTTTGGTATCAGGGTAACATTGGCTTTATAAAATGAATTTGGACTCTTTCCCTTTCTACTTTGTGTAAATTTGAGGAAAAATGTGTTAGTTTTAAGATCTGGTAAAATTCAACAGTATATTCATACCATCCTGGTCTTTTCTTTATTGGCAAACTTTTTATTACAACTTCAATGTTATTACTTATTATTGATCTATTTGAGTTTGCTATATCTTTCTTGGTCCAATTCCAGTAGGTCATATGTGCTCAGAAATTTTTACCTTTCTTCTAGATTTTCCAATTTCTAGGCATATCATTTTCCAAAATATTCCCAAATAATTCATTGAATTTCAGGGGTATCTGTTGTAATGTATCCTTTTTTACCTGTAATTTTATTTATTTGGGCCTTATCTCTTTCATTTGTTAGTTTGACTAAGGGTTTGTCACTTTTGTTTTCATTTCAAAGAACAAGCTATTTGTTTCAATTGTTCCTTCCTATTATTCTTTTAGTCATTATTTCCTTTATTTATGCTTTTATCTTTAGTATTTCTCCTACTAAGTTTAGAATTGCTTTGTTTTTGTTTTTTAAATACCTTGAAATGCATTGTTAGGTTATTTATTTACAATCTCTCTCTCTCTCTCTCTTTCTCTATCTCGATAAAGGTACTCATTACTGTAATCTTTCCTCTTAGTACTTCTTTTGCCACAGTTCTGATATGTTGTAGTTCCATTTTCATTTGATTTTAAATTTCGTCTCTAATTTCTTCAATGACTCATTCTTTGTTAATATTGTGTTGTTTAATCTCCATGAATTTGTATGACTTATGAAGTTTTTCTTGCTGTTGATTTCTAATTTCATTCTACTGTGATCAGATGAGATATAAGAAATTATTTCAATGCTTCTATTTGTTAATACTTAGTTTATGGCCTAAAATATGATCTGTTTTGGCAAAAAGTTCCATGTGCTGATGAAAAGAATGTGTATCTGCAACTGTTGAATAGAATATTCTGTAGATGTGTCTTAAGTCCACTTGACATATTATGTTATATAACTGATGTTTCTTTGTAAATTTTTGTATGAATAATCTGTTGGTGAGAATGAGGTGTTTAAGTCAAACACCATTATTGTATCAGGGCCTATCTCTCCCTTATATCTAGTAGCATTTATGTTATAAAATTAGGTGCTCTCATATCAGTACATATTTATTTATAATTATCATATCTTCTTATTCTCTTGATTAATATATAGTGAATACCTTTGTCTCCTCTGGCCTATTTTGTCTTAAAGTCTATTTTGTTGCTCATAATTGTAGCTAATCCTGCTTACTTTTGGAATCCATTTGCTTGGAATATCATTTTCTATTCTTTTACTTTGTGTATGTCTTTGCAGAAGTGAGTTGTAGGTAAAATATTTCTGGGTCTTGATTTTCAATCTATTCTACTAATTTGAGTCTTTTAATTGGAAGATTAGAGCTATATACATTCAGCGTTATTATTTTAGAAGTGTGTACTTGATCCTGCCATTTTTTTTGTGTGTGTATATTTCTGGTTGCTTTGAATATTCTATGGTCATTTATTCTCCTCTTCATCTTAGGAGTTTGATGGTTTACTGTATTGATTCTTTCCTACTTCTCATGTGAGTCTACTTTTCTGGATGAATTTATTCTTTCATGTGCTTTCATAATTTTGTTTGTTTTTCTTCCTCTTCTGGGTTTGGCATTCCCTTAAATGTCTACTGTAGTGATGGTCTATGGGTCAGGAACTCCTTCAGTTGAGGTTTATCTTGGAAGGTCTTTACTTCTCCTTTGATTCTCAAGGATGTTCCTCCTGTTTGCAGTAATATTAGTTGACAGTTATTTTCTTTCAGGATGTGAGATACAATGTTACAAGCCCTCCTGACCTATAGAGTTTCTACTGAGAAATCTGTTGTTAGTCTAAGGGTTTGCCTTTAAATGTGACTTGGCACTTCTGCCTTATAGATTTTATATTCTTTATTTATCCTGTACTTTTGGCAATTTAACTACAGTATGTCATGGAGAAGGTCTTTTTGGTCTATTTGATATTCTAAATATCTCCTAAACCTGAATGTTCATATTTTCCCCAAGATTTGGGAATTTTTGTGCTATTATGTCATTAAATAGGTTTTCTATGCCTTGAGACTGCAGCTCTTCTCCCTCAGGTATGATAATTTTGTAGGAATTTGGTCCTTTAATGGTGTCCCAGAGATCTTGTACATTCTGTTCATTTTCTTACTTTTTTATTTCATTCTGAGTGAAATATTTCCCTAGACTTGCCTTCAAACTCTGATATTCTTTCTTCCACTTTATCTGTTCTGTTAGTAAGGTTTTCAACCAAATCTTTCATCTGAGTTATTGAGCTTTTCATTTCCAAGATATCTGTTTTCCACAATCTCTATTTCTTAATTTTTTATTCATATGTTGTATTGTCTTCCTTACTTCATTCATATGTTTATCTGTATTCTCTTGGAATTGATTGAGCTTTTTATAAATCTTAGTGTACTTCATCCACTTCTATATCTTTGGATCTGTTAATATAGAATTATACACTTTAGGATGTGTAATATTGCCTTGCTTTTTCATATTTCTTGTGTTTCTAAGTTGGTATTTGTGCATCTGTTAAAATGGATATCTCTTACACTTTTATGTGTGGGCCTTCTTAGTAAGAAATCTTCTCTTGATGATGTTTATTGTGTAGTGTTGAGTTTAATTCTAATTGGTCTTCATAGTGTACTCTTCCTATGGTTTCTTTGGCTGTGATTTGATACAATATGTACCATATCAGAACACATGGGATCCACTTTCTCTGTAGGTCTTATGATTTTGTAATTCGGATAGGTGGGGTACAGAGAGCAAAGTATGTGAAGTACACCCTCTGTGATCAATCCATAATGAGAATAGAAACTCTTAACAAATGTAGGGGATTTTCCATAGGCACCACTGAAATTGGTTGTGTTACTTGAAAGTAATTATGATTCTGGCTGTTCCAATCATAGTAAAGAGTATGAAGCTTTGATTCTCTGTTTAGATGCTAGTGCAGTTCCTGGTATTCTGTGTAGAGAGGAGGAAATGGGATCACAGGTCTTCCTCTATGGTATTTATTCGTATCCAGTCCTATCAAGCATGTGCAATCTTACAGGATGTGGAGTGACAGATGCTAAGTGTCCAAAACAGTCATGTTATTTTTCTATGCTATTACTATAGGGGTGACTGTACAGGAGCAAGATATCAGACACCCCCCTTAGCACTGTCCACTTGGGGATAAATGATCAACTTGGGAATTTTGTCTTCCCCAAGTCCCCCTGGGACTTTTGTTCTTCCTTTGTTTTTGTCCTTTTTGTGGTACTAGGGATCCAAACCAGAGCCTTGCATGTTAGGAAAGCACTTTACTACTGAGTTGCCCTTTACTATTCTTTAAATTGAAGTGTGGAACTGCCAAGGTTCTTGTGGAACTAGATCATAGCTGGAGTTAGATGAAATTCCTCTCACCCTGGCTGGAAGCGCTCAGTGGCAGAGCACTTACCCAATATGTGTCAAGTCCCAGGCTTGATCCCCAGCACTGCAAAAAAAATTTAAATTAAATATTAAATTTAAAAATTATGAAATAATAATGATAACAGAAAAAAGGGAAATCTAGAATAAATGAAAATATAAGTATAAATTAAAATTTCAAAAAGAAAAAGCAGTGAAAGGGAAATAAGAGAAAGAAAAACATTTTTTAAAAGAAGAAAATAAATAAATAATAATATCCTCCCCACTGAAGGAGAGAGGGTGGAGGATTGTAACCTATGCCAATACAAGCTTATCTTCAGGTCTTCTTAGGCTATTTGCCCCTTTTACAGAGCAAAACTTAGGTCTTATTTGCCCCCTGATTATTTCTGTTGTGTTACTTACTAGGTGATTAGCAGAAATGATTTGTAGCTGAAGCTAGTCGGAATTCCTCTCAATGCTTTGCATGTTGGACTTAGCTACCAGAATGAAGAGCTTGCTTGGCAGATTCTCTTCATAGCTTTCTGGGCTCCTGCTTCAGGGGAAGGGCAAATGCTGGTGCTGAGGTATGTTAAAGAGATAGTCAGGAATGCAGAGCTTGCTAAGTAAAAATTCTCTCTGGAGCTTTATGAGCTGTGCATTCCAAGGGTGGGGCAAAGCTGGTGCATCCTGGCTGGCCCCATGGGTGGAGAGATCCACAGAGATCTGTGTTGGTCTTGGGGTAGCAGATTGCATGAATTACCACCCATGATCCTGGTGACCCAAGAGCTGGCTGGAATGAGAAACACATTGAATTCTGTTAACAAGTTTCCCCTTTAGCTAATTTTTTTAAAGGAAAGAATCATTCCCTCCTATCTGCTTCATGGTCCAATTTCCCACTATATATAATTCTCAGCAGGTTTGTGTCAAGAGTTTCTCCCCTGGGTCAAACTGACTCATGAGGCACCACTGAACTAGTGCACAGAAATTGCCATGAGTCTGGGGTTCACGAAATAGGAAAATTCAGGAGCCTCTGATCCCCAGAGCAATAATCTCAGTCAATAGGACCCTTCTCAAGTTACATCTCTGTGAGAATATTCTGGGAAATACAGAGAACTTCTTCAGGGTCAACATACTATGCACTTCCTAGGTCTCTTATCTATTTATACTATATATTTGTAAGGTGCCAAATTCTGCGTTAGTGAAGCTCTCTTGGTTTCTTGTTGTGTTTATACTCCTTCCAATGCTGCTGTGTGATTGGTGCTGAGGCACTGTGTTTCCCACAGTATTCCATTTCCTCAAATCTCTGAGTTTCTTCTCTATTCCTTTTGTTTCTTTCTGTGTTGAATCTCAGCACTCTCCCATGGCTACTCATTTCAACAAGCAGTGACACACCTATTGTTTTGGTTCTATCTTGTGGAGAAGCAGGTGAGTATTGGTTGCCTTTAATTACTGTTTGAATCTCCTCCAGGTCTGGATTGTAAATGTCCTCCAAAGACCATGTGTTTAAGTCTTGGTTGGCAGCCTGTGGTGTTATTGGGAGGTGGTGGAACTTTTAGGAGCTGGAGCCCAAGATCAGGAAATTAGGTCACTGGGAGTGTTCCCTCAAAGGGAATGTTGGAACTTTGGCCCCCTCCTTCCTTTTTGCTTCCCATCCACCATGAAGTGAGCAGCTTTGCTCTACTACATACTTCCTACCATAATGTTCTGCCCTAAACAGGCCCAAAGTGATGGGGCCAAGTGACCATGGACTGAACTCTCTGAAACCATGAGCCAAAATCAACTTTTCTTCTTACAAGTTGATTTTCTAGGTATTTTGCCACTGTGAAAGAAATCTAACTAACACAGCTTGCAGAATAATGAACCTGGGCATGCAGTTATCTTTACTAGGTGATGATTTCATTTTCAGGAGATGAATTGTTGGATCATTGCAGTACAATTTTAAATTTCTTTAGGAAATATCATACTGTTTTTGACATTGAATGTTTTAGTAATAAATTCAGCCATGTTTTACTAATCCATTGTATAAATCCAAGAAATTTCAAATGCCTATTTGGCATAGTAAAGAAGGAGAGCAGTGATGGTAGGTTATCATGATTAACCATACCTCCCTGGAATGCTTTTTTCTCATATGTGTGTGTGAAAATAATTCTTTGCTTCCTAGTCTCAAAAGCAGTCTAAAATAAATACATCTTCATTGCTAATGAGATTTATGCTTAATGTTTACAAATAGAACCTCATAGTTCTTGAAGGTAGAGTACATTCACCAAGTTGGTTTAGGATTATGTTTGTTGAGTTTCTCTTAAGGGTCAAGATAAATTTGTATGAAGATAAAAGCAACCAAGTTGGCAGAGATGAGAGCTTCCTTGCTTCTCAAAGGAATTTTAAGGCTGGTGTTAAACCTGAAGAATTGTTTTTTCATCCCTTCCTGAGAGGAGTTTCTGACTCAGATCAAGCCTCTCCAACTCTTCAAATATTTACTGAGTCCAGATTTGACATAAAATATATATATATATATATATATATAGGCACCAGGGATGGAACTCAGGGACAGTCGACCACTGAGCTGCATCCTCAGCTCTATTTTGTGTTTTATGTAGACACAGGGTCTCACTGAGTTGCTTAGTGCCTCGCTGTTGCTGAGGCTGGCTTTGAACTGGCGATTCTCCTGTCTCAGATTCCCAAAGTGCTGGAATTACAGGCGTGCGCCACTGAGCCCAGCTTGACTTATATTTTTAATCAGGAAATTCAACCAATATCACTCAAATTCAATTTTAGAAATAAATACCATGCAGTTGGGTCAAGATCTCAGCAATTGACTTCCTCCATGAGAGAGAGAAGGAAGAATGGGGAGAGAGAGAATTATGAAGTTACATATTTTGAAATTGAGACCCTTTGTGCAAAACACCTCATGACTGGAAAATTAGTCTCTTCAGAGTTATGTTATTCATACACACTGGTCAGTTTTTAGAACATAGCAGAGATAAAGAAGATATGTTTCATTCCAAAAAGAAAAATCAAGAAATAGTATTGCATTAAGGAGGAAAAAAATAAAATCTAAGATTAAAAAAAATTCAGCATGAAATTAAAGGCAAACCTGCCTATGATCCCATTTTCCCATATGAGCTCAGAAGATAAAAACTGTAATAAATTCATTCATCTACACCCACTTTAAATATCGGAGCAGATCAGCAGTTTCACTGATGTACAGCCAGACTTTGAAGTCTATCTGAGCTCTCTGGAATTCAACCAGCCACTTTCCAGACCATGTAATGTATTGCAGATCTTTCCACATTATGCATTCCAGATGGCCACAGTAATTCTTTGTGCGTTTTCTCCTTTCTTATTTGGGTTACTGGGGTAATTTGGGAATAAAGAGTGCATGCTACAAAGTGAAAATTGACATACAGTTACTGCCCTGTGCTGCTCTGACAACAAGGATGGATATTAATGAAACTGAAAGAGTTAAAATGTCTATATTGAAACAGAAAGGGTAGGGAGAAAGGAAGGAGGGAAATTTCCTCTGCAGTTAATTTTGCTACTTGCTAAGTGAGGAGGCTGTGTTGGAAGAACTACAATAGCTTCATGACAGTTTCAGGGAGTGCAGAGGAATTATTAGCCCTCCCTGTGCTCTTAAAGCCAACAGGCCATCTCCTTGACCTTGAAGTTGGGTGACCCTATGATAGATCCACAAAACAAGAGTAATTCTGAGTGAAAAGGGTGTTATTAATACTTACACCTGTGTAATAGGCCTATGCCCCATTTACAAATTAGGACCTGTGTTCACCCAATCTGGATAAGTAGCTCTCTAAGAGGAAGCTGAGCAATTTAAATGCTAGTTTTATTTAATTCAGCACTTCCTGCACATGGGGAGGCTGCCAAGTGGTTGTTGACCCTCATGTTTGTGGTGACTGGACTCTCTAGGTCCCCACACAAAGTCAACACGTGCAGTTAACAGGCAAAAAGTGTTTGGTCACCAGACGAAGTGTTTTGCCTGCACCCCACTTACCCTCACTTGGTCCAGCTTGCCTGAGCTGATTTATGTGGCAACCTATGGCTGTGACTGAGTGTGCCTCTGGGTCGCTTCATTGTTTCTATTCAAAGTGTGAGAGCAATATGTGAATGAAGTGAAATAATCCCACGTAACCTTTTCTGGCTAAAGAGACCGTCTTTTCAAAAAAATAATCTTAAACCTGCCTTAAATGTCTCTCTATTGCAAAAGGTATGTGTACATCAATGGCTATTGTTTTTCTAGACAAAGTACCCTCTGGTGTACCACTGTAGCAGTCCTTCTCAAACTTTGCTATACATCAGAATCATCTGCAAACTTTGGTGAAATGTAGATGCCAGAGCCTCTCATCCCTAGAGAATCTGATTAAATAGGTCTCATGAACATCTGGAAGAATGTTCCAGCTGGAAGAATATACAGGAGATTAGAATCCAATAGAAACCAAGCCTCCTATAATTGTGTTTCTTATTTTCTCATAAAATTCTTCATCATGTCCATGAAAACATAGTTCTGGAAATCCAGCCAGCTTTCCAGTTTTGGAACGAGGAGTGACTCCCCCTCCAAAATCATCTGAAAGCAATGAGGGAGGAAAGATGGATTTTATTTTCTAAGACACGAAACTATTGAAAGCATCTTGCTGTTTTTGCAAGCTGTTCTCATTTTCTGGTCCTACTGGTGAGGTATATGCACACAAGGGCAGTTTGCTTAGCCATGAGGCAGGCAGTTGAGGAGTGCCTTCTCCCTGGGGACTCTCAGCTTGCATTTCACAGACGCAAAAAGGCTCTCAGGTTTGGAGGAGGCAACTGGAATTCTGGACTTGGAGCCAAACTCCCAAATATTCTAGGGCTGCACAACAGAAAAAAGAGTGTGTATTTGTGCCTGTGTTTTCTAGCTCATAGACATAGACAGATACATGTCACAGAAAAAAAATTATTTTTCTTAAACTCTTAGGAAAATCAGACCTCCATTTATTTGTGTAAAGACTGCTGTGTGATTCAGATGTGCACTCAGTGCAGAAACACTCATTGCCATGTAAAACATAGGCTATTTTGAATCTTTTTTCCATCACTGTACAATATTACATATTTATTATCAAACACTTGGGAAAAAAATATAAAACAGGGAAAGGATGACAAGAAAAGCAAACCACTCAAAACCATGCCTATCACAGATAACAAATGTTGATATTTTTCAGTATTGCCTTCCATGTTTTATATTTTTATAGTACAAGTGTCATAATATAGAATTATGCTATTTGATAATCAAGTTTTCACTTGTGTACTCAGAGAACTGCTGCAAATTTTTAAATATTATTTAAGCACAACATTTTTTATTTTTCATTTTTGGCTGCAATAGAGAGATTATTTTTAAAATCCTATCTACTGTCTGACATATAGTTTGTTTTCTTGAAAAATATTTATATATTGCTGCTGTAATGAATGACCCTTAAATAAAAAATTTCTGTTTAACCTAACTGATTAAGATACCAAAGTTTTTGGTGTATATTGCCAGCTTGGAACCTGGCCTTTGTCCATCCATGACCATACTTGAGGTAGACCTCTATGAGAAACAGCTCTTGGAGTAGAAAGTCTATAATCTGTAGATGGAAGACCCCAAACCCCACCACATCCCCCCTATGAGAGTTGGGAACTCAGAGGTCTATGCCAATCTTTCTGATCATTTTGCAGGAGTTGCAAATTTGGGAATTTGAAGAACGTGGTCAGTAATTAATAGAGTATTTCTTTATTTCAGTAGCTGTTTAATCATTTCCTATATTCCCTTTTGGGGAGCAGCAGAGACAACAGAGGCCTCATTCAAATTTGAACCTTGATGGAAGAACTTTTGCCCCCTCTGTTTGAGACCTGTAACAGTTGGTCCTATGCATCTGTGGTTTTATCACCCAAGTATCTAAATATTCAAGAAAAGTTTCATCTGTACTGAACATGTGGACTTTTTCTATTCCCAAAATTATAATATAACAACTATTTACATGGCATTTACATTGTAATCAGTATTATAAATAATCTAGAGATGATTTAAAGCATATGGGAGGATCTATATAGGTTATATGCAAATTCTATGCCATTTCCTGTCAGGAATTTGAACATCCAGAGATTTTGGTATTCCCCGGGAAAAGAGGTTGGGGACCTAGAACTAATCCCTTGCAGAAACCAAGGAGTGACAACTGTGTTTATATCTTTACTATTCCTTTGTCTCATTTATTCAGCAGCCCTCTCCTGCCTCTACCCCAGCTGCCTGGCCTTCCCTTGAATTCACTCCCAACACCTGTTTTCCCTCACCAAGCTCTTTTCTCTGCCAGGTTTTCTTTTCTCCATCAATACTATTCCCTCCTATCCTCCTGGGTGAATTTCTGCTTGCTCCTCAAGTCCAACCAAGTTAAAACCAAGTACATGTGAGTAATTGAACTTTGAATTATGAACATGTTCTTTCAACAATATATGATATTCAGGTACTTAAGATTTTGCCAAACTGATGGGGAGAAACTGAAAACAACCTTTTTTTTTGGCGAGGAGGGTACCAGGGATTGAACTCAGGGGGCACTAGGCCATTGGGCCACATTCTCAGCCCTATTTTGTATTTTATTTAGAGACAGGGTCTCCCCCTGTGTTGCTTAACACCTTGTCGTTGCTGGCTTTGAATTTGCAATCTTCCTATCTCAGCCTCCTGAGCCGCCGGGATTAGAGGCCTGTGCTACCACGCCTGGCCTGAAAATAATCTTTTATTAAAAGTTGCAAGCATTTTATCTGGCCGGAGGTGAAGACGTAGATATTTCTTGAGAGTAGGTTGTTCTTTTGTCCAGGAAAAGGCACCCTGAGGGGACACAGCAGGTGTGTGCAGAGCCAGCTCTGCATATCCTATAATGATGTAGCTGCAAGGTACTAATCCTGAACTATGGGTAAGAAGGTAAAAGGCATTTCTATGAAGGATGCCAGTAACTGTTTGTTTATTTATTTTGAGTTGTTTTGGGAAAGATGATGAGACTGCCAAGACGTCTACATCCCACTTAGATTTTGGAGCTGGGTCATGGCCTCTGTGATTAGAAGACAGAGCACAGAAATTGAGGAAATGTTTATATGGGACATTCTGTAAGACTCAGAGTTCAATTAGAATTCTTTGGAGACCAAAAGGACAATTCTCAGCACCTCTATGATACTTCAGAGATTGACAGTTTTTGTTCATGATATATTCTGATTACAAATAAGGAGGAAACAATTGCCTTGTTGGTAGTTATGTGATTTCAAGCTACGTTATCAAATTTTCCCATTAATTTCAGTGATGTTTTAGCTATTTTTCTTGAGTTTCTAGGTAAATATTCATACCATACTGGAATAAATAACTTTCTCCTTTCTGTAGTTGAACTTTTTACTTCTATTTCATGCTTTTTTGCAGTGCACAATGTCTTTCTAGTCTCAAAGCCACCTCATAGGGTTATGATCTCATTTGAGTTTCACAACAACCCTATAATATGTGGAATAGTCAAAAACAATGTCTATAGACACTTTCCAACTTAACAACACTTTCCCTTGATAGAGGCTTCAAAACTCACATACACATGTCAGTGAATCATACCCCTGGGAGTTCCCTGTACACAATGCACTTGCTCCTTCACGCTCCCACACTTTTGTACCTATGGTTCCTGCTGTAAAAATATTCTTCCCTAACTTGACCAGTTGTTCACAAAAGGCTTTTACCCTCTTCCCCAGGGGGTGGGGGGGAGCACCAGGCAGTATGGTCCTTGGAAGGAAGGATTGGGCTTGTGACTACTGCAAGGTCACCCCACATTCTGCTAAAGGTGATACAAACTCAGACCTGCAGGCGTCTCCACCATCCATGAAGGTGTCATTTATTGCCCAACAATGAAAACACTAAACCGCCCTGAGCTCTTAGGCATCCTCCTTCCATAATTCTTCTCTTTGGTCAGCTTACTCCCAGTGCCAAAGAGAACAGCACTAGACATTCATCTCATGACCCTCAACACCCACCCCTGCTACCTATTCCCATCCATTGTTGTTTTGCATGTGAATATACTTCTTGGAGGGAAAGGAAAAAAAAGTAGTTGGTTTTTCTTTGGTAAAGAGAAATGAACAATGGAGCAAAGTAGCTCAGGGGTCCAGCTGTCATAAGGTATAGCTCCTGTTTCCATATTACTTTCAGCAGGAAGCCTCCATTATGCCTGGAGTCTGGACTTGGGGCTTCCATCTCCTAGCCTCTGTATTCTTATAGCCTCTGCACTTTCTCATGTTTTAATATATGCAGTAAACAACAGTCTCCTAGTAATATGTGATAACATCCCAATTCAAATTAGCTTAAGCAAAATGAAATTACGGGAGAGGCGAGTTTATAAATCAAATCTTCAAGCCACAGAAAGCCCCCAGATTGGATGTGCTCTGGGACTCAGTGTTGGGCCTCTGTTTCTGCTTCATCCTTGCTCTTCTCAAGGAGGGGGTGTCATTCTTACCTAGGACATGGCTGATTTCCATGGCCTAGATGGTAAGCTGAAAGGATAGTCTGTCCAACCAGTTTTGATTTGGACATTTCTAGAGAATGCTCTGTTCCGCCCAGCTGGATAAGACACTTATTCACAGATTAGAGGGATGGCAGAAGTTGATCCTTGAGGTTGAAGGTTTGAGCCATTCCTGGAGGTACAGTGTGTGGCACAGGCTTGGAGAATAGAGTAATCCTGTGACCTGAGTAGGTCTTCCACTCATGCCTTTTGGTAGGCACTGATCCTTCTGTGCTGTCATTATTATGACTTGTCTGTTCCCTCATTCTGCCATAGCTTCAAAGATAAGGACATGTTCAATTCCCAATGTGCATCTTTGCTTTAGCCTGGGCCCTGAAATTCAGTAGATACTCTCAGAATTTGATAAATGAACAAATGATTAAATGAACCCATGTGTGGCAGTAGGAGACAGATTCAATCAGGTACCTGAATGAGCAAGACTCACTAGGGCACAACTATATCACATGTGGTCTCAGCTATGTTCTTATGTGAACTGGAATTTAGGGCTCATGAGCTTTGTGCCTTGAGCTATTCTTTCACTCTCCAAACTGTGGATCACAGGATTGGAGCTCCTGAGGCAGAGAAGAGGTCCACAGTGTTATGGTTTGGATATGAGGTGTCCCCCAAAAGCTCACATGTGAGACAATGTAAGACAGTTCAGAGGAGAAAGGATTGGGTAGTGAGAGTCTTAACCAATTCAGTGAATTAATCCCCTGATAGGGATTAACTAAGTGGTAACTAAAGTGGTTAGGGTGTGACCGGAGGAGGGAGGAGTGGCTTTGGGGTATATATTTGTATCTAGTAAGTGGAGACCTCTCTCTCTGTCTTCTGATCATCACGTGAGCTGGTTCCCTCTGCTACACTCTTCCTTCATGGTGTTCAGCCTCCCTTTGATCCCTGAGAAATGGAGTCTGCTTTCTATGGATTGAGACTTCTGAAAACCCTGAGTCCCTAAATAAATCTTTCCTCCTCTACAGTTGTTCTGGTCGGGTCCTTTAGTCGTAGCAGCAAAAAAGCTGACTAAAACACACAGTAAGTAGCAAGGTACCTTCAAAACACTTCTGAACCCCAAAGATCCTAGCTCAGCCCCACTGTTGGATATCCAGTCTCTTCTGTGTATCCTGTCTCTCCTTCCACTGACCTTGCAAAGATGGATGCATAGAATTTGTCTAGGAATCTCTACTTCTCTTATCTAATATCAAAGATCTCACATTATGATTGACTTTACTAAGAGAAAAAAATTCCATCCTTTCCACAGCCTGCCTAAGTTCCTTCACAGCAGTATCCCTGTGAGGAAATGCTTAAATGCTATGTTTTTTAATCACCCTGTTTGCAAATTAAAAATTAGGTTGACATGACTTTCTCCTGGAACATTGTTTACATTGCACTTTGCCCATGAGGAATGTTTTGAATCCCAGCAAATTAAGCACTCTCTGAATGTGGTATTTAAAATAATAAAGAATTCTGCGGAACATTGAAGCAGCACTGGAGGCTTTCCTGGCCAACACCTGTGATTTGCCAGCTGTTGCCATAGCATTTGGCTGAGGACCCGGTGTGCTTTTCCTAACATGTACTTGGCAGATGTCATTACATTAAGTAATACAGTTAAGGTCCTAAAAAGACCTGTTTCCTTCCCTTATGATTTTCTGGATGGAGAATAAAGTTGCCTTACCATCTAGTACAGAGAGGTTTTAGCATTTAAGAAAAATGTAACAAGATCCCATAAAATATGGAGCTGACACTGTGTGCAGTCTGCTAAAGCTTCCCAACTCTAAGATGTTGTTTTAGAGTTCTATAGAAGGGTTACCCTTGAAAAGAAAAAAATAATTTAGTCTCACCTGCAAGTTTAGAAGGGTGGCATTGTTTGGCTGATAAGCTGTTTACCTCAAAAGCAAATAAGCTTGTTTCAGGAGAAGCTTGGAAAGTTTATTAAGAAATGTATCATGGTAATAATGGAATTATCAGTGTTCTGATAATTTTTTGTAATTATTTGATTAATTACTGGGAGTTTTTTTATACTGAACCTGCGTGATAAAAAATCATTTTGAACATTGGTTGTGGGGGAGTACCAAATATTTATATGGTTTCTATGCCTTTTTCTAAACAAACTTTCAAAAACAATTGTTTTCAGTTTAAAAAGGAGGAGTAGATTCATTCACATTATCAGATTTAATGAATTTAAAGATTTATAATAGTAAAATGCTAAATTCTGCCCACATTGATGTCTATATTAAGTGAAATTCCAAGAAAAATTCTAGAGGATCTTCCCTTTTTAACTTGGTGAATTGATTATAAAGTCACTCTGGGAGAATAACTATAAAACCAGTTGAGACAATTTTGAAAAAATAAAAATGAGGAAACACTGGAATTATCAAATATTAATGAGTTATATAGTATAAAAACTATAGTATTTTGAAAAATATGGTACAAAATTGACCATTTTTGTGTTGAAGTGTTCCAAAGCCATCTTTGAAAGCTACAGGAATGTAATATATAAAAAAGATAGCATTTCAGATCAATGAAAAAAGGATAGTTTATGTAATTATTGTGATGGTGACAAGTAGTGAAACACTCAGAAGAAAAGCAAAGATACTACATATAAAATGTAAGTTCCAGGTAAATCAAAGATTGAAATATTAAAAAGAAAGTAAAGCAAAAAGAAAAAACAGGATAGATAAGCTTCCATACCATTTTTGACCAAGGTTTCATGTATGTGCTTGGATATATGTGTTCTCCATCCTAGCCTCTATATAACTACACAATTGATCTCAAACCCTAATAGAAACTTGTTGCACCCCTTTTGAAATGTTTCAGTGGTTGCTTACCACCTCCCTTAATGTGATTACACACTGAGCCCTACACAATCTCCACAGCTGCCACTCATCAGCCTTCCATGCTTCAACTATGCTGAATTCTCAGTTTTTGAACAAGCAACCACCTCCTTTGCTTCTGTGCCTTGAACATATACTTCCTTCAGTCTGAAATACCCTTTCTTTACTCCTTCAATTGAATAGCACCTATTCTTTTTTAAAGGCTACGCCAAAGCATCACCTCCTCTGGAAGTCCTTTGGCAAAGTTAGATTTACCCCCATGATGGTACAGAATTAGACATATCCCTGCTGAGAACCTATTCAACTAGATTGTAATTGCTGACTTTTTGAAGGTTGTAGTGAGATATATGGTAAATATTCTCACAGAGAAAGAAGAAGATAGGGCAAAGGATATAAAAGTTCTCAATAAATGTCTCTCCTTGCCCATCCCAACCTCCCTCTAGTTCTTCTCAGGGTTAACCTCTGTTAACAGTTTCTATGTCTCTTTATAGAGATAATCTAAAGATCTACATGTCTCATCACTCCGTACATAGATGGAATCACAGACTATTCACTGTCCAACATCTTGCACTTCATATAATAATCACTCTTGTTTGTATATCTGAGGGGTCACATAGATGTTGTCATGGAAAGCAATCCCAGAGTTGTTCAATCCACATCTTGCACAACCTTACACAGCAGTCCAGATATCCCCTTTGCTAAGTTGGGAAAACAAAGACTGTGTCTATTTTTTTATATTATCCTTGCTATTTACTTAATTCTTAGTATATAAGACTTACTGAATGATTTATGAATGGACAAATTATCTAAATATAACACTTTATGTTCCCTGGGCTACTAACATTCATGGTTATACAAAATCTTCAGTTTTATAATACCAACACAGCTCTGAATATATCCTAAAAGGATAAATGCTTTTCCAAGCCACAAGTCACACTGGATGAATATTAAAATTAGTCCCTTAGTGATATTTACTAAAGTATCACTTAGTAATACTAATATTAAAATTAGTCTACTTCGGGATACACATGGATCTCTGTTGGGTAAAAAAAACTATGGGGATCAATTACTCCAACAATTAACATCTGTGGTCTAATTATGGCTGAGGACATTAAAGCTCAGAGTGGTAAAGTGTTCTGCTGTAGGTCACAGGATACATTAATGATGGAGCTGAGTTTGAGATTTGGTTTCTCTTGGGGCCCAGATCCTGTCCTTAAGATTCCCTTGGTTATGTTCTATGCCATGTCATAAATTTGCCCACAGACTTGCCTTCCTTTTTAATGACCATTGCTTGGTCAGGTTTCATACTTCCACCCTCCAATTAGGGGAAAAGAAAATGCTTCTCTCTGTGCCTTTCCAACAAGAGCTTTGAAAGTCACCTTGATTGCATCTGCTTCAGTGGCATGCCCACTTGTGAACCAATGACCATGGCCAGGAGACTGGAACAAAATGACAGGCTTCAGGATCATGCCTGCTCTTGAGATTGTACCAAAACAGAGACCACAAGGGCTGGGTAGAGGAGGTAGAGATGCAATACGAGAATATTGAGGTATTGTTAGGAAAAGAAGGAGGGGCCCTACTCAATTAAGCCTTCTTCACTCTGTGGATTTTGGAGGCCGCTTAGAAAGTGGCTCACATGTATTCACAAACCAGCGTAATTAAGATGCTTTGGATTTTTTGTTTTCATTTTCTTTCTTCTGTCTCTACTGGACATTACCATTGCCAACACCACTTAGATCAAGGATCATCAGCCCACCTTCTTCATCTGACATCATGGCCTGCTCTTATCAGGGTGAGGAGCAACCCTTTGGGTGTTCTACCGCAGGGAGAGGAATATTTGTTTTAAACTGTCAGAAAGGTCTCAAAACACAGTTCCTTGTGACTTATATCTCAAGGAAGTTTTAGGGAAATCATTCTTTTCATTTTTTGTTTATGAAAACTTTGAGGAACAAATACGACGAGGTCAGACACCTCACTAGACAGAACTGACTCTTTTCTCAAATGCTCCAGGTCAGGTGACAAATGTCACTAAGCCCTGGTTGCATCTTCCTTTGAGCAGCAGTTCTGAACAGTGAAAACCATAAAGTTGAATGAGAACACACACACACACACACATACATATCTTAATTGGCTTTCCATTGCTGTCACAAAATACCTTAGATAATCTATTTATAAGGGGAAAAAGTTTATTTTGGTTCATGGTTTCAGATATTTCAGTATGTGGTTATTTTGTCCTATTGCTTTGGGCCTGGGGTGAGGCAGAACATCATAGTGAGGAATGCATGGTATAGCAAAGGTGTTCACCTCATGGCCAATAATCAAACATAGAGAAAGAGAGAAAGAGACTAGGGTCCTACATTCCCCTCAGGAACATGATCCCAGTGACCTAACTTCCTTCCACTAAGCCTTGCCTCCTAAAAGTCCCACCACCTCATAGTAGCACCACAGACTAGCAACCAAAGCCTTTAACATATGGATCTTTGAGGGACATTTGAGGACTCAAACTATATATTTATATATGTATGTATACATATATATAAGCATATATATATATGTATACATACATATATATGTATACATACATATATATAAGCTATATATATGTATATGTGTGTGTATATATATATAGAGAGAGAGTATACAGTATATATACATATATTGTTTCCCTAATTGCTACATCTAGCTAAAATTCAACATATCTTTCAATAGGATCTGATAATCTTCCCTTTAATTTTTGGTTTCAGTTTCCTGTGGTCAACTGTAGTATGAAAATGTTAACTACATTGCAACAAGGAATTAAGGTATTTTGAGAAAGAGAGGAGAGCATGAAACCATATTCACACAACCCTTATCACTGTATACTGTTATAACTGTATTTGATTATTAGTTATTGTGAATCTTTTTTTTTTTAAATATTTTTTTTTAGCTGTAGATGGACATAATGTCTTTATTTTATTGCTTTGTATGTGGTGCTGAGGATCGAACCCAGGGCCTCACGCATGCGAGGCAAGCGCTCTACCGCTGAGCCACAATCCCAGCCCCAGTTATTGTGAATCTTATTGTGCATAATTTAGTGAGTAATCTTTGCATAGGTATAAAGGGAAACACATAGTATTTATAAGATTTGGTGCTCTCTGAGGTTTCAGGCAACCAGCAGGGGCCTTGGAATTCGTGCTTCACAGTTGAGGGCCCACTACTGTACTTTACCCTCCCGCTTCCTGAGGGGAAAATATCAGGCAGGTCCCCTTCACAGTGCATGCTGATGTCATTACCAGGACCACAATGGTCAGGGGCTCTTTGTCACAGAGGCAGACCCATGCATGGTACATGGGCCTTCATGGTACTCTTTATACTCTGGTCCCAAATAAGCTCTCTCCCTGACTAAAGCTTAGGCAAAAATATTCAAAAGTCCAAAATGCAACAGTTTCCTGATGGGTGTTAATTGTTTTGAAAAATATGTTTCCTTACTTCTCAGCAATATGGGCATCTCACTCCCTCAAAATTTCCCTCTTCTAAAGAAGAGTCAGAAAAGAAAAAAGTATTGTAAATGGGAACTTAAATCGTCAATGATCCAATTACTGATTTCCTCAGGATCTCTAGGATTCTCAACTTTTTTCTTATTTTTTCCTCTTCCGTGCTGTTCTGTTTCAGATTTTCAAACTTGATTTTGAAACTTCCCTGGCTTTATTCTGTGTCTCTGCCCTTCCACTGTGTGTTAAAGAGAATTTCAGAGTTCAAATAAGAAAAAAATCACCGCGTCGACATGTCCAAATGCTTATCGCTGTTGCAGGCAGCACTTTTGTATAACAATTCAAGCTAGTACTCCGTTTCGACCTCGAATCATTTATAAAGGCAGGTCTCTCCCTGACGACGCAGGGAGAGAATAGGCTGCCAGCGTGGGTGGTCTGAGGCTCTGGAGCCCAAACTCTGAGGGAACAGATGACATCATGGATTCACATGGCAAGTTTATGAAGCCACTGTTCAGCTCTCCCGGAGCAGTTAGGCCCAAGTTGCCTGCATTATCTCTGCTAGAGCATTCAATGTCAGACAGATGCAGGACAAGGATAGTTGGAAATGATATTTTTAAACTTGACATTCAAAAAGATTTGAAGATTTACAAGCATTAGCAGATACTTCTGAAACTTTATACATTCCAGTGGGGAGGGAA
>CM053399.1:107117531-107141538 GCA_028644305.1 Xerus rutilus | reverse complement strand
AAAAAAAAACATTCTATAGTAGATTCACTAGCTAAGAAATTTCCCAGGGTCAGAAAAGGCATTCAGGTGATGGATGGTTAAAAGAACTAATAAATATCCCCTAGAGGCACATGGTAGGTGTTCAACCCAAGTTAGTCTGTGTCTTCTTTCTGTCCCTGAGATGAGAACAAACCAAACCTCCATCCTGTGTCAGACTTTCTTCCTCTGCATTCTGGAAAGTTGCATCTCTAATCCCAATGATTTGCCAATCTCCCTTTAAAAGATTGGATTCTTCCAAATAATAGGAAGTTCAGTTACTACTTTAAGATGAAAATCATTCAATTGTGGAACAATCCCAATAAATAAAAGGAATCTCTTTATTCTTATTGTAAAAGCTTTTATTTCTAGCCATTGCTCTAAACATGTCCAATCCACTTTCTGCATGTGGAGACATTTAAGATACTTAAAGATCCTCAAAAATCTCATGTTCACTAACACCCAGTCTGGTCCCCAACATTACCTCTCCCTCATCCAAGTGCCTTTTTGACCAGATTAAAATATATAAAACAGGTGGCAATCTTAATCCTAACTTCAGGTGTAAAAGAAGTATTACTTCTTTCTCTAAAATTCAAATTCATTCCTATCTTTAGCCCCCTTCCCTCTCGTTTTGGAAAGTTGATTATAATCAAACTACAGTTGCCCAGTACCTTCTCCTGAGGCTGTGCTAAGTCCCAGGTGCCCACAGAATGCTGAGGAATTTGGGAGCATGTGGCCTCCACTCCTCAAAGTCATCTGTTCTGGTAGACAGCTGATGGACATCCATGTTTTCACTCATCTCTCCACATGGCCATTTTTGATAGCTCACTCAGTAACCAAAATTTCAGACCCTTTCTGACCTCCTCCTATCCATTAAAAAAACAAAATAAAACAAAAATAAATAGATGTGTTTACCCTGGACACTAAGTGCTACCAAGTTGGGGTGGGGGGGGAGGATTTCCTCATTTATTACTGATGGCCAAGTAATGCATAAGTCAAAAATTAATGTTCTGCCTCCAAAGGGCAGTTTCAAAGTAAACATGGAGTTTTCAAGTCACAATAACCAAGTTATGGAGCCAATCTATGTACCCTTCAACAGATGAATAGATAAATAAAATGTGATATATACACAATGGAGTATCAGCCATAAGAAGAAAAATATTATGGCATTTGTCAGTAAATGGATGGAACTGTAGACTATCATGTTAAGTAAAATAAGTCAGTCCCAAAAAGTCAAAGTTTGAATGTTTTCTCTGATATGTGGAAGCTAATCCACAATAAGGGAAGGGGGAATAGAAACAACAACAACAATAAGAACAAAACAAAAAAGAGAAGAAAAGTTAAAAAAAAAAAAGGAGAGGGAATTTCATCAAAATAGAGGAAAGATCAGTAGTAGACACAGGGGATTGAGGAGGAGGATTGAAGAAGAAGGGACTGGAAAAAGGAAGAACAGGGAATGAATCTGACCACACTTTTACATGTGCATGCATGGATGTGGCATGGTGGGTCCTGGCATCAAATGCATGCATGCACAGGACACTAGTTAAAGAAAAATAATGTAGACTGTAAATGGAGTACAATCAAGTGAAGGAGGGGAGCAGGTAGGGGAGGAAGTGCTGGAGACTGAATTGGAACATATTGAGTTCCATACCTTTGTGATAGTGTCAGGGTGTATCCTGGTATTGTAATAACTAAAAACAATGAATGAATGAATAAATAAATGAATGAATATAAACTCTTGAGACTTGTTATTTGATCCACTTTCCTTGCCCCCTTCACTGCCTTGCATCCAACCATCTAAACATTCCCAGTGAGCTAGGGAACCTAGTCTGGCTTATCATTAACATCCCACATCACTGAACCCACATTCATCTGTTAGAGAAAGACTGTATCAGGATATATTATTTATACTTCTTCATATTCCTCTTCCACTCTATTTCCCTCCCAAAACTCACAGGAGTCTCTACCACCAGCATCCTATCTATGTCACAATTGCGTATGTGGTATGCTGTTCTGCCCTGCTGGCTTCTCATCTCTTTTCCAGTTCCCTTTGTCCTTTTGTTGGGCAGGCTTCAGGAGCTTACTTATAGGTAGGGATGTTATACTCACTGGCTCATTATTTACAGCCTCTGCAGCTTTGCATCAAGTTGTGTGCCACTTCAAGCCTTCCTGTGAGTCTGCTGCTGGCACAACATAGCATATTGTTTTACAGTAAACATTTTTTTAATAAGTAGAAAAAATGCACTCTAAAATAGAGTAAAAATTTAGTATAGTAAATATATAAACCAGTAGCAGTCTTTTATTATCAAGTATCATATACTGTACATAATTATATGTACTTTATTTTTATATAGCTGGGAACTCAGTAGGTTTGTTTATACCAGCATCACCACAAACACATGAGAAATGCATTGTACTGTGACCAAATGATGACTATGACATCACCAGGCAATGGGAATTTTTCAGTTCCATTAGAATCTTAAGGGAGCCATCACCATATATGTGGTTGGTTGTTGATTGAAACAACTTATGTGGTGCATGACTATAAATTCACCCAATGGTTTTCCTTTTAAAATATGGTTAGTAGAATATTTATAAAGACAAATGTGGCTCTCTACTGACTGAGCTGCCTCAGAGGTGGGGAATGAGGCTTGAAAGTGAAGATGGTAAGAGAGGAGGAGAGTCAGCTCCAGCAGCTGTGAGGAGTCAGGCCAGACTTCAAGGGGACAGATCTGGAAGAGGAAAAACAGTCCATCTCTTTTGACTTCCTTTGGCACCTTATGTGTTGTAATGTTGTTGGCACCAAGCAGCCAGAAATTAGAGTTCTGGGGACCAAGCCACATCCTACACTGGGTTCTTTCCTGGTCATAGACTTTGACCTAGACAAAGTCAAAGTCCATCTGACTGCATGTGTTCCCCTCTCAGGAAGCCTCAGCATTTCTAAAACCTTTTAAAATTAAAAAATAAGAAGTATCCAAGGTAGACAAATTTAGAAAACAAAAAAGATCCCAGAGAAAATAATAAAACACTCATAACCCTATCATCCAGAAAAAATAATAGTGCATACTTAATATTGCACTTGCTATGAAGCAGTTACCATTTACATTGCTATACATCTTGTATTTCATCAAGACTACATCATCAGTGATTATAAAATGCAATTTTTCTTTGTGGACCACCAAGGGGAAAAACCAGTGCTGCCAATCAGCTTCAACAGAATGCTTCCTTATCACTTAGCATTTCCCTTTTCTACCTAAATCTTAAAAATCCTCTTTTCATTTTCATTAAGTATGTAAGTATGTAGGTATACTGTGATTTATTATTCATATATAAAAAGAGAAATAAACTTTTTCAAATCCAGATTCTCAGTTGTTTTTTGACTAAGTCATCAGCATTGTCCCCGGCCCCACCACCAATATATTCTGTGTGAACAAGAGAATTGCTGATAAAGTGTTTTTAAAAGCTTTTTAAAGAGCTAAAATTAATGGCTAGGCTCTGAAGCTCGCTTTACAGTTGGTGCAGAATAAGTCCACTTTTGGTTCCTGCTTTCAGAACTTTGCAAAACTCCTGGTTCTACCACATATACTTCCTCTGCACAGATATAGCTGTTCTTAGGAATTAAAAGATTGCTTGACTGTTATCCCTAGGATTTTCTTCAAATATTTATAACCCAGTTTGAAAATCGTGTTGCTGAAATTTTTTATGTTTTTTCAGGTATAGAAACAACAGAATTCTATCTCACGTGACCACAGTAAACATGAAAGTCCATCAGTTGTGAGATGCATCTGGATTATAGATTTGTAAATATGTGAAAATGGTGTGTCTTAGAGTCAACAAAAAGGCATATGGAACAAATTCATTTCATGCTCACAAAAACACAGTGAGATGGTAGAGTTGTGCTCATTTTCCCATCTTACAGTTGGAAGATTCAATAACCTTCCCAAAGATGTAATATTTAACACTTATGAAGAAGTCTCAGAAGTACCAATTTATTTATATGTACGCTAACATTTATTATAGCATTTTATTACCAACTTAGAAGACTATGTTCCTTGAAAGTATGAGAAGAATTTTATATTCAGAATTTTAAATGTTCTTGAGAAAAATAAGGTTTTAGGTACAAAAGTTATAAATAAACATATGCAAGCTTTTATAAATATTCTTCATAAATATAATAAGGAAGTCAGGACTCAATCCTCAACAGTTATGATTACATTTATATTTTATTTTTAAATTTGCAGATAAAATGCTTAGTCATTGTTTTTCCTTAGTGTTTTCTTTTATCCCAATGTTCATAACGTGTCTGACTTAACAGTTAGAACTGTGGAAGATGTTCCGCTTTTGTACCATTTTATATGTCTAAAAATACAGAATAACTTGGATGTTCAAAGTTTTTAAAAAATAACCTGAATTTAATTTTTCCAGGTTACTATAGCAGAATTCAAATTCTCAACTATTCCAATTAAAAAAAAAACAACTGGATTACAAAACTTTAAATCAGTTCTGCCTTTAAATTTCCTCTTCTCCTATGAACATTTCATTTCAGTAACTTTTTTTTAAAAGTCTTGCAATGTTTTGCAGTGTGTTTTAACAGGCATAAAAATAATTAATCAGGCTGGGGACTTAGGTCAGTTGATAGAGTGCTTGCCTCACACAAGGCCCTGGGTTCAATCTCCAGCACCTCAAAATAAATAAATAAATAAAAATTTTAAAAATAATAATAAATAATACCACAAATAAAATCTCTTGAAAAACATTTAACTGTGTGAGAATCTTTTTATCATATTTTATTAAGAAAGGGAAAAATTAACAGAATATTAGGGACATTATGATCAATGTTGATTTTTCAAATCATGCAGTACTTTACTTTTCTCTACATAGGTAATTACCTAAAACTCATCATAGTATTACTTCCAAACTCTTTATTTCAAGTAATAGAAACTCAGTACAGATTGTTCCAACTCTCTGCTATTTCACATGTATCTTCTATGAAGAAAGCCTGAGGCCTCTTGATGCTGGTCTACATGAACACAACCTGGGCAGATGTTGAATGAACCTATTTCTTTCCTTCAGTAACAAAGTAAAGACATTTTGTTTTGATTGATCCCTTGCCATTTCTTAATGGCAACCTCTACCCAATCACTTGACAGGTATTGATTACTATCTTTGAGCATGTTCCATGTGCAGCAATTTTGGAAGATAAACACAATCTATGAGTTGGTCCTCAAGAAATTTACAATCTCATTAGGTACACCTGGTCTTCAGCCACTTGTGTTACTGGGCTTGTGGAGGACATGTGGGAAGACTGATTCTGCATTCTGGGAATGTATGGAGACACAAATACATCAAGCATTTTAATAATTATGTAAGGGGATCTGTGACCAAATACCAAAACAGAGGGCCACAGATTGGATGTGCTACAGAAACAGAGCACAGGGGACCATCAGTGTGCAGAGAGTAATTGGAAAAGGCTTTCAAGAAGAAGTGAGACAGCTTGATCAAAGGGGTGGGTGGTTTATAGAATAAGGTTTGGGAAAGTATAGAATGGATTTCAAGTGGATAAATAGAGATGATTCAAAGCAGAACATTCTGATGCAGCTATTGGTCTCAGTTCTCCCAGAACAACCATCTTAAAATATAAACATAATATTCTGTGTTAATGATTATTCTTTGCAACAGGAATTTATGATGCTTATCCAACTTCTGATTCTTGAACATTCCTCAGGAACAGTGGGACCAATATATTTTCTGTAGTAAGATTTCCTACAAGTAAATAATAAAAAGATAAAAAGAGATACATTAAATGATTCTTAGAAATAATCAACAGGACTGGTTAAGAAAAATAAGACTAGGTGAGCTACTGAAGGTGACTTCCTGTATCCAACCTTTAACCTACATAAGGATAATTACCCTCTGTCTGTTATTCTTCTCTCTTAAAAACATAAAGGCAAAAAATTAACATAGTATATGGCCAAAAAGTTTATCTATATTTAATAATCTCAAAAGCTACACTGACAGTTTGTATTATCTCAATTTTGCTGAGATAATTTGAAAACCAAATATAAAACAGTTTATACCAGTATATATTCTTTTTCTTAAATTTTTTTTAGTTGTTGATGAATCTTTATTTTATTTATTTGTATGCAGTGCTGAGAATTGAACCCAGTGCCTCACATATGCTAGGCAAGCACTTTACCACTGAGCCACAACCTCAGCCCCCAGTATATATTCTTTATGATAGAACATTTTTATGACTTAGAATAATAAGCTTACTTACATATTTTTCAAACTTCTCTGCCTACTAAATTCATCATATAAATAACTAGGCATTGTGAAGATTAATAACTAGTTCCAGGCAAAGTGTCTATTTTGATCATTTCAGGCAATTTTGATTTCTGTCATTTCTCAGATGAGAATACTGATTATATTTTTCTGGCTTATTATAATTAATTTAATTGGTTTATTATAATTAATTAAAAAATGAAAGCAAACAAAATGATATTTGCTTTATGCAGCAAATCTTCTTGGTCCAAATGAGGCTACCTTACATGTTAACACAGGGAGCAGAGTGAAGCCCTGGTTTGGTCCAGTTATACCTCAGGCTGGTTATGTTCCTCCCAGCACAGATGTACCACCACTATCCCATCCCCTTACACAAATTCATTCAAACTGGCCACAGACAGTAACTGGTATATCACCCTGGGGTTTCATGAGAGAAGCCAATGATGACTATGGGGTAGTGTCCCTAGTTAATGTACAACAGAAAACTATAGTAGGCCCCTTTGATACTCAAGGGATATATTTCAAGACCTCCACTGAATGCCTGAGACCTCATATAGAACCAAACTCTATGTAGCTATGTTTATTCCCATTCATACATACCCATAACATTCAATTTTTCATTCCAAGGAAACACTTTACAGCTTTGTTTTAGTCCACTTTTTCACTGCTGTGACTGAAGAATCTGACCAGAATGATTTTAGGGAAAGTTTATTTTAGGGCTCAGGTTTCAGAGGTCTTAGTCCACAGAAGGCAGACTCCATTCCTCAAGGATTGAGGTGAGGCAGAATATCATGGTGGAGGGAAGTGGCAGAGGGAACAGCTCATGTCATGACCAGAAAGCAGAGAGAAACTCCAGATACAAATATATACCCCAAAGCAATGTCCCAATTCCCACCTCCTCTAGCCACACCCTATCACTTCAGTTATCACTCAGTTAATCCCTATCAAGAGATTAATTCACTGATTGAGTTAGGGCTCTTATAACCCAGTCATCTCCTCTCTGAACCTTCTTGCATTTTCTCACATGTGAGCTTTTGAGGGAAACCACATCTAAACCATAACAAGCTTTTTTATTTTATTTTATTTTATTGGTGTATCCAAATTGCTAGCATCAACTACTCTCGCACACTGGGGCCATTATTAAGTATAATAAGGGTACTTGAGCATAAGCACTAATCAATTTGATAATCAAGATGGATACTAAATGACTAATGAGCAGGTAGTATATGCAGTGTGGATACAATGGAGAAAGGATTCACATCCTGGGCAGTATTTCATGATACTACCCAGAATAGCATGCAATTTAAAACTTGTGATTTGTTTATTTCTGAAATCTTCCATTAAATATTTTCAGACAATGATGAACTGCAGATAACAAAAACCATGGAAAATGAAATCACAGATAAAGAAGTACTACTGCACTATGAGTAAGACAAAACCTCCAGTTAAATTTTGTACTGCTTATTACTACAACATAGCTAAGCCTGTTCTCAAATTTATCTTAGGGAAAAAGAAAATTGGGGGGCTCAGCTGAATGCTACTTTTGCTAAGTGGTCAGTGAGTAATATTCTAGTTACTTGTTCTCTTATTTTCATTCAGGATCTGGGCACTAAGTTGTTCCTCTCACAGAGACCTTGTGCTGAGAGGATCCTTGTTCTTCTCTGCTTAGTCCCCATTAAGTTTAGCTTGTTGTCATCTCACAACCCCATCTACTTCCCTGCAGTCACCACTTTCCCCTTCATCTTGTTCCATGCACTTCCCCACAGTAAGCTTGGGGAGATCTTAGATGTGCTGGTGAGGTCCCAGAGGTGAGGTTCTGGGGAGATCTTAGATGTTCTGGTGAGGTTCTGCTTAACCTTGTGTATTCCCCAAATATGTTCTCTCTGTCAAAACTTTGTACATCTAGCTGAGCAATTAGGGTTTTGAAGGCTAAGGAAAACAACATTTTTCTCTGCTTTACCCCATCACTTCTCTATCCAGATGCCATGCACATAGAGCTAAAAGTTAAATATTTAAACAGAAGACAAGCAATACCTTTGCTTAAATTTTCAAAACTAACATTATACTGCCACCGTTTTTGAAACTTCTTGTTTGGGATAATATCTATGTCACAAGATTTAAAATAGCTTTAGTTGTGTCACATCTTTCTTCTGTTACATTAATTTTATTAAGACCACCATATACTGATTTCTGGGCCAAAAAAAGTGATCATAAGGGGAATATAAATCTACTGGTCAAGAAGTAGATCAAAATTGGGATAAGTTATATTTCTGGAATGCCTTCAAAATTTTTTCTAATGACAATTTTGTTAAAAATAAAGACATTTTTAAAAAACACACAATTTATTCTGGTTGCAGATGTCCTGTCCTTGTTGAATTTGATACAGAAAACTAGAGGGGAAAATATTATAAAATGAGAAAATATATATGTACCAAATGAACAACTCAGAAAAATACAAGCTTCAGAGTAATAGCATGCCTACTGCCTCACTGTTAAACACTGTACACAGGGCTGGCACATAATCTGTGCTCAGTAAGCCATTGTTGAATGAATAAATAAATAAGGGTTTCAGGAAGAGAACTATAAGAAAACAAATCAAGTCGACTCTTTCTCTCCCTTTAATCCATTTTTAGACATGCAGTTGTCATGCACTTCAGGTTTATTTATATATGTGTATGCCTCTTGGCTAAATACAACCCTGATTCAGTCATATTTCTAAGTATGATTCAATGTGAAACTTCACAAATGCTTATTCTCTATCTTTTCTCTGCTAGCATTGCTACCACATAAAGACATTTGATGATTAAAGAACTGAACTCATAATATCTCTAATTTTTGGACAGTTTACTGAGAATAATCTTGGTAAGTTTCCTTTAGGATGACCGAAGTATTTTGTTTAGATAAATCACACTTATGTAGAATTTTTATAAAATAAACTCATTTGGAAATCTCCTTATGATTAAATTTAATAATTTATCAGAGATAACATGAATATACTACAAGTACCAGTGAGACTATATAAAACCTAGTGTTTTAGAAATATTTTGCTGTGATTTGCTCTCTAAGGTGGTTAATCAGGCTAAAAAAATTTGTTTCCTTCTTCTGCAGTGCTTTACAAGAAGAACCACATGGCCGTCCATTTCACTTTTTTAATTCGTTATTTACTATGTCACCTCTTTGAACTCATTTGTGTTTAAAGTCAAATATTCAAAACTTTTAGAAAATGTTTACCTGCCTGCAGGATTCAATGCAACTATGGTTCTATATTTTTTTTCAAGGAGCAACAGAAATTTCACTAACTGAGCAAAACCGAAGATTTGGCCTTACACTTGTAACACTGGCCATGTGATACTTTAAATAGCTTTCCACATGTTGGCTGTAATGTTATCTTTCCCTGCTAACACAATGGGTGTGCCTAAAATTAGCTAGAAAAAGACAGCTGGGTGGGTCTATCAGGAGTTCTTTAAGAAAGACGCCAGAAAAGCCTAATTAATACCATCATTCCCTCTGGAATCTTTCCCATCAGGTGTGTTGATGGAAAGAGGTCTTACAGTTCTAATAATTGTCCCAGATTCCTTTGCTGTCCTTCATCAGGGCCTCTAATGAAGTCTGAGTTGCAGCCTGGGGTGGATGCCAGCCTGGAACGCAAGGAGGCTGAAAGCTGACACCCGTTCAATGAAGCAAAGGGCCTTGTGCTGAGGTTGTCTCCATGACAACCTGGGTATTTTCCTGGTGATGCATTTACACAGCAGGGTTAAAGTTTGGTGAAAGCAACAGCTGTTGTAAAAACAGTATATTAAATATGTTTAGGACTGTAAAATGTGCATTCTTCTCAGTAGCATTTCATTTGGGGAAATTTCTGAAAATGCAAATATTTTTTAAAAGCATAATTGCTCAATGATGAGCTATCTCTCTTAACAAATCTCTTTTATTCTTGTTTTTGAAAGGAAGAGTTAAAGAAAGAATTTTTGATTACCTTATTTTTCTCCTGGTATTTCTTTCTTTTTAAATTATCTTTTCATGGCCAAATATTCAGTCTACAACCCTGACCCTTTGTTCTGACCAGTATATGTGCACTAAGTCATTTGGCAAGTAATTTGGGGAAATAAAGTAATATGTGAGCTTCTGTAATCAAAATAATTTGTCATGCTTCTTATTTGATTTTGTCATTTTCTATTCACAATATTTTAGTCTTTCATTCTGATTATTCAGACATGTATTTGAAAAAAAAAGAAAGCTCTCTTTAAGCAGTTCAAAATTATATGATTTTTTTAATAGAAAACTTTTTGTTTTCTTTTTGAAAATTCTGTGCTCCCAGATTGATAAGACTTATTCCAGACATTTTGATAGGCTGCTCAGACTCACAAGAGTTTATCTGACCTTAATTTAGAACTCAGTTTGTGAGCATCACTGTGACCCAGTCTCAGTTTGACTTGTGTTTTCCTGAAACTTGGGAATTTTGCTTCCAAAATTAAGAAATTTCAGGTAAACCAGAAGCAGTTGATCCTGTACATTCAACCATCATTGATCAGCAAATGTTGATATATCAGAGTCTACACTAAGGCAGTGAAATCCAAAGTTAATTAGTCCTTGTTCTGGTACTATTATGGTTTAGATGTCCCCCAAAAAAGCTCATCTGTGAGACAATGCAAGAAAGTTTAGAGATGAAATGATTGGGTTGTAAGAGGTTTAACCCTAATCAGTGCATTAATTCCCTGATAGTGATTAACTTCGTGGTAACTGTAGGCAGATAGAGTATGGCTGGGTTTGTGCCTTTGGGTATATATTTTATTCTTGTTTAGCAGAGCTCTCTATTCTTCCTGATCATCATGTCCTGAGCAGATTTCCTTCACCACACTCATCTAACCAATCTGGAACATTGAAGAATGGAGGTAGCCTTCTATGGACTGAGACTTCTGAAACTATGAGGCCCCAAATAAACTTTTTCTCCTCAAAATTGTTCTTGCTGGGTCTTTTCATCACAGAGAAAAAAAACCACAACTGCCTGAAACAATAATTAAGTGGGAAAACTACAGCAAATCAGCTTTGGCCCTCTGCCTGAGAGTACTCAGATTTATACCAAAGAATGATGAAATGAGTATTGTTCATCCATGGAATGCTATGGGCCAAGGCACCACCAGGTGCTTGTATTCTGGAAACCTGTTCTGCCCTAGGCTGGCTGCCATCTTGGTTGGAATGAAGGGACATCTGTCAATGGCCTCCTGTTTTCTTTTCTCTATATCAGGAAAGGTCATTCATGTGTAACTTATTTTGGCACCTGGATATGTAAAATGTAAGAATCCTTGTGCCTAGCCAAATCAAGACAAACCCAGTAAAACCAACCATCTGGCATATCGCCCCTGCCTTTTTTCATCCTGAAGATAGATCAAAGAGAATTTAAAAAAAAAATCTGTGGATTCTCTGGCCACAGGGACTGTTTTTCAGGAAAGTTTTCTAGAATCAAATGAATCAACATGTATTGGTTGCCTGACTACTTTGCTAATGTAGGTAGTTCTGGAAAATTCAAGGATCATGACATATTTTCTCTTTCCTTAAAGCAAGTTCCATAAAATTGGTCTACTCCCACTGTTCATGACTAGAGGAAAGGAAGTATCAAGCCAAGTTTTTAAAGTTTCTAGAAACAAAGCTTAGAATTTTAAAAAGGTATTCAACTGAATCCTGGATTTGTATTATACCCACCAAGTTTTTCAAGAAGAAAAAAACTCTGAGTCTGGGTGCTTTCCCCAGCAGTGTGTTTCAACAGTGAGAATGGAATCCCCTAGTCAACTAACTAGAGAAAAAAATGTTGTACTTCAGCACTGATTGATTGATTGGTTGATTAATTCATTAATTCATTCACTGCGTGCCTATTATTACATGTCAAGCACTGATCCAGATTCTGAGAAAAGAGTGGGAAAACAAAAGCAAAACAAAATGAAACAAAAGTGATAAATATTCTTGCCTTCATGAAGTTTATGTTCTAGTGAAGGATAGCAAATTAAAACTTTTGACATGCACATCTATTAGTATTCTCTTGCAAATAAACTTGAATGGGATTACTATGGCTTCCTCATTCCAAACAACTCCTTCAGGTAAGTTCACATATCAGAGTTGTCCCTCAAATTCTAAATGGTTATATCTTAACTAATATCATAGATAGATGAGTTGTTTTCCTCCCCAGAAAGCAATAGCATGCGTAACATAAGAGTAAAGCTAGAAAGTAGGTATCAAGAGCTGGTTTATTGAAATTGTCTGAACAAAAGTTTGTATGCATGTAAACATAATAACATAATATACAGCTAATTACAGTCAAGGCTCTTTCAGGAAAAATGAAAACTCATCTGATTTCTTAGCTGAAATGAATCAGTGTTCAAAAATTGACAGATACAGTGACAGAGTGCATTGCTAACTTCTATACAGAGGTTTTATAGATAAACTACACCTGTTCTATGACTTAATCTTGAAGCTTGTAGAGATTGTTATTTGAAAATAAATTCTGCCAGCTTGTCTGTGGCTGAAATGACCATTTACCAACTGAAGGCCACAGAGAACTGGGTGGTTTTGATAAAGATCTTCATGGACCTGGTAGTCCCAATGGAGAAATGTTCTTTGAATTTGAATCATATGGTTGTGCTAAGAACAAACATCTCATGGCAAGTACATTTTTCTTTGTTTTAAGACTTCCATGTCTTTAATATGTGTTTTAGTCAGTTTTTTTTTTCATTGCTGTGGTCAAAATACCCAACAAGAATAACTGAAAGGAAGAAAAGTTTATTTTGTTGTTGTTTGTTTGTTTGTTTTTGGTACTGGAGATTGAACTCAGGGGCACTCGACCACTCAGCCATATCCCCAGCCCTATTTTGTGTTTTTTTTTATGTAGAGACAGGGTCTCAGTTGCTTAGCTCCTCGCCATTGCTGAGGCTGGCTTTGAACTCGCGATTCTCCTGTCTCAGCCTCCCTAAGTGCTGGGATTACAGGCTTGCGCCAACGCGACCGGCTGAAAAGTTTATTTTGGCTTATGATTTCAGAGGTTCAGTCCATGGCCAGCCAACTCCATAGCTTTGGCCTCAAGTTGATGTACAACATCATGGTGGGAGAGTGTAGCAGAGGGAAGCACCTTGGAACATGGCTATGAGGAAGCAGAGAGAGAGCTCCACTCACCAGAGACAGAATATAAACCTCAAAGTCATGCACCCTACTTCCTGCAGCGACTTCCCATCTGTCTGCAGTCACCACTCAGTCAATCCATATCAGTGGATTAATCTACTAATTAGGTTATACCTTTCAAAATCTAGTATTTTCACCTCTGAACATTCTTGCATTTTCTCACACATGAGTTTTAGGGGATATATCATTTCTAAACCATAACAAAATGATAATTTAAATTAATAAACAATATTTGATTTACTGCTCAAATAATTTTCTAGGTATTTTGATAGATTTCCAAAAGATTGAACAGAAACTGAAACCCATTGAAAGTGTTACTTTACATGAATAAACTAATAGATCTCAAGGATAAATGTATTTAATACCAGATCCTCTGGATAAAAGACACTATAATGCTTTGTTTATAACAATGCTGTGTCTAGAAATGTGCATCTGAACAAAGATAATGTATAACATTAAGAAGCACCACATTCCATATTCAATACCCCAAATATTTTTTTAAATCGTTTTCACTTTTGGCATGGATAGATGATAAGATTATTCTTACTTCCAAACAAAGTTCTATTGTCAAGAGATTTCTACTTTGAGTTACTTTATAGAAAGAAAAGATTGGTTAAATTGTGTTCTTTATGAGATAAAAGAAAGCTGTTTTGAGAAAAGAACATTCACATCTTCTATATGCCTAGCAAGACTATGGCATAATGTTTGATTCTGTTTAAAAGTAAATTCATCTTGGAAGAAAAACTATAAATCAAGTCTAGTAAGCACCTGCTAAATGTCTTATCCTGGACCATCTCCTCCCAAGCATGCGTTAGATTTTAAGCATCTGAAAAGCCTAGATTATTTCCGCATACAGCTAAGAGGTCTAGGGTAAATGAAGAAGGTGTTAGTCTGTGGCTTTTTTTGGAGTTTTGATTTGGGTTTACAATGTACTCTTAGAAGATAGAAATAAATCTTTCGAAAAACCAGTATTTTGGGATTGGAGTGGAGGGGAATGAGGGTGGGGAGAAAGGGAAGAAATGTGAAGTCCTGGATTGAAAAACCTATGTCCTATCCTGTTTGGGCCAGTTTCAATTTGGAAGCTAGCCTCCAGAGGTGACTTCTAAAATCGCACCCCTGCGGACTATTTCAACAGCTTCTGCCAGCACAACAGAACTGAGATGGCTGTGGACCAGAAATCAGAAATATTCTCCAATGGCTTTCTCATTAGATCATGAGCCATGTTTCTCTAGGGAAAGCATTTACCTTGTCGGGGAGTCTCTGTTCTGAGCTCTGGCCCCTGGTAGCCCTTTGCCTCTATACACAGTGGGATAGGATGCTTGCACTCCAGGGCCATTCCCCATATGTAGGACTATCCTGTTGTTTGTACCATGGACACAGAAAGCAGTCTGCCAGCTTCTAAGTCAGAGACTTCTTCACTCTTAGTGAATCCTTTTAAAAGGTTAAAACCTTAGCACATTGGGTGATTTAATATCACCTTTTGATGACAGTTTTAGTATCTTTCTCAACCAAGAGTCCAATGATTCTTTAAAATTGAGCCTAAGAAAGCAAGCTTAAAAGAATACAGGTTCCCTAAACAGTAACTTCTGAACCTTTTCTAAATACATCACTTTTATCTATGTAGCAGCTTGTTGATTTGAAACATATACAATTGGCCCCTTAATGTCTAATTTGCTCAAGAATTTTTGGATGTAAGTTTTCATAACTTTCCAGAAAGCTTCCTTGTAGTATAGCCAGTTTCCCAGAACCTAAAACAAATTAGATTAATCATGCTAGAAGCTAAATAAAAGTGCCTTGTTGAGGCCTGTTTGGGCAAGCCCTAATATTCTCTCCCATTGTCCAAAAGGGAAAAAATCTTGGAGGGCATAGCTGCCACCCACCCTGCACAAGAGCAGAGGTTGGATTCTTTGAGCTTCTGGGAATATTGCTTTTCTAGTATTCAAACAATTGCCAAAACATTTTTCTGTTGTAGGAGTGAAAAACAACAGTCATTTTGGTAATTTTTATGTATGAAGAAGTATGTTTTACCACACTTGAGCTCAGGTCTACCAAGTTTTGATTTCTTTATGATCATCCACTGATCTACCCTTTTTCTTTTTCTTGATTTGGCATCTATCTTTCCGTGCCCATTCTTCTGCCCTCACACTTGTTAAGCCCACTGGCATCTCTAAATGTACAGGGGTATTTATAAAACTTGGAGAATGCTCCTGACACTTGATCTGTCATTAGTGTTGATTTCTTCTTTAGAGCTTCATAAACTCTCCCTGCATGCCACAGAGCTGCCAGGGGAACTGAGCCCTAGCCATGTGGCACAAATTGGCCAGGCTCAGCAGAGAACATGGAACCCAGCCTGCTGCTGCATGGAGGCCGAGCTTATTCACAAGCACAGTTCCTTGATCTCTCCCCAGCTCTCACCAGCATTTGGGTACTGAAAACATTTACTTTGTGTTGACCTGACAAAACCCTGTAAATAGCATTCCTTATAGGGCCCAGAACACAAGCCAAAGGAACAGATGGTGGATGTCCAAAGAACCCCTGTTCTGCTTGCAAGTGGGGTTTTTCTGAGGTGAGATGTGATCCCAGAGGCAGTCAAGTCTCAGGTTTCTTTCCTCTCTGAAGCCAGAATTTGCTGACCAGGGCTTTGGAACCAAATAAATTATGGTTGGCCACTCATTTTCATTGCTAAATCTTTTTTCTGGGAAGTGTAGCAAAAACAGTTTTCTGATTGTTTCTCTATCTTGATTAAAGATGGATCATTCATTTAAGAAATTATTTAACCCCTTTTTACTGAGCTACCACCATTTTTTAGGCTCTAGTTTAGGTTGTGTTTTGAACAATAAACAAGAAGAATCTCCAGCTTCTAGAAAATAAGTCAATAAAATAACTTCAAGTAGGAAAGAAAGAACTTCTGATAGGAAAACAAACTAGGGGATATGATAGGGAATAACTGTGGATTCTTGTTACATAGCAGACTTTTCTGAGACGCTTATGAATTTGTCAGTTTTACAGTATGTGTTAGTCATCGTTTTGTCAGTATGACCAAAATACCCGACAAGAACAACTCAGAGGAAGAAAATTTCATTTGGGACTCACAGTTTCAGAGGCTTAGTCCATGTTGGCCAACTCCATTATTCTGGGCCTGAAGCTAATCTGCTAGAGACAAATATAATGCAAGGTTACACTCTCAGTGAACCACTTCTTCCAACCATATTACACCTGACTATACTTACCATCCAGTAGTCCAGTCAGCTGGGTCAGATAAAGTCAGAGCCTTAATCATTGCCTAAAAGCCCCACCTATGAACCAATGCTGCATTTGAGATCATGCTTTCAACATAGGAGCTTTTCAGGAGACACTTCATATTCAAACCATAACACACTAGTACAACAAAATACCCAAGACAATTAACTTAAAAAGAAAAGATTAATTTAGCTTAAAGTTTTGGAGGTTCAAGTCTAAGATTATGTGGCCCCATTTCTTTGGGCCTTTGTCAAGGGCAGAACATCACTGAAGAAGCACATGTAGAGTAAACCATTTGTATCCATAGCCAGAAAGGAGAGAGACAGGAAAAAAGCAGGGTCCCACAGTCTTCTTCAAGAGGATGCTACCCAATGACCTAAAGATTCCTCCCTAGGCCCCATCTTTTAAATATTCTACCATTTCCCAATATAGCCACTCTGGGGACCAAGCCTTTAACAAATAGGCTTTGGAGAAACTTTCAACATCTAAGCCATAGTACTACTATTTGACTCAAAATCTAAAAGATAAAAGGCATCTATGCAAAGGGTGGTAGATGAGTTTTAAGACAGAGGGGACCAGTAAATGTAAAGACTCTGTTGGGGCAAGAAAAAGCTTCATATAAGCAAAAAGTAGAAAAGAAGCAAGGGCTCCAGGAAGTGAGTGCATAAAAGCAATGGGGTAGAAGATATCTCCATCATCACCTCCCTGCTACAGTTTCCCAAGATACTGATGCTTACTACCGCTGCATCAGTTACTTGCTCTTGCCATAATGTGCACCCATTTAGTCAACAGGAACATATGACTAATGCCTGAAATAAGCTCAGGAAAGTCTTGAAGTGAAATGGAAGCAAAGTGCATCCTGCATCCTCCCAAGAAATAGTCTTGAAATAGTGCATCTCAGGATAGTTGGTGACTCCAGAGCACATAGCCACAGGGAAATGTGCTCTAAGTTCTAGTGAATAACATTCTAGCTTTCTTTGGAGTCTAGTTTTGCAGAACTCCAAGTTATCAGTGTACTGAAACTTTCCACGTGAGCTCAGGACCAATGTTTGTTGATTTGAGAGCTGGCATCTAGCAAGTTGGCAGGTATAGATTTAGAGTCTCCAAGACTTAACTAGGAGTTCTGATTCTACTCTCTCACTCTTACCTTGGGAAAGTGACGCCTTCCTGAGCCTCCATTTTATCTGATAAATAGGATGCTAATACCTAGTTCCTAGTAGATAACTATGAGATAGTATTTGAAAGAAAGAATTCCTAGCATATTTTTAATCACTGCCTGGTAATTTTTGCATCCCATTAGGTAAATAGAGTTGTATTAAGTTATAATCACATGCATATGAGGTCTTGGGGCATAATTATCCAAACAGTGCTTCTGATCTGAGCACCTGTTATTTAAGTCAATTAATTTTACAAAGCAAAAAAGTATGTGGGGAAAACTCAGCAAAAAAATAAAAAAAGAAAGAAAACTCTGAGAGCACTACTTCAGGGAGAATCACAGAAACTAAGCTGCTTCTGACTCTCAGGGTGAAGCTGACTGAGAAAATGGGGGATGTGGTGAGGTACAACTGACTCAGCCAGGGTGCCAGGCTCTCAGTTGTCTAATGAGCTTTGTCTCATGGTCTCATCCACCTCCGGTAACTTTTGGTGGTATAGTCATGCTTGCTGTGATTTCACCATGGGGACTCCTTAAAGAGTTCCTATGGTTCTTGGTTTTATACATCATGTAAGAAACACATTGACAAATGCTAGGGGAATTGTAATCATCTGGTTCAGTGGGACTCAGCCTCTTCTAGAGGCTGAGTTAGAGTTAGTACATGCCCTAAAGGATCATTCTGATTCCTTCAAACTCTAATACTATATGAGCCTGTGAATGTACTGTCTCTTGTTGTCCTACACAAGAAAACGATCCAGAGCATAGTAGATTTCGCCTGTATTTCTTAAGTAGGCTCACCAGAAATAGTCCTTTTAATTAAAAGACCAGGAGGTATTTCTGTGTCTTCAAACCCTGACAGCATCACCCAGACTATTTAGTATCTTTCCTCTGTTACAGTACATAATTGATTAAAAATTAAAGGATGAAAATGAGGTGTTAATGTGGGTTCCTTGAGTATAACAACTGCATTGCTTTGGTGGGGAATGTTGATAATGGGAAAGGCTAAGCCCACTTGAGGGAAGAATTACATGGGGGATCTCTGTATTTTCTGCTCAATTTTGCTGTGAACATAAAACATTATTTTAAAAACATTATTTTTTTAAAAGTAGGAATAAATTATTTAGAGGCTAAAAAAATAGCAAAAAATCAATAGGAATGATTTTATAACATTAAAACTTTGTTAAGATATGCTAAGGAACAATGTTTATTTGTGAATCTCTGCTCTGATGCACAGGATAACCATTAGTATACTTTAATAATAATTTCTTGTTGCCTTAGAAGACATGTTCCCCTCCTTTCTTGATTTTAAAGATTGTCTTTGTTTGTCCTGCTTTCTTTTTTACTGTAATTTGTGGATTTTTTATGGCAAATTCTATAAAGCTATTACCTGAATTTTTATTAGTATTGAATTAATAGATTAATTTGGGAGCAATGTCCATCTTTAAGATGCTACCTTATTCTTTAGAGTCTTGATATATTTTTTTCATTGATTTTTTCCCATAAACTAAGAAACAAGTTATTTACTAAAAATGATTGTTTTATGATTATTTACTTTTGTATTATTTTTTATTATTTCATATTAAACTAAGGTAGACACTCTCCTATTGCTCCATTTATATTTACAATTTCAACCTCTATTTAAGGTGAAGCATCTGTATAAGACAATGGACCATTTTTTAAAGGACAATGTTCTTTAAAATATGAGCAATGCCATTATAATAATTATGCTATAATACTTATTCCATTTGTTGAATTGCTCTAAGAATTGTCTTAGAAATGTAAGTTAGCCAGATATACATCTTTACAAATGGCAACACTGAGGTACTTTGCATGAAGGGTGTAATTTTTCAGCACAGCCCTTTGTTGTAAATATCAAGTCACAGAGTTGCAAACAGGAAAAAAAAATGGCACGTGATTCTTTAAAACTTTGAGATAATGGACAGTTTCCATCACCAAGGCCCTTGTGGGCATGTTTCTGAAAGTTTGTCTAGAATTCTGCAGCAATAGGAAGAACAGACCATAGTCCACTGGCAACCTGGTCCTTAACCACTAGAGTCTAAGGAAGAGGCTGCGGCAGAAGGGCCATTTGTCATTGTTATTAGGAAATAAATCAACCTTTGTTTTCCTGGCCCAACTCAAGGAATGTCATTATTACCAAATAAATTGTGTCCTTACAAATCAATCGAGCCACCTTTCATTTAAATGTGAATCACTTTAATTGTCTGGGTTTCAAACTTGATTCCACTCCAAGGAAACAAATGATTAGATATATAGATAATTCAAACTCTACATATGGTACAGTTTTTTATTGTTGTTGTCATTGTTGTTTTACAAAAGAAAGCATTTGTATTTTTTTTAGGTTAGTCAACAATTATCCTATATTCTTTTCTCTTCGTGAAGAGAATATCACAAAGCTTTCCTATAAGATCAATTTGGCAAGATGTTAAAGGTTGTCTTTCTTAGAATATGGCAAAAGTGACCTGTGTTGAGATACTGTGCATGAGATATTTATGTCTGAATACCACCTGAATATTTTAAGATCTATCCTGTCATGAAAAATAGGAAACCAGTGTAAGTTTCATGTCTATTTGGAGGAGCTTTCTGAAGGATTTAGGGGAGATTAATATTTACACACTTTTAACCATGTTTCAATCTACTGTTGCTAAATAGAGACTTAACAAAAATGATCCCAGGTTTTAAGTTCTACTCTGGGAATTTTTTTCATATGGCTATCATTCTATTAGTGTACAGTTAGAAGCAACATAGCCAAGATTTCTGAATTAATGATGCTACTTAACCAAAAGATTACCCTTTTTTCTCTCTAGTTTTCATTCCAGTTTCTCACACTGTCCTTTCTCTGTGGCCTCTCTCCCACCTCTGACCTCCTCCCCAGTTTTCACCCTTGCTTCAACAATTGATTTATGATGGGCCCATGGAAGGGTCAAGCCCACTTTTATGGTTTGCTTAAAATATTTCTTTTAGAATGAGCATCAGAAGTGGTCTTCAAGCTCTGCTAAACAGTCTCACCAAAGGCTTTCGTTAACTGGCTGTCGCTGCATCTTATTTATATCTTTTGTACTTGTAAAGAAAAACTCATTAAATAAGGTAATTTTGAATACCTATTCATTTTGCTAAAATGAATAATTTATAAAACATGTGAGATTTAGATCTTCCCCCATAAGAATATCTGCAGAAAAAATATGTATATAAAATTATACTTATATATAAGTAAAATTATACATATGTGCATATATTAAATTCAGAGGTAGGGAGGTATGAGGAAAAGACAAATCATCACTAAGAATAATTGTAGGATTTGTATTATTTGTTTTATGAGATCTTTTTTTCTTAGAGTTCGACAGTTTGATCTTGGCTAGTACTGAAGCCTCAATAGTAAATTTCACCCTTTTTTAAAATTTGACTTCCTGTTATTGTTTTCTGATAGTATAATTTCCGAATTTAGGAATGCTTTTTAAAACTCTGATTAATAAAATTGGTGAAAGTATTTTTTCCTACATTTTGAGGATTCTGAAGATAGGAAAAAATTGCTTTGAAAAGTGTAGTGCTATTTATTTTTAAGTATGTTCACAATTTGAAGAAGCAAATAGTGCTCAAGATTTCTGGCCTAAAAGTTAATGCAGCCTTAATGCTCTAAAGTGGATCTTAACATTGAACTTTAGCTTGTTGTGAAATATTTGCCATGTTACATAGTACCACATGATACTTCTCTATAGTTGGCTTCCCCAAACTTATTGATCTCCTCCCTTCTCAGTCATTAAAGATGTGATTTATTAGTCTGACATTTTTAACAGGGCAAAGCTCAGAGTTTTATTGTGATGGCTTTTTAGCTTCCATGTTGTCTTTGGCTGCTACCAAAGTGCAAAAGTTGTCAGGATATCTACACTGCTTTCTAATAAGAACACTTTTTCCTTTCCTTCCTTCCTCCTTCCTTCCTTCCTTCCTTCCTTCCTTCCTTCCTTCCTTCCTTCCTTCCTTCCTTCCTTCTTTCCTTCCTTCCTTCCTTTCTTCCTTCTTTTCTTTTCCTGAACCAAATGACAACCTCCACATATTTAAAGTATTTTTACACCTATTACATAGCAATAAATTAATTCTTCCCATTTCACCCTTCTCTTTCATGTAAAACAAGGTGTTCCCCATAATTAAATGCCATCATTTTCTTGGTGTGAGGCTTGGCAGGACTCCAGCAGCAAGCAATCCTGAACCGAAGGGGATCTGCTGCCAAGACTGTGTGACCTTAGACAAAGACACTTTGCCTTCCTCAGCCCAGAAAGCGACACCGCCATGAACCAGCAGGCTCTCAAGCATGAAATCCCAAATCCAGCCATCCAAGTATCTCTAAATTTGTGTATGAAAATAGTTCAGATTAAGTATCTGGGGCTTATATTCTAACTTTCTAGTCTTCATGTTCATGGGTCCTCATGAATGGAAACAAATGTGTGTTTAACATCAAATTTAAATTCATACCTTTGGATTCTGGCTGATGCTCAGAAAAAATTTGAGGGCAGGGGATGAGTAGGATGTTAGCAGCAGAAGGTATTCAAATGAATAAATGGTGTGAGGCTGGATTCCTTGTATTTGAACCTTCTGTCCCATGAAAACCATTAGCTGCTTTTCCTCTATATTTTTTTCCCAGCAATGCAAGTCTAATTTGTATGTATTTTACTGGTATGAGCTGAATAAGAGAAGTAAGAGGAGGAGAAACAGAGTTTTGTGGAAAAAAAAAAGAATTATGGTTCTTTTGATTTTAGTCTATTTGATTAGCTACACCATATGGATATGGCCTGAACTCAGGATATGAGTTTCATAGCTTCTAGAGGTTGTGAAAATATGGGGAATCAGAATCCTTTGGATCACATTTACACACATATAGACACAGCCAGAGAGACATTCTGGGATTAATCTGGCACAGATCTGTCACTGGAAGCTCTTCTGTGAATGATAAACTAGTGATTTGAGATTTGCTATGATGTGTGTGTTTTTTGATAAAAAGCTCTTGCTGAAGTGTTTTGATTGATACTTTCTGAGCAACAAATGTAACATTCATTTTCTGATGAATTGCAAAATCATTTGATTTACTTTCCTCTGTCCTTCCATTTCACTTATTTTTGCCAAGTAAACATGGTGGATATGTCTGTGGTTGCTGTTAGGAGGCGAGTCCCACTGTCACTACAGCATGACTCAAGGGAAGACTGCACCAGAACACTTCCTGTATGCTGCTATGGGATCTCCATCCATGAGGTTCCTACAGGGCATATGTGTCCATGGTAGATCCTCAAGTCACAGGAGCTGTCACAGTTAATATTATTGTCATTTTCTTAGTATATTGTTACTTATCCTTAAAAAGATGTTTTGGTTTGAACTGGTGATATATAGTTCCCCTATAAATAGGACACTTCACAAATGTGGAACAGGAAGGCAATTTCAACTGGAAGGTGCACATTATCACTCATCCTTAGGTATAAAGTATGGCTGCAGTTAGGACTAGTCCTGTGCCACAGGTTTCAGAGTCATGTGAAATTCAGAGACTGAATTTGATTTTTTGGCTCTGTTTACATTCTTTAGTCACATGAATTTAGATGAGTTGCTGACTTTCACTGAGCCTTACACAATAGGATTCATGACTATCATTTATAAGAAGTGATTATAAAATACTTCATGTCAATATCCATAACTTAGGAATTAAATTATTTCCTTTCCTTGATACTTGCTTGGTAACTTTAGGGGCAAAATCTTTTCAATTATAAATTATGTCTTTCTAGTTACATAATCAGTTCTGGGAGAAAGAATAAATCTATGGTGTAACAAAAGTCAGAGACAAGATTTTCTCTTTCCAGCTCTGCTTCTAACTTGAACTAAGCTGTTGTTAAGTTGTACAAGTTGTTTATTATACAAGTTGTCTGTATAATGAGAATAATGATAGCAATAAACAATTTTGAAAAAGTGTTCTTTTATTAATTTTAAAAGGACAAGTATTTATCGATCACATTTTATTAAATCCCATCAGGAAGTGTACCAGGAAGTATACTGGATGCTGCATGAGTTAGAAAGAAATGTCCATGAACTAGAGGATTTAACATCTAATTGTAAAACTATAGCATATGGACCCAAATGCTATAGGGTTTCTCAGCC
>CM053399.1:107086707-107117031 GCA_028644305.1 Xerus rutilus | reverse complement strand
CTATACTTTACCAAGAGATATATTGCATTGTGAAAATCCAAATTTCCATCTAAGTCATCAGTCACTTGTCTATGGAGTAGACAAAGTTGTATAATCCCTCTCTTCAGAAATCTGACTGAAAAAATAATAACTAACATTAGCATAAGAACCTAACACCATCCTGAAGAGTTGGCATGAATATTGAGCAAATATTAAATTGGAGTATGAGGAAGTAACCTGATAACTTAAAGCCAAAGATCCTTTTTACCTCTTTGGAGATTCTTCGCTAAACAAAAACAGTGATCAATGGACAGTAACTAAATGAGGACTAGAAATGCCCAGGCTTAAATCCTACCTCCTTCTATTTTCTTTTTTGCACCTCTGCTTGCAATCTGTACCAATGATGACAAGTCCCATTCCTTACCCTTACAGGGTTGTTTCCTGAGCCTTAACAAAATAGTACACAAAACAGCTTTGTTGATCATGAAGAGTGTGTGATTCCTTGGTAATGTGTAGCTCTTAATTACATCTGAAGACTCCGAACCACCTACCTGTGGTAATTTTTTTCTGGAGTATCTCTGAAAAAACACAAGTAAGTGGTGCTAGTTGCTATGAAGAACCATCCTTAAATCTCAGTGACTTAATGTTTGTTTCTTCCTCTGTGTCCCAGTCTGATACAGGTCAGATGGTTTTCTGATGTCAGAATCTCTCCTGTGTGACTGGTCTTCAAGTTGTCACTCAGGAACCTAGGCTCCTTCTTTCTCAAAAGGTAGTCTCCACAAATACTGTGGCATGCAAACAGAAAGGGTGTGGAGGTTCATGCAGGAGATTTCTATAGCCAGTGCTGGGAATAGCATATATACATCTGCTTACAGTCTGTACTCAGAATGTAGTCCAACTCATTAAAGGGATACTGGGAATGTAGCCCACACAGAAAATACAATATTTGCTAAGAATATATCTCATTTATACCAAATTTCAGAAAGCATATGATTGCCCAATATAGAAAGAAATCTTAATTATACTTTCTCATAGACCAGATCTGGTCAAGGAAAACTCAAGGAGTCATTGCTATTTTAAGCAATGTCTTATAGACTTGGCATTGAGTCTGGGCTCTTACTATCATTGAGTGAAGTAGTATGCATATTTGAGCCAGTCTTCACAGCAACATTTATTCACATATTTGATTATGTTAATGAATACAATATTCACTGTGCATTTGAAATACATATTTGGTACAAAGCTAGGCACTATGTTGAGACTGGTATACACACACAAGCACACACCACACACACACACACACACACTTATCTGGTCCCAATCCCTTATAACAAATCTACTTCCAGGAACTGTGAAGTGTTGAAGAGCCAAAATTAGCTCAAATAAAACAATAATGTGCAAAACTAGGAAATTCACAATTAAGAATTGAGGTATGAAGGTCTAAGCATAATTCAAAGGTTGCAAGATGTCAACCCATCTACTTTGTACCACACAGTGTCTTGTTTTAGTAGTCTGAACTCACATTTAAAAATATAGAAGATTTTTATCTAAAATTCTATCAGACAAATAGGTAATCTGGCAATACCTCCCCTATGGTAACAACCATTGGAATTGAGTGGTGGCTGGCCCCTTGAAACAGGGACCATGTCTCTATCAAAATTAAGAAATGAAAACTAGCACAAGAAAATTTTGTGTTTCACAAAATATGGGAACAGTTATGTCTGTCCGGCGCTGAAGGATATTTTAAAATATTTACTGTTTAGGGCTGGGGCTGTAGCTCAGTGGCAAGAGCGCTTGCCTAAAGTGCGTGAGGCTCTGGGTTCGGTTCTCAGCACCACGTATAAATAATAAATGAATAAAATAAAGACCCATCAACAACTAAAAAAATATTTCAAAAAATATTTACTGTTTAAAAAGTGTATGTCTATATCAAAACATATAACCTGTGACTGCCTTTCTCACTACCCTGGCCTGATAGACACTTAATAAGAAAGATTTACTAAGGTCTAATTTACATATTATAAAATTTACCCATGATATAAGCATATGATTCAATTTTAGCAAATTAATTGAGTTGCACAACTATTACCACAATGTATTTTTTTTTGGAACATTTTCATTATCCCCCAAATTCTCTTGTACCCAGTTTTCAATAATTTCCTGCTCTTACCTTCAATCCCAGGTAATCACTGATGCTCTTTTCTTCTCCAGTCACTAGACATGTGAGTTCTCAAATCATGCTGAAAGCTATTGATTCAAAGGAGAATTTTGTTCCAATCTGGCATAGGAAGGAACTACTTATAGTATTTCTGTGATAGTTTTTATGGATATATGTTATCAAAACAGGAAGGTGTCCTAAGCGTACTATCATTTTTTGACAGTTATTATTATTTTTTAGTGGTACTAAGAATTGAACTCAGGGGCAATTTACCACTGAGCTATATCCCACTCCTTTTTAATTTTCAATAACATATTCTTCGGGGCTGGGGTATATCTCAGTTGGTAGAGTGCTTGCCTAGTATGCACAAGGCCCTGGGCTCAATCCCCAGCACCACAAAAACAAACAAACAAACAAACAAACAAATAAATAACATATTCTTCTATAGAATAATATCATTAGTGACCCTAGGATTGGTCCTAACATTTCTTTATATTTATATATAATAAGTTGAAATTTAAAAAAAAAAAAACCCACAAACCACATACTAGTGCATGGAAGGTTTTCATTATTCCTGATATGTAAAATGATAAATAAATCATATGCAAATCAAATGCCTTCAAATCATTTTATTCTCCCTTCTACCTGTTGAGGAATCAGAGATGTTTGAGTACTCAAAGAATCATCCTCCACAGAACTACCAAAAATTACTTTAACTCCAAGTAAATTTTCTATTTTTCAGACCTCAAAACATATACAATTTGGAGCCTTCATTAAGCAATTGATCAGCACTTACTCCTGTGCAATATCTTCTGTTGTTTCTTGTGCTATTAAGTTTTTGTCTTTATATATGCTCAGGTCACGTTGAGCATCTATATCCTAACTGTTTAAGAGCTATTGGAATTTTTAACTTTGTATTATTTGTACAAAACCTTAATCCTCTGCCTTTCCTATAGTAAGTGTTTAATAAAACTTGCTGAAGAATAAATGTCACTTATGATTTGTATTTAAGGATTATAATTTGGTTATTCTTCAGCTTTATATGCAATAAAAATAAAATGAGTTGGCTGAGTCAATTCAGACAGGATTTAGCAAGGGTTTTTTGTTTGTTTTTATAATCATTGGAGCTAAAACCACAGAAACAGCTCAATGACAAGAGAGTAGTCTGCTTATTTTAGTATCTGAACAATTAAATTAGATCAACTATTTAATCTATTCCTCACAGATGAACCATTTAGTAAATTAAACAAAGAAGTCAGTGGCCAAACTAGAAGCAATATTGCTGTTTGCTACTTTGCTGTTGCCTCTGCTTTATTTGTTCTTATTTTGCTTTGTTTTTTTTTTCTGTGCAGCTTTATTTATGTCTATGTTTTCCATCCCCCTCTGAGTCTCTCCCTCACTTCTCCTTGACCCCTTTGTCCATTTGAATCTCTGCTGAGGTCTATTTGGTTCTTGGTCTTCAACTGGCTCTTACAGTCTTAGCATCCCCCAAGTTCAGACACATTTTTAGAGTGCCAGCAAAAGACACAGGACAAGATCAGGAAGGCATTTGTGGATTCACAATTGGTCATATGAGAAATGTAGGCAGGTTTTAATGTCCCATACAGTTATCTGTGCTAATAAAAAAATTTTTTTAAGATGAAGAAGGAACACAAAGAAAAACAGTAAATTCTCCAAACTGGGGCAGGGTGGGGGGACCTGAAAGATTTCTAACATGTGGAAATGCCATATCATAAAATCTTTGTCTTTCATTTGACTCCAGTGGAATTTATTTAGCAAAGGCCATGTACTAGGAAAGCACCAATATATTTGAATGAACTGCAAATCTGTATTATAGGGATATAATTCATCTTCTTTTAAAAATAGCATGATGTTTCTCTCTCAAAATACAAAGGCAACGCTTTTTAAAAAACGTGTAAATATCATCCTTTCAGGCAAGATTATAACTTGATTTGAGAAGTCACAATTTAGAAAGGATTTTTTTGTGTGTGTGTCTGTTTTCACCCACAGCTCATATTCTCTATCAAGTCATTTTGAGATCTTGAAAAAATAAGTTTTTAAAATAAATAAGACTTCCTTCCTGGAGGAAAAGAATTCCATGGATGTCCCATCCTTACCCTACAAGAAGACTGTTCCCCCAAACCCTCTGGTTTTTCTGCTGCTCCATATTCATTAATTAGTCTGAGGTTTTCTCCATGTTTCGTTTACAAAGCCACTTAAACCCACGCACCCATTTAACATATTTATGACCCCAGTTTTCTTTCTGTTCTCTGAGACTGTACCGTAATTGTTCTCTGGACCCAGGGACTGCAGAGAGCCTTCCCTGCTGAAAAGAGACAACATAAAGAAGGAAATGAATGTATGCGGGTTGAATACCTTCAACAAAACGACTGGGTGCAGTTTGGCCCCTGCCTCCACCCTCCCGGGGTCACTTTAATTGAGTGGAGCCTCAACCTCTATTGAGTGTATGGGAGACTATTAACTCTTAACAACGCTCCGTCTCAGGTTATTTATTTATTACTTAAATGATTTGTTATTGCTACTTGAATTTAATACACCCTCTGGGAACCAAGATGGCAGCATCATGTTACAGAAAAACTCCAAGTTATTTTAAAACTGTAATTGACGTTTTATGAGAGCCATAAAATCTTTCTGAACAAATAACTTATCATTAGTCAGAACCTTCAGCAGGAGATCTGTAAAATTAAGGATATGGTAGAACAGTACTGTATTTGTGTGTGTGTGTGTGTGCATGTGTGTGTGTGTCTGTCCGTCTGCTGTGTGCTGGGGAGAGGTAAGCACGAGACAATCAGGAAAGCAGCAGAGAAATTTAAATAGATTTTTTCTCATTGCTTCCGTTTGTCTTGAATTAAATCAATACATTCATGAGTCAGAGGGATCTAAGAAATGATGCAAAGTATTCCCAGAAAGGATGACATATATCTGACCAACATATTTTAGGTGGCTACTCTTTTGCTGTTCATTGAGACAACTTCCCAACCAGACAGCTGGTGTATGGTGGTAGTTCTCTCTAGCTTAGCTGATTCAGAAGTTACAAGTTAGAACAACACACCTCTTTGGGCTACTAGACATAATTATATATGGATTCTTAGGACTTTAAGAGGAGCTGTAGGAACTTATCAGTTTAGCATCTGCTAGTCCAACAGAGCTCAACACTAGGAATTGCCTTTGGCAGAAGTGAGGTTGTCTCACCCAAATTACATAACTTCCTCAAAGTAGTCCAAAACCACTGAAAGAGTAGAAGCCCAGCTTCCTCGCCTTGATGCTGGACATATCAGAATCACCACCCCAGTTCCAGAATTGCATCACAGCTCAAATTCTCCTCCTGCCCTGTCCTGCTTGCCTGGCTCCCTTCCTGATGTAGTTCCTCAGAAAACTTCCCAACAAAACTGTGTACTCAGTGTGTGTTTCCAGTGGATGCAGTTTGAGAAAGGTATTCACTCTGCCTTCATTGGCCCTTTCAGTCATCTGGACACCCTCAGGAATCACACACCCACCAGCCAAAGGAGGACCAAAGTTGTTTCACAAATGGCATAGGAATACAGTTAGCAGGCTTCTAGCCTATTTTTCCAATGATCTTCTCCCTAGTAGGTTCCAAATGCTCAGCTTTGAAACCTCCACCAAATCTCACTCTGGATCTTGAATTTAGGTCACACTTTTGTCATATTTGTATCTTGATTTTCCAGTTGGCTTTAACTTAGTCTCCATCCTGTGCCTTCTAGGTGATTTTTGTAATAGTAAGAAGCTCCTCATAACAGATGAGAGAGGATTCCAATCTCTGGTGCTGGTACCTGTCTAGTTAATGCTGGAATATGTCCCCATAGAGTACTCTACACCATCTGCCCACCAATATTCTGAAGCAAGCACAACAGAGAAAGATTAGGAACATTCAGAATATGATATACTTATGCTCTTCATGACAGGTGAGCATGATATTCAGATTTTTCTGGGTTTAATCTTTAAAAATATTAGCAATGCATTAGGCAGTGCACAGCTCATAGTGCACAAAACTGAATATAAGTGCACAGGCACAGAAAGAAGTGTACAACAGAGGGTTTATATTGTATGTGCCTGACTATGTAGACTAGTACATACAAGAGGAAGCTTCAAGGACATCTTGGACATTATCTTCCTCCCCCTTCCCCAGCATACACATGCAACAACATGTCCAATTTCTTTTTCTGGACAGTTAACTTCTAATTACTTGTACGACAGCATGATACACCCCTAATGACCTAACTTCCTTCTACTAGGCCCCACCTCTTAAAGGTTCCACCACCTCCCAATAGCACCACCCTGGGGACCAAGCCTTTAACACAGGGGCCTTTAGGGGAACACTCCAGCAGTATGTCATGAAGAAAGAGTGTTGAGGAAGAAAGTGCAGGATGTTTAACTTCCCTTAAGGCTTTTAAAGTCCATTCCCATGACTCCCCAAGACCAACACCTCAACATCATCTTTGACTTCTTCTCCCGGGATGATTGATTTATCAGTCCTTCTGTCTTCAACTTTCACACAATCCCCAGGATTTTTTTTTGTATGGGAATTTTCATAGCAGTGTTATTAATCATAACAAAAAAAGTGGGAGGAACAATGTGTATATCAATCAACAGACAGAAAAACAAAATATGGTATATCAATACAATGGAAATAAAGAAATCAAATTCTAATGATGCTACAACATGATTGACCTTGAAAACATTGTGCTAAGTTAAAGAAACTAGTCAGAAAAGTCCACATATTTTATTCTTCCACTCACATGAAATGTTCAGAATAGGCAAATCAATATAGACAAACTTAGGGAAGGAGGAATGAGAGAAAAAGGTGAAATATCAAAGTAAATATAGCCACTGGCAGCAGGCATCATAGGAAATAAACAAACCAACCAAGGTATCGAACTTTTAAAATTATACTACTCATGATTATTCATGAAGTGATAGAATGAATAGTCTTGTGCTGATAGGAATGTTCAAATTGTGGTGGGCAATATTTTCAGAAATTATAGCAAAAACCCTAAGGAAATGTATACTCGTTCACTTCGTTAGTTCTTAGGTATTTTGTCTAAAAACAAATATAGATTCATTTATGTATGTATCTATATATATAGTTGTTCTTCATAGTATTGAACAAAACATTTAAAAATTAAAAACTCAAGGTACTATCAAAATAGAGACTTGTTGAAAAATCATGATGTCAAAATGACATATATTTATAAATATTATATTATACAGACATGCACGTTAATGTAAAAACATAAATTTACAGTGAAAATGAGGAAGAGGAGATCTAAAAGTACATGTGTATAAAGATTGTAATGTCTTATAGTCTTATAGTCTTAACAGATCATCATTTACAGAATATTTTTATATTTAAGAAAAGATGTATTTATTCAGATGATTGTGTCAATTAGTATGATATTGTCAGTTTTTTTGAATTTTTTTGCCCCAGGTTTTTTAATGCCATCTTCTGCTTACCATTACAATGAATGAAGTTTCTTAAATGCTCTCTCTTGGACTTTTGGAGGTGTCTCTTCCCTCCCAGCATGGCTTTTCCTCCAAAGCAAGTTTCTTGGTGTTTATATCATTCCCCTGCTTTAAAGCTTTCAATAATTTTTGAAATCTTATTAGTGAATGCCATTAACTATCACCGACTGACCACTTTTTCTGTGCCAGACATCATTTTAGTTCAACCTCACTAATTCCCTGTGATGAATAGACTTCTGCCTTAGTTACAGAGGTGAAAAATGATGTGACCCAAGGTTAGAAAGGTAGAAAATGCAAGCACCAGGCTTTGGTCTCTCATTTTTCTGATATTAGAGATAATGTTCTTAATGAGTTTACTCTACCACCTTTGGAATGCTACCAGAATCTTCTAAATCCCTCATTCTGAAAGTTAAGATCCTAAAAACCCAAAGGCTCAAATTATTTCTCTTCACTTGAATTCTCAACTTCATCCCAATTATTTCTCTCTAATGAGCCACTTATGCATCTCTGTTTCTATCTAGTTAGATAGATTCTCTATGTTATACTTTCTTTTATCCCCCACAAGCCAACTCAAAAAATACTTGATTTTTTGGAGGACTTTGTTCGTTCTTCAAGACATTCAGTATATTTGGTTTTGTGCTTTATATTGGCTTTCACAGCAGCTCTTCTGGGCTCTGTCTCCTTTGGAACGTTAGAGATACTTCCTTCTATTGAGAAGTGTCAGAAAATAGGCTCAATGAAGCTGCATGCTAGACAGAGTCTTAAAAGTATGTGTATTTATGCCTTAGCTTGAAGTATTTACTCACATGCTTTATAAAAGAAGATGAAAGATGTTTCTGTAAAAATATCAGTGCATAGAATACCAATGTGCAGGCCATATGAACACAAAACTGTGGGGAAATAAAAAAACTGCCTTCAGGGTCTTGAATTGCTTATATAGACACCTTCCAGTTCCAGGTGTATACTTTCAGACAAAGGAAGGGAAATATTGCCATTGTCATCTTTGCTGAACACTTCCACATTGCAAAAAAACACAGATATGTTTGGGCTGCTTGGAATGATGATAGTGATGAAAACAAGCAGATACCTAGTGGGAACCAGAAAGCATGTTCAAGACATGGGGTAAAGGGCAGTAGTTACATTCTTGGAAGCATTCACCTGCTGCTCCTTTCTGGGACTCAGAGATGAGGGCCATTCAGCATTAGCTGCTTCTCAACCATCTATTGACTTTCCTCCAGGAAGTGATTTTCAACCTTGGCTGCACAGTAGAATTGTCTGGGGTTTTAAGAGACCGATGCCCAAATTCCACCCCCAAATTTTTACAGATTTCTCAGGCAATCCTAGTACTCAGTCACAGGCTGGAATTTTTGCCTGGACCCTTGCTACCAGGTATTACTAGTAAATCAGTCACACCCTGCAGTGCCTAGAGCTTATTAGAAATGCAATCTCGGTCCTCATCCCAGAGCTATCAAATCAAAATCAGCATTTGACCAGATTCCTACATGATAGGTAATCACATTAAATTCTGAAGAGCATAAGTCTAGGTTTTTCTCTTCCTTTATCATTTCAGAACTCTTGAGTCTTTGGAACACTCATGCCTTCTAATAACAACTCCATGAGTTTTACTCTGTTTCACTGCTCTGGATTGAAAGGTGCACTGGCATGTAAGTTACTTGTTTTCTCTAAGAATTAGCTAGCCCTGAGAGGGTAGGCTCTGCTTTGTTCTCCAGATTGCTAACTGTCTGCAAGTTTTGGATGTGAATCAACCTTCTACCATTCCCTCCACCTCCCCTTTCCCCAAGCTCAAACTGATCCTATTAAACAGAACCATTTATTCCAGGAAGACAGAGCTGCCTCAGGCCTGCTGGTCAGCCTTTGGAGGAGCTAGCTGCATGGAAGAATTTCCTCCTGGCTAATCCACTGTGGCCAAATCTAGAAACAGTGTTACAGGGCTGAGGCCTTCTGGGAAACTGAGGCATCAAGAAGACCCCACTTCAAACCCTCGAATCTTGTGATCTAACCAGAAAGCTTTCAGACATGTTGCTCAGATTAACAGGCAATGAGTTTATTAGAAGGGATATGAAAGGAGAAAAAAGGACACTCTCAAGTGAGAGAGAGCGTCCTCTCAGAGAAGAGAAAACCTGTATGGCTTTCCTACTCCAGTTTTATTGGGGATCCCAGAGAAGTATTCAGAGACTCCCACCCAGGTGGGAGGTGTTAAGTAACTTAGTGAGACCCTGCCTCTACATAAAACACAAAATAGGGCTGGGGATGTGGCTCAGTGGTCGAGTGCCCCTGAGTTCAATCCCCAGTACCAAAAAAAAAGAAAGCACCTGAGGGTCAGCACGGTGGGTCCATTTCATAAAATTATTCTCTTAACATCATGTTTCCACCATTTGTATCTGTCTGTCCTCTATCAACAGTACTGGAAACCAGCTTTCCTCAGGTGAGGCTTTGGGCCAGGCAAGTACCCACAGGGGCCCCTTTTCTCTGTTTCCTTTTAGAGCTTTCACCCTTGGAAATCATTATAATGTCTCACATTGGACTAAAAAGTTAGACCTTTCATTTTGCAGTTCACAACCAAGAGTTGCTCACAGAGGTGAATGAAGTTTTGGTGTTGATGAACAGGGCCTCTGAAGTTAAATGGCCACTAGAATGATTTATCCTGGAAAACATGCCCAAGGGTGAAGTTTAAGCAGCCTGTTACCGAAGACTAGTGAATATTTTCAATTCTGAGTAAGATCAGAAATAAAAGGTATGGATAGAAGCTGCTATGTAGTTATAAAAATAAGAAAAAAAATTTTGCAAAGTGTGCTTAAATATTTCTTTATCAAAATTCAAGACAGAAGAACAGTATTGAGTAATCGTAGGTAATCATTAAAAGCAAATGCCCTTAGAAGCAAATAATCAAATGTTAGGAGTTTTTAAAGAGGACAGTTACGACTTTCCTGCACCCTCCTGCCCACTGCTAACCCCACATTCTGGGCCTGTAATTATCTCTTTTCTTCCGACAGTTCCAGTCTTCTACAGCCAGCTGTTAGAGAATTCACTAATCAGACTCTTACTAGTCCTGATGCCTGGTGTATTTTTTAGAGGCAAGCAACTAAGGAAGCCATCCATGATAGTTCATTCTGTGTGTCAACTATGCTGCACTGTTTCCCACCTGTTTGGTCAAACCTCAGTGTAGGTGTTGCTGCAAAGGTATTTTAAAAATATTATTGGCTTTTAAGTGAGTAGAATTTGTGTAAAGAAAACTCTATCCTTCATAATGTCAGTGGTCCATAGCCAATCCATTGAAGGTCTTAAAAGAAAATAAAAATTGAGGTACTGTAGTCCTTCCTTATTTTTGGGAGATCAATTTTAAGACTCACAATGGATGCCTGAAAACTTCGATAGTAGCAGACCGTATATATACCATTTTTTCCCTGTGCATACATACTTAAGATGAAGTTTAATTAATGAATTCAGCACAATAATAAAATTAATAAGTAATAATAAAATAGAAACATTATAAAATATACTATAATGTAAGTAATATGAATGTTCTCCCCCTCCCCATATCTTTCTGTACTGTATTCACCCTTTATGTGATGATGTGAGATGACAATCCCTATGCAGTTGACCTCTGGTAACTGAATCCAGAGCAGCAAAATCAAGGCTAAAGGGAGACGCTGTATTTGCATTTAAAAGGTAGAGTTATAATCGAAGGAGAGGAGAAATTGCTTACAGGCATTTCAGGGAGGGCTGTTCAATGCTTTGCTTTTTTGTGGGCAAAGGAAAGAATACCAGTTCCTAAATCATCTCAAATTATTTTCCTCTCTGGGTCATCTTTATAATGATTGTTCCAAACTCTGCAGAGAGCAGAACAAAGCAAAGGACTACCACACATTAGGTTTAATTTTTAATTTATTTTTAGTTTTACCTGAAATGACTTATTATAAATAAACTTAGGGATTTCTGTCTTCATAAATATGCCAGAAACTGCTTGCCATGGGGAGGTTTATAATCAACTAGTCATCTTGAAAGCAACCTGCAGGTGTGCTTAGTTTTAGAAAAAATGTTAAAATGAAAACTATAAATTCAACTAAGGAAGGACTCTACTGTAAAATTTATACCTGAACATTAAGAGCCTCTGGATTCTCCAATTAAAGATAACAACCACTTTCACAAGAAATCTGTGAGAGAGCAAGAGAGAGACAAAAGAGCCAATTGGAACAATTAGAAGTAAATACAAAGTGAAGGGAAAGTCCCCCTGAAATATTATCTGTACATCACTATCCATAAATATAGTTCTATTGACAAACAAAACTAAAATATGCAACTTGAGCTGATAAAATATTTCTGTGTGCACTGTGCTATGGTCTGGGTGTTTATATCCCCATCCTAAACCTCACATGTTGAAGCCCCAGCCCTCAAGGTGATGGTATTCAGAGTCTTTGAGAGGTCATGAGGCCAGAGCCTTTATTAATGAAATTGTGCTCTTATAAAACAGGCCTAAGGACGCTCCCTAGCCCTTCTACCAAGGGAAGACACAGTCAAAAGACAGCTGTCCATGAACCAGCAAGTGTTCCCTCACCATACACCACATCTGCTGGAAACCTGATCTTGGACTTCCCAGTCTCGATAACTGTGAGAAATAAACTTCTGTTGTTTCTAAGCTATTTAATGTATGGTATTTTGTTATAGCAATCAAAAACATGCTGTTTCTATACCCATATATAAACTGACATTGATGTCATCTTTATTAGTATGTTCTCTTTCCAGCTTTTTTTTTTGTATGATATATGTATGTGTTAGTTAGCTTTTCATCACTGTGACCAAAATATCTGACAAGAATAACTTAGAGAAGGAAAAGTTTATTTTGGGCTCCTGGTTTCAGACATCTCAGTCTATGGTTGGCCTACTCCATTGCTCAGGGCCTGAGGTGAGGCAGAAGAGTATTATGGTAGAAGGTTCTGGTGAGAGAAAGCTGCTCAGCTCATTGCAGCCAAGAAGCAACCAAGAAGCAGCCAAGTGGGGGCAGGGGAGGTTTTAAGGGAAAAGATAAACCTCCCCAAATAGGTCTCCACATGACCTACTTCCTCCTCCTAAGCTCCACTTCCCAGTAGTCTTTTCAGCTATCCGTGGACCAATCCATGATGAAGTCAGAGCCCTTCTGATCCAATCATTGCCTAGAATCCCTGCCTCTGAACTTTGCTACATTACAGACCATGCTTTAAACACAAGCTTTTGGGGGGATGTTCCAGATCCAAACCATAGCTCTATATAAACCCAAATATAAAATATAAGAAATGGGATCACTTTGACCAATTCTTGTTTGACAGGCCTCTTTCATTCTACATTTACACTCAATTCAATCTCAGTCATATGAGGGTGTAGCAGATTGTTTTTTTTATAAATAGTCAAAGAATACATTTTATTCCACATGCTATACTACAAGTGTGGATTTGATAGTCCTCTTATAATCTTATCATAGAGAGATGAGGTCTCTCCCCTTGAACCTGAGAAGGCAAAAGTGCCTTCATGTGACTGCTTAGGCTAGGTCTTCTTGGTTCTCTTGGGACACCTGCTATTGGATACCAGCCACCATGCTGTGAGGGCCCAAATAGTCTTTGGAGAAGCCTATGTAGAGAAGGTATGAGATTCTCCCACAACCCTAACAGAGCTCCAAACCAACAACCAGCACCAACTTGCCAGCCACATGAGTGAGCCATCTTCAAAATATACCCAATTGGGTATATCTTGGGTGTAGATATACACCCAAGCCAATCTGCTTCAGCTGACTCCAAGTAGAATAGAGAGGACCCAATGTAAATTGCACATTTATGAATAAAATTTAATTTTTGATGTGTTAAGTAATGGGGTGGTTTGTCACACAGCAAGAACTAAATTAGTACAAACTCCTCCCTATACACCTTACAAGATCATGCAGAGACTTCAGGGATCTCAAGAACAGCTTAATACTGTAAGGAAGGAGCTTTGGTATTAAGACTTCTGAACAGCACTGAGGTCCTATTGGCAAAGCTAATAAGGGGTCCTGAAATATAGTATCTTTTGTTCCTTCTTGGTAGGAAATGAGCTGGGAGCCTTCTCTACCTCCCAGGTCTGCTCATAGCCATCCTTCCACAGCCTACCCCATTTCCAGAACAAGACATGTGGACCGAGAAGCCCCATAAACCCCATTTCTTTCTCATTTGGAGGAACCCTTTCCTCTCTGCCATCCTCACCTTTGTCGGGGCTCTTGAAAACAAAAGAAACCTCCCCTGTGACAAGGGAGCCAAACACTGCCTTAGAACAGAAAAGGAATAATAGTGAGATGGGAACACACATATACATTAACAGCTCAGTAATTTACCTGTCACATTTGTATTTTGTTTGGGAGGTCAACAAGAGAACACAATGGCTATAAGAAAAAAATAGTATTGATAATTATAGGGGGAAATGCATTATAGCCCTGGTGATTTAAAGTACCCAATAGGGAGCCAATATTTCTCAAAATTAGTGCAAATACACAGACCACACACACACACACACACACACACACACACACACACACACTCTCTCTCTCTCTCTCTATGTATATAGGACATAATACAGAAACCAAGTAACCCTAGGAGAATAAAAATATCTCAAGTAACAATATAGTCAAGCAAATTTTTTACAAAAGCAAAAAAATGCTGAACTGGGATTCAGGAAATAGGAATTCTTCTCTTAGTTACCTTCATATCCTGGGAGGGTAGCAATCTGTCCTACAGCTTAGTTTTCCCATCAATGAGATAAAAGACAGAATGAGGTTCATCATGAAATTCCCTAGAGCCTCACAATCCTGCAACTCCTAAAAAAGTCATGCTGAGACAGGCTGGTTCAATTACCAATCTGTTTGTACTATGAGAAAACTGGTGGAATTTTTGGTGAAAATATCAGAATTTCTCCCACTCTGTGGAACATTGCCAAAAATTAAATTATATTAACATGACTTTTTATATCTCCAAAGTAACCAGGAGTGCACAAAGACACATGGAAAATGAGTGGTGGACACATAGACACATTTTATGAATACTCATCTAGTGATAACTAAAATAGTCAAGACAGGATGTATTTACTTTAACTACTATCTCATAGATCTCAGTCCAGTGGGTACATATTCATCTACATGCATTCACACATGTCTATATACACGTATGTAACAACAGTTACTGTAGTTTCATGATGAAGCAAATAGTTCATCAATGGCTTTATAATACATATATCCATGTAGAGTGATGAAGGAAATCACAATAGTTTATATAAGATTAGTTAATAAGGCAAGTAATATCCTTAACTTTTTTTATTTTTTTTTACTTTTGCTTAGGAATACTCATGTAACACACACCTAAGTGGGCAAAACCCCAGGAGGATGTCTAGTGAAGAATTTAAGGCTTAGGAAGTCTGGTGATAGGGGATGATTTTGAGAGAAAATAACTATGGACTGTAGATTTAGGAGGGTAATTTTGTATAGCAGAAAATAGCAATCAAGTTTAAGGTAGCATTGAGAGAGCAATATTTTCTTTTTTCACACACACAAAAATGGCCACTTGACAGTGGTTTCCCAGTGTGTTAGGATAAAGTTTATATGAGAATCCATGATCAAAAAGCTTAATACTTTATGGGAAAATATAATTTTGAGGGAGAGAAGGACTAAATTTGCTCAGGATTCAATAAAAAGCTCAAAAGAATTTTTAGTATTTCTTAAAAATTAAAACTAGCCCAGTGACATGATGACTGTAAATGGTATTTCTAGTTGAACTACTTAGAATAATAAAATATTGGAAATAATGGAAATATTTATCATAAGATTATATAATCAAATTATGATTCATTTATACACTGGAAAATGATGTTGCCATTAAAAAGAATAAGAAAGCATTCTATGTACTTTTGAAATAGACAGCATGGCACAAAATAATGTGATTAACGTGAACCAAGGGTTTTCTCCATGGCAGATGCTGAAAGGATGGTTCTTAGTAACAATTTAGCACAGATGCCTCTGAGATGTAAGAAGGATAAGTACGGAAGCAAGAAGAAGGTGAATCTTCTTGTTTACTGTGCACTCTTATGTAACTTTGGGAAATAAAGTGCAAAACAAAAAAGTAAACTGAAATGGGAACACAATAAAGATCACATCAGTCCCATTTTATGTACATAGAATCATTAAATTTCATATATTAAACTTCATACATTCTACTTTCTGTGTTTCCTACATGTTTTATTCCCATTCTCCAGCTTTCTTCAAGTATTTCCAATAAGATTAACCTCAAACATGCAATGTAAAACATAGAGTATCCCTCCCAAAACAAGAAAACATATTATCATAGTTAAAGAAAAGTTAGACAAAAGTCAATATATTTATAGATGTAAACACAGATGTAATTAAGGGAATGTTGAAGCTATGTGAAATAAGTCAGAATTAAGAGCAAACTGTCACTAATCTGTATATACTAGATTTCAGGAAAATATTTTATAGTAAGGAAAGGATTACTGTCTTGTCTCCATTATTATAGCTTTTTCTCCTAAAATTTTATATTGAATGATTACACAAAGACATGATTTTCAATGGGCAGGAGAGCAGGTGATTAAAACCATGACCATAGAAGAGATATTTTCAGGAGTAAGAAATAACTGTTATATACAGATGGTTTCCCTAAAACTAGTTATTTTATATAAGGAGGATAGGGATGTATTTGCATATATCTTAGTCCATTTTGTGTTGCTGTAACAAAATACCTGAGTTTATAATTATGAAGTAAAGATTAGTCAGCTCATTGTTCTGGAGGTTCAAGGGTGGATATTTGCTTGGCTTTCATGAAAGCGTCATGGCAGATGGTACCACAATGTCAGGAGTCTATGTGAGAGTAGTAAGCAGTACAGGTAGAGGAGAGATTCAGCAGACATGCCACACTTATTTATACCAATCTATTCTTTAGAATGAATCCAGTTGATATCCATAAGTCAGCACATAAGGGTGTTATTTCACACATAAGGGTGGAGCACTCATGGCCCAAGGACCTTAGCTAGGCTCTACCTCTTAAAGGTGCCACCACTTTAACACTAGGGACCAAGCTTCCAACACAGGAATCTTTGAGGAACAAACCACATCCAAACTACAGAACCCCAGGAAAAATTTATTTATTTTTCAATAGAGAGGCAGAGTATTTTATGACTTTGGGATGAACGTTAGAGAAAAAATAACTACAGTTATGAAGGCTTTATTATGTTGACTGTGCCTTCTGTCTTTCAGATGTATTTAAGGTAATGTTGAAGCTAGGTGAAATAAAGTAGGCTAAATAGTAACAAGCTTTTACTAAAAAAAAATTATGATGATGATGATGATACTGATAGTGATGACAATGATGATGATAGTGATGGGGCTGATGAGGATGATGAGGATAGCTCTCTTATTGTTTCATACGTACCAGGAATTATACAAAATTTTTACTTACTATTTCATTCAATTCTCAAAACAATTGCGCAAGACAAAAGTTATCTCATTTTCTAGACTAGAAATAAGAACTCAAAGAAGTTAAAAATAAACTTTAAAAAACCCACCACCACTTTTTCTCTCTGGTATAAAACTAGAAATGAAATTAGTACTGATGTCAATCATATGACATATCTGAACTCACACAGATGCTATATATGGTATCTTTCTCTTTCAACTAAAAGTATTTTCAACAGCCTTGACAACTCTTCTTTGAAGTCATAAATGTGGATACACCAGACAATTTCTTGTCAGCAGTTTTGGTGGTCAGAAAAATGTGTTTCCATCGTTTATCATCAGGATTTCTAACTAAAACCCAGTGTCACATGGCTCTCTAAAGCAGTGGCTCTAATAGGCTGGGACTTTAGCTAACACTGGGAACTGCATATAATCCCCAAACTAATTCATTCTTGCTTCAGGGTAGAAAACATTTGGGTTTGCTGATGTTACCCAAGTAAGCATCACCATGTCAATGTATCTTGGCCCTCAAAAACTGAGGATAAGGAGAAACCTCTTTGCTGCTGATCAATATGGTGGCACAAATGGTTCCAGTTACTCTTAGGCCCTATAACATAGGACCTTTTGAGTTCAACCATAGTTCTGGGAACCCAAAACTGGGCAGGTGTCCTGGTAAATTGGGGGGGAAATTAAGGTCATATAGCAGTACCCAATATATTTCTTACCATTGTTAGGAAAGACATGAAATGAAGGCATCTATTGATTAGTAATTGGACCAAGCAAACTGCTTTTCTTATCATCACAAGAGTCACAGGAGTCTAGCCAGTGTTGGTGGATAGTCTGCATCAACAATTCACTTCAAAATAGCCCTTATACTCTTTATTATCCCTTTGTTCATTTAGTTGGGAGTGATGAACCCTGGTGAAACCCATCCAGGTGATGTATTTGTCCTTAAACCCACCTAAAGTAAAAACAACTTTATAGTAAGAGGCAGTGTGATTTGAATCATAAGTAGCAGATAGGAGCTGCTATTTTCATGGCAGACCTCAGAAAACATTGAGTCCTTCTGCAACAAAATTCACTGTACCACCAGTTCTTCTGCAGTAGGCTCTCTGAACACCACGACTTGTGCTTCACTGAAGAAGATTGGAGTTTGACTTAGATTTTATGGCTGTATAATAATTGCACAAACTCAGTGGTTTAAAATAGCAGCTATTTATTATCTCACAGCTCTTAGATTAAAAGTCCTGGTACAGTGTAATTAGGTTTTCCATTCAACTTCTTACAAAGCCAAGGTAAGAACCTGGCTGCATTTTTAACTAGAACTCAGAACTTGCCCCCTCTTTTAAGGTGATATCTGGTCCTTTGAAGTTATAGGATTGAGTTCACAGTTTAATTGCTGCCTATTATTGGGAGCCACTCTTACAATGCTAGCCACGTTGCCCCTTCCATCTTCAAAGTCATCGATAGGAACTTTTTTGTGCTGATCCCCATTACAGTTTAAATCTACTTCACTTTTCAAAGGATCATTAAATCAGGGAAGGATGATCAAGGATATTCTCCCCTCTAATTGCCAGCTGGGTCATGAAACATAACTTAATCACAAGAATAACTATTTCATCATAGTCACAGTCCTAGGGTGTTATGCTTTGCTTATGGTTTGAATGTGTCCCCCTAAAGCTCATGTGCTAGAAACTTGGTCCCCAGTGTGGCAGTACTGAGGGGCCTAGTGGAAGGTAATTTGGTTATTGGGAACACTACCTTTAGAAGAATTAATGTAGCTCTCGTAGGACTACAATTAGTTCCTGCAAGAGTGAGTTGTTATAAAAAGAGAAATCCTGGCCCCTGAGTCCCTCTGGCTTCCTGGCTTTCTGTTCTGAATATGCTCTAGCACTGTGATGTTATCTGCCACAAGCCCTCATTAGAGGCAGAAGAAGAAGGGACCACCCAATCTTGGGCTTTCCATTTCCCAACTGTGAGCTAAATAAAACTTTTTTCTTTATAAAGTACCTAATCTCTAGTATTTTGTTATAGCAACAAAAACTGAGACACAGAGTTTCTATGAGGGTGTATACACTAATGTCCTGTAATCTTGGGGGTATTTTACAATTCTGAAATGTTATGTTTTACTAAGATACACTTGTTCTGCTGAGACCTGCAAGTGTGAGATTCAATTCCTGAGAATGGAAAACACTCTTAAGAGCAACGTCATTCCCCCAGATAAAGCCTGGTTTTCTTAGGAAATAGAAATTTTAAAAGTAGGATTGGAAAAGGGAAGAAATAATGCTATTCCTTTTTTTGAATTTTACTTTTAGAAACTTGAATGTCTAAGAATTCACCCCCTTGATAGTGCTAATTAGAGCTCATCACTGCTATTGGGAATACCCTGGATGCTGGGTAAAAGAGGACCCCTGGAATGGACCCTGGCTAAAGATGAGTAATCTCCATTTATAAGCCAACAGAGAAAAGGTATTTTATGTTTTTGTTTCTATTTTTCTCTGATGCCCTCAAAGTGTTTTTACACATTGTAACCCTGCAGCCAATTATAAGTGCCACATATGGATCAGGATAAACAGAAATTCAGGATAAACAGATCAAACTAAACAGAAATTCTATCAAGGTAGTAGCAGAAGATTTTAGCAAAAGTACTAAGGAGAATATTAATCTTACAGACAGAGGTAGGATTGGCTCTTTGTAGCCCAGCAATATATTTTCACATTTACTAAAGGAATTTCTGGATTCCATTGCCAAAGAACATGGTATTTCCCAACATAACCATACAGATTAATATGCATTCATGGAAAAAGGAAAGCAACTAAAGGATTGTACTTCCCCATGTGGTCCTGAAAGGTGTGTTATGCTCCCTTCCCTCCCTGGAACGGTGAGTAACCAACTATTATTTATTTACTTACTTACTTATTTATTTATCTGTCTATTTATTTGAATGTATTTATTCTACTTAGGTATACATGATAGCAGAATGCATTTTGATTCATTGTACACAAAGCACAACTTTTCATTTCTCTAGTTGTATGTGATGTAGAATCACATCATATATGCAGTCATACATGAAGCTAGGGCTATGATATTCATCTCATTCCACCATCTTTGCAGTCCTCATGCCCCCTCCTCCCACCTTCCTCTTTTTTTTTGTTTTTTTGTTTTTTTTTTTGTTTAATATCTTTCTTTATTTTGTTTGTCTATTTATTTTTTAAGTGGTGCTGAGGATCGAACCCAGTGCCTCACATGTGCAAGGCAAGCACTCTGCCACTGAGCCACAATCCCAGCCCCCACCCTCCCCTTTGACTAAAGTTCCTCCATTCTTCCCGTGTCCTCTCCCTCATTATGGATCAGCATCCACTTATTAGAGAGAACATTTGGCATTTGGTTTTTTGGGATTGGCTTACTTTGCTTAGCATGATATTCTCCAACTGCATCCATTTACCTGCAAATGCCATAATTTTATTCTCTTTTATTGCTGAGTAACATTCCATTGTGTATATATTCCACTGTTTCTTTATCCATTCATCTATTGAAGGGCATCTAGGTTCCACAGTTTAGCTATTGTGAATTGAGCTTCTATAGACATTGAAGTGACTAAATAGTGCACCATGATCAAGTGGGGTTCATTCCATAGATGCAAGGTTGGTTCAACATACAGAAATCAATTAACATAATCCATCACATCAATAGACTTAAAGATAACAATTATATGATTTTATCAATTGATGCAGGGAAAGCATTTGACAAAATATAGCACCCTTTTATGTTAAAAACAGTAGAAAAACTAGGGATAGTAGGAACATATCTCAACTTTGTAAAAGCTATCTATGCTAAACCCAAGGCCAACATCATTCTAAATGGAGAAAAATTGGAAACATTCCCTGTAAAATAGGAACAAGACAGGGATGCCCTATTTCACCACTGCTATTCAACATAGTCCTTGAAACACTAGCCAGACTAGACAGACAAAAGAAATTAAAGGGATATGAATAGGAAAAGAAGAATTCAAACTATCATTATTTGCTGACAACATGATTCTATACTTAGAAGATTCAAAAAATTTCACCAGAAAACTTCCATAATTAACAAATGAATTCAGCAAAGTAGCAGGATATAAAATCAACACCATAAATCAATTGCATTTCTATACATCAGTGATTAATCCTCTGAAAGAGAAGTTAGGAAAACTACCCCATTCACAATAACCTCAAAAAAAATAAAATAAAATAAAATACTTGGGAATCAACTTAATAAAAGAGGTGAAAGACCTCTACAATGAAAACTACAGGACACTAAAGAAAGAAATTGAACAAGACCTTAGAAGATGGAAAAATCTCCCATGCTCTTGGATAGGCAGAATAAATATTGTCAAAATGGCCATACTACCCAAAGCGATATATAGATTCAATGCGATTCCAATTAAAATCCCAATGTCATTCCTTATAGAAATAGAAAAGGCAATCATGAAATTCATTTGGAAGAATAAGAGACAAAGAATAGCCAAAGCAATACTTAGCAAGAAGAGTGAAGCAGGGGGCATAACACCACCAGATCTTAAACTATACTACAAAGCTATAGTAACAAAGACAGCATGGTACTGGCACCAAAATAGACATGTAGATCAATGGTACAGAATAGAAGACACAGAGACAAATCCACTTAAATACAATTATCTTATACTAGACAAAAGTGCCAAACATGTACATTGGAGAAAAGATAGCCTGTTCAACAAATGGTGCTGGGAAAACTGGAAATCCATATGCAGCAAAATGAAACTAAACCCCTATCTCTCACTATGCACAAAATTCAACTCAAAGTGGATCAAGGACCTAGGAATTATACCAGAGACCCTACGCCTAATAGAAGAAAAAGTAGACTCCACTATCTTTTCAATGGCAGTAATTATGTGTTCCGTTACCCGCACCATACCTGAGTAATAATAAAACCTGCATTCAAAAATGCCAGTTTCCAGATGTGCAACAGGTTTCCTGAATCAGATAATGGCATCACCAAATGCCCTCCCATAAAAGACATCGTTTGTATAGAGATAACTATAGTGGGGTATGTAGACAGTATGAATTCCAGGCACTTTCTCTGCTAGCTGTTTCTTTGACCTACAGAATGAGCAACAAAATCAGCAGTTTAGTGCCTTAAATTGTATAATTTGAACCCATTTCAAAGCAAATCAGGGACATTTTCTAATACCCAACTCTCCTCCACTAATTGTTGTACAATGTGCTCTGAACTGAGTTGAAGGCACTAATACCCGCAAGAGACCCAGGTGTCCTTCTTGAGTCAATTCCTTCTAAAATTTCTGTCAATTGCTTTGACTTATTGTTATTTGCCAAAACTGTTTTCATTACAATATAGAGTCTAATGAAAGTTCTTCTATGACATGAAAGTGTCCTCTTCAAAATTGAGGTGTTGCTAATGTGATAACATTAAGAGGTAGAGCCTGTTAAGAAATGATTAGAGCCAAGCATGGTGGTGCATGCCTATAATCCCAGCAGCTCGGGAGGCTGAGGCAGCAGGACACAAGTTCAAAGCCAGCCTTGGCAATTTATCCAGGCCCTTAGCAACTTAGCGAGATCCTGTCTCAAAATAAAAAATACAAAGAACTGGGGATGTGGCTCAGTGGTTAAGTGACACTGGGTTCAATCCCTAGTACCAAAAAAAAAAAAAAAACAAACAAACAAAAGGAAGTGATTAGGCCATGAGGCCTTCTCCTTCATGAATGGGATTAGGTACCCTCAAAAGGGGCTTGACAGAGGAAGTTTGTCTTCTTCCTGCCCTTCTGCCACATATAGACATAAGCATTCCCTCTCTCCGGATACTCAGTATTCCAGGTGCCATCTTGGCAGCAGAGAGCAGCCCCAGCTCGGTGCCTTGGCCTTGGTCTTGGACGTCTCAGCTTGGAGAACTGTGAGAAGTAAATTTCTGTTCTTTATTATAAATACCTAGTCTATGTTTTTTTGTTATACAACACAAATAAACTATGACAGGTCCTTAAGAATGTTTTAAATTATTGTTTGGCTTTTCAATGAAATGAGATGCAAATTATCTCAAGGAAAATACTTGATTTTGTATAAATATATTTTATAGGTTTTAAAACTCATTTGAAGAATAAAAACTTAATAGTATTACATAAAGACAAATTCTAACTTTTCTAAATTAATATGATTCAATCCTCAGGTAATTATAAATTAATTTTATAAGGAAAAATTATTTATTGATAAATATGTTAGCAAATGATGTATTATATTTTGTTTTATTTACATAAAATATGTATTAAATTGCAGATTGAAATTGAACAATTTGTCATAGCCTCACAATTGATATAAAAGTTCTTTTATGAATGGATGTTTGGAATTCATTAATTTTGCACTTAAAAAAATATTCTCAATATGGGGGTCTCACTATGTTACCGAGGATAGCTTTGAACTTCTGGGCTTAAATAGACCTCCTGCCTTATTCTCCCAAGTAGCTGGAACTACAGGCACACTACTGTGCCTGGCTAAAAATTATCTTTTAAGTTTTTAAAATAATTTTCCTGTTTTGCCTCTAAGAAATGAAAAAGAAAAGTTTTAAACCACTGTCTACAATCAATTCACAAATAAAGTGTTATGGGTGTCAGGGGTCTTTACTAAATCCAAAACTAAGGTTTTCAGGATCTTTTCTTCCCACATTGTATTTTGAAGTCCCTGGTGCGCTATAGAAAAAAAATTTTATTAGCTCAATAATATTTACTGTTCTGAAAATAATTTTTCAGAATTATTTTTACTTTAATGATCCTTGCTAATCTGTCATTTTGACTCCTTTGTTTCCAATGATTCCAGCTCAAACTAGCAATGCATATGTTAAACCTGTATATCCCTAAAAAGCAAAACAATTTTAAAGCCAAGTCATAATTTTAACCTTTGATTTCCATGTATTGCCATACATTCTCACTGATATTTTCAGGTAATGAGAGCAGTATTTTATTTATTGATTGTCATCATACAACTTTAAATAGATCCCCTAACACCTCAATAATCTTGATCTCTGGGAACACCTTCCTCATGCCCTGTGATCCACCTGCTGGAAAATGCTTCTTAACCAAGCATTTGTAACCTCATACTCTGGCCCTTATATCTGTAGCCACATGTACATTTGCTCCCCAGGTGAGCTTCCAGGTCTCCAGTATACACCTTGATGTATCCTTCAGAGCTTGCACATGTGTGAAATTCCACCACTTTCTACCATGTTTCACCTGTGTGCTCCCTTAAGGTCACCTTTTTATGCCTTCCCCTGCTATTCTAGCTTAAATAAGTATGTATCCTTCTGTGTCTGCCTCTCTTAGACTAGAGTGAGAACACTTAGACAGCCAGTACTGTATCTTGTTTATTTTGTAATATGGTAGTCCCATCTTATCCATGATAGATATTTTCCAAAATTCTCAGTGAATGCCTGAAACCAAAGATAGTACCAGACCCTCTGTATACTATGCTTTTCCCTATACATACCTACCTCTAATAACTTAATTTATAAATTAGGCATAGTAAGATGTTAACAATGATAATAATAAAATAGAACAATTATAACAAAATATTGTAATAAAATTGCCAGCATCACTATTCTTATGCTTTAGGACCATTTTTTAAATAAAATAAGAATTATTTAACACAAGCACTTCAATACTACAGTAGTCAATCAGATAACTAAGATGACTACTGATGAGTTGGTATTATATACAGTGTGAATATACTGGACAAAGGCATGATTTATATCCCTGGCAGGATGAAGTAGAGAAATATGAGATTCCATCATGCTACCCAAAATGGCAGGCAATTTAAAATTTATGGATTTTTTTATTTCCGAAATTTCCCATGTTATATTTCCAAATCATGGTTGACCATCAATAAGTGAAATTGCAAGTGGTGGGGTGTAGGGGATTTCTGTACAGTAGTGAGCCCAGCCAACACCTGACAGCATTGGTACTGTCAGGTACAAATGTATGCCTGTTCAGTGTTTTCAGTTTGCCTTTTGGAAATGGCTGAAGAGATGGGCTTTGGCAGCCATGTTTATGCCAGGAGTCCCTGCCATTTGTACACAGTTGATTATACCAGAGTGACATGTGGCCACATGGAACCAGGCAGCCCATGTCTACATCAAGAATTTGCATAAGAGAGTTGCTCCTGAAGGTGAAGGCCTGTAATCCCAGCAGCTTGAGAGGGTGAAGCAGGAGGATCCAGAGTTAAAAGCCAGCCTCAGCAAAATAGAGGTGCTAAGCAACTCAGTGAAACCTTTCTCTAAATTAAAATTACAAAATAGGGCTGGGGATGTGGTTAATTGGTGAGTGCCCCTGAGTTCAATCACCTGTACCTCCCCCCCCAAAAAAGTGAAGAATTTACATAAGAGACCCAGCCAACATGTTATTGGATACTAGAGTTAAGAGAACCAATAGAATTAGGACCACAGCCATCATCGTTTTAATCCACAACTACCAGGCAACCAGTGTTGTAGAGAAGAGAAACCAAGACCTGCTCAGGGAACCCCACTGCAGAAAGGCCAAAGGAGAAAGCTTGGAGGGTGAAGCACACATTGGATCCTCCAGGGCCCTGAGATTAAGTCAATGTTCTGTTTTGCCCTGTACCTCTTGATGCAGGAAATCTGTGAAACTGAGCTCCACACTTCAAAGTCTAAAGTCTCCATGAAGCATGAAAAAAATTACAGAAATTCCAGCAAATCAGCTCTAAATGCGTTTTATTCTCATTTAAATTTTATTCTCATTTAAATTTTTTATTTGTTCTAATTAGTTATACAGGAGAGTAGAGTGCATTTATGCACTTTCAAAAATTTTTAAAAATATTTTTTATTTTTAGATGGATACAATACCTTTATGTTATTTATATATATATATATGTATATAATATAATGTGTGTGTGTCTAATTCTTGTGTGTCAATCTAATTCTTGATTGAAGTGATCTTTACTTTCTGTATGTTCTCTTTGATTTCTTTTTTCTTTTTCTGTGTGTGTGTGTGGTGCTGCGGATTGAACCCAGCCCCTTATGCATGTGAGGCAAGCACTCTGCCAACTGAGCTACATACCCAGCCCTGATTTCACTCTTTATACTATCCTTTACAGATCAGTTTATGTACATTTTAAGCTCCTTCTCAGAAATTTCTTCTACTGTGTTGTCAGTGAATTGTTATTGGAGCATCTTGGTTTGTTTTGGGCACTCTGTTCCCTTGTTTTTTTCATGTTGGTTGTATGTTTTTGCATCTAGCAGTATGGATCTGAAGCAGTACAGATTCTACCTTATAGACACATATTGTTCTTGAACATTTCCAGTACCTTGCCTTACGGCACCCAGTGTAAACAATCTGTAGCCTAAACCTAATAGCTCCCACTAAGGTATCTACTGCTTTCTCACAATAAAAAGAAATGATGAATTCAATGTCTACAATATAAGCAAAAAATTTGCTAAAAGGGTTTACAATTTCAAATGTTGGATAAAGAGAGAACAAAAGTAGTATAGGACATGATATCCATGAGGGAGGAAGAGAGATGATATAAGTAAAAATCCACAGCAAATGCAGAAGAGGAATTGACAGAGATTGGCTATTGGCTGGAGGAAAAAAAAGGTAGAAAGAGAATCTAGGTAAACATACAAGTGTGAGGAAGAATACATACAAAGGAAAAAAAATTAAAAATATAAGAATACACAACAAAACTGCAAAACACATTAATACATCACCATCCTCCAACAAACTGATGTATGAAAAATACTTGCTTCAATATGGTAGACATGTTAGAGAATAAAAGAATAAAATAAAATAAATCTCAATGGAAAATTGAAAAACTGTCTCTGTCAGGGTTCAAAAGTTTCTCAGCCCTATCTGACTTCTCATGGGATTGCCAGGCCCAGACTGGTCCTCATAGACTCAGTCACTATCCCATGGAGCTGAGCTTCAGATACCCAGGCTCAGCCATGTTGCAGTCCCAAGATCTCAATGTTGCTCCAATTTGCAGAGAGACCACCAGAGATATGCTCACACAAAGGAGCCACCCTGAGAAGCAGCAGCAAGATGGCAGCCACCAGCACTCCCAGCATGAAGACCCCAGGCACAGCCAAACCCATAGGTACTCTGACATTGGACTTCCAGGTCCTGGCCAGCATCACCAGACAGAGGTGGCTATGCCCTGAGGTGGCAGCAAACCTGCTAGCAACTTCGTTCCCCAGGCTCTGGCCCATGTTCCAAAATGGATGTGGCCATGTACAACCAAACCTGGAGTTTCCCTGGCAGCAGACTTCTGGGAGGTTCTGGCAGCGGTAGTGGGGGTGGGGGGAGGCGGTGGCAGCGGCAGTGGCTGTGTCTGCGGGGGCAACAGCACTTGGAGAGAAGACCTCCAGGTGACCTCCAGGCAGTGGCAGTGGCATGGGTTCTAAATGCTTTTGATTAGTTCACCTTGTAACTGACAAGCATGGTTGAGGTATAGCCAATATAGTCTACAGTCACTGGCCGTATGTTTCTGAATAAATGCCTTAAAGTATATTTAGTCTACACAAAATTACACTTCATCTAAATTTCGTTATGATCAATTTGGAATTGAAACTGACTCATCCCACCCCTCCCCTGACCCCCACCTCCCTGTTGTTGGTCCCTAAGTGAATTGAACATTTTGTGCAAATTGAACATTTTGTTCTGTCAAATATCCTGGTGCAATAAGTAGATACAGGTTATAGGTGACTTTATTATCCCCTCTTATAAGAATACACATCTCAGAATATTCCACATTTGCTAATGTAATGATATGCATTTCTTGAAGGAATGGCATATTTTCCTGATGGTGGTGGTTCACTGCCTCGCAAATAACTGTTATGGGTAAGAAAGAACAACATTTGTTTTCCCCTATAACAAGATTATCATTGAAATCCCAGGTAAGACTTCTTGCAGTACTTCTGTGCTCTTCCATGACTTTTTAGTGGCTTTAATAATGCTCTAAAATAGCCTTTGTGTAATCCTACCGGGGAAGCCTCCTTACTTATGACCATAATGGCAACATCCTGTGGCCTCACTGACAGGTGGCAGGTGAGTGGAACACTTCTAGGTTCCTTTCTGATGGATATTGAACTAAAGGTGCTCCTTGCAAAATCTTTATTCTGTTTTCCTCAATCTGATCCCAGGGGGTTGTGAGATCTTTGCCACCAGGGCTTGGGGGAAGTGTGCACAGATAGACAAAGGCCATTGTGGCAAGTGATCTCTTTCTTTGTGTTACATACACTGATACTATAAAGTGCTCTGAGTTCTGTGTAACATGATAACATTGAACAAAAGAGCTGAGGTTTTAGTACCATAAATGTCAAATTTCCTTTGAGAGTTGTTATTGGAACAAATATGAACTACTTCACTGATGAGAAACATTGTGATCTTTTTGTAAAATCTGCATTTTTATTTCAATAACACCTGGCAATCTATCCTAAGGAAATACCAGTAATATGAAACATCAAAGAAATTTCACAAATAAAAATGTTTGGAATAACAATATCAAAAAGTGGGAAAATAGCCGGGGCGCAGTGGCGCAAGCCTGTAATCCCAGCACTTAGGGAGGCTGAGACAGGAGAATCGCGAGTTCAAAGCCAGCCTCAGCAATGGTGAGGCGCTAAGCAACTCAGGTCTCTACATAAAACACAAAATAGGGCTGGGGATGTGGCTCAGTGGTCGAGTGCCCCTGAGTTCAATCCTCAGTATTCCCCCCCAAAAAGTGGGAAAATAAAAGAATGTGTTTGGAGAATTATAGTAGATAATTCAATGATAATTACAATGATATATTATTGAGCCGAAAGAGAAAAACAAATGTGAATATTAATCACACAAAGAAGTATATAAAAATAACATTTGGAAGTAAAGCAACATATTTATTTTATTTTACAAAGAAAATCTACATAGGTGCATAAAAATCAAGAGACCACAAAGAAAGATTGTTTCTCTGCATAGATTTGGTACTTTTTTCTTCTGAAAAGCTTTCAGTTTAAATTATCATCAAACAACTTTGCAATGTTAACTATAAAACGTTAATAATTTCTTTTACATTTACAATCTATCATAGCACAAAAATCTAAATTTCTTTGTGGTCTTTCAATATTTATGCACCTATTTAGATTTTTTTTGATTACATGATAAACTAAATATATTGCTTTACTTCTTATTATTTTCTACATGCTTTTTTGTGTGGCTAATATTTACATTTATTTTTCTTGTTGGGCCAAATAATATATCATTATAATCATCTACTATAAGTCTCTAAACACATTCTTATTTTTCCCATTTTTTGATATTGTTTTTCCCAGTTGGAACACCCCTCTGAAAAATATGCATGTCTGAGCCAGACGCAAACTCACATAATTATATGATTCCATTTCAAAATAGGCTGATCCATAGATACAGAATGCAGATTGATAATTGCCAGGGATAGAGATAGGGGAACATGAGAAGAAACTACTTAATAATAGGTACAGGATTTTATTTTGGAGTGACAGAAATACTTTGGAACTAAATAAGAGTCATGGTTGCACAACACTGTGAAAATACTAAATGCTACTGAATTGTTCATTCAAATGCTCATGCAAAATCACATGGACAACTCACCAACCAGGTTTGCCTAATTTGCAATGCTAGCAAAGAAGCTTGTAAAATCAGTGTTATGAAAGTGAGCTTCAATCTGTGAAATTTGAATCATCAAAACCTGACTGGTGGGCTCAAGAAATACATTTTAATGTCATAAGTAGCCTCACCACCTTGAGGATGAGCTTCAGTGGTTAGGGCATCCCAGGGAGGGTATGGTGTTAACTCATGATAGACTTTGTTTGAACATCCCACCATGGGGCAGGAAACATGATCTGCATCTTTCATTTTATTCTAGCACCTCAGTACAGGCATGCTTAGAAACATGGACCTACACTGTTCCTTAAGAAGGGCATACTATTTTAACCATAATCCAGTGATCAGATAAAATACAGGTTGAATATTCCTGGTCTGAAATGATTTCAGATTTTGGAGTTTTTCAGATTTTTATTTTTTATGTTTTGGGTTTTATTTGTTTGTTTTGGTACTAGGGATTGAACCCAGGGGTACTTAACTACTGAGACACATCTCCAGCCCTTTTTATTTTTTTATTTTGAGACAGGATCTGGCTAAATTGCTGAGAGCATCCTTGAATTACTG
>CM053399.1:107070588-107086207 GCA_028644305.1 Xerus rutilus | reverse complement strand
TATTCCTGGTCTGAAATGATTTCAGATTTTGGAGTTTTTCAGATTTTTATTTTTTATGTTTTGGGTTTTATTTGTTTGTTTTGGTACTAGGGATTGAACCCAGGGGTACTTAACTACTGAGACACATCTCCAGCCCTTTTTATTTTTTTATTTTGAGACAGGATCTGGCTAAATTGCTGAGAGCATCCTTGAATTACTGAGGCTGGCCTGAAATTTGTGATCCTCTTATCTCAGCCTCCCAAGTCTCTGGGATTACAGGCATGAGCCACTATGCCTAGTTTATCAGATTTTGGAATATTTGTGTAGACTATATCATTTGAATATTCCTAATCTCCAAATCCCAAATCTAAAATGATCCAACATCTGAAAACTTCTGAGTGTCCTGCTGGATTAGGGATGCTCAACCTGTGTTTTACTATAAAGAACAGATTAACTCCATCTCCTGTCCCTAAAATTTATTATAATTGGATCCTACTTTTACCACTAACAGAGGATTCAGTGAGGAGCAAATATTTTAGGAGATGAGTCTTCCATTCATCTAAAGCTGTTCAAAGGTCACTTGTATTCATAGCTGTTGGTGAAACCATAATGTTTTAAAACATTAGAAGAAACACAATCAGGTTCAGGGCCTCAATATCGAACAATAAGGGAACATCTATCAATTCAATACAAAAAGTAATATCTGTAAAATTCAAGCTGACATTAGAGCTATTTATTTTTTTTTATATATATATATATATATTTTTATATATATTTTTATCAACCATATTTACTATACCCATTCCCCTTTCCTGCCCCCCACCTCCTCCATGTCGCGTCTAGTGTTTCTCTATTTCCATTAGAGCTATTTATGATATTTCATGTGAAAGGCTCCAAAATGTTAGGACACAGCAGCCACAGCATAGAAAATAGGAACAAAAAGCAAAACCCAAAGGAACTATGGGACTGACTTAGATAGCTCCTATTGACTCATTTATCCTCTGCAGAGGTAAACTGCCAAGAAAAAGCTTTGAGGTTGTACAAAGGTGTTTCAAAGATAGATTTGAACATTTTCTCCCTTATATTAACTCAAAGAGTATTCGCGATCCTGATATTCTTCTCTAGGACATTATGAGTAATAACTTTAGAATTGTCAGTTCTGCAAAATGTCCCTTTTGTGGGAACAGGTCTTTGCCAAGATTTAAACAGTAAGTGTATGCACATTAGGATGAGGTTTTTCACCTTTTGTTCTCAAAAATATGGAAAATGAGGGCGGATCAAATGGGTCTGGTAATACCCCACTTTTCCTTTCAGCGGTTTAATCACACGGGAGGTCTCGCATTTCATCAGGGTGTGAAATGTCTTATATTTCTTCTGGTTTCTTTTTTCTTCTTGCACAATGAATGCAAGTCCAGGAACGTGAATAAGGCCTTTCCCCACCACACACAGGCCCTCTCCCACCCCCTGCCAGCTATCCCTGCTCTGACCTCCGCGGGCCTCCCAGAGGATAGTGCCCCCTTCCTCGACAAGTTCTCGTCCTGCAACCCGCAGCGACTCTCTCCTTTCTGGCCCAGACATCCGCAGGGGCGCGGCGGCCGGGGAAGAGAACGAACTGTAAAACCATCGCCTCCACCAGGTCACCTCCAGCGCCTCCCATCACTTCCACCGCCGCTGAGCTGCCGGGTCAAGGCAGCCCTATCGCACAAGCGCCTTCCCCAACGCGCCGCCCCGAGATCCCCATTTCTATGCACCCTGGAAAGGGTGATTAATTTAAAGTGAGTGGAGTCTGTTTCTTTAAGACAAGCTCATAAATCGTGAAAGATCACCACTTCTTTTCAAAAGCCTCTCCACGGTCCGAGTCTCCCTTCTGGGTCAGTAAAGTCATTGAAGCTTTAACGGCATGCCATGGCAGATTACACGATACAGCTGTCCCAGCACCGTGAAAATTAAGTTATGCCCCGTGTCAGCAAGGGGTTTTTCCCCTTTCTTTTCCCTCCCCTCCCCCATCCCTTCTCTTTTTTTCTCCATTCCTTCCCACCCCTGCTCCTCTCCCTAGGCTCGCTCTTGCTCTCTTGCTCCCTCTCTCCCTCTCCCTCTCCTTCTTCCTACTCCTTGCCTCTCCAAAACCCCCTCTGCCCTTTCACTTTCCCGCTGGGAAGTGCACATCCCAAGAAAGGCAGAAGTTGGCCCACAGGCGGCTGTGCTTTGAGCTCAGCTATTGATACTCAGTAAATGGAGATGATGGGCTTCTCTTTCAGAGAAGAGCTAGCAAAATGGTGCCTTTTGTTCTCGCCCCCCCCCACACACATCTTTTGCTTCCTTCTCTCCCTCTTCTTCCTCCTCCTTCCAGCCCTCCCTCTAGACCTGAGTTGAACCCTCAACCCTCCAAATTGATGCAGCCTGCCAGAACACAAGGTGCATCCTTTCGGAGTGTTCAAATGCCCCCTTCCACCCCACCTTCCTCTCCCAAACACCTCTTTCTTCTCTACAGTCCAGGGTGCTTGGTGGCCACCCGCCCCCACTCAAGATCAGGAGCAGTGATCAAGCCTTAGTTAAACATTAGCATGGCTGCAGCTGCAGTTCTCTCTAGGAGGAAGGAATGAAGAGGGTTCCCTGCAAACTAGTAGAGCATCAACATCATTCATTTATAAGCTTCCCTCTTCAAAAAATTAAAAGGTAATCTAAATAAAGAAATGTGCATGTGTCTTTTTTCATACAATTGACATCTACCCAGAAGATGGGAGAAATGTTTGCAATGTGAGAAATTAAATATTTTTATCTTGCTTCTCCAAGAAGGTAAAGGGGAAGAATCAGCTGGTGATCTTGCAAGAGACTCTGGATGGCATTTCCAATGGCATCCAGGAATTAAAAGATGCTACCATGTAAAGTTGAGAGCAGTTGTCAAAATGGATGGAATAATGACTATACCATAGAGAAAACATAAATGTTTTCCAGAGTCTCACTCAACTGGGTAGAAACACTTAAGGCAATAATATTTTAATATCTATGTCTAATATATTAGATACATGTGTGTATATATATATACTTATTTTTTTAAATTCCTGGATCTTTAGCATGGAAGATGTAGCTCAGGTGGGACCTAGGTGGTGACAAAAGCAGTCAGAGAGGGGTCCTGACAGAAGGGTAGTCCTGAGCTATTGGAAATGGCAATGGACTCAGCCAACCATGAACCCAACCTCTAAAACCATGACCCAAAATAAATGTTTCTTTCTCTAAGTTGTTCTTGTTGGTTATTTTGGTCACAGCAATGAAAACGCTGATGAACACAACAATCTCCAGCACTCCACTAGTCATGGGTTAGTTCATGAAGTGAATTCCCCTGCTCTTCTGAGCTGAGCAGGCAGGTAAGCTGGCAAAGAATTAGAGGAGTTCAGAGCAAAAGTGAAGGCATGTGGCATGAGCTAGAAAAAGAGGGTCCTGTATTGGACAGGACCTCCTTGGAATTGTGCCTTCTTATCTATGGATCCCAAGAGAAGGGCACACTCTACAATTTAAAGATGAGGTTCAGTGACAAGGAGTCCTTTGCTCATAGTTTCTGCCTAGTGAGTCATGAAAGTGGAATTTGAGTTCAGCAAAATTTCTTTCCACTTCAACCAGATCGTGTAACTCAATTCTCTAGCTCCCAATTTGTATCTTGTCTCTTCATCTTTAATTGTTACCCTATTTCTGGTTACCATTTGAGGACAAGGGAAATCAAATACAATTCATTGTCCCTTGATATCTGCAGGAGATTGGTTCCAAGACCTCTGGTGAGTATCAAATCTCTGTAGATGCTCAAGTCTTTTACATAAAATGACATTATTTGCATATAACACAAGTATATCTTCCCATTTACTTTAAATCATCCTTAGGTTACTTATAATATCTAATACAATGTAAATTTTATATAAATAGTTGTTTGTTTTGTTTAGGGGATGATCACAAAAAAAGTCTATATGTTCAGTACAGACGTATTTTTAAAAATATTTTCTATTTTAGGTTGGTTGAATCCATAGATTCAAAAGTATTAATCCATCAAATGAATTAATCCATTGACTGGGTTACAGGTCTGTCTCATAATCTAATCATTTCACCTCAACATTCCTGCATTGTCACCTGAGATTTTGCGGGACACCTCATATCCAAACCATACCACCAGGCAACATGGATTCTAGCAGATCACTAACAAAGACCCAAATGCCTCTACTGGCAATCAGGATGGAATGCTTTCACAGGGAAGGGGACCAGAGGAACATAACAAAGCCTGAGTCAGCTGTGACCCTCTAGGTATCTTGACCTCCTAGTGACTTTTAGAGGACTGGAGTTCATACTGATCAGATTATTCAGAGCTCTTCTCATAATAAAAACCCAAGATATCAAGGCTTGATCTTATGTTTAGAGATACCCTCTTTACTCACTTGCTTTATTCTTCTCCCTATGTTGTTGCTCTTACCTAGCAAATGTCAAAGTTTCATATTCCCAAGCATGTATTTTTCATATAGTACATGCAAACTTCAAACACCAATAAATGTAAAAATATCAAAAACATTTAAAATCTAGCATAAATTTATGTAAGATTAGGAGGATGACACTCGAAGATGTCTAGCTATAAATGCCACAAATAAAAATGGCAGGGCTCCTTCTTAGAGGTAGAGCCTTGATCACATTTTGGGAGTTATAGAGCAAACTCTGGAGGCACACGTTGGTCACATAGATTCTGAATGAATGTAATGCCATCCACCTACTACTATACCCATGAGTTTTGTTCCTAAAAGTAGACAATCCTCTTTTGTGTGCAAAGCACACAACTTAAACAATTACATAATGTTATAATGTGAATTTATAACATAACATACAGTCTCTGTTCTCTTGAAAGTGCCACTAAAAGAAAAGGAAAATAATTTTTCAGAGTAAATCACAGCTATGACAAATTTGATAATTCTTGCCATTTATAAGAAAGTAAAATCAAAGGCAGATTATATCACAAAAATATTTGTTTGATGACAATTAAAACAGAATAAATTTAGACACTTGTCATTTCCATTAATTTATCCTCCACATAAATATTTCAAGCTTATTACAAAATATCTATCATAATCTCAGTCTTCTATTTTTGTTATTCCAGACTAAAAGTCTTAGCTAACCTCAAATTTATTTTCAATAAGTCCTGTTTTCATTATTATTGCTGATCCTTATAGAGAAATATAGCATTTCGTCACTAAAGTAGACCAAATGAATGAATGAATGAATCTTAGTTACAGTAAGATTGGCTTATAAAGAACATTCTTATCCTGATTTTGTTCAAATGCTACTGCTGATATAATTTGATTAGTGTAAAATATGCTGAGTATGTGAGAAGTAGGATGATGGAAAGGGTTTGAGAAATCCTAATCCTGTGGCTTTCCAGACTGCAAGAGTTGGACCCCATCTGGTGTGAATGGATTAAAAAATCTTTTCTCATTTCAAAGGTTTGATCTCAACAAAGGCTCGATTTGATGAAATCAAAGTGGCAGCCTGGATTTGAAAACTATTTAGAGTGGAAGTTCCTGAAGTTCACATGTGAGAGAAGAATTGGCAGAGATATAAATGTGGGGTGACCATGTATTTACATGTGTGTTTCACTGGAGATCTGTTTGTAAAGAAATGAACGATGGCCAAGGAAGGAAGGAAGGAAGGAAAGAGAGAAAGAAAGAAAGCGAAAGAGGGGGAGGGAGGGAGGGAGGCAGGGAAGAATAAGGAGAGGTTAAGATTTAGGTTACTTGTGTAATAGAAGGATGCTTTTATAATTCTTAACTTGGAAGATAAAACAGTACACCTGCTTTTAAATAACAGAGTCTTCTGCAAAAGCCATTTTCCATGTTATCTTCCATACTCTTCTTTAGCCCACCCTCAATACATACTCCCAGACTCTTCCCCTTGATTATGTGCTATCATTATAGACAAATACTCCAAATGGACACAAGAAAGAGAGAAAAAAGGGGAAAAAAGCAAATATGTGCTGCATTAATAGATGACAAATAGAAGTTTCAGAGTGAAGAATGGCCCACTTCTGTGCTCTTTAAGGCCTATATTCTTAAGGATGGCAAACTGTTTTCTTTAGAAAGGAATTAATCTTCCTAGCTTGCTAGGGCCATTACTTGCCTCACTGATAATTTGCACTTATCAATAATTTTCTGTTGTCTATGGGATGATCCAGGAATAGTTGAATATTATCTTCCATTCTTCAACCTACCACTTCCATGGTCAACAGGAATTCTGGGAAATTCTGCTTTTGCCATTAGGCAAAGTCCATGCAGCATTTGGACAGAAAAGATATTGGAGGCAAATCTGGTTCAACAACTTGCATAAATCCTGGGAGGATGCTAGTGGCTAAAAATATGGCAGTGGGGGATATGACACAACAAAACAGAAAGCAGTGGCCCAAATTAGCTATGCCTCTCAGAGTTAGCAAATCAAGTGCTATGGTCACTAAACAGGATTATTTTTAAAATGTAAGAAATCCCCAAGATATAAAACAAGTAATTCTGCATATTTTAAAAACTCTCTTAGACTTTAAATTCACTCAATTCTGTTTTCATCTTAAATATAAAGAGATCATCAAAAGCATTATGCCTCCTACAAATAGGCAATTTAAACTCCACACATGCTTTCCTCTTAGCTGCACTTATAAGCCACTTAGCTCTTCACTTTTCATATTTGCTTCCTCCTACAGCAATTCTATCACCAGGATATGGAAATATCTTTATTTATAAAGCAAATACATTTAAAATTCCTTCCATGAAGATACATTAAGGTACTGACTTAGTTTTCTATTGCTGCTATGACAAATTACCATAAATCTGTGGCTTAAAATGATACAAACATTTCATCTTATAGTTCTGGAGGTTGGAAATGCAAAATGAATCTCATGGGGCCAAAAGCAAGCTTCTTAATAACAGGTATAGAGGATAATTTATTTATCTTTTCCAGTATCTTCATAACAGTTATTGAGGATAATTTATTTATTTTTTCCAGCATCTAGAGACTGCAGGCATTTCTTGGCTTGTGGTTCCCTTCCATTCTTAAAGTCAGCAGTTATGTCACCCCAACTTCTTCCACCTCTCTTTCTCTGATTCTCCTGCCTCCTTATTTCACTTACAAAAACCTTTTCTTTTACATGGAACCCACCTAAATAATTCAAGAGAATCTCCCTCATCTCAATATTTTAACTTAACCACACTATAAAATTCCCTTTTGCCATGTAAGTCATAGGTTTGGGAAGTAAGATATGGATGTCTTTTGGGAGGAAGCAAGAAGTAGTATTTTGTCTATATTAAGGTATGTAAAGCAAAACACACAGCCCAGAAAAAACACTACTCTATCAGTTAGTTTTTAGTATGCTAAATTCATTCTTTATCCTGTTACTTAAATTTAAATTCAGTCCTATCACCTAACTTCTTTCAACTGAAGAAAAGTGGTGATGTCTAACTTTCTACTTAATGAATATCCAAGTAACTTCAGAACAATGCTATGGCTTTCAAGGATTTATTTAGTATGCACATCTGTGATTAACAATAAGCCAACTAAGGAAGTTACCTATGCAGTTACTTCCAAGCTTGGTAAATAAGGACAGCAGGAGTAAAGTAGCTTTACTGAGTAACTCTTTATGCAGATTACCAGAATAAGGAGAATGTCAGTTCTAGGAAACCATTGGTTATTTCAGATATTTGATTGGCTCATCCAATTCTATTTCAAATGTGAAAAATCATATTTCAGAAGTTTAATGAATGGTGGGACTTCCAGAATAGTGGAGTGGAAAACTTTTTAAATGTACTCCTCCATAAAAGCAACAAAAGCATTTTAAAAAATAGTCCAAATCAAAATTTTCATGATTCTGGAAATTAACTAAAAGCTTCACCAATCTACAGAGTATATATTCAAGAAAAACTGCTGAACATTTTTAAGAACAACAGGGTTTGTGGCTTTTTCAACTCAATCTATTCACATTCCTCTCCATTCCAACTCCATAGTAGCTTTGAAAGCCAGCAGCAGATACTGAGAGAAGCCAGGTTTAGAGTCCCAATCCTAGTGCATTGTCACAAGTTGATCTGTCTTGTAGCTTCTTGGAAAAACCACTTTTGCAAGGCTATGTCATCATTTGACCTGGATCTTAATCCATAGGAAAATTCTAGCTCCAAAGCATTTGTTGAAAACAAAAAAGAGGTAATTTATTTAACATTGCAGCTGCCTGAGTCTGCTGTATCACGGAATACAAGAGATTTGCAGAAACCTAAAAGGAAGATCTGTAGAACAGAGGTCACAGGGGGTTTTGAAAAACTCTAACATATTTCTGGAGATTTACAAGATTAGTAAATGTGCAGGGCCCAGTTCATAACAGGGAAAGACCTGAGAGGACCTGATATTCTCATCCCTGGATGTCCTTGCAGCTCTGAACAGACAGGAAGTGAAAACCAAGGTGGAGTTGCAAAATGTTGAGGCACTGAGTGTGTACCCATACATACACTCAGATCTCCTTGGCAAAAGATGAAAGACTCCCTGATCTCAATCATTGGCTGACCATTATGCTAACAGAGAGATTTTGGTGACTGCACATTATAGGAAATATAGATTTTACAGGATTTACCCAAGAAAGTAAGTGCACAATCAGTGTTGTCACAAAGCAAGAAAAACAAACTGTAGGTTGGGATGAGAGTAATCTTATTTTTTGAATTGCAACATTATATTAAATAAAATGTTCACATTTCAGCAGAAAGTTATAAGACATGCAAAAACAGGAAAGTATGATTCCATATTGGGGTGGGGGATAGAAAATAGAATATTTGAAAGACCCAGATTATTTGACTTACTAAAAAAGACTTTAGATCACCTGTTATAAATATAATCAAAGAACTAAAGGAGACTATGTTTAAAGTTAAAGGAATATCAGAAAACAATGACCAACAAAATAAAGAATATTAAAAAAAGAGATAGGAATTATTTTAAAAAGAACCAAATACACAAAGGGGAGGGAAGGAAGAGGAGGGAACATGGGGACAGGAAAGATGGTGGGATGAGATGGACATCATTGCTCTAAGTACATGTATGACTGCACGTATAGTGTGACTCTACATTGCGTACAACCAGAGAAATGAAAAGTTGTGCTCCATTTGTGTACAATGAATCAAAATGAATTCTGCTGTCATGTATACTCAATTAGAATAAATTTTAAAGAAGAATCAAATACAAATTCTTATTTTAAAAAATACAGTAATAGAAATGGAAAATGTACTAGAAGAAGGGACATAAAATATAAACTGGAAGAAACAAGATTGGGGAATTTGACATTATTCAGTTTAATGAACATAAAGAATAAAAAGAATTGGTAAAAATGAAAAGAATCTCATAAATTCCTAACACACCATCAAATATACTGACATATGCATAATAGGTGTACCAGAAGGAAAGTTAGAATAAGGAAGATAGAATATCTAAAGAAATAATAGCCAAAAATGTCTCAAATTTGATGAAAAAAAAGATAAATTTTTGAGAAACTCACATGTCAGAATAAGATTTATCCCAGGAATGAAAGATTCTTTAACATCTGAAAACAAATTATATTGACAGAACAAAGAACAGAAACCACATCACAATAGATGCAGTAAAAAGCATTTGACAAAATCCATCAGCCTTTCATGATAAAAGCACTCAACAAACTAGGAATAGAAGAGAATTCTCTCAACTGAATAGAGGACAACTCTGAAAAACCTAGAGCCTACATTCTACTTAACTTTTATATTCTGAATGTTTTCCCCTAAGATCAGGAACAGGACAAGAATGTCTGTTCTTGCCACTTCAAGTCAACATTGTTTTGGAGATTATAATAAGGGCATTTAGATAAGTAAAATAAGTGAAAGCCATCCAGATGGAAAAAGGATGTAGTAAAACTATTTCTGTTGACAATTGACATAATCTGAAGTGTAGAAAATCCTAAAGAATTTACAAAAAGAGTATTAGAAGCAATAAACAAGTTCAGTGAGGTTCCCAGAATCAAGATTAATGCAAAATAAATAATTGCATTTCTCTTTGGTAGCAATGAATGTTTCAAAAATAAAATTAAGAAAACAGCTGGATAGTGGCACATGCCTGTAATCCCAGCAGCTCAGGAGGCTGAGGCAGGAGGATCCTGAGTTCAAAGATAGTCTCAGCAAAAGCGAAGCACTAAGCAACTCAGTGAGATCTTGTCTCTAAATGAAATACACGAAAGGGCTAGGGATGTGGCTCAGTGGTTGAGTGCCCTTGAGTTCAATCCCTGGTGCCAAAAAAAGAAAAGAAGTAATTCAAGAGCCAAGGGTATAGCACAATTGTATAGCATGTACTTAGTACATGAAAGGCCCTGGGTCCAATCCCCAGTACACACACACACAAAAGAGAAGAAGAGAAGGAGGGGGAGGAAAAGAGGGTGAAGGAAATAAAATAAGAAAAAAGATAAGAACTCAATTTAGAATAGCAACTAAAATGAATTAAAGATCTAAGAATATAAAAACACATTCCATGTTTGTGAATCAGAAGAACTTACTATGTTAAGTTAGGAACATACCTCAAATTAATCTACTGAGTCAATGGCATCCCTATCAAAATACCAACTGACTTGTGTATATGTGTCAAAATTGAGTTGATTTTAAAATTCTGTAGAAATACTAGGAATCCAGAGTGCCAAAAGAGTTATTAAAGAGTAACAAAGTCAGAGACTCATATCTAACATCACAGGATGTTAAAGCTCACTAGCCACTGTAGAAATTAAATCAGAACCACAATGAGATACTACTTTATAATCAGTTGGATGATTAAAATTAAAAAGGTAGAAAATAACAAGTGACAGTGAGGATGAAAAAGGTAAACATTCTAGATCACACTTAGGGAAGTTAAGTGATGTGGCTGCATCGAAAACAAGTTAACAGTTTCCTAAAAATGTTAGTCAGAGTTTCCAAGTTGACATAGCACTTCCACTCCATGTTTTACCCAAGAGATAAAAATGTATGTTCATGCAAAAACTTGTACACAAATGTTCACAGCAGCAGCACTCATAATAGCCAAAAATGGAAACAACACAAATGTACATCAACTGATGAATGAATTAACAAAATGTTATATGATGGAATATTATTTGTTGATAAACAGGAGTGAAATATTGATAAATGGATGAACCTTGAAAACATACCTAAGTTTGAAAGAAGCTGGTCATAAAGCACCAGATATGGCATGATTGCCTTCATATAAAATGTTTGTAATGTCTATAGAGACACAATGTAGATTAGTGTTTCCTTAGGTCTAGAGAGGGAGGGAGTATTGAGGTGATTGGAGAATGACAGCTAGAGGAAAATGAATTTCTTTTGGGGGCAATTAAAAATATTCTAAAATGGGAGAGTAGTAGTGGTTGTGCTAAAAATCACTGAATTGTACACTTTAAATGGATAAATTCATTGTATGTGAACCATATCTCAATAATGTTGCTTTGTTGAGATATAGATAGATATGTTACATATATATAAATTATATATATATAAATTACATATACTTATATATGTAATTTATTTATTAGAAAATATGTGTATTGGGTAAAATACCAGCCAAAGGAGTGGTCTCAGTTTGAGTATCAGCTCAACAGTCAGTCTAACCCAAGATCTTAGGTCAATCACTTTTCTTCTCTCAACCTGTTTTCTTATCTGGAGTTGATACTTCATAGATGCCATTCTCTCAAAGTGTAAACTTTAGACCATTTTAAGGGCCTTGCAGAGTTAATAAAAGAATCCAGTGAGGGGCTGAAGTTGTGGCTCAATGGTAGAGCACTTGCCTAGCATGTGTGAGGCACTGAGTTCGATTCGTAGCACCATACATAAATAGATAGATTGATAGATAGATGGATAGATAGATTGATCAATAAAAGATCCATCAAAAACTAAAAAATAAATATTAAAAAAAATAATCCAGTGAGGTGATTAGGATGGAATCAGGGTTCAGATGGATAGAGCTAGGAACCAGGAAGTGTTTTGGTGTAACTTAGTCAGTAGAGTATCATGGTTAAGTACATGAACTCTAGGACCAGGCAGTCTGCCCATATCCAACTACAGCACTGACTTGGTGTGCGATCAGAACAAGTGACTTCACCTTTATGTGTGTGGTCTCTTCTATAAAATGAGGTCATAGAATTGCTGTCTTCTTAGGGCATTGTGCAAATGAAATCATTTAATTAAACACATTAAGAACTTTTTCAGCTGGGCGTGGTGGCATATGTCTGTAATCCCAGTACTTTGGGAGGCTGAGACAGGAGAATCTCAAGTTCAAAGCTTGTCTCAGTAATAGCGAGGCGCTAAGCAACTCAATGAGACCCTGTCTCTAAGTAAAATATAAAATAGGGCTGGGGATGTGGCTCAGTGATCAAGTACCCCTGAATTCAATCCCTGGTACCAAAAAATAAAAAATAAAGAACTTTTTCAAAAAGACAGTGGACTATGGGGTCAAAGTGAACTTTCTGAGAATCTATGTGCAAATTCTGAATTTGCAAAAAAGAAAGGGAGGAGGCAAGAAGGAAGGAGTAGAAGGAGGTGAAAGGGAAGAAAGAAAAAAGGAGAGGGGGGAAGGAAGGAGGAAAGGATAAATAAGGGAAAGGAAAACAAGTATTTCTCAGGTAGAATGCAGAAATGACACATTTTGGAGATACTGGGTCAGAAAGCTCTTACTTCAAATGGCCATTATTGGAGATGATTTAACAAATTTTGTTAGACCATTTATGATGGTGAGGACTGGCCTCAGAAACTTTGATACCATTTATTAATCAGCTATAGGCATTTTGAGAGGAGGAGGAGATGTCTTTGTCCGTATTCTGGATTATTCCATTTTGTAACGTTGTTATGAATGATGGTGGAAAATATAATAAGGACCTAGTTAAATAGAGTTTTGTTCTATAGTTTTATCTGAAATGTCTCATGTGACTTTGTAAACATGATTTCTGACAAAATCTTGAGCTTACAAAGAGCCCATTTACTCACTGGAACTTTCTGAGCACCTTGATGAGCTCCTGAGGAGGGGGATGGTTTGGACTTGTGGGGCATGAAGGCAAATATCCAAAATGTAGGCATTTGGCTCACTTGCCAGGAAAATAAACTAACCAACACCAATGTAATGTTTCTCCCTGTTGTTTGAAAATTTAACATAATGGAATGAACAAATACTTTTTTTGTCCTCTGAAAAATTTATATTTTCATATTGAACAGGTTCTTTGAGAATTCCATTTGATTTCTCACATTTCAAGGTCTGAGCCAAAATGTTTAGCAAGTGGGCTTTCAACAAAAAGGCCTTTGTTGTGGAGGATATAGCAGTTTGACAAATGCAGCTGTGGCAGATACTTGGGGTGGGTAATGTGATGTGAAATTAAGGAGGACTGGGGACGGGGTGGAATCTAGAGCGAAAGGTTTGAAGTTGGTACTTAAGAGATGCCATTCTCAAACTGTAAACTTCAGATCTTCAGTATTGCAAACTCTAGGGGTGATGATCTTCATTAAGTTCTCTAGGTCATTCCATGTAAGTTTGAGAACCACTGCTTCCAAGAAGAAAAAACAGATCAGACCATGTGTTATTAAATGCACAAGTGACTCAGTGAAAATGACGTTTGGGAAAGGTTTTCCAGATAGGTGGGTTAGCAAAAAGAAAAAAAATGGAGGAAATTGCAAGAATCTAGACTTAATAGGCTGGACGAGGGCAATGACTAGAGAAATAAATGGAAGAGACAAATGCAATATCGATAAGAAAAAAACGCAGAACTTTGGTTGACAGGAAATGTTAAAGACTCCTTCCAAATCTGATCATTTCTGATTTATCTGCCCAGTGCTTGAGGTGTCATTATCTGTCATAATTATCAGTCATAGTGAAGATGGGAAGAGGTTTGTTACAGGAAAAGTGGATGAGCTCAAAGGTTTCTGTTTTGTTTCAAAATCCAGGTGATTGAGCTACACATGCTGTAGATAATTGAACATAAAAAATGTACACAGAGCAAGCCTGGAGCTGTCCACCAGGAGGTGGCAGCTGAAAGAGCTTGAGCAAATGAGATATAGATATATATATAATACAATGCACTGAACCATGACTGCACCTGAGCCACAGTGAAACAACCAACTACAAAGGGTTCCCAGATACCCTCTAATCTCTCATCCAGTTTTTGCTATTACCAAATTTTTTTTTTGTACTTGGAAGTGAATCCAGAGGAAATTTACCACTGAGTAAATTCTCAGTCCTTTTGTTTTGTTTTCATATTCTAATTTTGGATAGGCCTTTGCTAGTTGCTGTGGCTGCCCTTGGACTTATGATCCTCCTTCCTCAGCCTCCTGAGTTGCTGGGATTACAGAAATGTGCCACTGAACCAGGCAACATCTCATGTTTGTATGGTGCATTTAATACAATCAATGAACCAATATGGATATGCTGTTATTAACTAAAGTCTGTAGTTTTTTTTCAGATTTCCTTAGTTTTTAACTATTCTAGTGTGTGGTGTGTGTGTTTGTGTTTGTGTAGCACACGTGTGTGTGTGTGTGTGCTCCAGGAACCCATCCAGGATATGTTACATTTACTTGTCATGTCTCTTTAGGCTTATCTTGTATTTCACAGCTTCTTATAATTTCCTTGTTTTTGATGACTTGCTTTGTTTTTGAGGAGTACTGGTCAAAGTTGTATGCTTTATTTTTTGATGTGGCCAAAAAGAAAGTAATAACAACAAATACTTCCTGAGCATTTCATATATAGTATTTCTGACCATTCACAGCGCTTTCTGACTCTTTTGCATTACTATTGTTGTGCTTTCACAGGTGGAGAAATTGAAACTTTTTAAAAAAATTGCTCATAATACTTCTAACGATCAATTGCAGAAATCAATTTGGAAAAGGATGATTAAGACAGAGATGTATATTTTTAAAATCCATAGATAAATTTCTATATTTCCTCACACCACTTCCTCCAGTGGCTTCCATCTACCCCTACCACCTGGGAGAGCAATTTAAGTTTTTATGAAATGTATTTACACCTTGGAAGTTTGATAGACTGTGTGATTGCCTGTCACATCCCACTAGAGGCTGCTTACCACCTCTCCAAGTAGGTCATTGGGAACACAGGTCATACAGTATGTCACTTCAGAGACCTGGGAAAATGGTCTTGGTGTCACATGCTACAGAGGCGACTGCAGAAAGCAGTTGTCTGGAGGGTGAAGCCACACCTCAACTGCCTTCAATCCAGCCTCACGTTAAGCAGTCACAGTTAAGCCAAATGTCTGACCATTTTTCATCAGTGAGCAGATAATAATTCAAAGGCCTAGGCCAAAGCAACCTTTCTGAATAGATCTTATGAAATCATTTCTCTTTGCAAATCCATAAAAATCAGTTGGGACTGCTTATCAATAGGCAGGCTTAAAGAGAGAGCAGAAGTCGCTGGATTATGATGTGCTTGTTTTAATGAAATTCCTCTCCTGCTGAGATGCTCCCTGCAGATTTTCCATATTTCAGCCTGGGAAAGGTTTGATGCTTTCCTGCCAGTGCCAAGAGTTAATTGAAAACATTTCAGGATAAATTCGGCTCAGAGGCCATGCTTCCAGCCCATCATTATTCTTAGCTATAATAGA
>CM053399.1:107041573-107070488 GCA_028644305.1 Xerus rutilus | reverse complement strand
TCCTTGAAGAAAGGTTAGGATCACTAAGCAAATCAGCAACACATCTCTGACCTGGATGCTGCCTGCTGAAGGGAGCGATTAACACCATCCAGCGTTCAATCTTTCCTAGGATTTCAAGTCTTCTAGCCAGGATCCACAGACAGAACATGCATGAAGGAATGGGTAAGTATTATTATTTCAGAGCAATAGTGTAGTTTTAAATCTCTTAAATGACATTTAAACCACTTGATCATGGTACCTCTCTTTGCTCTCTAAAAATGCTTTGGGGTTTTATATAAGTATATGAGATGTGTTTTTAATATAACTACATACTCATATTATACATAGGGAAGACTGACCCAATTGGATAAGATAGTGAGTTGTAGGAACAGCCAGGATTCTCTGCCCTTGGCTTCCTACTTAGAGTGGAAGATCAGTGAAGGCAGAGATTCATTTAATCACTGTGGTTTTTTTTTTTTCCTCCTGTACTAAAGAGGGTTCTGTACATTTATTCAATGAATGAATACATTTTATGGTTCTTTTAGACTCTTGTCTTCCCTTGGGGATATAAATCCAATTAGAAGTCATTTTTCTCCTTCATTAAACTATAATGGGGTGGTTTTGTGGAATTCTCTAATAAGATCATTTAAACTTAAGATACATAATGAGTACTTTGGGAATGTGAGCTCAGATGTTAGCTAGGGAGATTACTACTTCTATAGTGGGATTTCAGGATTCTCCATAGAACTATACTGCTATGGTTTGAATATGCCCCCCAATATTTATGTTTTGGAAACTTAATCTCCAATGCAATAGTGTTGAGATAAAACTTTAAAGAGGTGATTAGATCATAAGGGCTCTGCCTTCATGAATGGATTGATATCATAATTGTGGGAGTGAGTTAGTTACCATAGAAATGTGTTACTGATAAAAGGATGAGTTTGGTCCCCTGCCATTCTTCGTCCCTTCCCCCTCTCTATCTCATGAATTTTCTCTTGCTCTTTCACCTTCTGACTATGGGATGATGTAGCACAAACGTACTCACCAAATTAGGCCCCTTGATCTTGAGTTTCTTGGCCACCAGAACTGTAAGAAATGAATTTCTTTTCTTTATAAATTATGCAGTCTGTGGTATTCTGTTGCAGTAACACAAAACATACTAAAATAGACACCAAGTAGACTTTGCATGACATCTCATAATTTCTTCAGCTTGTGTCAGTGTTCCTCGAAGTGTAATCAGTAGAGTCTCCCAAGGTGCCTGACAAAAACAAAGATGTTCATACTTGAGCCCTGGGAGGTTCTGAGTCAGTAGGTAAAAGAGTAGAGTACAGAAATTTGCATTTGGGACAAGCTCCCCAGGTAATTGTTATGTACACTAGCATATGGGAAATACTTTATTAACACAGAGGTTTTGACCTCTGTTAAAATAAGTATGGTCTTAAAAGAAACTATTGTCATATGTAATAAGACATTATGTGATGAGGCATTTACTTTAAGAAAAATGAGCTTTCTTTAAAGCAAAGTTTAATAAAAGTCTACACCAAAAATACTAGAATTCACAACAAAGGAAATTGAACATTTAACCACAACCCTGTTACTCCTCTAAATTCAACTTCTTTCTAAATCCCTAATATTAATTTTCTAGAGCTGCTATAACAAAGTACCACAAACTTGGTGGCTGAAACAACAAAATTGCCTTAGGGTCAGGTGGGGGAGTTTTAGCAGATTAGTTCCTTGTATGGGCTGTGAGGAAGCATCTGCCCCATGCCTGTCCTCCAGCTTGCAGAGGTTTGCTGGTCATCTTCAGTGTTCCTTGGCTTGTGGAAGCATCTCATCTTGGTTTTGTCCTCACACTTGTTATTCCTGTGTGCCCATGGGACTTCCATGTGGTCAGAAACAGGTGAGACAGCCTGAGGCTTGCAATTGTCATCTGAAATCAGGAGCAATCTTGTGGGACCGACCTTTCAATGAGTGGAATCTGATGCTACTTCCAGGTATATAGTGTCAAAATTGAACTGAATTAGAAGGACTACTTTCCTAATGTGTGGAGGAAACTCTCACACATCTGGGGTTACAGGAGTACTTTGTATTATGAAAGTATAGAGAAACAAAGTTCATTGTTCCGCTATTCCCAGACAGTGACATCTCAAAATCTCTATGTCCAGGAGCATAGGGGCATCAATAGGGTTGACAAATGAGATTAAGAAATGTGTCTTGGGATTATGCTGACTCAGTGAGCATGCCATCATTTTCACATAGCTCATATAAATATTAATTTGAATGGCTGGGAGAGGGATATTAGAACTGTAGGGGTGGCTGAAAGTGCTGTCTCCTCAGCACACCTTGACTCTGCTGTTCATTACTGTTCAGTGATGATGATGATGGCAATAATAATGATGAGATCATCTCTATAGTATGCAGCACAGTTCCTGGCACATATGAGACACTTAATATTGGTTCAATAAGTAGCTTGACAGGGAGAAGACCTTACTTAAGAACAAATGGGTTTGCTTCCTGGGAGAAATGTTCTCACTGGTGACATCACAAACAAATTAAAGTGAGATGGCATGCCTGGAATGAGTTTAGTTGACAAAAGAATCTACTCTCAAAGATTTGGCTTGACTCTGGAATGTTTTTATATACCCTGAAATGAAAAATGAATATTTAAAATGACACTCAGAAAGAGAAGCTAAATGTAAAAGTAACTCTGAAGAATCCTTACACTTATCACTAATAAAAGCTGCTTTTGCTACCCCTCCCCAATAGACATTGTGTAGATCAGAGGCTGGAGAGGAACTCTGAGAACCAGATATCTTGAGATGATTTTAATCCTAAGACTGGGAAAGTATGGTTTGCAGGTCCAATTATCATAACACCTTTGTATTAGTGAATTTTGCATTAGTATAATAAAAAATCTAAGGCAATTAACTTATGAAGAGCAAAGGTTTATTTTGGCTCATAGTTCTGGAGGCTCTGATCCAGGTTTGGATGGCATCATGGCTTTGGGTCCTTGGCCAGGGCAGCACATCATGGTATAAATGTATTTCAGAGAAAATCTCTTATATCACAATCCAGGAAGCAAAAAGAGAGAGAACAAGAGAGAGGACAAGAGGCTATAGTACCACAGTTCTCTTCAAAGGCATGCCCTGGAAGACCTAAAAACCTCCCATTAGGCCTCACCTCCTAAAGATTCCACTACTTCCCTGAAGCACCCCCTTGGCCTTTTACATATGGACCTTTGTAAGGGATACTCATCCAAATTACAGCAACCTCACATTTGAATGAGCCTCTACAGAACACAGAAAGCAGCACTAGGGATCTAACCCAAAGCTTCAGGCATGCTAGACAAGTGCTCTACCAGTGAGCTACATCCCCAGCAGCACAAGATGAACATGATAGTATGAACTCATGTGGTCCACATCTTAACCCTCTGCTAAAGGTAGGGAGGAGGTCATCATTACTTTTCATCAGTGAGAGTAAAAGCTGTCATTGATTATCTGCTCCACATCCCTGCACATTAAGACATAGCTAAGAGCAGCTTGAACTTCCATTCTTGGTTCTATAGGCTCCCATATCCTAAGAATCCACTAAATTCTCAGGGTATCTTTTTTTTTTTCTTTTCCTAGTCCCCTCTGAATCTAATTTTGTGCTTTCCCTATACTTTTATTCCCCACTCTTCATCTCAGATCTGTGTACCTCCACTTGGCACTAACTCATAGTGAGACAGAGCTTGTATTGTCTGAGACACCACACTCCTTCATTATATACACAATCAAGAGCAGTCAGTGAGGGGAAGTGCTGGGTAGCAGACTCTTATTAGAACTTATAGATAATAGTGAAGGGCACACATGTCAGAATGCAACAAATAATTTAAAGTGAACATTAGATATCCTTCATTATCTGTGAGTCTATTTATGATTTCTGTCACCCAGGTTGTCTCTTGCCATGTTGCTCCATTCTATATTACATTTCTCATTCTCTTCTCTCATTTCTTATTTCTCCACCACGGCTTATGATTCACTTACCAAAAGCACTTGAATTAATCTCTTGTGTTTTTCCATTCAACATTTCCATTCTGGAATCACGCTCCATGTCTCCACCCAGCAACTCATTAAGGTTTTTCCTCTGGTGACTCTTTCTTCCTTAAGAGAAACTTTGGTTCTAGGTAGTAAAATAAGATGTTTTCTTACTTTCTTTCATATTTTTATAACAATTCTTTAAAGTAAATATGATTAAATACTTCTATTTCTTTTTTTTTTTTGGTACTGAGGATTGAACTCAGGGGTACTCGGTACTCGACCACTGAGCCACATCCCCAGCCCTATTTTGTGTTTTACGTAGAGACAAGGTCTCACTGAGTTGCTTAGCACCTCGCCGTTGCTGAGGCTGGCTTTGAACTCACTATCCTCCTGTCTCAGCCTCCCAAAGTGCTAGGATTACAGGCATGTGCCACTGCACCTGGCTTGAATACTTCTATTTCTTTCTCTTCCAAGAAGAAAATGTAATGTTTACTGTTCATTCTAAGTAAGGATGGATTACAAAGAAAAAGTATCAACAGCAAAACAGAGCAAACAATATGTGTGATGTAACATCAACGTGGTGAGGACAGTAGAAAGGGGTAGCCTTCTGAAAAGTCATTGCTTTCCTTAGGAAGAACATATAAAAACTGATTAACTTGAGACATTGATAGAAAGTAATAGTTTTTTTTTTTCTTTATGGGTTAAATTTTAAGATAACATTGGGAAAAAAAGAATGTAATTTATAACTTCAAATATTGGAGGAGGGCAGAGGTACAATAAAACAACAACAAAAAAACAAGATCAGTCCAACAAAAGTAATGAAAGTAGTATTAAAATAAACAAACAAGAAAACATGGTAAATTTAAAACACAAAGTAAAGTGGAAAGAATAAATTGAAACAAACCAGGAAGCCAGTATAAATGTAAATAGACCTAAATCAGTATGAAGTGATAAAGGCTTCAATGGATTAAAAAAGTTTTACTAATCAACCAATCAATCAAAAAAAGACTTGTCTTAATAACTATGTGCTGTTTACAAGAAGATAAGAGGATGAAAATGAAGAGATTTAAGAGGTTCTTCACAAATAGTGTTGAAGGGTGTTTATGATGAAACAACTTATAAAATAGCATGTATTGTACATTTTTATTTCATTTAAATAGTTATCAAAGATTGAAAGATTATATCTAAATATACATAGATTATCTCTAAATATACATAGATTACTATTATAATAATAACATAATTATTATTATAATAACATATAATTATGTTGTTATTATAATAACATAATAATAGTTATTATTATAAGTGATTTTATTCTCTTCTTTTTGACTATCTTCTAAATGTCCAATGTGTGTTATTCTGTAATAAGAAAAAACAAAGTGAAGCTTATTTTTTAAAAAATTGTTTACATTAACAAAATAAAAGCGATTGCAGTAACATAATCATTACACAAAATAAAAGAGTTACAGTTCATATTATTAAAAGATATTTTCTGCCATAAAGATAAAATATCATGTACCTAAATACTATACCTTCAAAATACATACATACAGCCTGATAGAAATAAAAGGAGAAATTGGTACCCACAGTATGGTAGAATACTTTAACATATTTCTCTAATAAAACAACAAAGATGAAGCTATGGGAAAATAAGATAATTAGATTTATATTCTATTATAAGAAAGAACACTGATAAAATCAGAGATTACATGTTGCCTTTTTATGCACTAAAATATGTATAAAATTTTATCATATAGCTATTAATAGCCATAAATGAAGTAGCTTGAAATTGCAAACTGGGACTCAAAATGCAATAAAATGAGAAAAAAACAGCTAGAAATTTGAAAACATAATTTAGATAATTCTGAGGTTATAGAGTTGATAAAAATAGAAAGTATGTACAGTTTGGAAACGAATTATAGTAAGAAAATGACTCATAGAATGTTTTTCTCAAGGAAAAACTCTTATGTGGTTATTTGAATTGTGAAATAAGTTATCCACTTTTCAAAACTGAACACAATTTTCACTTAAAAGAATGACAGGATAGCTATGTTATTCAGATTTGGAAATGGGCAAAAGGTTTATAAATACACACATAATTCAAGGAAAATAACAATTTATTGCCAATAATGAGAAATTTGATACTCATGCAAAAATTAAGAACTTGGTAAACTACACCGTGAGTCTTACATCTTTCCAATAGAGAATTTTAAGATAAGATCAGTGGTGATATTAACAAATGTGACTTAACATCATAAAATAAAATTTATCAATATTTAGATTATCTTCATAACTCAGTGAGAAATATTGTTAAAGACCAAAGCATATTGCTAAATCATACATGGAAAAAATTCATTGAAATGCAAGATAGACTGGTGGATTTTAATGTAGCAAAGTATGAAATGTTCACTAATGTGATTTCAGATTCCACCTTACAATTAACCTTTAAAAATCTACCACATGTTAAGTTTTGCTGTGTATCAAAGAAGAATGGCTACAATTATGTGAGTTTAAGAATATTAAAATACTCTTCTCTTTTCTGACAACATATTTCATTCCAGATTCGTATGTGCACATGCTAAGTTTGTATAAGACATATTGAAACAGATTGAATGTTGAGGCATGTAGAGACTCCACTCCTTTCTGTTCAGCCAGACATTAGTTTTGAAAAAATGTTTAACAGTAATGGTCGCTTTTCATAATTTTGGGAAATAGACTGCTTTTTTAAAAAAATATTTTATTTTTTAGTTGTAGGTGGACAGAATATCTTTATTTTATTTTTATGTGGTGCTGAGGATCGAGCCCAGTGCCTCACATGTGCTAGGTGAGCACACTACCACTGCACCATAACCCCAACCCCAATAGACTGCTTTTTTAAAAAATTATATTGTCTATGTTTACATGTAAAGGATTTAGTATTATTTTAAATTAATTATTAAATGTTTAAAAAATTTATCTGCTTTGATTTCTAATATGATCAAAATGAATATATATATAATCTCTTACATAGTAAAGATGTTAACTTGGCTCACCACCAAAGGTTTACCTTTGCCTTTGGTTCCTGGGAGGTAATCTTTGTCCCTAGGCCTTAGAATGCTGGCTGGCCACACAAGAAAAACCAAAAATACAATTTTTGGGTCACATGGAATCAGTCAACCTGGATAGTGAGATCAACTAATTGGGTAATCAGTCAATTATTATTGACTGTTATTATTAATAACAATAATTATTATTAATAATAACTAATTATTATTGACTGTTATTATTAATAACAATTGTTATTGTTCCCCAATAACAATTCTGATCATGGAAGCTTAGGCAAGCTTCTCTCCTTGGCACTGATCTGTGTGTATTGTCCTACATACTCTGACTCCCGTGGAATGTGAAGCTCTATGAACTTTGTTTCCTTGGCTGATTTTAACATGCATCTTTCCTTGTCATTAATCATAACTATGAGAGTGATAGTTTTCAATGACATCTATGAGTCCTTTCAGCTATTGAATCTGAAGGTGGTTTCTAAATTTATAATAAAGTAGCTTTGGGGATGGTGCTCCCTAAATCTTCACTGCCATGTGAACCAAATCTCAATAATTTTTAAGAGTATAAATTTTCCTGCCATGTGGTGGCACATTCCCAGTTAACTGTGAAGTCTGCAGGGGAGGATAGAAAGCTTGTGGCCAGCCTGGGCAATTTAGCAAGATTATGTCTTTAAAATAACAACAATGACAACAGCAACAAAAACTAAGATAAGGTTTCCTAAGACCAAAAATGTTTAGAAACAATATATTTTCCACCTAGAAAATCAAAGAGAGTCTACTGACAATAACAAGAGCCCATAAAAATTCCTCAAGGTGTTTAGATACTCCATCAGTGTACAAAAACCAGTAGTTTCCTACTAAACACTTAATTCAACAATGAATTAGGCAATGTAATAATGATGATCCAATAGAAACTACAGAGTACCTAGGAATAAATCTAAGAAACATATGAGATCCAAATGAGGGGAAAATATACTATTTATCTAACTGAAAAGATGGAAAGATTCATTATTGTAAAGCTGTCAATTTTCTCCATATTGATCTATAAAGTAAATCTAACCCCTATCAAAGTTTTGACAAAAGCTTTTTTTTTCTTTTTAATTTTTTTTTTTTTTGTATCAGTTATTGAACCCAGGGGCCCTTATTAGAGACAGGGTCTTGCTGAGTTGCTTAGGACCTCAATAAGTTGCTGAGGCTGGGTTTGAATTCACCGTCCTCCTGCCTCAGCCTCTGGAGTCGCTGGAGGACTGCCACTGTGACGCTGTGCCCAGCTCAATAAGTGCTTTTTAAAGAAACTTTTACAAGCTGATTCTGAATCTCTTTGGGAGAGCAAATATTTGCATAATTACATAAAATGTTTTGAAGCAGAAGAAAATGAAGAAATGATCCTATTAGATATCAAATCACATCATAAATCTTTGGTAAGAGAAATAAAAGAGCATTTCAGTTCCTTTCTGGCTTGTTAGCTCTGAATTCTATAAATTCTGAAAATTAAGGCTAGAAATTACCTCTTACATCTCTTTCTGCGAGGCCATCAAAAGACAAGGAACAGAACCCAAAGAAAACCATTATTATGGAAGATTATTTACAAAATGGCTGCCATCATTCTTTCATCGCCAAATAACAACCCTTTGTGATGCAACTTTGCCTCTCTTCTTTGAGTAGGTGGAATCTATTTCTCAACCCTTTGAAGCTGGGCTTGTTCATGTGACTTCCATTAGCCAATGGGACATTAACACATTTGAAGCAAACAGATATTTGTAATAGTGCTTGCACATTGGGTCTTCCCCTCTCTTGTTGCTTTTGGAATCTAGGGACTATGATAATAAACGGAGAGTTGGTGACACATGACCTGGTTGCCCCTCATAGTGCAGCTAGTTGCCAGATGTACAAATGAGGCCACCAAGAACCATTCCTCCCCTACCTTCCCACCCGCTAATTATAGCCAAATGAGCCAAAAAAGGCCAGTGGGAAAATTACCTATCTAAGCCCAGACCAAAGTGCCGATTCATGCAATTGTGATCAAATATATGATTAAAAATTGAAGTCATTAAGTTTTGGGGTGGTCTGTTAAGCAACAGAGGCCAAATAATAAAATCACTAATGTGCTGCCAATATCTTTCATACTGGCAGGTTTTTTCTTTTGTTTTAAAATATTATTGGTTTCAATAGGTTACATTTTGCAAAATTAAAAAATCAGGAGACTGAGCAAAAATTTCATTTGGCAATTTTAATGAAATTTGAGTCTATTTCTAGAGCTTACTGATGATTATTTTAAAATAATATGCAATATGAAATGTTATGATTAACTTAGTCATTATAGGTAATTTTCCTCCCAAAAATATGATAGTACATTTTCATTTTGGCACTTGTCAAGAATCAGGGTATATTTTAACCCCTGAAAGTGCCCATAAGATTTTTGGATTAACCTTTTTATCAAAACTCCACTAGGATAAAACAACTGTACTTTTACATACTTTTTTAATATACTGAAAAATAATGGGATTTTATTTTTCCTGTTGCAAAACACATTTTAAAAAACTCAGAATGATTATCATGTATATGAAAGCTTACATTTTTACAACATGTCCATAAGGCACAAACATGGTTAGAGAAAGGAAAAATAAAATTCTTAGTGAATAGAAATACAGAAAGAAAAAAAGTGTGGTCTTGTTACAAAAGAGAAGAGAGTGAGATTCTAGAAAGCAGGTGTCTAGCATTGAGCCACACTCATGGTTTACTTAACTCAGGCTTTATCTCTTCAGAGTGGCATTTGGCCCACAGAAAGTGCCCAGTAAAACTTGAATGTATGGTTATATGAAAGGATGAAAAATAATCTCTTGAGAGTCTTCTTACCCTAACATTTTAATTTTCACATACCATGTACTTTTTTCAAATGGAACAATTTTACAGTTAGCATTACTTCCACTTCAAAAAAAATATCACTTCATTATGAGAATTAGGGTCTGCTGAGCAAATAAAGGGACAGGAGAGCACATTTCTCTGAAATATAGGTAATGAGGGAGCAGAGACCACAGGTGCTCAATCTAGCTCTCAGTTTCTTAATGGTTCCAAATGTTATTATTTTTTAAAACTTTTAAATTGTGAAAGTAGGACAATATATATTCATTGATGAAATTTGGAAAATATTTTAATTAGCAAAGAAGAGAATAATAATGACCATCCATGGCATTAATTGCTAACATGAGGGTACATGTCCTCTCATAGATAAAAGTCATATGCTGCGTAATGACATTTCAGTCAATGATGGAAGATCTTATCACATGGTGACTTTGTATCCCTGTTGTTAAATGACACATCACTGTAAATTGTTATACAAAATCATTTTAATTTGGCTCAATGTTTCAAATGTTATTGGATCCTTTATTCACACTGCATTTTGAGAATCAATGTGATATAAAAGTTAGGATCTCAATCTTTTGACAAAAACAGGCATAGATTATATATTCACCAACCTACTAACAATGACCATGATCAAGTTATTTAAACATCAGTTCCTTCATTTGTAAAATGTCAATATTAATAAAAATAACAATAATTATTATTCATAAAGTTGTGATTGAATGATGTGATGCATATTATGTGCTCAGCACTGCGTGTAACATTCACTTAATCTTAACTATCATTGGTATCATTACTATTTTTAATGTAATATTGGTGATTTTTATTTTGTTATAATTAATTGATTATAATTTTCATTAATGTTATGATAAAGAATCATCTATAGTTATATTTTCTTAGGAATTCAGTGAAATCATCTTGCTTGTTAAGATTTGTTTATAGTATTGGTCTCTTAAACATTTTAATGTTTAGGGGTTTATGCCCATAAATTTTGTTACTCCTTACTCCTGCTGCTTTTCAGACCCCTCTAACCCTCTGTATTTCCTGCTGGATTTCTTTTCTGGGCACCTTTTCTCTACTCATCTCTCTCTCCCTCCCTCCTCTCTCTCTGGGTAACTCACTCTGAGTTTTAGCGGTGACTACTATCCATGTCTTACTCCTACCCTGAGCTTGAGACTTGTAGCTGATTTCCTGTGGTGTACCACCAACTGGATGTCCCAAAGGTCCTCAAACATCACTTGCCCTTCAACCTTTCTTCCCTTAGGACCAAAAGTGTCATCATCTACCAGTTGTCTGAACTAGAAACCAGGGCAGGCATGTTGACCTCTCAACTCCCTCTACACTCATATTTAAACAATTGTGGTGTCTTGAATCTTTCTTCTTTTTCCCTTGACCCATAAGTCTTTAGGTCAGTCCCTGATCTTTATCAACTGGGACCTGTGGTAGCCTCCCAACTGTTCTCCCATCTTTAATCCTCATCCCTTAAAACCTTCATATACTGTGTTCAAAAAGCTGAACCTCTGGAGCAGTCAGCTGGGAACTCCCAGAGGTTCTTTGTCTTATACTGTGCAGGATAAAGTCCATGCCTTGGCATGATCTTCAAGGCTTCTGTGATTTGGTATTAGCCCTTCTTTCAAGTCTCATTTGTGCTACTTCCTACATTGTACTTTGGTGATAGCAAGTGGTCATATACCTACATATACTACACAATGCCGTTCCATTCTTCCAGGCCTTTGGGCATGCTGTTCTTCTAATGGAAATGTCTAATGGAAATGTCTGCCTCACCTTTCTCTCAGTTAATTTCTATTCCTGTCACCTTCTCCAACAAGCTTTTCTTAAACTCAACTTTGGGCTAAGTCATCCTCTCTTATGCTTGCAGTTGTTATATTTGTTATATTAAAAGTATCAATGCATGTCTATCTACCCATCCTGTCAGCTGGTCCAGAAACAAGGTTGTCACATTTGCATGGTACCACTATGGGTGGCCATCACACATAGTACTCCCTCCATGAATGCCTATGGGACTTTTCTGTATGTCCACCATAACCTACTCAGGATTATAGATATCAATTTTAGTCATCTCAAAAGCTAGCTTCAATGTTTGTTACAGAAAAATGTTCCAAGTAGGTGGAACTCTCTGACAGGTCATATGGGTTAAAACTGAAGGTTGAAATGTACTGTTTTCAGAAAAGAATTATTTACAAGGAAGTCCTCAGATTTCATTGAAATGTTCTTTATTTTGCTGCTCAGTAATAGCTGATCAGGGATGAGATATACATTAAGGTTTGGTTGTAAGCTATGACTCCAGTCTGATATCCAAAAAACTTCAAATATCCTATAGAACTTACAAAATTTAAATATATTTGTAAGGATGCATACTGATATCTAGAGAACACAAGAGTGTTCATGAAGCCTGGAAGCAAATATTATTTTTTATTTTTTGTTAGAGATTGAAGATGTCCTTACCTGTTTGTAGACTTGAAAATGTCTTTGGTTTGCTTAAGGAGAGTATGTCAGAGCTACCTATGATATGTACCAACCCCACTGTGGGTGACTGAGTCTTTGAGGAACTCTCTGAAGTTGAACTCAATCATTACAAAATCTGAAAAATATTATTTTGAAAAAATGCCATGTCAAAAATGTAGACATTTGTTTTTATTAGGAAGCCCACACTTCCAAAATAAGAGTTATCAACACTTTTTGAGTTCCAGCAGCTCCTCTTGCTTCAGTCACATGCATATTACACAGGGTTTGGAGGTAACTCTCCAAAATATTAGCTGAAAGCTTCCTCAGAAAGCAAATCTTTCCCACATCCTTCCCTGCAGTTCCTCTTTAAGAGGTGTCAGCCTGGCTGAAAGAATGAAGTGGCTGCACATTGTTTGGCCTTGCTATTATGTGCTTAACATTTCCATAACAAAAGTGCCACTCGACTTCTCCCCGATTAATGCAGCTCGAGGGCTCTTGTCGTCCTTTAATAAAACATTGTTGAAATCATTTATTTAGAGCCCCTGGTTACTAGTGGGAGAATGACCATCTTTGTGCCAAAATATAGTGTATACAGTCAACTATTTTGTAGTAGATCATTCTGTTATTTAAGAAATTGATTAAATGGATGCCTTAGAAGGTATTTATGCTAATAGCACATTACTTATGTCATTGGATAGTCAAGGGTGAACCTTTTCAACTGTCTTCCAAGGCAATCTCTCAAACAGAATACAGTAGTGTCCAACTTAACTCACAGACAGTGAAACCCACTGGAAACTCAGTCCTCCCATAAGTATTCTGGCCACAGAGCATTTGTAAAATGATGCTCCCCAACAACCTTACTTGGAGTACCTGGGAGAAACCTGGTCAATTGACAAGAGTTTGTGATGTTCCTTGGTGTAAGAGGTCAAAAAACAAAGAATATATGCTTTTCTTTTTCCAGCTTTGAAAAGAGATACATGAAGTTATAATAGAGAGCCTCCACAAGGAATTCCATAAGCTCATGATGCAAACTCAAAGTTTGAAAGTATAGTCATTTTCAATGTGATGTTTGATGTCTCTGAAAGTTTGACTGGCATTTTTTTTTCATCTCTTTTTGTTACTACCTAACACTGCTGGGAAAGTGATATAGGACAAAGAAAGGAAATCTCAATCCCATGGGGATTCTCTGGACTCTCTCATGCAGAGACCTTGGCCTTCTGTCTTCACTCATGCCAACCTCACTGGAGATCTTAAGGTGTACTTCAGATGAGTACATTTAAGAGCCCAGTGGCCCCTTAAATTTGTGGCAGCTGTGGCCAGGAGCTGCTTCCTTCCATGTGAACATTTGTAGGGGCGCTGCCCAAGTACAGAGATGTCCTGCTACTTATTAGGAGAATTTTTTCCCTAGAGCCATTTTTTCCACTTCATGTATGTGTATTGCTAGCATACTTTGCTATATATTGTTAAAGATAAACAGAGACCTTATGCTATGTCCATTGTGATTATATACAAAAGCGTTGCTGTGTGCTCGGGTGAGCAGTGAAGCCTGAACCTCCTTCTATTTACTGTATGGTCACTGTCAGTTCAATGAACTGCCCCCTTGTTCTCGACCATTGTCCCACACTCCCTTAAACATTTGTCACTGAAGTGGCTCCAAAGACAAATAAACTGTCACTGAGAATTCAAACCTGCTAACTGGGGAAATGGGAAAGGCTTTGAGGGCATATGATTTTACATGAAATCCGAAAGGAGTTCCTTTCACTCTAGAAGACTTCTGTGGAAAGTGCTGGGTGGGAGGGGCACGTTTTGAGAATTCTCAAGAAAAGCCAAAGATACCTTCTCTTTCATTAGTGATACTTCCAAGGCATTCTCCATAAGACATTTGAGAGAGCCAAACGTCCAGAATTCCGAAGGGCTCCCTGGAGAGGGTGAGATATCACAGATGTCAACATCTGTAAAAATCTTTTCTGTCTGGAGGCAGATGGCAACATACAGTCCCACAACTAACAGTCCAAGGGACCTTGCAATAGCCTGTTCTGGAATCCACTAGATCTGTAGGGAAGGCAGGGGCTTCCCGGACTCCAGTGTATAATTGTTTAAATTAAAATGGACCACAGATCAGTGTTCACTTTCTTCAAGAAAGAAAGCATAAAGCCTCGTGTCCTCTCTCCCCAAGAGTGAGCTGTGTTGATTTATTCCAGGCAGATGCTTTTGACAGGACCCTGTAAAATCAAGTCGTGAGTTTATTGTAGCAGTTAATTATCAGGTCTTTTCTAGTGCTAATGTCTTTTACTTCTTACTGGGGAAAACTGGGCTTTTTACTGGGACAAAGACTTAACTTTTAGTCAAGAATGTGTTAAAATAACATGAGAAGGAAATGATTTAAATATATTTAAGGGCAAATGCAGGAGCTTTGCGGAGCATTGCTAACTCCTCCTTGTTTTGTAAAGAGAGCTGATTTCATTTACAAGTCTCTTGGAATACTCTTTGTTCTCTTCCCAAAGAAACAACACTCTCAGCTTTGTTTTAACAATATGTTTACTCAACCATTCAGGTGACTGGAGATTCCAACCACACAGAGCTTCCTAGGCTCAAGTCTGATACTACAACTATCTTAGACTTTCTGATGCTATTCATATAGGAATCTTGGGTTTAGGTGCACCACGAAGTGTCTGGAATCCTTCCATAAATGCTGGGAAAAGAGCGAGTAAGAGGCAAAAGAAAACCTTCCAAAGTTGGGGGTGGGAGCTGGTGGAAGGAAGTTGGAAGGGGCATAGCTTTGTTAATTACTTTAGGCAGCAGAGAAATCTGGTTATGTTTTCTCAGTACATGTTAATATCAAATAAAGAGACACCAGATCTTGCTAATCTGTCGACCCCTCAGACAAAGTTTATTTGTGGTGACTTTTAAACTCCTGACTTGCCTTCCAATCACCGCGTTTAAAATGAAAAGCTTTAAATAAACACCCGGAATAGAAGATAAATAAACTTTTTTTTTCCCCCTTGCAAGTGCCTAGCTTGGCGAGGTTCAAGCTCAAATCCCCAGAGGACAGAGCTCTCTCTTTTGTGTTAATGTTTAAAAGATTTTCCAATGCCGGAGTTTATTCTTACTGCAAACATTTCTATTTACAAGGTCAAGTGTATCAGCACTCGACACAGCTTAAGAGTGTAATTATTTATCTAAGGGCGTTTGAGTGTAGATCAGTAGCTCTGGCAGAAACCCAGCCTTCAGCCCACTGCTAAACAACTCCTCACAACAATATTACAAGTTCTGGTAATTATTCCTCTCCTCAATGTGTTTACTTTTATCTGCCTGAATGTTTTGTAACAAAAATTTTGTACTTTCCTTTTTTTTTTTTTTAACCAAAAGTGTGAAAATGACTTTGAAGTATTTGAGTCATGTAGGCTTCTTAGGACCTATTGGTAACAGATGTTATTGGCATGTATGATTGTATGAGAATGTCTAGTAGCCACAGAGGACACTCCTGGGGGTTAGTGGCATAAGAAAGGGGAGTTCTGGGGGGAGAGAGGATCTCAGTGGAACGCAGGGAGGGGGAAATGTGCTGCCTGGGTTATTTTCAAATTATACACTGGAGACAATGTTTTGTGACTTCTTTCCACAAATGCAAAAACCAGTGGAGGCCAGTCACATATCTTTTTAACAGCCTCATTTACAGATGCCCAATTGTTCATTAAATTAAAGGCAGAAACAACGGCCCACATTCCTTGTCATGTACTGTATTTTCAGTTGATGGATTCCCAGTGCCCCCTCCAAACCCCACTTCACCTATTATTGGGTTAACCACAATGTAACTCTGAAAAATAACAACATATTCATTGTTTAAACTCTTTACTGATGCACACATTTTAATAAAACAAATAAAAAATACACAAAGCCATAGTTATTAAAACATAGGACTTTAAAAAATGTCTATAAAAATACAATGTTTAAGGCAGATTGGAAATGTATTTATACATTTCTACAATGTCCATAAATTCTCTTGAAAATAAGAATGTTACTTCAAATCTATAAAATACACTGTACATTTTAAGACTGTTCTAAATAGAGCATACTTCAAAATGGACTGTGGGTTTGGATCCCTGGTGACAAAATGGATTCTATACATTTCTGGGGAGAAAGATGTGACATGGATGAGAATTTAAAACTTTTAATTTCTTTTTAAAAATAAATTATTTCTGAAGCATACAATTTATAAAAATTCTATATACAAAATACAGCAACTGGTAACAAACCCCAGTTTTAATACACTTTATATATGATGTACCAGGGTTTAACGCCCTGATAGGAGCAGAGGCAATATATGGTCTCTGCATATTTGAACATATAATTAATTTCTTGCTTTAAAGAACAAAAATGACGACAAAACAGACATCAAGAAGAGGCTTCACAGATGGCAGTGCAGAGCTTTGTAAAACAAAAAGTTGCATTCTTTAATACCAGAGATCAGCATTTTTTGGACCCTTAATCCTAAGAAATGTGCTAAGAGATCAGAATGGTAGCAATGAGATTAAGGTCAAGGGCTCAAAGTTATCTAAAACTAATTTAGGGGTTTCCCCTAAAGCAATCACTTTCCTCCCAACCCAATGTCACCGAGAATTCTGAGTGCTGATACCAACGAACTAATCGGTAGGTGAGACTTTTCTATTGTTTACTTACGATTACAACGTCCACACTGGCCACAAGCAGTAACAATCGATATTGACACTGTTTTTCTCCCTCACAGAGAAAACACTAATAGCCTCTTTGCAAATATAATTCCTCCTTCAACCCCCGCCCCGCCCATCCGCCACCGCCAGGTCCCTAGAACTTTGTTAAGCCCCCCACGGGTCAGCATCCTCTCTTCCAAGTTCAGGACTCCAGTTTTCTCCCTCCCACGCCCGTTCCCTTCAGGGTATTCTGAACTCAACAGATAGGTTTCTGCAGGGAAGACCAGTTGGTTGTTTCTGGAGCCTGAATGGGATGAGAAAGAAGAGGTCCAAGAAATCATGCTCCGGAGAGGGGACGGAGAAATGCCAAAAGTCATGGTGGGAAGAATGGCAAGGCCGAGTCGATCTGGAAAAAGTTTTGGGAAGTATCCTAGACCGTCTTTCTGTCCCCGGGCCACCGGTGCCCCGGAGCGGGGGCGAGCCGTAAAGCGTGCGCCAGAGCTGGGCGCGAGGCCTAAATGAACCCTCCGAACAGCAGCAGCAAGATGGAGGCAAGCGGCGTCCAGGCGCCTTGGGGCGCCGAGCGGCCACCGCCGCTGCCGCTCCTGCGCCCGGGTCCGTACGGCAGGTCCCCGCGGCCGCCCACAGCAGCAGCGCCGCCGCCCGGGCGCGGCGGGTGCGGGATCCCGTCGTCGTCGTCCAGGGGTTGCTCGCCTCCAGCACCCCCGGGGCGCTGCTCGTCGTCGTAGTCCTCGTCGTAGTAGTCGTCCAGGCCCCCGTCGGAGCCGCTACTGCCAGGGCCATTGCCCAGCTCGGCGCCGAAGCACAGGCGGGCCATGTTCTCCTTGACCGACTCACAGATGGGCCGCTCCAGGCCATCGCACACGCAGTCATTGAGCAATGCCGCCTTGGGCACGGCCAGCATGTCCTCGATGACGGTGCGGCACTCGTCCGTGCAGCGCAGCCCATTGAAGAGCTTACCGCAGTAGGTCAGGTAGCGGTTGAGCGCCAAGTTACAGCGGCTGTCGCGGTCGCAGCGCCGCCGGGCCTCGGTGCAGCCCATGACCCCGCCCGCGCCCGGGCCGCCCGCGCCGCCGCCGCTCGTCCGGGGCAGGCACGGCTCAATGGCGCGCTTGGTGGACTTGCAGTTCTCGTCCTGCGCGCAATCACAGTCCTCCAGCGCGGGCCCGCGGCGCGTGTGGTTGAGCTGAATGAGGGCCGAGATGCAGTGGCTCGGGCAGCGCCAGCGAGACGAGAAGGAAGCGGCCGAGGCTGGGAAAGCGGCTGCGGCAGCCCCCGGCGTGTCGCCCCCGCTGCGCTGCGCCAACACCGGCGCGCACGCCTCGGCGTACTGGTTGTAGGCGTAGCTGCACTCCGGCTCCCCCTGGCACTGCAGCAGCGCCTGCCAGCAGATGAGGCGGCGGCCGTGCGCCAGTCCCGAGCCCCGCGGCGCAGAGCCGAGCAGCTGCAGTAGAGCCATCAGGCACAGCCAGGCGCCCGGCACGGTTCCCCCGCGGGCCCCGCCGCCGCCGCCCAGCAGCGCGGCCACCATCGCGGGCAGCGGCGGCCTCCAGGCGAGGAGGGGAAAGGAGACGAGGCACGGGGAGCAGTGGACGCGGAGCCGGTGGAAAAGTTTGCCCAAGTCCTGCCCACTTCTTGCATGAGTGTCTTCATAAATCCATGCACGCCGCTGGCTGATGCCCTGTTGGTGGCAGAAGGTGAGCTTTTGCTCCGGGTGCGGTGGCTTCCTGGAAATGTTCAGCCGCCAAGATCTGGTCCCGCTCCTCCACCCGATAGCCCTCCGCTCGGCCCACAGCGGTGGCGGGAGGCTCTCACTGCCGCTCTAGGGGGCTGCGGGCCGTGGGCCCGCGGCGAGTTTGCAGGACCGCGCGGTACCGCGAGTGCATTTTGCTCGGCGCTTGCAGATACGTTGTGCGGCCGGCGGCGTCCGAGCCGGCTGCTAGCCCTGCGGCCACCGCGGCTCCTTCCTCTTGAGCTCAGCGCCGCGTCGCCGCTAGCTCTCGCATCGCGCCGCTTCCTGGCTTGGCGTCCGTGAGCTGCCCGCCTTCCCGCGGCCCGGCCGCCCCGCGTCCCCTCCCCCTCCGCCCGCGGCGACCCCGGCCTCAGCCGAGCTTCGGGCAGGTCCTTCTAGCAGGCGTGGGGGAGAACAAGAAACTCGGCGCGGCCGGAGAGCGGCTCCAGGGCTTCCCTTGGCGGCGGCTTCTCGGGTGACTAGGAGCCCGGGGAGCGGATCCGCTGAGCCGGGCTGCGGACTCGTTACCAGCGAGGCTTTAAATACAAAAGTGAGCCGGGAGCCCCCGCGTGGTGCCGCGGTGCCCCTTCATTATGCATGCATGGAAAAGCAAACAAACAAAAACATTAGCAACGCTCCTCCGGCTCTCGGAACTTCGGCCCGCGCGCTCCGAGCCTGCCCGCTTTCTCCTTTCTCCACTCTCTTTCGCCCTTCGCTCGGCCCCCTTTCCCGGCTTTTCGAGATGCTATTGGTCCTGCCTGTTGTTGTTGAAACTTTTTTTTTTTTTTTTTTTTTTTTTACGAGCTGCTGGAGTGGGGTTTCGGAGTGGGGGAGGGAGGGGAGGGTGGTGGGCAGCTCACATTCAGGCATTCAGAGCTTGAAAGGAACGGCTTAGGGAGCTTGACAGAGGCCCAGAGCTCCTCCTACTCTTAAGGAGGCTCGGATATGGAGCCCCAGCTCGCGCACAGAACCAATGGCCAGGCTTAGGGGCAGCTGTTAGCATCCGGCTCAGCCACGGGGCCTTTTTGTTCGGTTCTTTTTACTTTTTTTTTTGGAGGGCAGTTGTATTAATTCTCGCTGATTTTACTCCCCACTCCTCGTCTGTGCCTTCGACTGGGTTAAGAAATCAGTTCATTTTTCAGATTCCCTATCTTTGAGTTCTGGTCATTACGGGGCCGGGGCGGGGAAGAATCTGGATGATTTAATGTGGGGCTTTTGAAACTTAAACGCGCGCAGACACAAATCATGCAAGAAAGACGCACACCCATTTCAGTTAGGGAGATGTTAATCAGAAATTTACAGCCCCCACTCTCCAGCACCAGGTAGCCAAACTGGAAGGTATGGCTCTTGCGCCAGGCAACGTTTTCAAATTGCAAGACAGAAATCCAATCAACCGAATCATTTTCTTAGGAATATGTTTATAACACGCACGGTAATGAAAAAATAATAACAGCATTAATATTTTTCAAGAATGTTGAGCAGTACCATCTGGCCGCAGTCACAACAGAGAGAAAGGAGATAAATCGACACGCAGCAAGGTTTATATTAAAGTGTAAATTTCAGTCCTCATTAGGACTTGGGAAGCTGGTTTAAGCGATGCTGCCCTGCAGCCATCAGTGTTTGCAATCCTGGAGCGGGACTTTACGAGCTACCTTAACTGGGGCGCAACGCAGCCTTCCGCCACCAGAGGCACCGGGCGTCTGCGGCCTGTCAAAAACTGGCGCTTTTTTACTCCCCTTTCCGTGGAGAGACTATCAACTCCATCTGTCACAAAAATTAAGGCTAAATCTCCTCTCCAGAAGCGTAGGGAGGTGGGACTCCAGCGCGCTCAGAGTTGGGCTGCGCCTCTCCCCAGAGTCGAGTGAATGTGAAATGGCAAAGTCAGAGTCAGAGCCACAGCACGATTACTGATTACTTTTATCGGATTGCAGAAAAGCCTCCTGCATATGCGGAGGCTGCAGTAACCCCTAGAGGCGATGGGTCTGCCTTGGGAAGCTGGACCTCTGCAAATCCGCAAACAAAAAACCTTCAAAGGGCCAGGTTGAGCTAAGATGAACCATCTTGCTCTGACTTGAACGGCAGAAAAGACAAAGTATACTTAAAAAATAATAGGAAGGCTGCAACTTCATGATACATCAAAATAACCATATCCCTGGCTGTTTTTTGCTCATGTGTGTTGGGGGATGGGGTGGGGGGTATTAGGACTTGTCATCTTATGCCTGTCCTCTCATACCTGCCAGAAGGGCTTGGACAACTCAGCTCTTCTCTGTGACTTGGATCTCTCATGTATAAGGTTCAAGGCTACATTAGACACTTGATAAGATCCCTTCCATCAGTAAGGATCTATGATCTTAAGGAACAAGTTTAAGGATCAGTCACTTCTTTAAATTACTTATTTAAGTTGTCGAGTTCCTTTAGACTAGTGAGTCTCAAAACAGCCAACATGAGAATTTCTGGAGGCCTTGTTAAAATTCAGATTCCTGGCTTTGAGAGTTTCTGATTGGTAAAACTGGGTCCCCTGAGAATCTGCATTCTTAACAAGTTCTCAGGATACTGCTGCTGCTTGTCTGAGACTATACTTTGAGAATCTCTACCCTAGAGTTTTTAGATTGATAGATTGTAAAATTAGCTACACCAAGGCCTTAACAGAACTCTCAGTGGGATAGGCAGCCCAAGAGCTCTGCATATTCTAGGGACACCACCATGCCGGTCATATTGCACACTTGTGGGACTATCATCTTCCTTTTGGTTGCATTCTTCCCATCCACTCAAAATAGATGATACTTGCTCCTATTTTACACAAAGAACAAAGAATTTTTCTAGACCACAGATTCACATGCATAAGTATGCCATTTCTATGAAAACTGCTTTGCTGTTTTTCCACTCTCTCCTCCAGTTCTCTCCTTGATTCACTCTTCTCAATTCAATCTTCCATTTCACGCCTCAAAGTCACCCATCATGGAAATATTGCTTTGAATGGTCACTTCTCAGTTGTCATCTTGACTTTACAGCAGCCAAAAAAAACTTGGCTTTGGGGACTCAATGCTTTCCTGTTCCCCATTTTACTCCCAGGAGCTCCTCTCTCTAAATTTTCTCCTTAGGTGATCTTATCCAGTGTCTTGGTTTTAACTACATCAACTAATTTGACATTTTCAACCTCAGTGTTTGATCTCTATTTGTATATATTCACTTACTGGTTCAAAGAATATTTTACATTTAGTTTATTTGCTGGTCTTTCTGTGGTAGATAGTCTCCATTGGTCTCTATCAATGTTCTCTCTCCATGTCAGTGCAACTCAAATAAAGAGGAAGTCTTTAGTCTTTTTTTTTTTTTTTTTTTTTTTTGGGTACTAGGGATTGAACTCAGGGGCACTCGACCACTGAGCCACATCCCCAGCCCTATTTTGTGTTTTATGTAGAGACAGGGTCTCACTGAGTTGTTTAGCGCCTCTCCATTGCTGAGGCTGGCTTTGAGCTTGCAATTCTTCTGTCTCAGCCTCCCAAAGTGCTAGGATCAGAGGCGGGCGCCGGCTATTTTTTAGTGTTTTATTTGTTATTTTTAGATACACATGACAGTAGAATGTATTTTGACATATTATACATACATGGAGTGTAACTTATCCTAATTAGGTTCCCATTCTTGTACATGATGAGGAGTTTCACTGGGCGTATATTCATATATGAACATATGATAGTTATGTCTGATTCATTCTACTGTCTTTTCTACTCCCATCCCCCTTTGTCTAATCCAACAAACTTCTATTCTTCTCTCTCACCACTTATTATGTGTTAGCATCAGAGAGAAGATTTGGCCTTTGGTTTTTGGGAGACTGGCTTATTTCACTTAGCACGATAGTCTCCAGTTCCATCCATTTACCAGCAAATGATATACTTTCATTCTTCTTTATGGCTGAGTAATAGTCCATTGTGCACATATACTGCATTTTCTTTATCCATTCATCTCTTATTGGAAATCTAGGTTGGTTCTATAGCTTTGTTGTTGTGAATTGAGCTGCTGGAAACATTGATGTGGCTGCATCACCATAGTGTGCTGATTTTAAGTCCTTTGGAATATACCAAGGAGTAGGATAACTGGGTCAAATGGTGGTTCCATTCCAAATTTTCTAAGGAATCTCCATACTGATTTCCATAGTGGTTGCACCAGTTTGCAGTCCCACCAGCAATGTATGAGTGTATCTTTTCCCCCAACATCCTTGTCAACAGTTATTGTTACTTGTATTATTGATAATTGCCATTTTGACTGGAATGAGGTGGAATCTCAGTGTAGTTTTGACTTGCATTTCTCTAATTGATAGAGAACATTTTTTTCATGTATTTGTTGACTGTTCTTATTTCATGTTCTGTGAAGTGCCTGTTTGGTTCTTTTGCCCATTTATTGATTGGGTTATCTGTTGTTTTGGTGTTAAATTTTTGAGTTCTTTATATGTACTGGAGATTAATGCTCTATCTGAGGTGCAGGTGGCAAAGATTTTCTCTCATTCTGTAGGCTCTCTCTTTATATTCTTGATTGTTTTCTTTGCTGGGAAGAAGCTTTTTAGTTGGATACCCTCCCATTTATTGATTCTTGATTTTACTTCTTTGTGCTTTAAGAGCAGTCTTGTTGAGGAATTTGGTTCCTAAGCTGACATGGTGGAGATTTGAGCCTACTTTTTCTTCTAGTAGGTGCAGAGTCTTTGGTCTAATGCCTAGGTCTCTGATCCACTTTGAACTGAGTTTTTTGCAGAGTGAGATATAGGGTTAAATTTCATTCTACTACATATGGATTTCCACTTATCTCAGCACCATTTTTTGAAGAGGCTATCTTTTCTCCAATATATGTTTTTGGCACCTTTGTCTAGTATGAGATAACTATATGTATGGGTTTGTCTCTGTGTCTTCTTTTCTGTTCTGTTGGTTTTCATGTCTGTTTTGGTGCCAATACCATGCTGTTTTTGTCACTGTAGCTCTGTAGTATAATTTAAAGTCTGGTATTGGAAAGGAGATAGAGTCTTAATTCCCTTCCTCTTCAATCCTGGGCAGGCCTGAGTGATTTTGACCAATAGAATATGGTGAAAGTGACTGACATTTTATAGCTTCCAAGACTAGCCAAATGAAACTTTGCAGCTTCTACCTCACCTCTTGGGATGCTTTCTCTGGAGAAGCTGTTATGGTTTGGATGTGAGATGTCCCCTAAAAGCTCATGTGTGATACAATGCAGGAAGGTTCAAAGGAGAAATGATTGGGTTGTAAGACTCTTAACCCAATCAGTCAATTAATTCCTGATGGGATTAATTGTAGTGGTAGGGTGTGACTGGAGGAGGTAGAAATCGGGGCATGGCTATCGGGTATATATTTTGTATTTGGAAAGTGGAGTCTGTCTCTCTCTCTGCTTCTTGATCACCATGATGTGAGTTGCTTCCCTCTGCCACCCTCTCCTGACATGATGTTCAGCCTTACCTCAAGGCCTGAGGAAAGAAGCCAGCCTTCTATGACTAAGACCTCTGAAACCATTTTCTCCTCTATAGTTGGTGTGTTCAGATCCTTTAGTCACAGCAGCAAAAAAAGTTGACTAAAACAGAAGCCAATCCCCTTGGCTTGTTGTGAGGAAGTCCAAGCTTTCCATTTTTAGAGGTTACATCAAAGAGGGATAAGGAGCCTGGCTAGCTTCCAGCTGTTTCAGCCATGTGAATACAGAATATACCAGATGTGTAAATAAAGACATGCCCTGGATTCCAGCCCAGTCCAACCTTCAGCTAACTCCAGCTCCATCTGTCACTTTACTGAAAGCACATGAGAGAAATCCCAAGCCAGGGTCTGGACCAGGTGAGGCAAATGTGAAAACTTTAAAAAGCGACTTACTGTCATAATAGTATAGTGGTTGGCAAAGACCCTAAGAATGAGTATGCTATAGTTTGGATCTGGAATGTCCCCCAAAGGCTCATGTGTTGAACACTTGGGCCCCAGTGTAACAATGTTCAGAGGTGCGGTTTTTGGGAAGTGATTGGATCATGAAGGTGCTGATCTTATCAATGAACTAACCCATTGATGAGTTCATAGTTGAATGGGTTATTAGGAGTTAGAGGAAGTAGGACACTGAAGACATATCTTTAAAGAGTATATTTTGTCTTGGTACACCCACCCGCAAAGGGGAAAGCATGAGCCTAATCCCCCTCTTTTTCAATAATATGCCCACTCCAGTTATATTGCACTTGAATTCTTCTCTAGAGAACAAGAAATGTGTTTTTAGGAAAAAACACAAAGACATATTTCTGTTTAAATAATCCTGATAGTGGTTGCCAAACTTTCAGATTTCATAAACCAGTTCATTTTCAAAAGGGAAAAAAAATGGAATTATCTTTGAAAAAAAGATACTATTTATTTTTTCCAGTATTGGCAAACAAACATTAAATAAACCTCTTTCTGTATCTATTAATTAATAATGTTCTATTAATTTAAGGAGATGTAAAATCCCTAAGGCAAGAAAGAAATAACCAGGAAATAAAGGCCTTTATATTGAATAAATTTAAATATTTAAGTAATTTACTACATTGTCCTAATTTGTTCTCATTTCAACTTAAACTTCCACACAGGGAATAATTCAGAAATTTTTACATTTCATGATAGCATTTTGGAGTCTGAAGTGATCATCCATGTTGCTGTAAATGAGGCTGACCAAATTACTACTCCACTTCTTTAGGGAAACACTAAAGGCCATTACTATAGTTATAAGATATAACTTATAGGAAAGTTATAAAATTGGTTAGGAAAACCAATTTTAAATATGTAACCCCTTCTATTTCTTCCTGTGCTTCTAAACATAAACATACATGGGCATATACATGTGTGCACTCACATGCATTGCATATATCACATGTGCACACATGCAGACACATATGCCTACTCATATGCATGCACAAATAGGTATACACACATGTGTGCATACTCATACATGTGTTTATGTGCACACAAACTCAAATTTCTCTGAGCATTCTTCTTGGCACCTTCATCCTACCCTTTATTTGTTTATCTGGTATATTGGCCTTTTAATCAGAAAAATGTTTTTTGTCCCTAGCTAAGAGATTATGGGAGAGAATCTCCCTTTTAACCCCCTGCTCCTAGATAGTGCATATGTTTGTAATGTCAGTTAGCATCTAACTTCCCAGAATTGCCTTGTGTGCAGTTGGTCTCATGATCAGATTAACCATGGCCTTGTGATTGGCCATTTGGAGTGCCACCAGTCCAGATGCAGACACTTGAATCCTGAGAGACCTCCAATGTTTCAGAATAATAGCACGTTAACATCAAGAGGAATTTATTCTATAGATCTAAGTTCAGGAAATGGAGCCATGTAATCTTATACACTAGTAAAGGAAAAAATATATGATCTTATCAAATAATAAAGGGAAAATGTGATAAAATCAGCAGTCATTTCCCATAAAAAATTTCAGGTAAATAAGAAATAGGTAGAAAATTGTATAATATCAAATATACCAACCAGGAACCAATAGCAAATGTTTTATTTCAAAATGCTAGAGCCTTTTGAATTAGAATGAGAAAAAGGATAGTCAATATCATTATTAACTTTTTTAGAAGTTTTAACAAATGCAATAATATAAAAAATTTCAATGATATATATAAAAGTTATACAAGAAAATGTGTAACTATTACTTTCAGTAAACATGACCAACATTACTAGTTCTTGTCAATATTTCTGGTTTTCGTTTTCTTGCCACAAAGCAGGCTCTACTTCTCCACTGCCTTTGTTGTTGGGCAAGACTATATGAAAAGTTTCAGCCAACAAACTGGTTGAAAATGTCAACCATCACCTTTAAGACAAAGTATTTTATTGCTGGTGTTAATATTCTCCAGTGCTTTCTTCCCCTGCTTGCTGAAACTAGAAGTCTCCTTTAGTCATGAAGATGCCACAAAGTAGCCCATAATGCTGCTATAGTTTGGATCTGCAAGTTTTCTGAGGTTTCATGTTTTAAAGGCTCATTCCAAGATGGTGCTATTGGGAAATGGCAGAACTTGTGGGAAGTGAGGCCTACTGGGTGGTCCGTAGGTCATGGGGGGCATGACCTTGAAGGAAAAGTGAGACTCTAGCCCCTTCCTCTTTCTTTCATTGCTTCCTGACCATCCAGGTGAGCAGTTTTGCTCTACTTCATGCTACCTCCCTGATGTACCATCATCACTAGCTCAAAGCAATGGTGTCAATCAGGGGCTGAAAACTACAAAAGTGTGAGCCCAAATAAGTCTGTTTTAAATTGATTTTTTGAGTTATTTGTTATAGTAATGGAAGGATGACTAACACAAATTCAACATTTGGAGAAAAGCTGTCCTGGGCTTATAGCAGTTTTTGTGTGGGTGAAAAACAGATTTCTGTTGTGATAATCTCTGATATTTTGAAGCTAATTGTTGTTAGGACAGCATAACTTTATCCCTAACTGAAATAGTTAATTTCTAAGTATGACTGCATGCTTAGAAAACCCATGAAGCACTTAATAAAATATTGCTAGATTTAATGTGAAAATTTGGTAAAATGCTTACGTACTAGAGGAATATACAAACAACTTTTCTGAACTCTAGACAAAAGCATAAAGAAATAAAATTTGGATAAACTTTTCTTGTAAAATTGGGACAAAAAGGTGTAAGTTAATTGGAAATAAAATCTTAAAAGAAAGACTTTGGATGTATATAAATAAAGTTATTAAAACCTTAAGAATACCTGAATGTGTAGAAAATTAATAAAACGTTAACTTTCCCAAATATAAAATTAATGTAATACAATCCTAAAGTCTCAACAAGGATGAAATTATATTAAACTTTATATGACAAAAATTAGTGGATTAAAATACTTAAGAAAAATTAAAAAACAAAATTTGAAGTATCAGAACACATGATGTAGTATTAATAATTAAGTTAATATGGAATCAATTAAACCATAACTTTTGTTACATATTAAGTTCACAAGAAGAGTTTATTCAGTAAGAAAAGTATGACCTTTTAAGTAATTGATGCTAATTATCCATTTATAAGAAAAATTTTAAAAATGTATTCTAGATAAAAATTTAAATATAAAAAGTCAAAGAATAAAAATCAAATAAGAAATCCAGAGTTCTGCTCCAGAGTTCCTAAGACCAGCAGGAGCCCCAGAGGGTCCAAATCTGCCCTCAGGAAACTCCACAGGTATCCAGCCAAAGAGAGACCAGGACTGCTAGCCACTACCATGGGGGAGCCCAAACTCAGGGTAAGAGTTACTCCAGAGACCCCAGCGTGAGGCAGCCCCACCCAAATGTGACCTGGGCCCGCCTCTGTTCTCCAAAGTTCCTGCAGACTGGCAAGAGTTGCTCCAGAGACACCAGCACAAGGCAACCCCACCCAAGGGTGGCCTGGGCCCACCTCAGTTCCACTCTAGAGTTCCTGCAGTTGGCAGGAGCCACAGAGGGCCCAAATCCACCCTCAGGATACTCCACGGGTGTCCAGCCAAAGGGAGACCAGGGACTGCTAGCTGCTAGCCACTGGAGATCCCAAACTCAGGGTAAGAGTTGCTCCAGAGACCCCAGTGCCAGGCAGCCTGTGCAACTGCGGCCTGGGCCTGCCTTAGTTCCACTCTAGAGTTCCTGCGGACCAGCCGGAGCCACAGAGGGCCCAAATCCACCTTCAGGAAACTCCACGGGTGTCCAACCAAGGGTTGACCAGAGAATGATAGCTACCAGCCACAGAGGAAGGCAAACCCAGGGTAAGAGTTGCCTGCAGAGATCCCAGCGTGAAGAGACCCCACCCAAGTGCGCTCTGGGCCCACCTCAGTTCGGCTCCCGAGTTCCTGTGGTCAGGAGAAACAGAAGGTCCAAAACCACCCTTAGGGAATGCCATTAAGAAGGTCATTTCATACTTCTTAAGGGAATCATACATCAACAAGACATAACAATCATAAATATCTATGCCCCAAATAATGGGGCTTCTACGTATATCAAACAAATCTTTATCAAATACAAGAATCAAATAGACCACAACACAGTAATACTTGGAGACTTTAACATATCTCACCATTGGATAGATCTTCCAAACAAAAACTTAATAAAGAAACCATAGATCTCAATGAAACTATCCATAATTTAGACTTAACAGA
>CM053399.1:106909671-107041073 GCA_028644305.1 Xerus rutilus | reverse complement strand
AAAAAAAAAAAAAAAAGAACTTCCATAAGATTCTCAAATCCTTGAAAAGCATCTGGGGAAAGCACACACGATGGGATAAAAGCATCCCTTTAAAGCTGGTCAGCCACTTTTCTGCCAAAGGCTTGTCAAAATTCCTCAAGAAGAAGGAAAAAAGGTGGGCGGGGAGAGACAAGTGCATATATACATTTTTAAAGTAGCTAGCAACCAAGACAACACCAATTATTTAACCACAGTAAAGAAACCAGCAGCCAAACCACACCTATTATTTAACCGCGTATTCAAGTGCTGAACACAGGCATAGCCAGCCACATTAATTTAATATAAATATCCCCAATAACCAACCCACATGGAGACAAGAGCTGCAGTAGAGGACAGCTCCTCACCTTTCCTTGTCTTGGTTCCAGATGTCTGGAGCTTACAAACTGGCTCCAATCCAACTAATATTTTCTTCAACTTTTGCTTTTGTGCTCTAAAAGCAATTCGTTCTTTCTCTACTTCGGCAGTCTCATGTGAGCACACATACTGAGGCATTTCATTTGTTGAATTCTGTTCTTTGCCTTTTTATTTCCACCTTTTCTTTTTATTTCAATCTTCTCCCCTTCTTCCCCCTAATGCTTTCTTTCCAGCACAATTGATTCCTACTTCTGTGACTTTCACTAATCATTATATGTAAAGTTTATTCTTAGGAGGTGTTTATTGGGAAAACAGGAACTTTCTTCTTTGCTGTTTGCAATGAAGTAATCCACAACAGCCTAAAATTTTCTATAAAATATTCTTTTACTGAGAAATATTAGGTTCATAGATCTGATGAGCCCAGATGTTCATGTTTGAAAATCATGGCTGCATTCCTACTGGTCACAGGTTTTGGCATCAGACTCAAGGCTAGCCAATCCATTGAGTGTCTAGTGTCCTTTTGGAATCTGACCCAGAGACTGGATTGAAATGTGTCATATATTGGGGGCTGTCTGATAGGATGAGCCATATGCTGTGAAGCAAGCATGGCCACAAAGAGAAACAAAAACAACTGAAGAAAACCCTGTGGGATACAGAAGTTAAGACTGAAGCAACTGGTAACTGTACTTCCCTGAAGGAAGGAGAGAGGTGTCTACTTCCTATTCATGGTTTAATTTTATTTTCCATGAGTCCAGTCTCTATTTTGGTTGCTAAACCTGTGAAATAGTTGTATTATCACATTAATGTGTGTGTGTCAGTAAATATAGGGCAACAACAGGCCCTAAGATCATTTGTATGGTAATCCTTTATCCCTCTTTTCCCTCAATGCCCATCTTTTCTCTGGATAGAGAATCAGTTTCAAGAAGATGCTTCTGAACAAAATATTTCTCTTATATTTTATGTAGGGAAGTCTCTTAAACACAATATAACAAGCTTAATGAGACCTTGAGATTTGTGGAAATGAGGCATGGAGCTTCTACATATAAAATGTCCATGGTGCCATTTATGTCAAATCAGCTCATGCCATACCCTGTCAATGGCAAAGCATGATGGTGTTGGCCCAGGCTGCTTCATAACCCATTGTGTTCGGAGTATTTAATGCCCTATTATGACTCTTGAATTCAAATCTGACCAAGTTTTGGGAGTGGAAAATTAGTAGTGCTCTTGAGGGAGGTTAAGTTAGAGATGTTCTTTAAACAACCATAAAATACATAGATCTGAAGATTAGAGAAAGATTGAAATTGAAAATATTTTTAAAAGCCCAGTGAAAAGAAGGAGATGATCAGTCATGACCAATGCTGAAAGGTCAAATAAGATGAGAAATGAGAAGTGATCATTGGGTAGAGTAAGATTTTGGTCATTAGTAACTTCAGTGAGTAAAAATGATGAGATAATATCTAATTATAGTGAATTGAGGTGAGAACACAAGGGGAGAATGAAAAAAAATAAGTAAAGCAACAATTTCAAGGACATTTCATAGAAATGAGATAATTATTTACTGAGAATTTCCCCAGGGCAGTCCATCATCGGCACAAGTGTTTGAGAACATTTAGAGTTTGAATCCCAGTCTCCCTGTGGACTAATAGGATGGCATTAAGTTCATTAAACTCACTTGGACTCAAGTTTCTTAACCTGTGGAATGGAGTTCAGATCATGAAATTGTTAAGTAAAGTGTTAGGCTTCTAGCATCATAAGCATATTGGCTAAGTTAAATGAAACCATAGAAAAATGATTTGATTAATACTTAATATCTGTGAACACATGAGGAGTCACAGGCACTTCTCAGCTAAGCTAAGGCAAGAAGACTCCTTACCACACCATAGTATCACTGTATCTTGCATTATACTCTCTGGATTGATTCATACACACAGACCCCTAGGTTCCTCTCAGACCTACAGAAGACTCTGTGTAGTAGGATCAGGGAATTTGCATTTAGTACTGTCTTGTTACTTTTTCTGCACACTGAAATGTGAGGACTCTTGCTAAGGAAATATGGATGCTTTGGGAAGTTTCTGAGCAGATGGGTGACAAGATATTTGTTAGGACTGGTGGGAGGGAGGAAATGCAGGAGTACTGATTAGAATGAGGTTGCAATCAAACAAAGTGAAGAGTGCTATGCCAGGAGGGATCAGGGCAAACAGAAAGAAAGGCAGGTGACAAGAAGATTGTTTTCAAGGCAAAGTCAACAGCATTTAGTAACTGATCAGAAATAATTAAGGAAGGGGAAGAGATAACTCCTGGGTTTTGAGGCAGGCTGCTGCCCTTGTTCCCAGGCTCATTTCTTTGCCTTGTTAACATACCATATTGAAGGCCAGTAGTCAGTGTCAATGTAGTATGTCAAAAGCACAAGCCTGAATTTTAGTGTCCCTCTGTCTTCCCCATCTTAGCAAAGACACGGTCACTTTTTTTTTTTTTAATTTATACCAAAGATTGAGCCCTGGAGTGCTTAACCACTAACCCACATTATCAGTCTTTTTTATTTTTTATTTTGAGACAGGGTCTCTCCAAGTTGCTTAGGGTCTCACTAAGTTGTTAAGGCTGGCTTTGAATTTGCCATCTTCCTACCTCAGCTTCCCAAGTTGCTGGGATTACAGGGGTGTGCCACTATGCCTGGTGACAACTCCACTCTTATGGTTTCTTAGACTATGCTCTGAGGTAATTCTTTACTTCTTCATTCCTCTTACAGTCCTATAAGCAATATTCAGCTTTACTTTCAAAACTGATAAACAATCTTTCCATTTTTCATCTCTACACTGCCAATTCTGGCTCAATCCAACATTGTTGTCAGCCTAAACTGTGATGGTAGCCTCTTATCTGTTTCCTGCCCCTCTCTTTGCTCCTCATAGTCTATTCAAATCATGTCATCTCTCTGCTCAAATCCCTTTGATGATTCCTCAAATCATTCCAAGTAAAAGCCAAAGTTATTGTAGTAGTCCACAAGGCCTTACAGGATCTGGCCCTCTCACCCTGACCCCATGTCTTATCACTGGCCTGTGAGCATTGCTTCAGATATTTAAGCTGCCATACTGTTACCACCTCCAAACTCTGGCTTTATGCTTTTGCTATTTCCCAATATTCATGGAACTAAACTCCTCCCACAGCTTTCCTTCTCCATCAGGGCTTTGGAGTGTTCAATGCACTTGGCCTGAATGCTAGTTTTCCAGAAATCTACATGATGGACTATTGTTGTTATTATTGAAATTAAGTCACTGTCACATCTTCCAAGAGTCCTTTCATGATCACCCTGCATGGAATAACATGTTCAAGCAACTAGTTGTGATTGACTTGTCACACTTAATTTTTAAATTAGTCCACATCACTTGCTATACTATATATCTATTTTTCTATTACTTGACTTGCAGGTAACAGATCCTGGGCTAGATCTCTTGAATCCTCAATAGAGACTGGCACAGAATAAACTCTCAAAAAGCATTTGTTGTACAAATTTGCAAGATGAGTTTTGAGGTAACAAAGATACAGGTGAAGAACATGGGCTTTTAAGCCTGGTGTATTGGATTCATATCTTGCCTTTGCCTCTTACTCAATATTTGATCCTGTAAAAGTTATTTTGCATCTTCATGCCTCCATTGCCCTATCTGTAGAATGTAGGTAATAATAAGAGCAATTGCTTAGCATGGTAGCTTGAAATCAGATATGTTGGAGCCCTGGGAAGAGCAAAGCCCTCTATAAAAGCAAGGGAGAGCTACACTATAATTGTTCTGAGTGGAATCCTAGAGTCAGATTTTGCACAATTTTTTGTTCTTCCCTGAACCTAGCAACAGTGCAATGCCCAGAGTAGACACTCCACAAACGTTTGCCTCACTGATTTGATGAATGCATTTGTGTTCATTGTCTCATATAAACTTTTTGGAAAACATTGCTTTATTTAATATTTTCTCCATTTTTTTTGCCTTGAAAATTTGTAGTATTTGTTGAAAAGTTGATTGGTCCTCTCATAAAAATGTTGATGGATGTTTATGGATTACATGGCTAATATTGTTAAGAATGTACAGCACAGTGTAAACATGGAACTCTTGCACAATCCTTTCCTAGACTTGTACTTTTTTGAACTGAGTTCAAATCTAAACTGAGCAAGGCCACACAGGGCGTTAAAGTGAAAAATGTCTGGTTGGAATGTACTGAAGCCCCTTGACTGTGGGAGATGGGCAGTGGTGGAGATAATTTTTAAAGAACCTGCTTTTTATTTCTGGTCACCTGGCAAGCCAATCTAAGAAAACATACCACACAAATGTGATTTTCAAGCCACACACATTGTCTAGATAACTTCAAACATCCCATAGTGTTTTGGAAATTATTTGCTGAATATGTCAACATACTCCCTGAAAGAAAAGCAATTGCCTAGTTTTTGAATTCTTCTCATGCAGATTTCTCAAATTTTGAAAAAACAAAATCCTTAAAATAATTACTTGGATATGTATCATATTTTTAAAAAATGGACTATTGAATGCTTTACTACAAATCACTAAATGTGTCTAATTTCATTGTGAGCAATCCATGTGTATAAGATAGTACATAGAGTAGAAGGAAAAAACAGTAGAAGCAGCAGAGAAATTAAAGAAAAAGAATGGGAGGAGAGAAATATATAGATTTAAGAACTAGAAAATGCTGCATAAGTAAATATTAATCCCATTTTAAACTCATCATCTCCAAATTTTACAACAGTGAATATTAATGCTTCAAGGTCATTTAAAAACAGTAAGGTGAACTTACATGTTTAAAGTTAAAAGGATTAGTTTTTCTCAAAAACAGTGAAGTCAAGGGTAACAGCATTGCTAATTATTTCCTATTTATTGACCCAGTTTTGCAGGATCTGCTAACTTTATGAATCAGAAACAGCAGCTGAGAGTGTGAGAAACATAATTGTGAGTGTCATTTGCCAAATAGACTGGGAAATATTTTTGTCTCAAGCAAAAACAAAAAATAATAAAATTTAAAAATTTAAAAAAACACATGCATTAAACATACATGTGCAACTGATTTTCCTATTTACCCTGTGATTTTGTTTTAATGGTTGGCCTGATAGTTCATCTAGCAAAACTCTCTTCTTCATGGATTAGCATTATTTTAATGATTAGTCTTTAATGAGCATCCACACTTACAGGAGGTGTCACTGTTTGAATGCATATTTTTGAGTGTATTAGGTTATGTACCACGCCTTAATCCTAACCTCATTCTTCCCATTTTACAGATGAAAGGCTTGAAATGCCCAGTGCCAATAGTTAGGATTTGGAGCTCCATCTGCCTGCCTCCAAAGTCTTGCCTCACTGTACATCCCATGCTATAAACTCCTTAAGTGGCTCATATATACTGGGAAACTAGTCCATCAGGGCCTTAAAGAGTCCGTTGGTCTCATTAAGTACCTAGCTTAATGTTGGCCAATTATTTCAGCCTATAGATTGAGCAGGTTGGGAGAGTGAGGTGGTTTTGACATCAGCATGTTGAGGCTGGCAACCCAGTCTCAGCTCTGATCTCATCTTGGTGAAGTCAGCTTAGCATAGCCCTCAATTGCCAGTTGCCTCAATATTATGTCTAGTTATAATCCAGACACCGAAGGCTGCAAGAATTGGTTAAAACAAAAAAAGAAAGGCTGGGCAGAATAGATAGGTGGAAAGCATGCCTTCCATAGAATGCCAGTTTCCCAGGTCTACCAACCTTTGCTTTCGAAAGAGAAAGAAGACGAATTAGCTTCCCGGGATCAGGATATCCCAGATGTGCACAGTGATCCCTTCGGATTTCTTAGGCAACAGGAGAAAAATAAAGACTACTTGACACCATTTCACATGTTTTATTCCCCATTTTGTGAATGAGTTTCTTGGTGACTTCTTTGAGTCATCTTATATATGTGTGTGTGTATATGTAATATATTTATATAATTTATATATTTATCCATATATAATTTATATATACATTACACATCTGTGTAATTATAGGCATAAAAGTATGACCAGCTATTATTATTACTATTTCAACTGATTCACTTGGCAGTAAAAGATAGGCTAACTTTCAGAGGGTGGCTGATCCACATGCTTCCTCTCATCTTTAATATAGGTAGGTTGATGTTAACTAAATGAGCCATTAAGAACTTTTTGTAGGGCACATCGTATATCTCCGAAGTAGAATGCTTGCCTAGTATGTGTGAGGCCCTGGGTTTGATTCCCAATACTGAAAAAAAGAAGGTCAGTCATTGTCCATGAGATCTGAGAGGTCTGTGCATGGACAACAAATCACCAATGAGGGTGAGGAAAACATGAAAGAAGAGAGCAGTGAGAGCAGGCTTTTGTATTCTTTCCTGACATATAACTGATATTTCCTTCACATGAGGAAATAAGTTACAGGTTAGGATAAGCACAATGGATTCTGGTACTAAATTATTTATTTTTGATTTACTAAAAGGCATGTATCCAAATTCTTGTTGGTATTATAAATCATGGTTTTTCAAGGGATGCCAAGAAATAGTGCACTTTCACTGACAAAAATCATCTAATGACTTATAGAAGTGAATTTCAGCTCTTGGAAGAACAGGCATCTATCACCACTCATTTCTGATACTGCTGGAAGCTGGCTTTCCAGTTGAACTTCCTTCTTGTGTTAGCCTCAGAGCAGAAGATGTTGTTAAATGTGACTTGCTGAACTCCTGTAGTGGATTATTCAGTAGAGAACATAGTAGTCCAGTGGAATATCAGAAGAGAACTGAAAGAAGAAAGGAGTGGGTTAGGAAGATGGGGAGAGTAAAAAGAGTCAAGAAAGAATGACAGATAAGACCTTTCCAAATGCTATTGCTTGAGTTACTTCCTGTTTCCATTTCCTGCTTTTCCACACTTCCTGCTTCTCCTATTGCCTTAAGGTTGGGGGCCTTTCTTTCATGGTATTAGTCCTGTGAGGATGGAAGGCAGGGCTTTCAATTTGTTTTCATCTGTTTGCTTAGAAAGGAGGTAAGTTTCATTTCCTTAACTTACCTCTTCTTATCCTTTTAGAGTATACTTTTATTTTAAAAAAAATATTAACTATAAAACCACTCTCATCTCTATTTTTCTTCTTGAAACCAAGGCAATCTTGTAGGCTAATTGGCTGCCAGTTTCTTCTCCATTATCCCAGTGGGCACATACTCACTTTCCTTTCAGGTTTGCCTGATGAAAAATAAATTTATTCCTTAACTCTGGTTTCTTAAAAAGTTGTGCCTTTGGAGATCACATTAATTTGATTCAAAGAGTGGGCAAAATTTAATATATAGCAGATTTTCAAATGATGTTTCATGCTATTTCCCCTTCTCAGTAGAAACAAAATACTGAAACTTCAGGACAGATTGAGATTTAAAATGTTAGTTGTAGAAAAGTGCAGTTTCTCCTTCTCCCTTCTCTACTTTTCTCTTTGAAGACAATTCTGAATTTACTGAACTTAGAATGGAAAATAATAGTAAACAGCATTTTGGCAACAATGTGGCCTAGTTGGTGTTGAAGAGTTTAAAGCTAAAAATGTTCTGTTTATGAAGGAATTTGCTAATTATTCTGCAGATGTTGCTTCTTTTTATCCCTTATGCATCATAGTTTCCTTAACATTCTTGCCCTCCCTTTCTCTCTTTCTTTGGCTTTAGCTGTCCCTCTTGTTCTCTTTTTAAGCAAGAAAGATAGGTTCAAAGACTCTGTAAAGCTTCTTTTCTTCCCCTGAAACAAGGATATGACTCTGAGCCAAGTTTCTGAGGTCTTATCTAGAGAAGCCCTATTACTTTAATAGTAACCTCTTTCAGAAAATTCTCTCCGAATTCAGTGACCTGTATATCCTGAATTTAATTTTATTAAGTGAGTTACAACATTAAATATTTGGTTTGATTTCATTTTTCCACCTAAGCTTCTAGGTTTCCCACTAATATAATCAAAATATTGGATAATGAGTTCCTATATTTTTTTCAGAGAATTTGAAATAGACAATTTCCAAACAGTTCTTGGAATGATCACAGAACTATCAAAACAACTCAAAACCATGGCTAGGAATCAATGTTCTTTCTTAGCCTTAAAAAAAAAGGAAAAAAAAAAACCACCTTTTTTTAGGGACATAATATCTTTTCCAATACAATTAAAACTTAAGTCTACTCCATGAATTGGTTATTGATTTCTTCTTAGAGATATTTTTTCATTTAATTCACATGGTGCATCTATCTAAACCTTAAACACACTCGCACACACGCACACAGGCATACCAATGCTGAGTCAATCCCCAGTCACTTGTAAACATGGTAGATTTTACAGTGCATACACAGCTTCCTACACATTGTGATTGAAATAGGGCTTCAAGCTGCTCATTCCAGTCTTTGTCCCTGATGACCCTTGCCTATAGCTCTGCTCTACCTGTACTGAAATCCTCACTAGCAGACAGCCTTGCTGGCTCTGTTTCCCTCTGCTCTTCCCATTCCAGTTTAAACAATTAGTGAAGAAACCTGAAACCAAGAAGTTACAGTGAGCAAAAGTGCAGGTAATATGAGAGACCTTCCAATTCTCTCATTTTGTGGGATTCATTGAGTAGATGTTTTGTTGTACAATCTGTCCCTGGTAAGACTAACTTAACAGCTATTCTTCTAAATTATAGCTGACAAAATTGACAATTTTGCCTAAGAAAGGACGTCAATACATAGAACTTCTATAGTAATGCTTTATTCTGCATGAAATTTGGGTTTCTCAAGTCATCTTTGCTATGAAAACTGCTTGATGGTTCCTCACTGTGTCCCACCCCCTCCCTCTCTCTGATGCATACACACATACACACATGTGCTGAAGGAGTGAGTAATAGACATTCTCTTTCTCCTCCTTCTCTTCCTCCTCTTATTACACACACACACACACACACACACACACACACACACACATCACCTCACCAAGAATGTGCAAGAGTTACAGAGCTGAAGCTAGGAATTGCTTGAATTATGCAATATTTTGATGAGGTAAGATCACTTCAATCACTAGAAATATGGATGCTATACTGAAGAGTCATTGCATATAATGCTAGTTTTCAGTGTCTCATTTGGTCTTTAGAATACAGTTTCATTGTTCTCTTTGATTTATGGCAGATTTCCAGATCTTTAATTTACACTTCCAGTGTACATACACCATTGGATAAAGAAGCATAAAATATTTTAGATTATCTACACAACCACCCACCTCAAACCTGATTATACATATAACATACATTCCATATCTGGCTATGGAATCTACAACAAAATAACATACTAATTTCAGATGTTCCTATAACTCCTTCACTATAGGAGACTGACTATAATGACCCTTGGATACAAATTTGAGTTGTTTGGTAATATAAAGTTATCAGTGTAGTTAAAAATGTATTCTAAACCTGAAGAAATATAATGCTGCATTGAGATGAGCGCCTGAAGAGAGTTAGGTTTCTCCAAGAGATATGTGGATTTCCACACCATGGAGATTAGAAAAAGATATGGTAGAGTGAGATCCAGACAGAGTAGTCAAGTTAATAACTTGTCCAGGTCCTTTGTGAAAGCACGTTTTTAAACTATGGGTGTTTTATTCCCCTAGAAGTGTGCAAGAAGATAGATTTAGAAGATAGTTGTAAGTTTTCTTCTTTAGGATGTAATTGGTGAAGTTACTCCATACACTCAGGATAATCCCTTTACCCCTTAAGTGATACCCAAGTGAAGAAGAGGGGAAGTATGGTCAGGCACCAAATCAATGTCTCATTGTGCTCGCCCATGTTCCATTGTTCCAGAAAAGAAGGGATAATACCTTTTCAAGAAGATTGTGTCTGATCATGACTTCAGCAAAATGAACCAAGATCCATAATGAAGGAAGGAGCCACTTGAGAGAAGCACCTACAATTGAAGAAGGACATCTAAGAAGACACCACCTCCTAATGAGCAGAGACCCTTATGTTGAAAACCAAAGAAAAAAACGTGAGGCTAAAAGAGAAGAATTTGTTAAGAAATACATCAGGCTTGGCTATAGCTCTAACCCATTTATCTCCAAGCTATAAACTCTCCTTCACTTGAATTTATATCTCATAATTTCAACTTTATGCTTCAAATGAGAAATTAAAATTATCCAAGGAATCTCACAACTTCAGATAGTGCTCTGGTTATCTTATAGGACTTTTCAATTATTTAAAATCCATCCAAATGCCTTTTCCCTGCTGATAGTTCCACACTGCCCTCTCAGAAAAAGACTCACCAGGAGAATAAATTATTTCTTCCCTTGTCAATGGTAATTTGTGTTCACTAAATTACCTCCAGATATACTTTCCTGAGTCAAAAATAACTTCATAGTTTTTTTTCCCTCCATGTTTAGCTTGGAAAGACATATAGATTTTGAAGTTAACCTCTCTCTGTTAGATGCTCAAGAATAATTAAGCTGGTTTTCTTCTTAAATCAGCCAGATGTTTCATTTTAAGATAGAACAATACATGGTTTATTTGACCTAAACTCTCATGGAAAGGCCATTGATTTCATTTTGATAGACCTGTTTTGTGAGAGGTAAAAATGAAAAACATCTTTAAGAGAATTCCTTTTTTCTCTTTTTAAAATTCCCTGGGAACAATGTTTGGTATCAATAGGAAATCACATTTTTTAGGAACATGAAAGTTATTACTGATGATGCTTCACAATCTGATCAAACACTTAAGATACAGCCGTCAAGTTAGGATTTTACTTTGTTCTTCATAACTTTGAGAGATTTAAGTGTATTTCCATGTCAAGATCTGTTTCTAGCAGGACATCTATTTACACTATTTCTCTGTCACTTTAATGTTTTCTTCTAATCAAGCTGGGCTAATCTGCTTAAGGTGCCTTTCATTTTTTTGTCTTAAAAATGCTAATAAATGGTTAAGGGTATTTTTTACAACATGGTGAGTGTTATTTCACAAGGTTTCATTAGCTACAAATCCTCAGTCACTTTTAAGAATTCCAGATGCCCTACTGTAGGTATTTTTGTAGCTGTTTTGTGGGAAATCATGGAAGGGCAACTCCTTTTGACAAAAAAGAACATATCTCTTTCTTACAGGGATTGGTTTCTTTTACTGTACTTTGTAGGAACATGAACACTGTAAAGACAGCTGTGTACAGCACATATTCTCTCCATGCGCCTGAAGTTTGGATACTTAAAATATGTTTTAATTTGCAAAATGCTTTGATTTTACTTTAAGGGAAGTCTTTTGAATTAGTTATGATACACTCCAAAGTTACATTTTACTTTCTGCTATTTGTAGCAGGAAATTTGGCCTAAATAAATTCTATCTGCTTCTGATGACTTTGCTTTGGCTGAGTGTTTTATTGTTCTTTGTGATTAAATTTATAAGCTGAATCTAAGCATTCTTTTATGTGGTAGACAACATATTAAATCAGTCGTCTCTGTAGTCAAGGGGAATTGGTTCTGAGAACCCCCCATGGTACCAAAATCTATAGTAAGTGTATACTCAAAATCTATACTCAAGTCCCTTCTGTAAAATGGAGTAGTGTTTGCAGATAACCTGTGCACATCCTTCCATATATTTTACAGAATATCTAGATCACTTATAATAACTAATAATGCAAATGATATGTAAATGGTCCTTTTACTGTATTGTAAGGGAACAATGACAGGAAAAAAATTGTACATGTTCAGTATAGACAAAAAATTGTTCTCCAAAATAGTTTTGCTCCAAAGCTGAGTAACAGCATTATTTCCAGTACTGTACAATCTGTGTGTCTTCATCATCTGGCAGTATCTTTGTCTGAGTTGTCTCATTTCTAGTGGTTATTTCTTTCAAACAAAATCAATAAAAAATGCTAGAAATGTATATTTAGGGTTCAAAGGCCTTTCTGGAATTCATATTATTAAGATTTTAGCTATGAAGTCAAGGTTAGCGAGACTCTAGTGGTAGGATCTGTGATATAAGGAAAACTATACCAAACCCTGTTATTTGGAGTTATTTCATCCCATCCCAGAGATACAAAATGCCATCAGCACTCAAGAATTCCATAGTCCAGTTAAAAATCAAGTCAATTTCCTCAGTTTCTTTATTTTACTATTTTGCCCCTTACTTTTATTGCTTAAACCTGGGTTTATAGACTTCAACATAACTTCCAATAAGAGCTATCCATTCCAAAAATACACAAAGTGGTTTAATACAATTATGAGGATGACAAGCTGTTTATCCTTGGGAGTCTTCCATCTAGTGAGAAAGTAACATGCAAACCAGGAATTCCAGTATTCTGAGGCAGCTGCTGTGATAAGGTGAGCGTGGCGCTGAATGAAAGAACAGAAATAGCTGCCAAGAGCCGAGAATATTTTTACTGTAGGGGTCAGTGATTCTCAAAAGTATTTAGAACAGGACAAGGACTTGAGTGACTTTATATGTTCTAAAAATTATTCTAGCAATGCCATGCTTTTCTACCATTACTATGAAGAGCTCAGCTAATCTTACTGGAAAGCAAAGAATCCCTGTCTTTTCCTATTCAGTAGCTAATCAGAAAATAACTCCCCAAAGCAAAAGGAGAAGCAACACCCTGCTTTAATCTCCATCTGAGCCATCTCTAAAGTGCTCAGTGTACATGGATTTTCAGATCCATCATCACTTTACTTGAAACCACTTACATAATGTACAGTACTAAATGTAAGACAATGATTTCCTTAAATTCAACAAAATATTCCATTTCCTTAAAGTGGTTGACTTGTGAAATTGTTTGCTTTTCTTTTAAAGATGCTGAAATTTATTGGGTCTTTTATTGAACTTATGGGACCAATTCCTTTACATACACAGTTGACCCTCTTTTTGGTGGGTACCACATCTTCATATTCAACCAACTATAGATTTAATATATTTTTTGAAAATTGTGCTTTTATTAGCATACTCAGATTTTTTCTTGTTATTATCCTACATCACAGAGGTCACTACAGTTTATATAGTATTAACACTGTATTAGATATTATAAGCAATCTAGAGATGATGTGAAGTACACGGGGGATATGTGTATATTATATTCAAAACACTATGTCATTCTTATATAAGGGAGTTGAACATCTGTGAATTTTGGTACTTTGTCAGGAGGTAGTCATAGAACCAATACCATGAGAATACTGAGGGATGACTGTGCTCATATCCTCTTTACAATGAGATGGTCCTCAGCCCAAATCTCTGTTCTTCTAAGCAGAAGAGGAAGTTATCAGCACAGTGGTACTTCTGTTGTAGATGCCCTGGTAAGATGAAAGAAGGTCAAGCATTTACAGTGTTTCACATACTGCAACATATCATAGGTGGACCAAAAATGTGAACTCCTGTCTGCACTTGTGACAGGCTTAGAAAACAGTGAAATCTACTTTAGCAGACCATGGCTGAACTTCAGGGTGCAGAAAGATTGTGCTAGTCCACTTCACTATTGGATTCTGGCAACAGCCACCCTATGAAACAGCTTGACTTTCAGCCTGGACTGAAGGTCCAGGTGAATCAAGCCATGACTGGGGCTTTTTAATACCTGTCAAGCAAAAAGAAGGTTGAATTTAAAACAAGGTTCCTACTGGGAATAAAAGGAACAGTCAAACAACTTTTTACTCTAAATTAAAATGGAGTCCAACATCATTAAATTGGGTGAAAACTTGAAGAAAAAAATGTAAAAAAAATAGCAAATTATTAAAGATATGCAGATTTCCTCATTTCAGGCATGAAATGAGGTTTAATAACTTAAACCACATTAATAAAGACTTTTCTAGCTGGGAAAAATGAAATGTCTGGTTTAATAAAGCAAAATAACAAATTTGGTATTCAAATCTAGAATGTTAATAATGCATGTGAAGTGACTGAAAATAGCTTGTTTTCTTAACTGATTTTAAAAAGTCTCTGATATATTATTTATACTGTTAATTTATTCAGCTAACCTTTTTCTCCCTGGATTGTAGCTCTGTAAACTTCAGGGCAGTTGCTGCTTAAATATTCTCTAATTCCCAAGTGAAGTCCACATTAATGATGCTATGTGATATTTAGGGGTGAAAGACTTGGGCCACATCATAGACAAAATATTCACAGACTTATAAGATAAAATAGATTCTTAATTGGTTGAGACTTTTGGAAAATATGTTCAAAGATTCTTTTTCCTCTTGAAAATATGGAACATTACAAAGCACATGTGCTTACGCAGCCTGGATACCTGGCCTAAGAATGTTTTTTAAACTTAAGAAAAGATTGCAGAAAAGAAAAAACCTTCTAATTAAAAAAAAGTCACTACAATTAAAAAAGAGTCACTACAAATAAAAAGAGAATAACATTTAAGTTATTCTGAACATTTCAACATTTCAAAGGCCTACCATCCTCGGCAATGAGACACAGGATATGATATTTGAGTAATTAATGGAAAGTCTTTGTAAGTTCTGTAATTATCACACTTTCCAGAAAAGTAAAAGGAAGGCCCATATTTCATGTCCCAAACTGGCTCCATCCTGTGCATTCAGACTACTTCACTGAGCCCTTCAAATGCATCCTGGTGACACGATTCACAATGGTCACAGTCACCATTGCAATGCTGGCGCCAGCAAGCTTTAGTTTGTTAGGAAAAAAATACTACTTTCCATGTATGTTTAAATAGTACAGACACATAATATTAAAAAAACAGAAGCTCTGACTACGTAATTTGATGCTAAAGCCTTTGCAAAATAGGCAGAGATCCAAATATTTTTCTCTGCTAAAAGAGTTTAAAATACATTTCCAGGGGTGACTTGGCTGGAGAAGCTATCTCTTGGGATTGGTGAGCTGAAAAATTGGATTTGGGGATGTTCTGTATTTCTGAGGGAGAATTACAAGAGGCTTCAGGGATTGGCTGAGATCCAAAAAGAAGGTCAGTTCTACAATCAAATTTTCCACGTTGAAATTAAATGTGTGTGTGTGTGCGCGCAGAGGTGGGGGCACATCTCATTTGTGAAGCTGTAGGTTTGGATCATGGAATCAAGTGAAATAGTACAAGACCTACCCAAGCTCAGGTAGTTATAAATCTAGACTCTAGAATTCTTTGAGGAGAGGAATAATCTTTGCAATATTAGAGATAATACATCAGTTGGAAGCTGTGCCTCAATGGTGGTCCTATGACAGGGAGATGGATATAGCTAGGGAAAATGGTATTCTCTGGATACAATGCTCCCCTGAATCCTTTAAGTCAGTCAGTCTACCCACTAATAGGGCTCAAAAGCTGAATCTCCCAGCCCAGCAGATGTATTGTGTAATCTTCTAGGTCCTTTCCCATTGCTCCCACCCCACTTGCACTTTCTTTAATTTCCGGGCTCCAGATATCTGGGCTCATATGTTAGCTGCTCTGTCCGACGTGGTTCTCCTTTGGGTCTGGCAATGCCTTTCCTGGAGGACTGGAGTTGAGAACTTCCACCTAACTCAGATTTTCCACTGTAGACCTCAGACTGAAAAACAACCTTAGTCCAGACTGCTCCCACCTCTTTCCCAAGTGGATTTTGAACACCTCTTTAATAAAAATGAAATGGCTTCTCTTAAAATATGCAGAAAGAGATAAATATGACAACTTTCTGGTCCTTCCAAGGAACTTAATAGTCAATTGCATAAGATAAAATACCTGTAAGAAAATGGGGCTAATATTGTTATGAGTGCTGATGTATGAGTAAGGAAGGCTCTCGAGGTAAGAAAGGAGCACCTCTCTTTGGAGAGAACACATATGCAATGGTTAGGAGAAGGATTTCCAGGGAATCTATAATGGTGTTTGTATAGATTGTATATTGCTAATGTAAAATTACCATGAATTCTGTAGCTTAATACAAAACAAATTCTTAACTCCCAGTTCTATAGGTCTGATGGCATGACTTCATCAGACTAGAATCAAGATGTTGGCAGGACTACATTCTTTCTGGAGGCTTTGGAGAGAATCTCTTCCACACTCATTTGGGTTGTTGGGAAAATTAAGTTGCACTAGTTGTAAGACTGAATTTCCCTTCCCTCTTGACTGTTGTCTGAACCTACCTCTAGCTACCCAATGCCTCTCTCATTCCTTATACATTGTTCCTACAATCGGAAGCAGAAATGGTGTGGATCTTCTCATGCCACACACCTCTTGTGCCTCTGATTCTCCTATTGTTGCATCTGTTTGCTTTTCTCTTCCGCTCTTAAAGACGCCATGATTAAGTAAGACCCACCCTAGCAGTGCAGGTTAATCTTGCTGTTGTAAGATCAGCTGATTATCAACCTTAATTGCTGGACATTATCACAGGTATACACCAGAGGATGGAGGTCGGGGGGTCAGAGTCTTGCCTTTTCACCCTGTGACTGTGATGTGGTGAGTTGGTGGGAGAACTGAATTCAGGAAAATAGGGTAGAATTCAAATCCGGTCCTCATTAAGTACCTACAGACACTGTGTTACCTGGTTTGAAAGCAGAAGGTAAACCAGAATCCATCTCTTCCTCAACTTCTCAGCCTAGAGGGAAAGACAGACTTCTTTTAAAATAATCATGATAAAATGAGCTAAATGTGATATGACTAAAAACATTAAAAACTTGGTGGTTTTATTTTGATAGAGTATTTTTTTTCTCTCAAATTTCACACATTAGCTCATATTTGTAACTATTTAAAAGATCTCCAGATAACTTCTGAGCAAGGCATTGGCCAAAAACTGTAAAAAAAGGATGGAAAGACCCATCCTCAATCCCTCTGTATCCACACCACAGCATGGACTCTTACCTACCTTCTTGCATTACTTTAAACTTTTCCATCCAATGTGGAATGTTTTCTCTTATGCAGTCAGAGCACTGAAATGGTTAAAGACAGAAAACCAGATTGTAACAGCAATGTTCCCTGTTGGCATTTTGAAGCTTATTGCTTTCATTCTTAGTCTCATAAAGTTTCTCTGCTCTCTAACATGCACTCATCCCTTTTCTTCTGTTAACTTTTTTTCCCCTTTCTCCTCTATTATTTTTTTTTTAAACTCAATTGTATAGCTGATAAAGGAATGAAGAGTAGAGCACATTTCATTCATTTTGGAATCTTTTTCTGGTTTCACTATCCCAGCCCTAATACAGTATTGCAAGCAGGGAAGCCATTCAAAGTTTAGTAAATTTTTAAAAGGCAATGAAAAGAAACAAAACTAAGTCCTTGGTCTTAATGCATTTTAAGTGGGTAGACAGAAAATAGCATTTGCTGCCTGAATTGTTTCTTTTCCATGCAAAGAGCTAAGTGAGTGCCTAAGTGGTGAGACAATGAGTCTCAGAGGATTAAGGGAGAGAAATACAGTTGAAGAAAATATCCTATTATTCAACTGTAGAAGTAATTGAAAGAATATTGCTGCAATGTCATGTGACAGATACATCATAAATGGTAAGACCATTGTACACATCCTGGAAAACTAGGCAATTAAAGTCGACATTAAGAACACTTGGTTCTATGTTTGTCCTTTGGTGGTCTCCTTGTTGCTCTGATGGCTGTTTTTACTCTGGTTTGAGTAACCTAGGGCAGCCAGTGGTTCCCAAACTCAACAGGAGATACAACGACGTGAAGCAAAAGTGCTGTATATAGACAACCAGCTCATAGGTCACCAGGAATTTGCTGTCATTCATGGAGAGGAGATTCCCAAAAAGTTAATAGAAAATGGATTCTTATTTTGAAGATTCAACCTCAACTTCTCCCACTTGGATCAGAGGGAATTTCTTCTCTTTGGAAAGCACCAGGGATGCCCACATCTTAACTTCTGAAACATGACTTTATTAGGCCAAGTGGTAAACTGACATTAAGGTTGCTCTTCAGTTGACCTTAAAATAAGATCATCCATCTGGGCCCAATGTACTCAGAAGCATTAATAAAAGTGGAAGTGAAGGTAGAAGAACTAGAGTTAGAGGAGATAGGATGATAGTAGATAAGGTTGGCTCTGAAGATGGAGGCAGAGGCCAAGAGTAAAGGAATGTGGGCATCCTTAATAAGCTAGAAAAGACAAGGTTATGGACTCTCTCCTAGAGTTCCTAGAAAAGAACATAACTTTGCCCATACCTTGTTTTGGATCAGTCAGAATCATGCCAGACTTCCAACATATAACACTGCCAGGTAAATAAATAGTTTGTGTTGTCTTAAGCCACTATGGTCATGGTAATTTGTTAGAGTAGCTATAGGGGAAAAAAATCTCCGTGCTTGAATCAATCCCCAATGCGGATTGACCATGGCAAAGGACCATTGGGATGTGAACAAAGGGCAGCCCTTTGCTTAAATCTTTCTCCATTCAGAAGGATGACTGACAGACTCTCCATGGTGTTATGGGAAAAAGGTCACTACATTCCTGATTTATGGGTCTCCAGATTACATGAGTAGAGACAAATTTCCATGTTCTAGTCTATTGCAGAGATTAAAAACTGATATCATGTAGCTCAAATTCAGCAGTCAGAATTTTCTTTTAATTTGACACAAAATAGTTGTACATATTTGTTGGATATAATTGTATACATGTATACAATGTATAATGATCAAACCAAGATAATCAGCACTTACATCTCCTCAAATATTCATTATTTCTATAAGCTTAAAAATTTCAGACTCTTCTAGTTATTTTGTGAAGTATCTTAAATTGTTGTAGATTAAAGTTACTCTCCTATATTATATTGTACAGAATTTTTTACTTGCATAAATAATTTTTAAAAAATGAATAAATGGCCAACATTTAAAGATTTTACATAAGCATCAGGATTTCTCACTTTTTAAAAAAAACCATATCTTGTCATATTTGCATTCCTGAAGGTGTAGAATAATAAATATCCTTTTAGACATAACATGTTCCTACTGGATGTCACTTTCCCCAGAACTCTGCTGTCTCATGTCTTCCTCATATACTCCAGCCTGTGGCCCCACAAGCACTTGAGTTTGCAATTTCTGGTACACTGTTTGTATATAAAATGAATTTTACTACTGGCTAATTAGGGTAAAGTACTGAACTCAAGTCAGTTTTAATGTCTCATAGGGTATGATAGCAAATGGTGTCTTCATTAATTCTGGAAAAAAAAAGTCTCAGAGGTGAAATAGTTTGACCTATTCTCTAATTCCTTCCAAATTTTTCATCTAGGCAGGACCAAAAGATTGGCTGGCATTGGTGCCTGACAGGAAATTTATAAACCTTGATGGTTCTAATTCTGATCAGCTGAATCTTTAACCAACTGAGAAGTTGGCTAAATTTGACTTCAATAGGTAAGGAGAGAATTTTTTCAAAAAGATATAAATCAAGCTAGAACACAGATGGTTGATGAGCTCAAGCAAAAAAGTACAATGATATGGTAGCATTTTCCATATGTGCTGGGCTAGGCTTAGAGAAATCTCTGAGCACTTTATTAGATTTCCATCATGTAAGTTCTGACATCAGCCACCACATGAGCTAATACTGGAAAATGCACTTTGGAATACTGATGCATGAATTGATATGTTTGGCATTATTACCAGCGTATCTTTTTATTCATGATCTAAATGCTGATGCTTATGGGCCAAAATTTTCAGAAAAGTGATACCTTTGCAAGCTCACACTTGAAATGGCTCTTGATAGTAATAGAAGGTCATAGACATGAGAACAAGAGAGGAAAGTCAGCTCACAAAAGGGACAGTGTCCTGAGTGTCTAGGCAGGAATGCACCTTTTCTACCACAGCCTGTGAGTTTTCAGAACACAATGTAGTGAATAATCAGTTGTCGACGGCCAGGGGGAGGCCTGGCAAGGCTTTCTTGACATAGTCAACTGTAGGTGTGATGGATGTGGAGAAACTCTACCCTTCCTGAGGGGGGTCAGGCGGCACCAACCAAACAAAGAGTGCAAAAAATTTGGTCCTGGAAAAGAGCTTTCTTTTTCTTTTTTGGTATTTGTGCCAAAAAGTTACAGTATCTAGCTATTCCCTATTAATTTGGAAATCTATGCAAAGAAGGAAAAAAAAAAAAGGAAGCTGAAGTGAAACTCTGTATAGAAATATTCACTGAGTAAATTCACATATTTCAATTGTGCAAACATTTTTGTAGAAATAAATAAGTAAATAAAATGATATTCACATCCAAATTTGAGTATAAAAACAAACAAACAAAAAACAAACAACAACAATAGAAAGAAAATCATCTGCTTTCTGGATTAGAGCGAGAAACATATAAGTTTACATATAAACATATAATAAAACATATAAGTTTGTGGAAAAGAGAACCAAAACACCAGGGTCTCCCAAATATTTCCTCTGGAGGCTGTGAATAAAAATAAGTAAAGGAAGATATTTTTTCCTCAGACTAAGATAGAAAAAATAGACACAATATATGTGTGCTTGCTATTGCAACTGGTAAATTTTGAAGAAATATTTCTTTTGCCTTTTCATTGTTTCCTTGTCTTTTCACATCTCTGAATAGTGGTTCTAATTGGATATGATTTTCTCTGGCTTTTGATAAAATATACAATACTACTGCTATCTCTCCTTTCCTCCAATCCAAGCCCCAAGGAGTTTTAGAAATATCTATAAATTTGCCTAATTGTCAGACAGTTTTTCCACTTGTAAGGCAACTGGCTTCCCTTAGCCAGAATGTCAGAATCTGACCTATGACATTCAGGAGTTCATATCTGATGACTACCAAATGTTTCAGAGATGTTCAGTTTTCCTGGCTTAATTTCACTCCAAGGCTGGGCATTAGATGCTTGGACCAGGTTAGCTTGTTAGTACTAATACAAATGGGTAGAAATGTGCCTAGTAACAAGGAAGCCTGTGGAAAGAAAAGATAATGGTCTTTATCTATTATATGCCAAGCAGCATGATGAGCTTTACCTTGTTCTACTCCTGCACATATGCATCAGATCAATTTTTGTCAGTGTTTTTTTTTTTTACATACAAGATCACAGAAAGATAACATAAGTTGCCAATCCTAATTCAGTAACTAGCAAAACTGAAATTCTAAATCAAAGCTTTCTGCCTTGGAAATTTATACACAAAGCCTCATTCTTACTCCCAATAGAAACTTCTAGAAAGAGACTTTGATGTTCGCTCTTTTGAACTTCTTATCACTCCTATTATCCCTAGTCACAGAGAATTCCCACACAGAAAATTGCCTATGGCAGTAAAAGCTTTGCAAAAATAATTATTAACACACCTCAGCTCAAAATGAATTTCTAGTTTTGAACCCAGACTACATCTCTCTTGTGAATTGTCAAGGTAGAAGATGAGAACTACTATTTAATATAGGTGATTTGCAGCAAACTACCAACCCCCACATCATTCACAGCCATCAAGTTGTTCATGTGGCTTTAAATGTATGGCTCATTTTAAATAGGAATTTGGTTTGTGGCAGGTTTATGGGAAATGTCAGAAGTAGAGTTGTTTCTGAGGGACCAAGCAAATGGGCAGCAGAACAATCAATCCAATCTGAAAACACAGATCAAACAATTAGGGGAATGAAGAGATTCTTGGGCAACTATCTACCTTCTCTTCTAGCAATTCCTATGCTTGATTTGAACTTTTCAACTCATGTATAAGTTTTAATTCCAGGCTCCCATTTTGTGTGCTTACACAAAATAACAGCAATGACGTACAAGGGTGTTGGGTGGTGGAACAAGAATCTGTGGTTGAAAATCACCTTGCCACATTAACAAACATGTGACTTCGGGTACTTACCTAACCTCTATGGGCCTTTGTCTGTAAAATCAATTGCTCTAAGTCTTACTGAGACAGTGTGAATTAACATGCTTCCTGGTTTATCATAGGACTCAAAAAAAATTTAGTTTTTCTTTTTTTCTTCATCTTTCTCCTTATTTGCTGCTTCTGGAATGCTCTGACCTCTGATCCTAAGTATAAAACACTTTTTTGCAACCCTCAGATATTTTAAGAAATGTTTAAATGGTAGTAGCATTGAAAATGAAATATTGTATCCTATTCATGATCTGCGTAGTGATGAGCATAGTGTTTAACTTCTCTGAACCTCAAATTCATATCAATAATTGGGTTATAATAGTGGTTACAAAGATCATGTCTAACCAAACAGCCACTTAGTACCTTCTTTTCCACAAAAAGAACTGAGATTCTGAGTCCTAGCAGCTAGGAGAGATCTCTCAACCACAGAGAAGATGCAGGCCCAGTTTACAAATAGTGGTTGATCTAATGTAAAAACAATAATCTGATTTGCCTTTATTAATGAATGCCCAATGTAAGGATACGAAATAATCACCAAAATGGAAACAAGAGTCTTAAGACAGTCTCAAAAGGAAAAAAAAAGGGTTTTGCCCACTGCTTCCCACTTGAGTGTTGTTGGATATGATGCCTTGAGATCCACAGTCCAGGAGGTGACAAACTCAAGAATGAAAACCAATGAGCTAACAATGTAGAAGAGATGACTGGGAGGAGCCTGGGTCCCTGGTGACATTGTGGAATTACTGAATGAGTCCTTGGCTGTCCATCTTTGTATTTCTTCTCCTTAAACTCTTGTTTAAGCTACTTAAGTAATATATTTTATTACCTGTAATCAAAAGCATTATTCATGATTTTATGATGCTGTTTCCAGAACTGTTTGAAAATTTATAAATAACATAGATAAAGAATCTCACAAATATCTGCCATTAAGTAAACATGTGGCAATCACACAGCTTACATTTGAATTTGTTATAGTTGTTAACCAATAGGCAAAGAAGCACTGGGGTCCCTCAAACAGGAACATCCTTCTTAAGAAGTACTTCTTAGAGGAGAATCAAACATTGACCATTGACTGTAACCTACTCAGGTCTTTAAATCTCATCACATCACATTGACATCCCACCAGATCTTATCAATAGTTACAAATAATGTAAAATTTCATTATCTTGAAGATGTCCTAGCTCAGATAAAAAGACACAGAAATAAGCAGATAATTCCCATTACCAAAGATTAGATTATCTTACTTATGGCTTCTCAAGCTACTCCTTTCTCCTCCCTTGGCTGTGAGACCATTTGACTCATCTTTTCGGCATGAGCCAAACTTCAATTCTGTCAGTGTCACTGATTGTCTGGATAAACAGTTTGCAAGGAAAAGGAGATTGAATCCTAGTATATTGTTTGGTTATTATTTGAGGATTATGAGTTGTCTAGAAAATAGGAAAAAGACTAAAAATGCTGTGAAAAAGAGTTCATTCATAAAGCCAAACAACATTTAAGGTCTTCCACTAGATTCTGGGAAAACAAGATCATATAAGTCAGAACCCTTTTTTTATGGGACTTAGACACAACCCAGTGAAGGAAGACATCTGTACAAGTGTATCCCAAAAGTCATCACTATAGTCAAATAAAATTGGTAACAATAATAATGAAATCGATACAACACTGGGACTAGTATTAATGGCTACTAGCCATTACCACTATTATTGGCTATCAGACACTAAGTGATTATCATCTCCCACATCCCAGGTCCTGCCCTAACTACTTTACATACACTTTCTCTTATAATTACTTACTTACTTACTTATTTATTTATTTATTTTCAAGCATATAAGATTAATATTCTGTCAGAGCAAGAACACTTTGTTTTGGATTTCTCCCCTCCCCTCCCCCCTCCCCCCTCTGGAATATTCCATCTGCTCAAGTACCCAAGATAAGAATTACACAGATAAGGGCAGAGGACCTGGGAAGATAAAAGGAAGGAAGTCACCACTAAGATAAAAAGAAAAAAATTAAAATTTAAAAAAAAAAAGGTGCAAAATGATTACCTCAGTCCTCCTTTGTCTACCCCTGGGCTCATGGGTTAAAGACATGTGTGCAGCCAAAATATAGTGTAAGGAAGAAAAACCCAACACATCCCCTTCTTGTCACAAAACCCAAATGTGAGCCTCAGATGGTTCTATCAGTCCAGAGGGTGCTCCCTCCAGGGAAGGGGGCGGAGCAGGTCAAGAGCACAGTCTCCAGGGCAGCAGGTGTGTGATGGCTGGCGGTGGGGGGCTGGTTTCCCGCCCACCAGAGGGCTGCTCCTCTGCTGGTTGGTGGTGCTTCCCATTCCCTCCCCTCCCTGGAGGCAGACATTATAGCTGGAAGCCCTCCATGGGGGCCTCAGGCTGCTGGAAGATGAACTGCTGTTGTGTTTCATCCACTTGGGGAGCCAGGCTGCTATCATCATGTTCTACACCAAAGTAGTGCTCAATGAGGTCGAAGGCCTTCTGGTAGATCTCCTGGTTCTCATGGCTTTGGAGAAACTCAATTTTATCCAAGCCATAGGCTTCCTCAATGAGGCCACAGTAGGGATTGACCCCAAGAGGGCGCTTGCCCTCTTGCTCTCCAAGCCGCAGAATGTTCTCTAGTCCATTGAGGGCCACTTGCACAATCTTTGAATCCATCACAGTCAGTAAGTCACACAGGGGCTTGATGCAGCCCAGTGATACCAGGTACCTGATCTGCTCAGGGGTTCCTCCTGAGGTGGCATTGGTGATGGCCCAGGCTGCTTCTTTCCTTGTATGAAACTCTGCTTTCTGAAGGATTTCAATCAACACAGGAAAGATGTTTGCATCTATGACAGCCTGTATTTGAGCCCTGTTGCCAGCAGTGATATTTGAAATGGTCCAGCAAGCTTCCTTTCGGATTGACTCCTTGGAGCTGCTCAGCAAGTGGAGAAGGCAAGGGAGGGCTGAACAGTTAAGAATGACCTGGGTCTGGATGTCATCCCCAGTGACAATGTTACCCACAGCTCTCAGGGCAGGAGAAGCCACTTTGTTATCATTGTGCATTAGAAGCTCTACCAATCTCCGGCAGACTCCAGAGTCTATGACCGCCTGGATCTTCTCATTGGGGCCATCAGACAGGTAAGAGAGAGCCCAGCAAGCATCTGCGAGTAAGTCAGAGACGCTGCTGAAGAGTAGGCGAGATAATACAGGCAAACAAAGAGAGACCTTTGCGAACTCTGGTGGTGGGTTCTTCCCTCGGCAGAGGTTTGACAGGGCCCAGACTGCATTCCGTGTCATTGTCAGTCTAGTGGACTTGGTAAGGAGTGTTAACAAAGGATTAAGGATGGAACAGTTCAAGACGTAATCTCGGCAAATGGAACTGTCTCCAGCTATGTTTCCTAGAGCCCAGACTGCCTGTTCCTGTACATCCTCAAAGTCTGAGTTAAGCAGATCTATAAAAATGGGAACAGCTCCTGCTTCAATGACAATTTTGGTCTGCTGAGAGGTTCCAGAGGCAATGTTTGTTAGAGCCCAGGCAGCTTCAAACTGTAATGTACAATTCTCATTCCTCTTCAGAAACTCTACAAACCGATCAACTACTCCTGGAGTGTTGATAACTTCATCTATTGGAGGACTAGGCTCTTTGGAGAGCAGTTTCCGGAATTTCTGTGTAGTTGCTAACTGCAAGTCAGAATCATCAGAAAAGAGCATTTCCACCATCTCTCTTGTGATCACACTCTCCCCAGTTGTAGAGCTCACATAGGAATCCATGAGGAGACTATCAAACATGGTGGCCTCTTCATTAATCAGCTCCACATTTCTTCATTTAAAAAGTTGCTGCTCCCGCTTCTGTTTCCGGAGCTGAATGCCCTCTTCCTCTCTTCTTCGCCTCATTTCCTCAGGGTTCAAGGCATTGTTCTTATAGCTCTTCATTCGATAATTGTCTTTTCCTGGGCTCGCCATGGTCTCCATCGCGGCACCGCTCGCTCAGACTTGGCGGCAGCAGCTGCCACTTATTTATTTTTGATATGAGGTCTTACTCTGTTTGGCAGACTGGCCTTGAACTCTGGGCTCAAGAAATCTTTCTACCCCAGCCTCTGAGGTTGCTGAGACTTCAGGTAAGCACCCAGCACCTGGCTCTTACAGTCTTTATAACAGTTCTTTGTAGTCAGTACCACTGTTAGGAATGTTTTAGAGATGAGCATGCTGAGATAAAAATTCACACAAATAATGGAGGAGCTAGAATTCATTGCATATTTCATAATCATAACAATTAGACCATGGTAGAGATTCAGATAAGATACAATGGAGCTTTAAAAGGAGGATGTAGTTAATTCTGCCCTGGTACTGGGGTAGGGTTGGGAGAAGAGGGAGGATGAATACGAAAAGCCTTCAGATAGTGCGGGGGTTACTGTCCGTTCTGAACCAGTGGGCTGAAGAGGCACCCCACATTCACCTAGCAGTGGAAGTCAGGAAGAGTTGGAGCCAACTGGCCGCCCATTCCCAGCCCTCGCGCAGGACAATCAGATGCACCAGGGACACCGGTCAAAGCAGGCACTCGTTTATTTGCGGAACAAGCATTCAACTTATAGGGCCTTTAGGCCAATCAGAGACAATGCACGTAGCCTGCAGCTGTCCCTGTGGCAAGGCACTCAAGCCCCCTGAATTCTGTCCACGAGCTGATCACATTCGAGGAACCAACAGTAAACCAATCACATAGTCCCTTCTTCCTTTGTGCCCTTCCTGTTTACACACTTTTCACAATGTCTAGTAGCCATCTTAAAGGCGAAGCATGCAGCTAGCTCTCCGCAAGATAGGAAGTGACTCTTGGTGGAGGCAAAACTTCATGGAAAAGAACTTTTTAGAAGAAAATGTGCAGTTCTTTAGCATATTATATAATATGAAGCAGGGTGGAGTAAGGGTTGAGAGCAGAATATCTGAATTGGTCCGGTGTCCCAGGAAAACTGCAAATTCCAATGCAATTGGGACTTCAGGGACCTGGGAAAATTATTAGAACTGTTTTTCTACCAAACTGCTTGACATCTCATGAATAAAAATTCTTCTATGAATACAGAATATTATCATTGTCTACATTACACCAGGGAAACATTATCATCAAAGAGAAGGGGAGAAGTCTGAACACATTTATTTAGCATATGAAAACAGGTATTCATGCCAATAATAGTTCAATATGGTAGAAACCTACTTAGGCAAAATTTGACCTATAGAATTCTTTTTATACAGACTTGCTTTGCCCATAGCCCTGGGCCCATGGTATAATTTTTAGCATTCTACTTTCTCTATAGAGTTTTTCCCAAAATTTCAACAATTAAGTATTTTAATCTAGCTAAGGTTTGGTCAACAATGAAATATAAAACAATAAGATTTTTCTGACTTTTGAATTCAAATATTAAAATTAAATATTATTTTTAATTACTTGAAAAATTTACTTAGTAAAAATTCTGTAGGTGAAGTCTTGAGTTTAATACTTTCTTGTCCTCTTGTATAGGTGAATGTTGGCCATTTGTATACCTTTGTAGAAATTTGTAATTAAGTTATTTGCTATTTTGAAAATTAGGGTATTATCGTCTTGTTGAGTTTTCAGAGTTCTTTCTATGTTCCGGATACTGGACTATTATTAGATACCTAATTTGCAGATATTTTCTCCTATTCTGTATGCTCTCTTTCCATCTTCTTGATGATGTCCTTTGATGCACAAAATTTTTATCTTTAATTCAGATTTACCTATTTTTTTCTTGTCTTGCTTCTCCATGTTTTCTTCTAAGTATGTACTCACATGTTCATGGCAACAAAATCCACAATATTCAAAGGGTAGAAACAGCTCATTTTTCTATCAATGGATGGAAATGTGGTACATTTATACAATGGAACATTGCTTAGTCATAAAAATGTTATACTGTTCCTTGCAGCAACATGCATGAACCTTGAAAACATTATGTAAAAGAAATCAGATGGAAGAGGTATCATATAATATCATTTATGTGACACCCAGAAAGATGGAGAAGTTGTGTTTTTTCCTATTCCTTATGTCAAAAAACCAAACCAAAACCCTTCAGAAATCAAGAGACACAAAATGTTTAAAAATATTAAATATAAAAATATTGTATAAAATATTAAATGTAAATTATATCACATAAAATATAAGAAATATTTTAAAAATAAAAATTAATGCAAAAATTCATGATGAAAAACTTAAAGATTATAAATAAAGACAGAATTTGACAGGGCAAGATTAGGGTAAGAAGAGTCACACAGTGCAGTACCAGATTCCCTCCAACTGAATATTTTGTCTAGCATGGACTAACATTATCAATGTTTTTTTCTTGATTATTGAATTTTCTAGTGTTCCCTAAAATTTTGTACCTAAGAGACTTATTCACCTTACATTAGTCCTGGCTCTACTTAGGACATTTTTTTTTAATCCTCAAAACTCTCTTAAGTTTTGCTCTGATCTATTGGCAATTAAATCTGACTTCACATTAGAATACAAAGTTATTAGATCAATATAATATTCAGACCCAATGCTCAGAAAAATTAATTTAGGCTCTCTGTAAGTGAAGTTGAGTATCAGAATTTTTAAAAACTAGAAAGGAGATTCTAGTGTGCAGCTAGAGTTGAGAATTGCTACCTTTTTAAAAATTATTCTAATGCAATTCAATAATTAGTAGTATTGATCATCTAGGTAGAATGTGTCAGTTCAGCTATTGGCTTTGATTCCTTGGGTAAGTTGTTTAAATTTCTGATTTCCAAATTCTCATCTGATGGCACAGTCCTAAAAAGAACAAATAAGAAAGAAAGACAGACAGATAGACACACAAATATTTGGCACAGTGCCTGGATCATAGAATGGTTATAAATATTGCCCATTAAGGTACTTCTGGTGTTGAAGATGGAAAAAGGAAGAAGCAAGATCATTTATTACTGTGAAAGAGAATCTTTTACCAGCCTGATATTCTCTCTAAAATGCTAATGTTTTTGTAGGATTTGTATTGATCCTTGTTTATTTTGTCAGTCCCTTAATTATTTATTTATTTATTTTGTCTTACATTTTGGTGAGTACATTTGCTCTCACAAATACATTTTTAGTTCCATGGCATTTTCTTCTATCATATCTTTTATTATTTCCTCTCCTTCTGGTAATATTTATAACTCCATCACTGGATCTGTACTTCTTTTCCCTTCTGATTCTTCGGGGAATGTTTTTATTTTTTTCTTTTTAATATAAAATTCATATGCATATGTTTCAAGCCAAAAACTGTGCACTTTAGGAAAAAATATAATACTATCTCTACTACCCATATTTATTCTTCCCAGAAGCTACTTATCTTTTCACTGGTTATGATGGTGCATTCCTGTAATCTCAGCAACTTGAGAGGCTGAGGCAGGAGGATCTCAAGTTTGAGGTTAGCCTTAGCAACTTAGGGAGACTTTGTCTCAAAATTTTAAAAAGGGTATGTAGCTCAGTGGTAAACTACTCCTGCATTTAATCTCCAGTAAAAAAACAAAAAGTCCAAAAATTTTCTTCTTATATTACCTTAAAATTTCTAAATAGAATAATTATAGAATTTTAATGGTATTTTTAATTTTTAATATCCAACACTTGCTTTGTCCAAAAGGTAAATAAGTAAGTTTCTAGCATTTTGATATTGGCTTTGGAAATAATATCTTAGATATGACATCAAAAGTACAGGCAATAAGAACAGAAACAGACAAATGGGACTCTATCAAACTAAAAAGCTTCTGTACATCAAATGAAATAGTCAACAAAATGAAAGGGAAACTTACAAAATTCAAGAAAATATTTGCAAATCACATCTGAAACAGAGTTAATCTCCCAAAAATGCAAAGTGGTCCTACAACTCAGTAAAAAAAAAATCAGATAACCTGATTTTTAAAGATGGGTATAAGCTTTAAATAGACATTTCTTCAAAGAAAACGTACCCAAACTAACTGGTATGTGAAAAAGTGTTCAATATTATTCAATATTATTAACTGTAAGTGAATGCAAATCAAGACCATAATGAGATAACACACCATACCTGTTAAGAATGGGTATTAGAAATATAAGCAAAAGATTACAAGTGTGACAAGGAGGTGGAGAAAAGGAAACCTGTGTATGCTGTGATGGGAATACAATTTGGTACATCTACTATGGCACAGTGCAGCAGTTCCTAAAAATATTAAAAATAGAAATACTCTGTGATCTAACAATCCACTTTTGGGTATATCCCCAAAAGAATTGTAACAGGGATCTTTTCTGCACTTCATGTTCATTACAAAATTACCTAAATGTCCATCCATTAAAAGAAGGAAATCTGCCATTTGCTACAACATGGATGATCTTGGAAGACATGCCAAGTGAAATAAGTTAAACCCAGAAGAACAGATACCATGCGATCCCACTTATATCAACAATCAAAAATCATCAAATTCACAGGCTCAGAGTCTAGAATGATGATTACTGGGGACAGGGTAAATCAGGTATTGATCAAAATGCATATAGAATAATGTATATGAGATGAATTTATCCTACAGATATACTCTATAGCATAGTACATATAGTTAATAGTACTATATCATATACTTAAAATTTTTGGTCTGGGGGTGTAGCCCGGTGGTATGTTTACTTACCATACTTGAGGGTTTGGTTCTTAACATCTTAAAAAAATTTTTTTAAAAGAATAGATCTGTGTAAATTTTTTTTACACACTCCAGGAAGAAAATGAGGCAGGAAGAAAATTTTAGAGATAACAGTTAAGTTTAGGATGTTATGTATGGTGACAGTTTCATGAATGCATACTTATCTGCAAGCTTATCAAGATGTTTGCATTAAATACGTGCAGCTTTTTTGTATGTTAATCATACTTCAGCAAAAAGAAGCTAAATAATAGTTTCTCTTATAGAAGTTTTTTTCCTCCTGAAGTAGAACTTGTATTTCCATCTACCTATTACCACTGCAACTACCAGCAATATTTAATTACTTTTACCATATTTTCCATAACTTTCCAATTTTTTTGTATGAGTGAAAATAAAGCAAAAAAAAATTTTTTTCCTGGAAAAAATTTTTTTTTTCTTTTTGGAAGTGAACTTGGGCATATTTCTTTTTCTCTTTACTGCATTTTCAAATTCATTTCTTTTCTCTTTACTATATTCTCAAATTCTAACTTCCATCACTGGGTTTAAAATTTTTTAAGATTTATCTTAATTTTTGATTGACACATAATAATTGCATGTATTTATGGGGTACAGTGTGACATTTTGATCCATGTGCACTTTGTGTAATGATTAAACCAGATAATTAGCATATCCATTACCCTAATCATTGGGGTTTTAAATTACATAATTATGGGATTTTTTTACTTCCAGTAAAGTCTTCTTATCTCAGGTTGCATTTTTCCCTCCCTGATTGCTTATTCTACATTTCATATTTTCCTAAATCCTATCAAGAATATGAAGTCCAGACTTTGTTCAAAGTTTATTTCCAGACATGCTTCACATAATAGTTCTATTTCTTGAGAGGACATTATTTCTCTTTCCTTACAAACTTTATATTTAAAATTTTAATTTTCTGTGCCTTTTAAATAAAGTTGGTGATTTGTCACAATTCGCTCATACCTAAAGAGGAAATTTATATTTTACATCCTTGCAAAACTTAGAAATTTTCCTTAGGGATTGGGTGACTTTAGGTAAAGAAAGAAAGAAAATGATTTGGTTTTCTCAAATTCTGATTTGCTAACAGAGTTTCAGAAAATAGAATGAAATCAAGAAGGAGGCAGAGCCAAAAGCAGTGAGATGTCAGTTCCAGCATTCCTTTTCCCTGTTGATTACTGGTTGCTCCATTGATGCTGAGACTCCCACCTCCTCTTGGCATAACCTCTTTGAGTTCTGAATTATTTCCTGATCCTATTTTCAGATAAATGGGAATAAGTGTGTTCATGGGGTACTTTAAGTAGCTGTCAGCACCTCATAGGTTGTAACTTTTTCTGTAAATGACATGTCAGGGACTATTGCATTGGTGCTTAGAGATTGGTGAGATTCAGTTGATTAAGTGGCATCTTCTCAAGCATGGAACTATGGATTGATAGAAGTTATGATTTGGATATGGTTTGAGTGTGTCCCCCAAGAGTTCCTGTGCTGGAAGCTTGGTCCTCAGTATAGTGATGTTAAGAGGTTGTGAACTCTTTAAGAGGTGTGGTAATTAGGCCACTGGATGTGCTGCCCTCAGAGGGATTAACATTGATCTTTTGGAGTGAGTTCTCTTAAAAGCATTTTGTTAAAGAGCAAAGCCCTGCCCACCCCCATGTGTTTGACCTCTTCTGCTCATGGCTGCTTCCATTTCTGCTTCTCCACCATGTTGTGATGTGGCCAACGAGACCCTCACCAGAAACTGAACTGATGGAGTTGCTGACCTTAGACTTTCAGCCTCCAAAATTGTGAGCTAAGTTAACCTCTTTACTTTAGAATGTCCTTGGCTTCAGATAGTTTGGTATAATACTAGAAATGTACTAATACAGAAATCTATCCTATTTCTACTACATCTTGCAGAAATTCCTCAAAGTTTTACTTATATGTATGGTATCCTTAAATGGTTTCTTGCACAGGTATTTTTCTGTGTCTATATTGCTTTAGCCAAAGGAGATCTGATGGGTGAGAAACAGGTGTATGCTTTCCACATGTGTCCCTCAAAATCCATGCTGCCTTTCTTACTTTCACTCTACCTAGAAGTGTTTTACTTAGTCACAGAAACACAGATCAAACATTTCAGTTGCTATGTTGACATCATGGAAGGCAGCAATGATTTCCCACAACAGTTCTCTGAAGACCACAATGCTGTCAAACTGTGGGAATTGGGTTACTGCTATATTCTATTGCTTGCTCCATTAGGCATATTTATAGAAATAGAGATCTAATTTATTTGCAACATGCCTCTTAAGAACTTTGGTTATTGGGGCTGAGGTTGTAGCTCAGTGGTAGAGTGCTTACCTAGCACTTGTGACACACTGGTTTGATCCTCTGCACCACATAAAAATAAATAAATAAAAGTATTGTGTCCATCTACAACTAAATATAATATATACATATATTATATAATATTTTAAAAAGAACTTTGGTCGTTATCCATATTAATTTTTTCCCCTCTTCCTTTGTATAAATAATTTCAAGTTTCTTCTCTGGGACTTCTTTCTGTAACTCTCATCTATCATTATTTTCCAGTGTATCTCATCTTTCACTTAATTCTCAAACATTTTTATCCATTCATTCATTTGTTCTCTGAGTATTTACCAACACCAGGAATGGCACCAGGTATTAGAGAGTTAAAGATGAGCCAATTCTCCTTGTCCTCGGGGAACTTTAGGTTTAGTCTCTAGTGTTAGGAAGGACTTGAGAGTTGAGGACCTTCTGGAAATAGAGGACAGGGGGATGAAAATATGCACAGTATGTACTATTACTTTATTTATGCAGTCTCATTTTTCTCTGATGAATTAGTGATGATAGTCATAATTTTTAGTTTTATACATTTATTATTTTATAGGTTCCATGCTAAATTTACATACATTAATTTACTCAATCTTATGGTCACTTTATAAAATATTTATGGTTAAATCCCAATTTTACAAGTGAAGGAAATGAAGCATGAGAATTTAAGAACCTTGCTCAAAGGGGCATAGCTTTGAGTTTACTGGGGCTGGGTTTCAAGCCATAAATCTGCTTCTAAATCCATACTTTCAGCTATCTGACTCTTTAGGCCTAGGAAGAAGCACAACAATAAACTCCTTTTTAGAGATGAAGAAACTGAAGCCCAGAGAGAATAAGTAACTTGCCTAAGATAACTAGTAAAATCCGTACTTGAGCCTCATCAGTCTGACTTCAACTACTCTTCCACAAAACCACCTCCAGACACTCAAATTCAGATGATCTTAGATTTAAGAACTAGAAATTGCCTCAGTGATTACGCCATGGAATAATCCCTCCTTTTACAGATAACCTGTAGTCATTAAAATCACTTACTTGAAATAATTAGGAGAAGGTTCAATGAAGCAAAGCAAATTTTCATACTAAGGGAAGTTATTTGAAATATAATTTTTATTAAAAAATGCAAACTGAGAGACCCAACACTGGATGCCAACACAGCTCTTGATAATGTTTCAAATGACTTGTTTCTCTGCAAACAAGAAACAAATTGGGAAAGGATTTTATAGACACTGAGATCATTGTAATATACTGTAGGACCCAAGGGTTTTCATGACAGTAGAAACATCCATACACAGGAGATGGAAACATTGTTTTCAGAATGGCATCCACTGGGCTGTCCTCTGAAAAGTGACCCACTGCTGGACAGGGATCCTTCTGCAATGCTGAATTGGAGCCAGCTGATATCTGGAATGCACCTTGTGTATCATCTTCTGGTATCTGCTTGAAGGCCACCTGCATGTGATTAGGGGTAACTGACACAGTGCTTGTTCTAAGTCCAGGATGCAACTTATTGAATGAATAGTAATTGACTTGAAAATTGGATGAATGGATTTCTTTTGTCTCTGTCTCTGTCTCTGCCTCTCTCTCCCCCACCCTCTCTCTCACTCCTTGATAGAGCAAGATTAAATCCTCTGGGCTTGGTGAAGTCAGTGCTTACAGTTTTTGAGAGGGATATTCTTGAGAAACAGTGCTGTAGGACTACTAATTGGGATTTGAATAGGATGAAATTTTAACTCAGACATTTACATCATCCAATTAGTGTAACAAAAAATGACTGCAAATGAGAATGCATTTAGGTCCCTGTGCATTTCCCTTAGTAGCCAAATGATGTATTTTTTTTTTAATATGTAAAGATCTTGGTGCTTCTCAAAGCTGGCCTATATAATGGAATTGCCTTAAGAATTTAAGAAAAAATATTGATGCTACTGGATTCTACCCAACAAATTCTAATTTAATAAGTATGGGGTGTGGCATGAGCATTGGGGTTTCTTACAACCTACAAGGCAATGCTAATGTGAAAAGCTGGAGAACTGCTGCAAACCGCAGTTAAGCTCCCTCACTGGGATGAGGCACCAGCTGCAAGCCTGTTTTACACCAATATATTTGCTGAACATAAACATCCTAGTGCAAACTCTCTCACCCAAAAACCCAGAGCTGCCTGTGGACAATATTTGGAAAAGTTCAAATTTGTAAACTGATAATACATATAATTCTACAGGCTCCATATGGTTCCCGTTATCTTGAGGGGAACTATACACATTTGCCTTGCCCCAGGACATAAGGATAAATAACAGATGTGGATAATTTTTATCATACTTATACTGAACAATAATAGAAAAATAAGAAATGCAGGGGACAGTGAGAGAGGTAGAACTCATGAAAATAAAGTTCAAATCAAATTTTCTAGGTTGTATCTTTGAATTTTGAAAAGCCTGCTATGCAGTAGATCAGAAATAACTGTCATACAGGTCTCCATTTCTAAAGCAGACTATCTCTAAAGTGATAAGAAACAATATTAAATTTTTGGTATTAATAGAGCCAAATAAATCAATTTATTTGTAATAGTGAAAATAACTAAAATTTCCATATAGTTGACTACTAGCCAGGCACTGTTCTATACAACAATATGTATTAATTTACTTATACCTTGCTATAATCCTGAAGAAAACACTATTATTATTCTCTACAGATGCAGAGACTGAAACTCAGAAAATTTGAATAATCTGTTCATGGTGACACACTGTGGTATAGCCACAAATTGAGCCTAAGTAGTTCAGCTTCAGATACAAGGCACGACAGCCTAGAGGTAGTAGTGGCACCTCTTCATGACAGAAGACAAGTCACAGAAGTAAAACAGAGTGTGTGGAGCTGAAGGAATGCAATGGGAGAATGGCTGCCAAGATTTAGGATGGCTGGGAAATAATAAAATAATAATAATACCAGCTGCTGATGTATACTATGTGCTGGGCACTGGGTAGCATTTGGATTGCTTTCCATCTTCTCTACTTTTTAGGAGTGGGAATTTTATTCTTTGAAGTTAATACAATGACCTTTGGCTAGGCTGTCTTAGGGAATGTCTTAAACTACATAAAAAATATTTTTTAAAGAATTTTCACTATGAAATACAGAGTGCATGGTGAATATCATATAAAAGTATATATGTATGTATGTGTGTGTTTGGTCTTTTAATAATAATTATTGAACACCCATAAATCCATTACAAAGATGTCTGATCAAGGATTGGAAAATTCATGGGCTATAAGCCAAATCCAGGCCTTTGCTTATTTTTGTAAATAAAGTTTTATTGGGACATAGTCATTATCTATTTACTTACATATTGTCTATGCTATTCTCTTGTTACAAAAGTGAAGCTAAACACTTGTACCAAAGACCATGAAGCCCAAAAAACCAAAATTATTAACTTCTTGGCCCTTCGTCAAAAACAAATGCCAAATATCCCACCTTAGATACCTCTTCCTGATTCCCTTTCTTTATCCTCCTTTAAATTCTGTGCTAATATTTCTCTTTAAGCAAATTGTTTAGTCTTACTTTTTGACTTTAAAATATGTAAAGACAATCATAAGGATGAATTCTTTGGCAATTTGTTCCTTTCTCTTAACATTATACTTGCAGGTTCACCCATTTTTTTTGAGGGAGGGTACCCAGGATTGAATTCAGGGGCACTCAACCACTGAGCCACATTCCCAGCCCTATTTTGTATTTTATTTAGAGACAGAGTCTCACTGAGTTGCTTAGCTCCCTTTTTTTGCTGGGCCTGGATTTGAACTCCAGATTCTCCCGTCTCAGCCTCCTGAGCTGCTGGGATTGCAGGTGTGCACCACTGAGCCTGGTTTATTAACTTTCTATTGTCATATGAAAGCCTATTGAATCAGATATCTCAATTTATTTATTCAGTCTATTGTTGATAGATACTTGTGTTGATTATAGCCCCTCCGCCCCACTTTGGATAAAGCTGTCATGACTTAGTATGACTTCTGGTGCACATGTACAAGAAATTCTCTGGTATATAATATTTATTAGAATTTCTGGATCATGGGATATGTGTGTATATATTCATATACCCCATGTGAATGTCCTGTTTCAACTATTTTCAGAGTGGTTGAAGCAAGTTGTGTTCCCACCAATACTGTATGAGAGTTCCTTATCTTTTGTTTTCTAACCAACACTTGTTATTTTCTGCCTTTTCAAATGTTTGCTAATCTGACGTGTGAGAAATGTTATATTTTAATGTTCTCTTCCCTTAGTGATGAGATCAGCAACTTTCTACTTATTTATGTGCCATTCATGTTACCTTTTCTGTGGAATGCCATTTTATATCTTTTCTCATTTTTCTATTTTTGCCTATTATTGATTCACATAAATTCGTTACATATTCTGGATATGATGTTTTAGAGAATTTCTTCTTTCTACATGCTGTAATATTTTGTGCATTATTGAAATTAGTTGTTCCTCAAATACTTTAATGAATTTATTGTAAAGCCATTTAATTACAGACACTTTTGAGAAAATATTTTAATATACTGATTTTATTTCTTTAGTTATTCTATTTCTGTAAATATTTCTTCTAGGAACTTGTTATTAGTTACATTTTCAAATCTGCTTTAAAGTTGTTTTAATAGACTTTAATACTTAAATGTCATCAGAATTGTTTCTATCCTTTTTTAAAATATTTTTTTAGTTGTAGATGGACACAATATCTTTATTTATTTTTATGTGGTGCTGAGGATTGCACCCAATACCTTACATGTGCGAGGCAAGTGCTCTACCACTGAGCCACAATCCCAGCCCTAAGTTTCTATCCTTTTATACACCAGATATATGTCATTATGTCCTGATATCTTTATGGCATTTATTTTTAATTTCTCCTTGATGGTCAGAGAGAATATTTGTATGCCTTTCCTCCTTTTATGTATGTTGAGACTTGTTTTATGGCCTATGGTGTGATATATCTTGTTAATTTTTCCCTCCACACTTAAAAAGAAATATTTTCAATTATTGTTGAGTGGAGTGTTTTATAACTGTCAATTAGGTCAAATTAGTTGATAGTGTTGCTCAGTATCATTACAGATGTTCTGTTCATTGATTCTATCAATTAGGGAAAGAAAGGTATTGACATCTCCAATGATAATGGTAGATTTGTCTGTTTCTACTTGCAGTTATGGTCAATGTTAGCATAGCTTATCTCCCCCCACTTCCATTTTTTAACCAATGTATATTTATATCACATATATGATTTATATTATATATAATGCTATATTTTGTGTATAATATATTCATGAGCCTTACTTTTAATTCCTCTGATGATCTTTGCTTTTTAAATAGGGTATTTAGACCATTCATACTTACTGTAGTTATTAATATGGATAAGTTTAACATTTTGGTATTTGAATTCTATTTGTCCTATTTGGGTTTTGTTTAAGGAAAACCTTATTTGCCTTCTTTCGGGATTTTTTTCCCCATTTATCTTCTTTATTAAATTTCTTTGCTTTGTTAATTGAGTAGTTGCTTTAGAGTTTATAGTATACATTTTTAACTTATCACATTCTATCTTCTAATGATATTAATTGCTTAATATCTGATGATGTTAATTATTTTTATTATGACGTAAAATGTTATCAAACTACACATTGATCTTTTCCTCCATAATTACATTATTGTTGTCATGCATTTTGCTTATATATATTTCATAAACCTCATGATTTTGAATTAATTTTTGCTTATATAAGATTTCACAATAAACAGTAATATTATATATATCATGTAATTATAATTTCTAGATTTCTTTATTCCTTTGTGTTGATCCACACATCTGCATCTGGTGTGATTCTCCTTCTACCTGAAGACATTGGTGATCATTTTTTTCAACTTCTATATATTAAAAAACCCTCTTTTTTCCCTTCATTTTAAAAACTATTTTTGAAATGCTAAAATGCCCATTTTTCTTTTATATCTCAAGGATACTGCTGCATTATTTTCTTGCTTGCACTTATTTTTTGTGAAAAGATTGTTAAGATTTTCTCTATAAGTTTTGAGTAATTGTTTTACAGTGTATTTTGGAGTTGTTTTCATTGAATTTCTTCTGCTTGGAGTTCATTGAAATGAGTGGATCTGTGGGTTTATAATTTTTATCTATTTGGAAAATTTTCAACCATTATTTCTTCAAAATTTTTTCTACTTCCCCTTTGGAGATTTCAATTTAGAGCACATTATGTCACTTCTTGTCACTTTTGGTTGTATTTGTTTCTTTCTCTTGTTTTGAGTCATTTTTTCTTCTGTGTTCTACTTAAGAGAACAAGAGATAGTTTCTCTTGTTATGTCTTCAAACTCACTAGTATTTCCTTTTATAATATCTGATCTTTTGATTATTTGAAGTTTCCCTCTCGTAATGGTTCATGTTTTCTTGCTTCTTCACATGCCTGGTAGTTTTTGATTAGTTGCAAGACATTGTTGATTTTACTTTGTTGGGTACTAGATACTTCTTGAATTTTTGGAGTTTATTTTGGAATGTAGCTGTGTTAGTTGGAGACAGTTTGATCTTTCTAGGTCTTGATTTTAAGATTCATTAGAAGGGAACAGAGCTGTGCTTGGTTTAGTGCTAATTATTCCCACTACTGTGATAAAACTCTTCTGATTACTCTACTCAGTGATGAATGAATTATGTTGTTCTCTAGTTTTATAATGGGAAGAGGGACCATTTTCAGGTTTGTGTTCAGCCAGGCAGTGTTCTTTCTGAATCTTTTGGGAAGTTATTTCCCCAACCTTATGTAGCCTTACATAGTTTCCTCACAAGCATGTACTAATCACTACTATGTTGAATACTAAAGAGATACCTCTACAGATTTCTGGAGTTCTTTCTCTTTCTGCAGCTTTTTTTTTCCTCTTATATAATTCCTACTGCTTGGAGATTTATTCACCTATCTACAATTTTAGCCTCAGACCTCAAGTTGATTTCTCTACTGTGTTCCTCAACCCCATGCTATGGCCTAGAAAATTTTCCAAGGAAGAAATATGGAATAATCCCAGACTTCATCTAGTTGTTTTTTTTTTTTTTTTTTTTTTTTGGTACTGAGGATTGAACTCAGGGGCATTCGGCCACTGAGCCACATCCCCAGCCCTATTTTGTGTTTTATGTAGAGACAGGGTCTCACTGAGTTGCTTAGTGCCTCGCCATTGCTGAGGCTGGCTTTGAACTCGCGATTCTCCTGTCTCAGCCTCCCTAAGTGCTGGGATTACAAGTGTGAGCCACCGCGCCCGGCTAGTTGTTTTTTTTTTGTTTGTTTGTTTGTTTTTTTACTTGTCTGACAGGGATCACAGTCTTTTATTGCTGATGTCAAGTATACTGAAAAACATTGTTTCATACTTTTTGTTCTTTCATGTGACTGTTTTGATTCTAAGATTTTGTTCCTGATACTCCATCTTGGCTAAGAAAGGAAGTTTAATCTTCTATTCTTCTTTTAAAACAATTCTTTTATTTAATAATAGCAGAAGTTTGTGAATTTTATTAGACTTTTCAAATAATCCATATTTGACTTCCTCAAGTCTTTTCTTGGTATACTTATTTATAAATTTGTTACTTGCATTTTTCCTATTAATTTATACTCAAATTCTTTATTTCTTTTTTTTCTGATTGGCATAGTAGCTTTATTCACACGTTAAACAAACTAGAGAGACTCCCACCAACATTAACCTCTGGACAGCTCAGATAACTCACATAACTCTTGTCTAACATTCATCATAAGGAAGTTCTTCTATAAGCCTGAAGGAATTTCTTTTTCCTTTTTGTCCAGGTTTTTTTTATTGGTGCATTATAGTTGTACATAATGGTGGGATTTGTTATTGCATATTTATACATGCACACAATAGAACAATATAATTTGGCCAATATCATCCCTCAGTATTTCCCCTCTCCCTACTCTCCTCTCACATTCTGGTCCTTTTTCTCTATTCTACTGATCTCCCTTTGATTTTTATGAGATACTTCCCATCTTTCCTTTCTTTGTTCTTCTCTAGCTTCTGCATATGAGAGAAAACATACTATCTTGTACATTCTAAGTTTGACTTATTTTGCTTAAAATAACGTTCTCAAGTTTCATCCATTTTCCTGCAAATGACATAATTTCATTATTCTTTGTAGCTGAATAAAACTCTATTGTGCATATATACCACCAAAGGAATTTCTTGCACAGCAAAAAAAAAATACACTGTGGTAACGTTAACAAAGCAATATCACTCCTGCAGAAATCATGAAAACTCCACATATTGACTGCTTTGAAGAAAAAAAAAACACCCTATTATAGATGAGGAGCTCATGTGCTCGTATGGTGAGGGACTATGTGGTGAGAAGTGTTTACATTGGGATCAGGATATGGTCAATCACAGTTAAAGAGAGTCCAGAACTGGACCCACCTTAGGATCAAGATTTGGAGCTGCTGCATTTACAAAGAGAACAAAATGAACCCTAAACTCTATTGTGACCTATGCCAGGGGAAGCACATAGATGATTATTATTCTAGGAATTCAAAAATGGAGAAATGGGTCATCAGAAGCTTAGAAATCAAAGAAGTCTTCATAATGTGGGTAGGAATATTTCAAAATTGTAGAACTGGATAGAAACTTTGTTAACAGCATATGTGAGTTTCTTTAGGAATAACTATGAAGAAAAGAGCCTCAGGTCTCACTGTCATGAGTTCTTATGCCTTCGCCTTTTTTTCTCTAAGGGCCTGTGTTCTTTCTCACATGATCTGATAGACAATATTCCTAGGACTTCTGATGCTAACACTGATCCCTAACACAAATATTGAGTCAACTCTTGATTATATTCTCAGAATCTAGCCTACTAATTGCAGAAAGGATTCAAATATCATTCCTTTATTATACAGATTGAAGAGTTCGGGCTTGATTTCTAGGTAAGGGAGAGCCATTGAGGATTTGTAAGCAGGCAAAAGCCAGATTACTCTGTGCCATTACATCAAGCTGATCAAGTCACAGATCATGTGACTTGCAGCCAACAATAGGTAACTCTGTTTGTTTCCTTCCTGTTCATGGCAAAAATCCTAGATAAGCCAAATGTGGTGTGGGAGATGCTGTGATGAATGTGGTCATCTTCCAAAAGCCTAGAGCCTAATGGAGGAGCTTCACAAACCAAAACATCCAGGAATGACAGGTTATCATTGAATTTACATGAAAATCCTGTTAATAAATAAATAATAGGGGCTTGTCTGCTGTGATTCATTAAACAGAATCACCATGGTTGAGACTCACAAAGTACTATTTTTGTTGATGTCTCATGTGTCTTGATGGGCTACAGCAACTGGCAAAGGCCACTTTATTCAATTTTTACAAATCCCTCTCTACTTAAATAGGCAGAACTTGAGTCATGTAAGAGCTAGGAATAAACACAATACTAGAAGTAGTATAGAGGGGTAGAGCTGAGATTTGAATGAGGAAAGTTAAACTCCACTGTCACAGGCTACACTATACTTGCTGTGTAGCTATTACGTAAAAACCACAGATATAGATATTCCAGAGAGACTGCCCATGTTTCCAAACACATTATTTGAAGACAAAGCAGGTCATCTCTGTAGTGATGTTGCTGAAAAAGTATATATAAACTAACACAAAGATACAGTTTTTCTTATTGCATATAGCCATAGGTACTGTGAAAATTTGTCTATTCTCCCAATAAGTAGATATACACTCAACCAATAAGGATATATGTGTTTATCTATCTATCCACCTATATTCATAAATTATTATCTTAACTAACTTCTTTTCATAAATTTATCCCAATGTTTCAATATTTTAAGATACAAACCTGGGCTCAGTGGTGTATGGCTACAATTCCAACTACTGTGGAGGCTGAGATGGGAGAATTACTTGAACCCAGGGAACTCCTGGCAACAATCCAGGAGTTGCAATCCAGCTGTGCAAGATTAGCAAGAACCTTGACTCAAGAAAAAAAATTAAAAGATGCAATTTCAAAGATAGTATTAAAAATCCAACAATTTCTCTATGTATAAATACATATGTAAACATATGTAAAAAATGTATATATATATATATACACACACACACACATACATACACATAGGTGTGTTTGCACAGTGGCCCTTCTTAACTGCAAGGAACATCTTCCAAGACCCCTTTTGGATCTCTGCAAGCATAGATAATACAGAATCATATAGGTATGAATGCCATGTTTTTCCCCACATTTTTTATCAATGCATTATAGTTGTACATACTGTCAGAATTTTATTGTGTATTGTGTACATTAATACATGTACACAATACACAATAAAATAATATAATTTGGCCAGTATCACTCTCCAGCACTTCCTCTCTCCCTCCTGGCCTCCCACTCCTTGGCCCCTTTCTTCTACTGATTTCCCTTTGATTTCATGATATCCACCTAGCTTCCATGCTATACGGTATACCATGTATTTTCCTATACAAACATATCTGTGATGAGGTGTAGTTTATAAATTGAGCATAGTGAGAGATTAGCAACAATATTAAAAAATAAAATGGAACAATTTTATAATAATACATTATAATAAATGATATGTGAATGTAGCCCCACCCTCTCAATATCATTTTGAACTGTACACTTTTCTTTTCTTTTTTTTTTTTTTTGGTACTGGAGATTGAACTCAGGGGTGCTCAACCACTGAGCCACATCCTCAGCCCTATTTTGTGTTTTATGTAGAAACAGGGTCTCACTGAGTTGCTTAGCGCCTCGCTGTTGCTGAGGCTGGCTTTGAACTCGTGATTCTCCTGTCTCAGCCTCCCTGAGTGCTGGGATTACAGGCTTGCGCCACCGCGCCTAGTTCTGTACACCTTTCTTTTTACTTGATGGTAACAATCATGGAAAGCAAAAACCACAGATAAAGGGGAAATTACTGTATAAATTTACATATAGGTCTAAATGCATCTATTATATATATATACAATTATAATGAATATAGTACTACATTTATATATTATGATAGATATATTTGGATTTTAATTCACTTCTAGAATGTACAAGAAGCTAGCCCATGTCTGTGTATATTATTGAGCAGAATTTCCATTCAGAAGAGGGCTTTGCCATGAATCTTCATTCCCTATATCCCAGAACAAAATGAATCTTGACTCTGGGAGTCAAAATGGGTGCATTCACTCCTTATCTTTATGTACTACAAATTTCAATTTATTTTCAAGCCAGTTGGTTCAATACATAGGCTTTTCCCAGAGTAAGAGGCTAGAGTGAGAGGCATGGCATTTCTCAGTCAACAGAAATAGAGGTAAATCAGTCTGGGGTCCGCATACTCTGTGAATGCTGGCAGCCAGCCAGAGAGCAAGTCTCAAACAGATTATGCCAAAGGAAGTACAAATGCAAACCCAAAGCAAGTCACCCAAAGTGGCTTTTATTTCTGCATTCCAGAGCAGTTTCTGAATATAAACTGTCCCCCAAAATATTAAGGGAGAGACTGAAAACTGCAAATCCTCTAGTGGCTCCAAAGCCCTCTGCTTGGATTTCAGAGAGGCAAGCCTAGGTCTAGACATTTCCCCTGGTACCAGGCAGGAGGCCTCTGGGGCTGTGACTGTGGCTGTGTGTGCATACCCACTCGTTTACGCTCTTGTAGGCAAGGCATGTGTGTACACTGCACATTCATCATGTTAAGGGCAGCACTTATTCTGCAGGTCTTGTTAGGATAACCACATCACACAATGGTTTCTTTCTAAATAAACAGATGAGGAGAGCTGGCTGATAAGTCAAGATATACTTATAGAATATACTGGCCAAATTTAATCAGCGGCCCCTACGTGCAGACAAGTGGCCTTCTATGCTAGCTGGTTTGGGAGAAGATATCATCTATCCTGTGCACAGGCCTTGTAATTGCATCTCATTCCTGACTCCTGCAAAATAATGACCCTCTCCTCCCATGGTTTGCAGAACACATGGGGAGGAAATAGAAGATCTGAGCTAACTGGCCCAGAAATTCTAACCAGATGATGGAAAAATGTTTTGTCAAAGTAAGAGTTCTTTGAATTTTTAAGAGCCCCGCATAATCTAATAACCAGCCTTTTAAGACAGAGCCCAATATGGGGCCAGCAAGACTGTCCCCCATTATTTTAATATCATTTTGCCAGTTCTTTCATTTTGACATGCACAGAGAAGAATCCAAAATAAGACATTCCTTCTCAGTCCTTTCTTCCCTGCTTTTCTTTTTTTGGCAAGAGAATAAAACACTTTTTTCTCTAAACAAAGCAGTAAATGACACAATTAAACAAATGCCTTACAAAACTGCATTGTGTTTTTGACTTTACTAAATAAACCAAAAAAAGAAGTAAAAAAGTATTTTAAGAAGTCTGTTAAACTACCATTGGTTTTTATAGGTGTTGACCAGTTGTCTAGCTCCCTCAAGAATGGATCTCTTTGATTTGTTTTTATGTTGCTTTCAGCTTTTGTCCACAACAGGCAGTCACTCAAAACCAGGAGGTCTCTAAACACTGAGACTCTACAGAGGTGGATGCTTTGGTGAAGACTATGGAGGAGGAAGATAGAGGCTTTAATCCCAAAGGTTTCCCTTGGCATCTCAGAATCAATAGTGACTGGTTTTCTAGTTTTCTGAAGACTATGGTCTAGAGGAATGAAGACATCAGTTTTTATGTTCTACCTAGTTTGCCTATTTAGGCAAATCCTTCCTCTGATCTCCTCACCTCTTCATCAACCCAGATGTCCATATTCTCTTCCAGGACAAACCTACTGGGGGTGAAGCTTCATACTTCATAAGTATCTTCTCTTCATTTCAGTACAGCAACTATTGGAAAGCAGGACAGTGATTTCACAACAAGACTTATTCACATTAAAGAGAGAATGACTGATACCATTTGGGGGTACCATTTCAACTAATTTGTATTTTGAGGTTAGGACCATTCATTTCTTGGAGCATTATGTTTGCTAAACATTAAGTATTCTGTTCCCACTGTCCCTAGGTACCAATTTAAGGTTTGGAATGTATTATTACTATAATATGAACTCAGAGGGATAAATCTTTACTGGTTTTATGCTGAGGACTGTGATTGGTAAAGAAGAGCTCTTCATCCCCCTAGACCACACCATATTGGAAACTGACTGCTTAGAGAGCTCACTCTTTAATTCTATATCTAAACCAGGACTAAGGGCTAAAGGCCTTCCTGAAACATCTTTCTAAGATTTATCCTTTGTATGCCAATGGAGCATCTAATTTCAATATAGATGGATTTATTCTAGACTGTAAAATAAACAAGTGACTAATGAATTCTCATGTACAGTAGTCCTCAGTATCTGTAGAGGATTAGATCTAGGACCCTCCACAGATACCAAAATTCTAAAATGCTTAAGTACCTTATATAAATTGGCACAGTATTTGCATGTCATCCACATACATCCTCCATGTGCTTTAACTTATCTCTAGAATATTTACAATACCTAATGCAATATAAAATAGTTTGTACATGTTCAGTACAGATACATTTTTTCAAATATTTTTGATCCACAGTTGGTGAAATCTGTGGGTACAAAGGATGACATAATTCATTATTCGTCTTGTCAAAAGTTTGCCAAAAGTTTCACCATTTGATCCTCTATCTGTGAAGTGAATACAGAAGAGATAAGACGAGGCAGCTAGTAGAACAGAAAGGAGGCTTCAGGGGACTCGTGCAGTTTGTATGAAAATGGAACAACAGATGACAGAGGTTGAGGTCAGGGTAAAATGAGCCCCTGAAACCTAAAGGCAATGGATGACTTAGCATGGGTTAGGACTCCAAACCTCAGAGATCCATATGGTGAGGAGGAGGCAGCAGCTACCAAGACAGGAGAAAACCTAAGCACTTGAAGAGGAAATGTCAATGGGCTCCAGGTGCCCATAGTACAAATACTTCAAAAACTTCCTAGAAGTTTGATTGAGCTCACGCATGCCTATGGAATGGTGCTTTTCCTCCACCTTTCTCTGAAGGGCTAGTAAATCCCAATGCAGGTGGCCATTCTGGTTGCATTCTGTTGAGAAGGGAAAGAGGAAGGATCAGAAAGAAGGAGAAGGAGGAACTCTTGCAGGAATAATGTTCAAGAACATCCTAGGATAACAGAATGAACATCTTTAGTGGAGACCAAAGATGGTAATGAATAGCAGCATGGAGAATAAAGATTTTTTTACAAGACCTAGGGTAGAAAAATTTGATTTGAAATTCTCAATTTGGTTCCTGTTTCAAAAGACTACTTATGATATTGTCTCTTGTTGTGCAAACTCAAGTTTCTGGCAAAACCATTGATGCATCATATACCATAATGTCTGTGCTTTTCAACTCCCAAGGTGATTATCACCCTCAAAGGAAGGAAATCACTGATGGAAATCTTTTGTCTTTCTTGGGTAGCAAATAAATTGCACCCATTACTTCTGGAAAAATGGATTTGAAGCTGTATTACTTAAAGAGACCCTATAAAGATGGAAATTTGAATTTTTCTCAGTAATTGAAAGATGATGAACAGTCAGTATCTTGAAAATGACCTGTCTCTCCTTAGGTCCTATGAAATTACTTTCTCCCTCTTGGGCCATCTGGTATTGGCATTACACCTTCATGTGGTTTTTCACTCAAGACCAGATCTTCTCCCACACTCTTTCATGCTGAGATTTACATCCCAGCAGTGTTTGGTCCATCCTTTCCAAACTTCCTTCACATATTCTTGAATCACCAAAATATCTCTGAACAAGAAAAGCTTTTTTTCCCTCATCTTTTTTCTCATATAGAATCTCTGGGCATGAAATCATCATACATAAACTGTGTACTTATTTTACTTTTTATTTACTCATGGGTATTGGTTGCTATTTGAGTAAATAGTAGAACTGTTCTTTGTAGAATTATTCTCTTCTATTTGTGTCAACAATGCCAACTTTTAGTTATAACCTACTTAAAGATAGAAAGTATATTCTCCAGCTAGTAGTTTTCAAAAATGGCTTATAGGAATATCCTCTGAAATAGATAAAAATACTAGAACTCATGTATTTAGGTTACATATACACACAAAATACCCATATGTTTATGTGCACACATATAAATGTAAATGTATACACAAATATGTAAATAGCCATATGTACATGTATATGCATATGTATATGTATGTCTATTTTAATGTTGATCTTTGTTTTTTATTTTTATATATATTTTAAAAGATATACAAGATTTTGTACAGTGATGACTAAATATAGTTAGCTTATATTTGAAAAGCTTTTTGCTAGGGATACATGGTCAGATACTGTCTACATCATCATAAATACGCTGTGGCTAAATACCATTAGATAAATAAATAATGGTGTTGACAATATTTACTCATTGCCTATCTTTTGGTGCTCTTAAGATTTTGTCTAATTATAAAATGGTCTTCAATACCATTTTTCAACAAATAAAGGACAATTCGCAATAACTCCCTTTCAGCAATCTCTGTTTTGAATCATTTCAGAGAAGATAGAGAATAAATGAGATTGGTTGATGCCAGGTGATAAAAACTAGGGACCACTAAAATTTCCAAGCACACCCCACCCCACTTTTTTCCCCCAGTGATGTATTTACCCCATGGCTTGGTAAATCTCTTTCAGAGATGTGATTTAGCAACCTCTCCAATGTACCCAAGGCAGAGCTCCACTCATGTTCTTCTTGGTGATAACAAAGCCATGTTTAGATTGGTTGATGGTTGATGTTGAGCCTACTACCAGGGTTGAGGTTGATCTGGGAAAGGACTGGCACAATGAATGGTTGATGTTCAGCTCCTCTTGACCTAGCCACCCAACATACCTTGTCAGACACAGATTATGCCTCTCATGTAGATAAATACAAGAGGAATACAATGCCAGGGAAAGGGACAGCCAGAGCAGTAACACCAAGGAGGAAACTACCTTTTTGTTTCTGAGCCCTCCTCTGGAGAAGCTTCTGCCAGATTGACAGTGACCATAGCATGAGATTTGTGTTTCCTGTGGTGGTAAATGTTCTATACTACCAGACCTCTTCCTTTATTGAGGCCCCTGCCTCCTTCATCGCTACCTCTGGTGTCTGCCATATTGGGCTTGACTTATTCCAGACTTTCTGAATCTGTCGTCAGCAAAACTAATAGCTCCCCTGATCCCCTCAAAGGAGCTCTTTATCTTATAGTTAAAATCCTGGTAATCTCTCTGTGTAAGCAATGATAAATAAAGAAAACTGATCTTTTGGTCTTGTCAAAAATGCTTGAAGGCCCATGGGTAGACAAGGAAGATACCAGCTGATATTTTGGCGCAGATCTGGAGTCACCATACAAGATGAGAAGAAAAAAGGTTAAAATGTTAACAGTAGGGCAAGATCACCCCTTAGGTGATCACCTATAGGTGATTTTATTTTTCTTTGTATGCTAAAATTCAAATTCTCTACAATAAGTGTATTTTTATTTTAAATCAGAAGAAAATGTGTAGTGATAAAATATGTACTAAAACCGAGAATATGGTGAATTAATTTTAAATAAATATATACACATATATAGAAACTCCAAAGAAATCAAGGTTGCCAGAAATCACACAGGGTACCTTTATTCAAATTTGAAACGTGATCTATAACTCTTTTCAGATAATCGTAGAGTAGAATGACAGAACAAACTTGTTTTATGGGTGAGAGAAAATAGTTTTTTTCCCCTCTGTTAGATGATTTCTCTCTTTTTAACCAAGATTGCAATTCCAGAATATCTACTTCTCTATTTCTCCTACCTTTTATTTTTCCATGATTGCAATCACCTGTAATTACGGAAAAAAAGTTTTTTCCTGGAGCAGCAGCTCTGAGATTAGCCAGTTTGGAGCCAATCTGACTATTCTCAATTGGTGCTAATAATCTTCTCTGTAGGAACACAGTTTTTAGGACATTTATATTTGCTCTGAGACTTAAAACAGCTGGAAAATAGATGACTTGAGTTTTTTATGTGACATTACAATTTACTGTCAAATAGTACTTAAAACCTGCTTTATTTTTTGCATATTTTTCCTGTGCAAAACCAATCATCACAGAAGTTCAATGCAGTTCAAAGTGTAAATTTAGACGTATAATTCCAATTTTAATGGATCAACACATTGCTTGTAGATAAGTAGATGACAAAGTTCAGAAGAGAGTTACAAAGCCATGAGCTATCTTTATTTTTGAACAATACTGTCTTTAAATTGCATACTTTTTTTGGTTCTGGGAATGAACTCAGGGGTACTCAACCATACATTTATTTTTAAATTGTAAGAATTCAATGTGAAGGACAAAGCATTCCTCAGATGAAGTCCCCTCACACCTTGGTGATAATTATTTATTTAAGAAAGCATAAAAGCCAGTGTGGTAGTGCATCCTATAATCCCAGCAGTTCAGGAGGGAGGCTAAGGCAGGAGGATTGCAAGTTCAAAGCCAACCTCAGCAACTTAGCACAGGGCTAAGAAACTTAGTGAAACCCTATAAATAAAAAACAAAAAGGGCTGGTGATGTGGCTAAGGTGGTTAAACAAAAGAAAAAAAGAAAAAAAGAAAAAGATCCCCATTTAGTTAATTCTTTAGCACTAATTTATGTGTTTTGATAGACACTTAACAAATATCACCTCTGTTCATAGGAATTTCTTTATTTCATTCATTCATTCATTCTAGGCCCTCTGCATTACATGCACCAGGGAAAAAAACAGGCAAAACAAACAAACAACAACAACAACAAAAAAATGGGCTCTTGTGGACCTTAAATTCTAGTAGGTGGAGAATAAATATAGCAAATGGATAAAAATACAGTATCTAGATCCCATGGAGAAAATAGAGCATAGAGGAAGAGATCAAAGAAGAGCAGACTGTTGCTATAACAAAATGTCTGAGACAATAGAAAAAAAGAGAATTTTCTTTGGTTCACAGTTTGGGAGGCTGTGGAGTTCAAGAACTTGGAACAGGCATCTGCTCAGTGTCCAGTGACGGCCTTTTTGCTGCATAATTAATGGTAGAAGGCATCACATGATGAGATAGAAAAAGAGTGCTAGGTCTCTCTTCCTCTTCTTAAAAGGCCACTATGTCATCCTTGGAATCACACTCTCATGACCTCATTGGTATGATTTGGATACGTGCTGTCTCCCAAAAGCTCATGTTGTGAGACAATGCAGGAATGTTCAAAGGTGAAATGCTTAGATTATAAGAGCTGTAATCTAATCAGTGGATTAATCCATTTGATAGATTAATATTTTGAAAGGATTATTGGATCGTAACTATAAGCAGGTGGAGCATGGCTGGAGGAAGTAAGTGTGTACCTTTGGGATTACATTTTATTCCTGGCCCCTTGTTTGCTCTCTCTGCTTCCAAGCTGCCACAAGCTGACAAGTTTTCCTCTGCCATGCTTTTCTGTAATGATATTCTGCTTTATCTCAGGTCCAGAGCAATGGAGTTGATTGGCCATAGACTGAGCCTCTGAAACTGTGAGCCCCTAAATGTTTCCTCCTCTAAGTTGCTCTTGTCAGGTCACAGTGACAAAAAGCTGGCTAACATACTCAATCTAGTCTTAGTTACCTTCCGAAGGCCTCACTTCCAAGCACTATTAACATATGAATTTGGGGATTAAGTTTCTAACACATGAACTTTAGGGGAACATGCACAAATCATAGCAGGGGATCTGGATCAGACTTATTGGGACGGTATCTTTAATAAATTTAATAAAGTATCTTCAATAAGTTTCCAAAAAGTTGCAAAAGGAAAGTGGGGGTTGGTCAAGCAAAGAGAATGATCTCAGCAGACAGAGAAAATGGTACAATGATACCGAGAGGAACAGTAGCATAGCTGAGTGGATCATGGGGATGCCATAGGGAAGATAAGGTCAAAGAGATCATGAGGTAGATGGGTATGGATTACATAGAATATCCTAGGCCATAGTAGGGGTCTTGACTTTTACTCTATAGAAATGAGAGCAGTTGTAGAATTTTAAATGGAGAACTGGCATGACCTGATTCGAAAGAATGACTCTGGCTGTTATGTTAAGACCAGATTGAAGGGGAGACCAGGCAGGAAGAGACTGTAGACCAAAATGGTAGCAAAGAAAGTGGTGGGATGTGATAAGACTCTGGATTATTTGGAAGCTAAAGCTAACAGATTTTGCTAAGAAATTGGAGGTGAAGTATAAGAGAAAGGGAGAGAACAAGGATGGGGCAGTCCAAAGAATTCTGGACTGAGCAAAAAAGTTTTGGACTGAGCAACAGGTAGCATGCAGTTTCTGTCAACTAAATTCATATGTTTTTGTTTCTGGAACACAAGAGTAAAGTTCTGGAAGGCAATGACCAATATCATGTGATAAGTAAGCTTCATAGAATTGAGAATGACAGTAAAAATTATGTCTACATATAAAGTCAAAAATTCCCCTCATTTATATGCAGCCTTCACAGGAGCCTTTTGCATCTCACAGGAACAACTGGTTCTACTCTGTGGTTAACCACTCATCACTCTACATCCCTGTCTTGGTTGGCACCCAAAGCAGATACTTCCAGGCACCCATCAGTTCCTCAATAGGTTCTAGGATGACCTGTGGATGGCTGTGAGGGTGGGTTACTTCTTATCTGTTCTGGTTATCATTTTATTTTTTTAAAATATGTACAAGTCCAAGAGAGGAATGGGATTGAGAGAGACTATCAGGTCTCACCTTTAGTCTAACTATCTCGTTCTCTTGTACTATTAACAATGCAGGCTTAATCTATGAGGCATGGGTCAAAATTTTTTCACAGGGGTCAAGTCCAAAACAAATGAGTAACATTGGCCATATATCACTCATGTGATGGGAAGTAAGTAGCTCTGACTATGGCAAACTGAAGAGTCTCAGGTGATTGCTGCTATGGAAATGTAGGTAAATAAATAATGTTTGTATGAAAGGACTGTGATCTATATCCATTTTCTTGCCCAGGCTTGGGCCAGCAGAGCAGCCCCAGCAAGACCTTTCTTTAGTCCTTTGAAGGCTCCTCTTTCTGGCTTTCCTATTCTCCTTTCATGGCCCTTTCATTAATGTGTCCTTTGCTAGTGGTTCTCACACCCAACCAACATTTCCTGACTCTTGACACTCCCCTATAGAAATAATCAGGTCCTAGAACTTTTCACCCATTTATGTCTTACTAATTCTGTTTTTATAGATGTTTGCTGTATTTCTCTATGAATGAAAAACAATTCACATGTTTTTCATTTAATATTATAAAAATTTCTTAATTAGTACTCTCTAAAGTAGGCTGCAAGAGAGTCTTTAGCAAGCCAAAACTTAAGAATCAAACTCTCATTTTTTGCCAAGAAGATGGGCAGAAGTAGAATCACATTTTTCAAAATCAGTGTTTTTCTTCCTTCTAGGAAGTTAAGCATCCTTTCAAGTGTTCATTGATTGTTTTTGCTTCTCTGGAGTAACTACACCTATATTTTGATTTTTCTTCTAGTGTGGGATTTGTCTGCCTTTCCTCTAGCAGTGTGTCTGTGTGTGTGTGTATACATATATATTATATATAAATATTTTAATTTTATTGGCATATTATACTCACACAAAATAGTGGGATTCATTGTTACATATTCATATATTCATACATGCACACAATATAACAACGTAATTTGTTCAGTTTGTTCTCCAGTACCTCCCTTTTCCTCTCTTCCTCCCTCTCCTAGGTCCCCTTCTTCTACCTAGGTCTCCCTCCTTTCTATCTTGATGAGTTCCCTTCCACATCTTTTTTTTACTTTTTTAAAAAAGTTTTTATTTTTTTAAATTTATTTATTCTAATTAGGCATACATGACAACAGAATGCATTTTGATTCATTGTACACAAATGGAGCAAAACATTTCATTTCTCTGGTTGTACATGATGCAGACTCACACCATATGTGCAGTCATACATGTACCTAGGGCAATGATGTTCATCTTATTCCACCATCTTTCCTACCCCCATGACCCCTCCCCTCCCCTTCCTACCCTTTGACCATTCTTTCCATGCCCCCTCCTCCATTATAAATCAGCATCCACTTATCAGAGAGAACATTTGGCCTTTGTTTTGGGGGGATTGGCTTACTTCATTTAGCATGCTATTCTCTAACTCCATTCATTTACCTGCAAATACCATAATTTTATTCTTTTTTAATGCTGAGTAATGTTCCATTGTGTATATATACCAAGTTTCTTTATCCATTCATCTGTTGAAGGGCATCTGGGTTGGTTCCACAGTCTAGCTATTGTAAACTGAGCTGCTATTATCTTTTTTTAACAGTCATATATTTTGCAAATATTTTTCCCAGACTGGTCTGTATTTGTGTGTGTGTGTGTGTGTGTGTGTAATATTGCTTATGGCATCTTTCACTCTGAAGATACTTTTTTTTTCTGTTAGAGTCATCAAATTTGATTTTCTTTTCCCTTGTAGTTCTGGATTTTGTGTCTTCCTTAACAAGATTGTCCCATATCCAGCTTATGAAGATAATTTTCTTCATTTTCTTCTAATTTGTGTATAATTTTGGTCTTTACATTTAGCCCTTACATCCATCTGACAAATATTTTTATATGCTGTGAAATATGATCATAGTTATTGTTTTGAATAGCCACTATTATTTCCTTAGGGAAAAAAATTCATTGGTTCCCACTAATTAAAAATGTGGCCACCTTCTTATATTAAATTCTAGCCCCTTAATTCAACAACAAACATTTATGGAGCTTTGCACTAAGGCTCAGAGCCGGAAGAGTAACAGAGTTCCTGTTTCCATCAATATGAAGCTTGATTAAATACAATTTGTTAGATATCTTCTTTTACAAATGTATTGAATAGTCAGTTCTTTAAGAATATTTAATATCTGTCAATAGTTGCTCCAAATAATCCAATAATTTAAGATCTTAATACCCATAAAACGGGAAAAACAACAACAAAAAAAGGATTATCCATAAGAAATTCCCCACTTTACCAGTCCTCCTTATAATCCTGTTCTAGGTTTTCTCTCCACTATTGGGAAAAGCATTCATCTTTCTGTTAGCATTATCAACAAGGGCACAAGTCAGGAACTGACTTTGGTAACCATATTTGTTTCCCATCTTTCTCACTGTGCCTAACACATTCAGGAGGAGAGAGAGAGAGCGAAGGTGCGCATTGCTCACATGGCTACATGTGACCACAAACAAAGATGTTTCCCTGTTTCCCTTGCTTTTCCTCACAGCATCCAAGTGAAAAGGGTTGTATTCACATTAGACCCAGGAAAAAAAGAAATAAATTTTTCACTAACTTAAGAGAAATGTCTACAAGATATGATTATTCTTTTAATAAATAGATTTAAATGCATTTGGATAAATTGATCTTAAATTTTTGACTTGAATTTGAAATTCATCAGTAGATGACCTCTTTGTTATCAAAGTATAACAGTATAAAGTATAAGGAGAATTGTAGCAGGTTTTGTAATTCACCAAAGATTTTTTTAGGAGCATTCTTTAACTACTATTGAAACCTGTAAGGGTCCAAACTAAAAGTTCTATAAACTGAGTTGTTCAAAAAAAATTATCAGGATTCCATGGTGCTATGGTTTGAATATATGAAAGCCCAAGTGTAGATTTTTTTCTTCCTCTCTGTTATTCCTCATGAACCTTGCTTTCTACTAAGGCAAGACAACAGAATAGAAGCTTGCTATGTACCTAAAGTTTAGGAAGGAGACACATTATTTGGAGAATACCTAATGATGTTCATGATCTCAAGGGCTCCATCTATAGTTTTTGTAAGGGTAGTGGACTCTGAAAAGCTGCTGTGCCTCTCATCTCCACTACTCTTTCCCATTCCTACACAACCCTTCATTCACCAGTGGATCCCAACTAAACAGAGAAGATGGACACCAGAGGCAGAGAGGATGGATTCTCTGAGACCTGACACACAGGAGGAAGCTCCAAGGATATGGAGACACAGTGCCCACTGTAGGACTGGAAATGACAAAGGCAGGAGTCAAAGACCAGGGCCCTTCACCCCAAGTTGAACTCCACAGCTGCTTCAGTTCTTCCTCTACCAGTTGAAAACATCCTTCAAGAGGCAGGGTCATTTGTCACTGACCATGCCCATTTGTTCTTTCTCATTCAAAGAAAATATGTTAAATTCATTTGAGGAACTTAAACTCAAGTAAAGTTTTCACTGTTTACAAAGCCTTTTAATACCCTCTATTATGCTTCACAGTTAAATATAATTCCCTAATTTATGTTTATTATCTTCTGAAGGGATGAGTTTGACTGGTCTTTTACAATATGAAAAGCCTTCACAATTTTATGGAAAATTCCGGGCCACAAATGTCTTTTTCTTTTTGGTTATCTCATTACACTTTTGAAAACTGACTTGAATTTATAAATCTAGGTATTTCTCCTTCACCCATTTGCTGTATCCTCAAGATACCCTAACCATATAGTAAATAGAGGAATTTGCTGATGTTTACTGTAATTGAGACACATCATGCAGAGTAAATGGCCATGTGCTCTGTAGGCTTTTCGTCTTTAATGGTATAGAGGTTTTTAAAAATATATTTAATAAAGGACTTGTATCATCAGAATATATGGAGAATCTTATAACTCAGTAATAAAAAGTCAAAGAACCATATACGAAAGTGGGAAAAGACTTGAACAGATACCTCACTAAAGAAGATATATGAATGGCAAAAAGTATAGAGATTTGGATCCTGGGAAAAAAAATTTCAAATCCCCTTAGAATAAATGACTCCAACTAGAGAGCAATGTATTGGCTGGAAGGAACGGAAAGGATAGAAAGGACATATCTCCAAAATTTCCGTTTTTAAGCCCAAATCATTTCTTGAAAGGCTTCTTTGAAAATATACTCTATTGCCATATGTATCAGAAAATAACAAATAAAGTAAATAAAAAGAAAGGCTCCTTTGGGTGGGAGGGCTTATTAATTTTTAAAAAAATTTCTTGAGTTTTTTTCCAGGTCCTACTTCCTGAGAAACTGCTAGGTCATCAATTCCCCAACACACAAAAAAGTCACTGAAGTTCCCAAGGCATCCAGAGAACAAAGGGGAGCCTGCCTCATGCTGATAAATTACTTGTGTTAGCACCTGTAAGTCTGTTTTGCATCCCACTTGAACCTTTACTTGCTGTTGATAACAGCCACAGAAAATGAACTCTGACAGCAGATTGTGATTTTACAGTATCCAGCAGCAAAGCCCAGCTAATTGTGAGCATATGATTTCACAAGCACCAAATTTTATATTTGGTCTCTGGCTCTGACAGACCTACATTCAGCAGTTGCTAATCACTGAGGCATTAATTGCTTTTCTCCCAGGACTTAAGATGAAATTTTCTTTCTAAAAAGTAACTTCTGCAAAGCTGAGAAGTCATTGTTTCTTTGTGGGATTGTGGCTGTGGAGGTGTTTTCTGCTGAACTGCTCCAAGGAAAAACAAAAAACTATTGGAACAGCAAACAAAGGCCCCTGTGCTGGAGCCTGCAGAAAGGCAATTCCGGTGGTGTCTAGTTTCAAGCTAGAATACTAAGATCATAATTTCAGGCCATGGATGGCTCTCCCAGATGTCTTTGGTCAAGTTAATCACAGTTTGCCTGAAGGTTGAGTTTTCAGGTAATCCATCATGGCATAATTGTAAATCAAGAGCTCCTTCTAGCTGAAAGTTGGGAGTTTTTAGCTCAGCTTGAGAATGAGGATATTTAACACAAGGTTCCTAGTCTCTATCTTTTCAGTTTTGCAACTGAAGCCAATTAAATGACTGTTTAATAAATGCAGTTGAAAGCTCAAGAACTTACATGTCAAAGGGACACATCAATTTATAGTCAGCAAGAACATGTAATGTTTTGAGGACTCAGTGAAACCTGGTCTTGCCATGGGCCTTCCCCTGACTGAAGATTTTTATCCTAGAAGGTAAGGTGTTTACACCACATTAAGTGAATCCTCAGTCAGGCCCCAAGGAGGTGCAGAGGAAAGTTATTGTCATTGGGAGCAGGGCACATTTCCCTTTCTCCTGACTTTTTGTCCCAAGTCCCACACACCATTAATCTATGCTGCTTTTCTCCACACTCAAGTTAATCTTTTCCCTGATTCACATTTAATTCCCATATAGATTTAGAAAGCCATGCATTGAAGAAATAACCTCTAGTCTACAGTGGAAGTTCTCTGTGCTTGTTGTTCAAAACGTTACATATGTGGAATCTGGTAGAACACATTTAAAATTTTATACACACACACACACAATTTTATAAATGTTTCACATGCACAGCCAGCATTTGAATTCTAATCTGGCTATCTTCAGAGATCTTCAGAGATAACTTCCATGTATGGGTTATGTGGCAATCACTTGGTATTTATATTTTTACCATTACCCATTCTGACCTCCTTGCATGGCACACCAACTAGGAAGTGCTGCAAAGGATTGACATAGCACCTCCAAAAGCTTTGGCCCATCTTCACACCATAGGAGGTACTGATTAGTGTCTGTCCCAACCTGAGCTTCTCAAAAGCATTTCTTGCAGCCAGGGCAAAACGGAGTGTTCAAGAAGGAGAATAAGAACCTGAATTTTTTTTTTTTTTCATGTTATGCTTTCCCAGGGATAGTTATAGATATGTGTGAGACAGACTCAAAATCTTTATTTTTTGAGATCACAAAACCATGTCACTATTTTTTCAGAAGGAAATAGCAGTAGTGTTTGTAACTCAAGGCTATCAGAATTAAGGTAGTCATCTCTATGAGTTTCCCAGATCTCGAAAATTATATGTGCATTTCCCTGCATTTTATCCAGGAATATTTGCAACTATAGAACCCCAGCTAAACTTCAAAGTCAATTCTCAATCTTACCCACTTTTCTTCTTCATGCTTTTTTTCTTCTCTCAGCCCACATCAATTTTTTTCCCACTGGAATTCTTTATTCCATTCAATCTTTTCCCTAGAATAAGAGGCATTTTTCTTCAATTTCCCTATGTTGCTACTTCTGCAAGAATCATTTCCACACACTGCTAAGTGCCTTGGAGAAAAACATCAGACAATAGGATGCATCTCTTCCCAGCTCTCCTGCCTCTGGTCTTGCCATGCATCGTTAATTGATCACTGTGCTCATAAGGTGTAAACTTACCCTAGCACATTCTCACAAGGCAGCTGCTACTATTATCAGACTAAATGCATAAGATGAAACAATTTTCATCACAAATCCAGGTGACACAACAACAATAGCACAATCTAAGAGTTTGTCTTCATTTTTTGGTACTGGAGAGTGAATCCAAGGGTATGTAACAACTGAGCCACATCTTCAGCCCTTCTTTGTATTTTATTTAAAGAGTCTCACTGAGTTGCTTAGCACCTTGCTAAGCAACTGAGGCTAAGTTGCTGAGGCTGGCTTTGAACTTGTGATCCTCCATCTTCAGCTTCCTGAGCCACTGGGATTACAGGTGTGCATCGCCATGCTTGGCAGAGAGTTTGACTTTTTAATATTCTGATCATTGCTGTCTCTGGCAAAGTTTCTTTCTCCCAGTCTCCTTTTGAAATTCCTTTCTTGCATAGTTGGAATACATCAGGCCGTGCTTATGAGAATTCGTGGATGGCACGGAGAATCGACTAACTCATCACTGGGAATAAAGGAACTCCCATCCTCAGTTCCCTGTCCTTCCTTTGGTTAGATACCTTCTGTTTGGGAAAAGTTGGAAACAGAAAAACAAAAACACCAGTCTGACACTTATTCTAAGGGTATAGAGAGGAAAACCCCAAACTTAGTTTCTCCTGTACTCTTACTCAATAATCAACACAGATAAATGAGTTCTGTAACCTCGCGTGTGTGGAGATTCTTTCATCCACACCAAGAAAGTAGACCTTCTGCAGAAGATGACAGTAGCAGTGTGTCCTCTCATTCATTTTAGTTCTGACACTGTCTGCCTGGAAGTAGCATCAGATATAAAAGGTTAAGAGTTCTGTCTTGCAGGACTGCCCCATATACTAGATAAAATTCACAAGTTTGGGCCTCTAGAGTCTTTGACCAATAGGCTACAAATCAGGTTTCCCACATCCTCACCTCAGATTTAATTTATTTGCTGGAGTGGCTCACACAATTCAGGGAAACACTTTTACCAGTTTATTATGAAGGATAGAGATGAAAAGATGCATAAGATGAGGTATATGGGAAGGACACAGCTTTCATGTATTCTCTGTGTGCACCACCATCCAGGAAACTTGACATATTCCCCTATCCTAAAACTCCCCGAACCTAGTCTTTTTGGTTTTATTAGAGGCCTTATTGCATTGGTGGCACAGTTTTATTAGAGGCCTTATTGCATAGACATGATTTATTAAATCATTGGGTTTTGGTGATCAGTTCAAACTTTAGTCTGTCTTTCCACCCTGGAGGTTGTGGTGGTGTTAACATTCCCAGCCCTCTAGAGCATCATGATGGCTTTTCCTGCGACCTGCTCCTATTTTGAATCTACCCAGTGGTTGCCAGTCACCAGTCAACTCAGCATACAGAATGACACTTATCATTTCAAAGGTCCCAAGGATTTTAGGAGTACTATGCCAGGAAGCCAGATGAAGGCCAAATACATATTTCACAATGTCACACCAATTAGAATTTCCCATAAAGAAGAAGAATCTTTCCCTAAACTATAAAGATAGTTTTCTGAAATAATTTTTTTTTCTGATTTAAGATCCCATTGCTGCCCATACATTCAGAAATCAGGAGAGTTTTAACTGCATGTTTTCTTGATTAGATTATTTGAATGCAGGTCAATGGTGGGGAATAGGGACCTTCTCACCTTTGTACAAAGTTAAAGAGAGCCCATTGGAAATAGCAGTGGTTAAGTATTATGAATATTTTCAGACAAGGAAGAAAATCCATTTGCTTTTTGGGAATAGGGTATGTGTGCATGTGTGTGTTTGTGCATGTATGTGTGTGCATGTGCATATATGTAAGTTGCTGGCACAGTTATTTAGGGAGTAGGCAGAGAGAACTAGATGCTCTAAGGGGAGTAACCTGCTCTCTGCATTCTGATCTCTTTCTTCTTTCTTCTAGGTATTCTCAAAACTATTTTATAGCTCATTGGGAACAGAAAAAGAAATGTCTCTTATGAAATTTCTAGGGGTAATAGAACAAACACTATTTCTTCAAACTGGCTACCGTCTATATCCAGAGTTTCTCTTCCTCAAGGACCAAAGCTCAAATGGAGAATAAGTAAGTAGCAAAATGTACTAGTGTCTCACCTTGTTGTTTTGTCAAGTATTTCATTCATGTTCTCTTTTTAGCTCTTCACAAAGAATAGTTACTTTTTCTTAATAAAAACAAATTAGGTTTTATTATGGCAGCTTTCTATTTTTGTAACATGATGACTGAGTTGAACAGAATTGAAGTACAGTAGTAACTGATCTCCCCTTCTTTCTGAATGAGTGAGCAGCTGATTAAATATTGACATCAGCATCCTCGAGCATATCTGAGTGAGCAGTGTTTGGTAACTGCCTCTGTTTGAAATGATGCTGTATTTTGGTTGTGATCTGAAGCTTCAAAGCACTACTTGGCATCTCCTTTTTTCCAAGGAGCGTTCACCATTCAAACATGACAGATTTGGTAAAATGCTAGTTAGGTTGAGTCTTTCTTGCCTCCACTTGATCACCTTTTTATGAATCCAATGGTTGTTTTGTTTTGTTTTTTCCTGAATTTTTTTAAAAATGTTTTTTAGCTGATTTTCATGAAGAGAATGAGTACTTGAAACTGTGCCACCAATGAAAGGAAATCCTAAGGAAGGAAGTACATTTCTTTAGAACTGTGTCATACCACTCTTTGGGGCCTCTGCTGGGAAAGTAGAATTAAGTCTCAAATAATTGCCTTTTCAACTGTATCCTCTAATATTATTGATGTAGGACAGTACTATATCATACACTGTGACTATAAAACCTCTGTACCTGCTTTATGATATCCAGTAGTGAACTTGCTTTATCAGAGCTATTTTTAATGATGTTACTCTAGAATGTTTTCTTTTCAGCTAATGATTGAAAAGCTGATCATAATAAATAAAATGGTGCCAGTTATCACAACAGTAATAGAATTTTTCTATTTTCTTGGGTTTTGTTTGTTTTTATTTTTTTACATCTCTGTCCCCTTTTTCTTAATGGAGTAAGCTTGATGTCTCTATAATTTTGTTCAGATGACTGCAGAACCTGGAAAAGCTGTTGTTGATATTGACACATAACATGTCAGTATTACTGGTTTACACACACACACACACACAAACACAGACACATACATATATAATTTGAATTTTTGGAAACTTTGGCTGTGTTGTCAACTTTGGAAAAAAATATCCCAGTTTACTGTGTTGAGTTGGCATTGTACTGAAATTAACAGCCAAATTGGTCCAGAAATATTAAACTCAATTTTTTTCCATACATATAGGGGTAAACACACTGTATTAAATATGTAAGATCTTATTTCATGGGTTTGATTATAGAAACTAATAAAGTATTCTCTAAATAATGAAAAAAATTAGGAATTGAAAAAACTTCCTCAACAAGATTAAGGTCATTTGCAAATCACCCACAGCTATCATTATACTTAATGAATCCCCACTAAGATCAAGACTAAGACAAGTATGTCCACTCTTAACCCTGATATTCAACATTGTATTGGAAATTTTATATGAAGCTATTGAGCAATAAAAAGAAAAAATGTATCTGAACTGAATGGAAAACAAACTATATTTTGAAATGACAAGATATTATACAGAGTTATATGCAGAGTTCACTAAATACTAATAAAAATAGTAAATTAATTCTGAAAGATTGCAGGATACAGGATCAATATGCAAGATCCATTTGTATCTCTAGATATTACAATCCAAAAATAAAATTATGCAAACAATTCCATTTACATTAACATCCAAAACAAAACAAAACAAAACAAAACCTTGGAAAAATTTAGCTGAGGAGAAAAACTTGTACAGTTACAATTTTACAAATTATAAAATATCATTGAAATAAATGAAAGAACTTTAAAAAAATGTAAAGGCATCCCCTATTCATAGATTAGAAGAATTATTACTTTTAAAATGTCAGTGTTTCCCAAATTCACCTACAGATTGAACAAAATTCCAACTTTGTATTTTGCAGAAATTGACAAACTTATCCTAAAATTTGTATGGAAATCACTTGGAGTAAGCCAAATTGAAGGTTAAAGATATAATACTTTATGAAACTGGAATAACTTCAGACATGATTTTCAAGATCAGGGTCCTCCCAGGGCACCTTACTTCTGACCAGCTGACCACAAATTTGAGGGGGTTCCCACAACTGCTTTAGGATTTTTATAACTTCTTAGAATAACTCACAGATCTCATAAAAGTACTATACTTATGAAAAGTGTTTTAATAGAGTAAATAATTATTTCCATTATTCACAAAATAGAACTGGCCAAAGTAGGAAATACATGTACCAAAATCTGGGAGCATTCCCAATGTTTATCTTCTATCTTCCTGAAGAATGAAGAACATTCCAGGCATCAAAATGTGCCAATACTATTCAAAAAGCTTTGCCAACCCAGGAAGCTCATTAGTTTCAGTGTCCACAACTTTTACTGAGGCTTCTTTACATCCGTATGATTAACTGAAACATTGACTACATGATTGAACTCAAATACAGATCCCAAAGGTCAAGACGATAGTGTGTGGCTCAAAACCCCAACCCTTGAATCACATGGTTGGTCTTTCTGGCCTCCATTCTGAGATTCTGAGTCATCCCCCATTCTGACATTCTAATTTAGATCTGGAATGTCCCCCAATGGCTCATGTGTTGAAAGCATGTTTACCAATGCAGTAAGTTTCAAAGGTGAAACTTTGATCAATGATTGGATCACGAGGGCTCTGATCTCATCAGCAGATTAAGCCATTTAATGGATTAATAATTTAAATGGCCTTACTGGGAGATGGTGAAAACCATAGGTACATGAGGCATGGCTGTAGGTCAGTGAGGGCCTGGCCTTGGGGATTAACTTATCCTGGTTCCCTTATTTTCTGGCCCCCCAACACTTTCTGGCTGCTATGAATTGAGCAGCTTTCTTCCACCATGCTTTTTCACCATGATGATTCTTTCTGGGAGCCAACCAACCATGAAGTGAATCCTCTGAAATTGTGAGACATAATAGATCATCTTCTAAATAGTTCTTGTAAGGTATTTTGGCCACAGTGACAAAAAGCTGACCAAAACATCCACCTAAAATAAAGTAATGGTTCACCAGGAGTTATTTTGTTATCATAAATTATCAGGTATGGTCCAAGGGCCCACCATGACTAACAAAAACACTCCTATAGTCTGAAATATTCCAAGAGTTCAGAGGTTAATTCTCAGGAAGTGAGGACAGAGGTCAGTCACATTCTTTATTATTAAGAAATGCAAAGGACCTACAATATCAAAAACAATGTTAAAGAGAATATAGAAGACTCCAAATTTCTTATTTTAATACTTAGTTCAAAGCTATAATAAAGAAGATACTGGCCCAAGAATAAACACAGATCAGAGAAATGAAATTAAAAATTTGGATGTTCACCTACAACCCCGCAAAAACCTTACCTTTCTGGACAATTGATTTTCTTCAAGGGTATCAAGATAATTTAATAGAAAAATAATAGTCTTTTCATCAAATGATGCTGATAAAGCTGAATATTTACAAGCAAAAGTATGAAGTTGGACACTTTCCTCACATTGTATAAAAATTGGCCAAATGTATCAAAGAACTAAATGTAAAAGATAAAATTGCAAACCATTTAGAAAAAAAATCATAGGGGAAAATCTTTAAGACTTTATATTAGGCAATGGTTTCTTAGATGACATCAAAAGCTGAGAAAAAAATGATAAATTGAGTCAATGAAAATTAAAAACTTCTATGATTCTAACAGCAGCATCAAGAAAATGAAAAAACAAACCACAGAATGGGAAACATTTTGCATATTACAACTACTAAAAAACTTGAATGCATAATATATAAAGAACAGTTACAATTCAACAATAAAAAGACAAATAATCTGACTAAAAAGTAAGCAAAATATTTTATTTAGACATTTCTTCTTTGAAGAAATATACAGCCAGGTGTGGTGGCACAGGCCTGTGATCCCAGTGGCTCTAAAGTCTGAGGTTGGAGTTCAAAGCCAGCCTCAGCAATTTAGTAAGGTCCTAAGCAACTTAGTGAGAAATAAAAAGTGAAAAAGTGATTGAGGATGTGTATGTGTCTCAGTGGTTAAGTGCCTCTCGGTTACCAAAAATCTCTGGTACCAAAAAAAAAAAAAGAAAAAGGAAAAGGAAAGAAAGAAATACACAAATGACTAGCAAGCACAGGAAAAGATGATTAGCATCATTAATCATTATGGAGATGTGTATCAGAACCATGACAAAATACCATTTTACAACTATGAAGATGGCTAAATTTTTGAAGAAGAGAGAAAGAAGGAGAAAAGAAAAAGAAAGAAGTATTGATGAGAATATGGAGAAACTGAGGTTTCATGCAATATTGCTTTGTTGTAAAATGTTGCAGCCACTTTGGAAACATTTCAGAAGCCTCTTAAAATGTTAAATATAGAATTAACATGTGATCCGGAAATTCCACTTCTTGTTTTATACCTGAGGGAACTTAAAACACAAATTCACACAAAGACTTGCAAATGAGCGTTCATGGTAGCATAATTCTTTTTTTTTTTTTTTTGTACCAGGCATTGAACCCATGGGGGCTTAACCACTAAGCCAGATCTCCAACCCTTTTTTATATTGTATTTAGAAACAGGGTCTCACTGAGTTGCTTTGGGCACTGAGGCTGACTTTGAACTTGAGATTCTCCTGCCTCAGCCTCCTGAGCTGCTGGGATTACAGGCATGTGCCACCACACCTGGCAAATGGTAGCAAAATTCTTAGTAGTCAAAGAATAGAAATCATCCAAAAGTACTTCAACTGATAATTGGAAAAACAAAATGTGGTATATTGGTACACAATGGGATATTGTTCTGTCATCAAAAGGAATAAAATTCTGATAAATGCTCCACCATCAAACCTTAAAACCATTGTGCTTAAAGAAGTCAGACATGAAAAAGGAGGGGATCTGACAAAAATAGAAGAGAAACCAATAGAGGAAAGGAATTGAGAGGGAGGAAGGAGAAGAGGGAATGGAGAAGTATTGGGGAACAAAATCTACCAAATTATGCTATGGCCATACAAATACACTAAAACAAATTCCATGTACATATAGGTAGATATGTATATGTGTTTATATATAATTGTGATGTACTAATTAAAATAACAATAATAATAATAATAGAAAGAAGATTACTAGAGTGAAGCAAGTAGATCAGGCAAGATACTGAGAAATGAGAGTGATCAAATTATTTTATGTGCATGTACAAATATCACATCACAAATCTCAGAATTCTATATAATTATAATGCACCAATAAAATAAAATAAAAAGAAGCCAAGCATGAAAGAACACATCATATATTGGACATTTATATAAAATGTCCAAGATATGCAAACACATGAAGATCAAAAGATTACTGTTGTTGGGAGGTAGAGAAGGAGGCATCATGGAGTGACTGTGAAAGGGTATGTGGTTTCTTTGAGGGGTGAAAAAATATTTTACAATGAAACACTGGTGATGGCTGCACAACTCTGAATGTACTAAATATCACTGAGTCAGTTACTGTTATAAATAGCACATGTTAACTCCTGGATGTTAATAATGAGTCCTTGTGATAAAATAAAGCAGAACCAAACACTGCTTTACTCAGTGGCTGTCATACCATGCATCTTGATTTTGTGCAATCAAATCTCATTTCTCCACATGGCTGGCTGATGTCCAACTTTGGTTTGTTCTCCATATTTGCCCTTTCCTTATGCTCTGTCATTATTTAAAGAGTCAACTTTTTCTTCTGCTGCTCCTCTCCCTTCTCTAGTCGACCCCCATTAGGCAATATGTCTGCCTGAGCTATTCTTTTGGACCTGCTCCTGGTGACGATTTCACTAGTGTACATGGGCATCACTTTTCCCTTTCCACTCTCTGTCAGAAATAAGAGTTTTACAATACAACACATCCATGGTAATTAGAGTAAAATCATCATACATAGTAAAGATTGAACAGCATGACTGACATATTTAGCAACATTGAGCCTATACACATTCATATAAAAACTTGTAAATGATTGTTCCTGGTAGCATGATTCTTAATAGTCAAAGAGTAAAAATCATTCAAATGTCCATCCATTGATAATTGGAAAAACAACTGGATATTGTTCCATCATCAAGATAAAATTTTGAAAAGTGCTACAACATCAAACTTTAAAATATTATGCTTAAAAAAGCCAGACATGAAAAAGGAGGGGACTACCATGAACTCTATTGGAAGTAATCTCCTGAGTGTTCTATAGCATAGTAGGTTGACCATAGTTAACAATATTTCAAAATCACTAGAAGAGAGTATTCAAACATTTTCACACTCAACACTCTTTAAAAACTTATAAAACATTTCAGACATACAGAAGAGTATGAAGAGTAACAATGATACTCTTGTAATAATTATCCACCTTAAGAAAGAAAACATTAAAAAGTAAGAAAGAAAACATTAAAAATACAGGTGAGCTACCCATGGTCCTTCCACAGCTGAATTCTTGTCTCTGAGTGGGTCATCATCTAGTATGGAGCTTGCTTTTTTTTTTCTTTTAGCATGTAACTGCCTTATTTAGGGGTGCACAATTTTATCAGCATAAATAAAGAACAATAAGGATGTTTGATAAAAGAAAAAATGTTTCATCTGGTGTCTCTCAATAGTCATATTATTTATAGGAATCTCACTTAAAAATACATCAGGGAGATCCTAAAAGGAAGTGTCTCCATTTCTCAGCCTTTTCCTACTAGCCATTTGGATTATTTCCAGCTCCTTGATTAGTAAACAATGCCCTAGTAAGTGTATTGTGAGAGTGTGTGTGTGTGTGTGTACAGAAGATAGCTAGCTACCTAGATGGAAAATAGATCCTAATGTACTATGGAATTTTATTTCTAAAGAAAAGATACTTCCAATGTATGAGTACCAGGTCAAAGACTGCATGTGTTTTTAATTTTAATAAATATTGTCAGTGTTTCCTTAAAACTTTTTATTTACAATCAAACTTTTTTGCATCTAAAGTACTGTTATGGAATCCTTGAGTTACCTGGAACAATTTAAAGATTACTGAGTTTGGAATTTTTTTTGTGTTATTCCTACCATGGAACAAAATGAGATATATGACTGTGGATAAATATGAAACTATAAAATACATTAGTTTTCTTGTCTATAGTACAAAGGACAGAAATTAAAAAGTAGTGCCTGATGCTAGAAAATGAGGTAAGCTTTGTCTTCCTGTTTTCCTAGATTGTTTCTATTTTAATAAAATGGAAATAGGTCTTCCTTAGGGGATTAAAGAAGGATTTATCTAATACTTCATTTTGGTACAGTATAAGCATTAAAAAATGTCAAATAACAGAGGAAAGCCTTTTCTGTTGTCTACTGAAGACACTGAATTCTGTGGAGTTCCAATTCTGTGGAGATTAAGTGATCCTCCAGCAACACAATATTCTAGCATTTATTTGTACAAAACTTGATCTAACAAATCACTTAAAAAATAAGACAACAACAAAAAAGAAATCTCAGATTCATATATTTTTCTCTGAAGTAACTTCTCAATATCAGTTTGACCAATGTTAATGAAACAAAATAGTTGTTAAAGTTTTCTTTGTGGAAAACTAACTCTAGCTCATAGGAGAGACTCAGTCTTAATTAACAAAACTAAAATGTAAATTTGTACAAAATCAGAATGCACAACAAATTCATATCTGCTACCCTGGACATGTGGGTTCCCTTTGAACTCTGCACTGGGTATATTCTCATGGATTTTCTTAGTGAGCCCATAAACACTCAGGGGAGTAGACTAATGACCTCTTAAATAGCCACCTGAATTCCTTCTTTGCAGTTGCCATATACGTATATAGCACATCTCTAAGAAATTTCCAGAGAGTAAATTCTAGAAAAGAAAGGAAAGATAGAAACAAGGTCAGAGAGCAAGAATCATGACCTGAGCAAAGCTTCAATGTGAAGAAGTTAGACTTAATGGCACTGTGGCACTGGAGGAAACAAAACAAAACAACAAAAACTTCATTCTTGTACCAAAACCTAGATTGCTGAGACTTAAAAAAAAGAAAAAAGGAAAAAAATCAGTAAAAAGCATGCAAGCAAGCAAACAAACCAACCTATGGGATAAAGGAAAATGTTGGGATGCATTCAATAAAGCCCTTTTAGATCAATTAATGCCATTGTTTATTTAATCTTCCAATTCCAACCCATGTGTCAGGCAAGAGAACTGCTCTTCTTTTTAACTGAAATACTGCAAAACATAGTCTGGATCCAAGGAAATCTTGCCAAAATCCCTGGCAATGTATCACTTTTTTAAGCCTTGTTTTGCTTTTGTTCTCATGGTAACGTTTGCAGCTGTCGAATGTGGCTTGGGGCTGTCTGACTCCCTTGAGAGAATTTATGTGTGTTTCTACTTCCTTTCCTTATTAGGAGGCAGGAATCTGCGACACCTATTAGAACAAGTATGCATAAAGGGTAATGACCATGCAATTTATTAGTGGTCTGTTCTTCCTCAAATGAGCTCTCAGCCTTCCGCTTGGCAAGGGCCTTGCCCAGTCTAAATCCACTTGTGCTTTCCCGGCAGCAGGTGGGCAAAATGTCCTTAATCAATGTGGATGAAAGAAGATGCTAGCATATGGGAAGAACTGATTCTGTCTTCTACAGTAAGGCATGGAAAAGAGACAGGAGTATCAAGGTTTGAATTTAATTAGTATGAAGTATTCACTGACAAAGGTGAAGAGGATCAAAATAGAGAAAACATAAGCTACTTTCTCATAATAGTTCCATAGCACAACAAATGTCCTCAGTCCTCTCAGTCCTTTTTGTTTTCTTCTTTTTAAAATGTTAGGGGATGACTTTGTTTTTTAAGGCCTGAATTTAAAAAAAAATGAGCCTTTCCAAGGAAAGTATTGGAATTCCTTGCTTCTTCCAAGTTACTTGAGGTGGGGAGAGCCATATTGAGGAAAAAAGCTAAGAATGGATTCATCTGGAGCAGGTCCCTTACATCAACCTTCAAATGAGTCAGGAAAAAAGCTACATGTTCTAGTAAAATCCATATCATTGGCCCAAACACTCCAGGCTGGACTCTACCCTTTCCCAGCATCATGCTAAGGTTTGGAGTCCAGATGGAAAGATCAAGAGAACAAATGCTTGGGGCTAAATTCATTTTCTATAAAAATCACATGCATGTTCAAGAAAACAAAATCCATATGCTTTTGATTCATTTACATTTAACTCATGAGAAAGTTTGAGGTCCATTTGAGGTCCATGAAGCTTATTGAGTCATTTTTCTTCAAGGCAGGAAACCATGTCTGGCCACAGAAAGTGGATTCTAACCCCACAAAAGGCAGGCTGGACTTGAAACTCAGACTCCAGGTGTAAGTAGGTTCTGCCTTGGAAAAACCTAATTGATTCTTTTGACAAATACCAAGACAAAGGCAAATACATTTTACTTGTGCAGTTTTTAGAATAGGGAGGCCATGTGCTAATGTTCTTTTGAAATTTTGAGCATGATCCATGTTGTGAAATGAGAAAAATCATTTCAATTACTTTAACCAGTATGTTCAGTAAAGCATCTCAACTGATTCAGTGTTTTTCTTATGAACTCAGAAGATTCTTTTTCTTCTCTAATATCATGTATGATTCTCCTACAATACAGAATCATTTTCGCATCCCCTTAACAGAGTATGTTACACGTTATAGCAAGTGCCTGTGAACACTGACCAGAATTGAAATAACATTTCTTTTCAACATATTGATCACATACATAATGCAATTATGTCAAATAGCACATGCTGTTAAAATCAGAAAGCAGTCATTCTGTTCAGAGAAATAAAACTGATACATAGATAAAAAATCCACTAGTATAGACAAGTTTTCAGGAAAACAAACTAAAAGATTATAAGTTACATTGCTTAGCTCCTCTCTTCTATCTAGTGATCTCTGGCTTTTTTCATTTTGCATGTAGTACTGGAGTAAAAAAGAAAAAAGAAAAAAAAAAAAACAACCAAACAAACAAAAAACCTTGCTTTCCGGTTTATCCAGAGCCCTGGAAGAAAGAGAACATTTCATTTTGGCATTTCACTTAACTAATGCAGATCCCCCAACACATTTACCCCAAGCTACATAAATCTCTCAATGAGCAGCAAATGAGACCCATGTTTGGGTTTCTGAGTAAACTGCTGGCTTCTTTTGCCATTTTGCTCCGTCACTTCAAGTAGCCTAGCCAAAGCTTCTAATTAAAGATGGAATGATTTATTTCATAACTTTTCTTTTCCCTCAGGAAACATAACTCAACTCCAGAAACAGCTAGTTTACCTCACCCTCTTCAATAAATTACACCCACCTCATTAATAGTTAATTAGGAAAATTGAAATCCTGTGATGTCAAGGAGGGAAGGGATCAGCCCTCTCCAAGTCAAAGCACACAGAAGCCTGGGCTCACAGGTCCACATGCCCAGCCCCGAATATGAACCTTGGCCTTGCCTTCTGTTATGGTTTGAATATCAGATATCTACCAAAAGCCCCTGGGTTAATACAGAAATGCTCAGAGGTGAAATGATTAGATTAGGAGAGCTGAACCTAATCAGTGGTTTAATTCATTTGATGAATTAATAATTTTAAAGGACTACTGTACTTGGCAATAATTGTAGGTAGGTAGGTCATGGCCGGAGGAGGTAGGTCATTAGGGATGTGTTCTTGGGGATTATACCTTGTCCTTCTGGCTCCTCCTTATCTCTGTGCTTCTCATTCACCATGGGCTGAGCAGCTTTTCTCCACCATGCCCTTCCACCATGATGTTCTGCCTCACTTTGGGCCCCAGCAATGGAGTCAGTCAACCATGCACCGAACCTCTGAAACTGTGAGCCTAAAATAAACTTTTCCTTTCTTGAAATGTTCTTGTCAGGCATTTTGGTCACTGTACCACAAAGTTGATTAACATACCCTGCATGCTTGAGAAGCACATTCTGTCCTTCTTTGTGAGCTGGAGAGAGAGAAAATCTGTCCTTAACCTTCTTATGAAAAAGTTATAAGGAATTTTTTAAAAACCTAAAATGTGGAAAACAAAAATCTAGAGATCAATTTTCCTCATTGTATGTCTCCAGTAATGAACACATCAGTGAGACCATTTAAGAACAAGATACCTTTTTTCTTTTAATAAAAGAGAGGCCCCAAAGCTTGCATGCTAAGCTCTATATAAACATTATCTGGAGGAAAGCCAGATCATGCTGGCTCCTCTGGTTCTCTATATATGGCAAATTGATTCATTGGTGCAACAGGCAAATATTACATATGATAAATCTAAAGCTTATGTCCCCTTAAGGTATTGCAGTTTCTAAGCATTCCACAAATACATGACCTAATAGTTATGGAGGCTAGATTATCATTTCCTAAATTTTAATGAGCATGTATCTCTTGAAGGTCTTGTTCAAAGGCAGATTCTGATAGGTCTGGGATGGGACTCAGGACTCTGCATTTCAAACAGCTTCCAGATGGAGCTGTTGCTGATCCATGGACCACACTCTGAGTGGCAAGGGGCTGGAAAACACTGTCCATCTTTTTGGAGTGGAATGATGGATTTGAGAGTACTGTTGTGAACAGGCATATTTTGTAGTATGCATTAAACTCCAGCTCCTGTACAAACAATCTTGTAGAACAGGGATTAATAGACTTTTTCTCTAAAGTGTCAAATTACTAAATATTTTAGGCTTTGAAGTTTATCTGCAACTGCTCAACTCTGCATTGTAGTGCAAATAACAAAACAAGTGGGTACAGCTGTGTTCCAATAAAACTTTATTTATAAATGTAAACAGTGGATGATAAGCTTATAAAGAATATGAACTTATTTTCACTCATAGTTTTGGAGGTTCCAGCCCATGATTGAGAGGTTTCATTGCTTTGGGACTGTGGTGAGGTAGCACGTCTTGATGGGAGTGTGTGGCAAAGCAAAATTGCTCACCTTATGGCCAGGAGACGGGAGGGAGAGAGAGAGAAAGAGAGACAGAGAGAGAGAGAGAGAGAGAGAGAGAGAGAGGAGACAGAGGGAATAAGGAAGGGACTGAGATTTCACAGTCCTCTTCTCTTTGAAAGCTTGTCCCCAACAGCCTAAAGGCTTCTCACTATGCCCCATCTCATCACGCTTCCACTACCTCCCTATTTAGCACTACCTCTGGTATATTTTCGACACTCTTTTCAGAAATTAGTTGACATGAGTTTATTTCTGAGCTCTCTATTCTGTTCCATTGTTCTATGTGTTTGTTTTTATGCCAGCATCATACTATTTGGATTACTATAACTTTGTAATACAATTCAAAATCAGGAATTTGCTTCTTCTTATTTTGTTTTCTTTGTTTAGGATGTTTTGGCTTTTCATAGTCTTTTGTCATTTCATAAGAAATTTAGAATTGATCTCCTGATTTCTCTGAAAAATACCATTGGACTTTTGACAGGGATTGCACTAAATCTATAGATCACTTCAGGTGATAAGGACATTTTAATGGTATTGATTCTTCCAGTCCTTGAATGCGGGATATTTTTCATCTATTTGTGTTGTCTCCAGTTTCCTCAATCTCACTTACATATAGAATCTAAAAGAGTTTAACTCAGAAATAACATAATGTGATTATGATAGGCTGAGAGATGAGAGAAATGGGGAAATGTTGGTCAAAGGGTACAAACTTTCCATTATAAAATAAATAAGTTCTGAGGGCCTAATGTGGAGCATGGTGACTATTTAGTTAATAATACTGTATCATTTACATGAAATTTGAAAAGAAAACAGATTTTAATTGTTCTTGCTACACACGAACATACACACACAAACACAAATAATAAATATAGGTGGTAATAGATGCACATTAGTTAATGATATTTAATTAATTTGTAATGGTAATCAGTATACAGTGTATATGTGTATCAAATTATCATGTTGGACACTTTTAATATAAATGACTTTTTAAATTAAAGGTTTTAAAATTTAAACTATTAGGTTGCCTATTAAGATTATACATTAAAAAATAAGTTTCGACAAGAGATACTATCTCAAAGAATTTTACTAAATTGAATATGAGTTCCTGATTTAAACAGTTCTTAGAAAGCATATTTTAAGCAGTGAAATATTTTAATAAATCAAAAATTTTAAACTTAAGTATATTAAAGATATTTGGAACAACAGAAACATATAACATGTAACTTTTTCCTGAATTGTTAAGACTGAAAAATGAAATATTTTTAACTCCCCAAATTGATAGGTTTTTTTATTCAAAATGCTAGATAACTTGTGGAAATTTAACAAAATGATTCTAAAAATCTTTGAGAATTTTTTCAAATCATTATATTTTTCAAGAAATGAATATTATAACTAGAAATAAAGCAGCTGAATGGAACAGAAGATAAAATCCTAAATCTGTGTGAATTTTTTATTTAATAATAATAACATGTATAGCTTTAAAAAAAGAGGAGATTCACTTTCACTCTGAGTGAGTGGAAAGCCACTGGAAGAGTTTAAACAGGTGAGGGTTGCAATGATTTAGAAAAATCATTCAGGTTACTTTATGGAAAATGGTCACAAGGTGGTGGCAAGAATGAAAGCAGAAAAAATGAAGAAGATGTTTCCATATTTGAGGCAACATGCTTAGGACCAGTGAGATAGGAAGACAGAGACAAGAGAAATGCTCAGATTAGAGACACATTTCGGAGGAATGATCCAGAGAATTTGCTAATGGATTAGATGCATGCAGGGAAGGACAGAGGACGTGATATGATTTCAATGTGACCCCCAAACCTCGGGTGTTGGAAACTTATCTCCCAATGTTATAGTGTTGAGAAGTAATTAGATTATGAGGGTTCTTGCTCTTTAAGTGTATTGATGCTGCAATTGTAGGAGTGGGTTTAGCATTAAGGGAGTGGGTTCCTGATAAAAGAATAAGTCCTCAAAACATCTCTCTGTGCTCTTTTGCCCTTCCACCTTCCACCGTGGTATAGCATGGCAAGAAGCTCTGCCCAGGTGCTAGCACCTACATACTGGACTTCTGAGTCTCCAGAACAGTATGAAATAAATTTCTTTTCTTTATAAATTACCCAACTGTGGCACTCTGTGACAGCAGCACAAAATGGATGAAAACAGAAGGCAAGTAGGACTATAAGTTTTTTGCTATGAAATTCTGGAATGCATGGTTGTGCTATTTAATGGGATGGGAAAGCCAGAAGTTGGGGCGGGATTTGTTTCCTTGTATGTTTTGTTTGCTTTGTTTTGGGAGCAGAAAGTAATTAAGGGAATGATATAAGAATCTGGATAGACAATGATAGAGAACTCAGGCAAATAAATGGATGTAGCTGGTCAAGAAATTACAGGACTTGTGGATGGATGTGATATTGAGAAAAGGTAGAATGGAGTGAGGAATCAAGAAAAATGTTCAGTGTCTTCCTCAGGTGTGTGGGTGAACACAACATGAGAGTTTGTGGCTCGAACTTGTGAATCTTCAAGCTCCCCTGGTGTATCCAGGTAGATTTCAAAACATCCTTGTGTATCTAAATGGTTTCCAGCAAAAAAAGTCTGAAGTTCAAGGGAGATATCTTAGTGAACCAGAAGAATTTAGGGAGATATTAAAAAAATGAGGGAGGGACAGGCTAGGCTGAGAGTTTGTACTCTGAAATGGGAAGAAGGGATGAAACATGGGGGAAAGGAGGATTCCTGATAAGTCCTTATCAGCCAAGCCCTTGTAAAGTAATATAAAGTCACTCCCAGCCTGGAAAAGAGACAGAAACAGTGAGATAGATGAGATAGAGATAGAGAGAGAGAGAGAAGGGCAGGATGAGGGCATGTGCTGAGGGTTGTGCTTTATACTATTTTTTTCTCTAGGGTTGACTTTCAAGAAGGGATGACAGATTACATTAATTTGTTAATTTATAAGTGATTCTAAAACTGTTCTTTGTATCCCTCAGGCCTATTGATTTAAAATCTTCTGGTGCAGGGCAGAGGGTTGGAAATTCATTTCTCTGATGAACACTAAGGCTTGTGAATGATGCTACTGAGGTTTAGGATGCCATTAAGTTCCCAGGTCCTCTGGTGAATCATTTGTGTTGTTCTTGTCTATGCACACTGAAGGGTCCTTGCCATTGACTCATACTTTTAGATCATGCCACCAAAGTTTGTGTCTTCCTCTAGTGAGTCCTCAACTTGTCTGATCATAAGAATCATCTGGAACCCTTCTTAGAAACACAGATTTCTAAACCAATTCCCTAGAAGTTCTGCTTCAGCAATGCCTGGGTCTGTGTATTTAACAAGTCGTCCCCAGGTGATTCTCATGATCCGGCAAGGTTGGGAAACATTGCTTTAGTCTAATTTTTTTTGGCTCATATGTGAAAATCTAGGAGCAGATCAGAAGCAAAGGGCAAACAAACCCCCAGCTGAAGAAGCAAAGGAATTCCCAAAGTCTTCCAGATGTTTCCCTGTTTGTGAAGCAAATTCTGGTTTCATTAGCTGCCTTGGTTTCATTTATGCCTCTGGTTGAGTCAAACATTCAGATAACAAAGTTCTATGCAGGGACAATGCTGAGATTATCACTTAGACTACCAAACAAACAAGCAAAAAGAGGAGGCAACAGAGGGAGGAACAGGAAGGAAAGTAGGGAATTCTAAAATCATTGAAAAGTAACTAGAAGAAATTTTAAAAGATGAATGTAATATCAAAGTATCTCTGCTCTATAGAATTCCTTCCTCCTTTCTACTTCCTGAATAATTTCCGAAATTTCTTACAGAGTTATGGACCTTTTCACTAATTAATTCATCGTCTAACACAAACAAAGAGATTGACTAAGTGTTCTGAAATTTGTAATATTTTGCTCCAACATTCCTCATCTCTGTGAAACAAACATGTAGGAGTTGATTAAAATATCCCTCTTCTGATAACATATTTAGATCTTGATTCAGATGTCAAATGTTCGACAAATAAGTTGAAACAGAAAGGGAGGCAGAATCCATTTAGTTCTGCATCCATTTGGTTCACTTTCACCTCCTGGTGTCACTTTCACCAACCCAACACAAAGAGTCTGTAACCTTGAATTTCAACTGCAGTTGAAGGCTGCCTGAAGGAGACTTTTACTCAGGCTGATCTAAGACTTGAAATTCCTATGATGTTATCTCTCATATTTAGAAATTTCTATGATGTTATCTCTTATATTTCAAACAGCAAGTAGTGGATCTTTGTCTTGCAATGAATCTATCTAAAATTTTCTTCTAATATTTCTTACAGTTAGAAAGTTCACTTACTGGTAAAAATCTTGAGAGTATGAGTTGAAAGAGCAAAACATTTCTATAATATTTACAAGTCATTAGTGAAAACTATAACAACATGTTGGCAGCTTATTACGCATTCTGCATTAAGTAAATGCTTAAAACTTAAGGCAAATTTGTTAGTTGTCAAATATTTGAGAAACACCAAAACATTTACACCTTTAAAACATTATCTCCCTTTTAAAATCTGGCTATAGCTTTAAAAACCAGGCATTGGATTGTTTAGACATGGATAAGAAGTGGCAGGAAAACAAATATTTGGCAAATTATGGCTCTAGACAACCTCCTGGTGTCTCTTTCACCAACCCAACACAGAAGAGTCTGTAACTTTGAATTTCAAATGCAGTTGAAGACTGCCTGAAGGGGACTTCTACTCAGGCTGATCTAAGACTTGAAATTCCTATGATGTTATCTCTCATCTTCTTATTTAAAATATCCTTATCAAGAACATTTCTTACTTTCACATACAACTTACACATGTTTATTTCAGATATTTCAGATGAATAATATTTTTATTTTCTTAAATGAGTAAATACAAAGAATAATATGCTATTTTAGAACCTTCTTGGTTCCATATCTCCCTGGCATCTTGATTACCCTGTTAGTCTGGTGTCTAAGCCTCTATAATTCTCTAGGCATTCTATTTTAGTACATTTAGCAAATTATAGTACAGAATTGTCCACTGGCACTACTAAGATGGAAGAGCTGCCCCTTTGAAGTGCAGAGGGTGAGAACCTGAGGCAAATGGAGTAGACTTGATATACTTTGTACAGAGAAGAGTTCTGTGGCATGGGGGTATTTCAGAGGAATGAGTTTAGGGGTGGATAGGAGGGCATGAAATGAGTAACTGGGATACAAAGAGGAATTTGTCAAAGTAATAGATCTTAAAAGTTGAATGTAGAGGGGTTTGGTGGGAACACTAAGACAGTGAGAAATGACCATTGAGGGATCATTGTAGATAAAATTTTCCTGCTTCATAATTTTCTCCTGATAGCAAGTCAATATTTCAATTAATAATTATTTTAAGACTCAGCTCAAAGTTTAGGCAATCAAGCAAGAGATGGTTTGGAAGCAAGAACTAAGTTTGAAAATGAGATCTGAGTGCCTCAGTGCTGGCCATGTGGCCTAGGTCAAATTATCCAACTTTCCTTTGCCCTTGATCCACTATCTGTAATCAGAGATAAAGACTCCTTTCCAAAGGATCACTGTGGTGATTAAATATATGCTATCTGAGCTTTCTATATATACTATGACTTAAAATGCAATTAAATAAACTAATTTAAAAAATAAATAAATATATGCTATCTATAGAACAAAGTGGCCAGTGGAAAGCACTAAACAAACTAAACTTATTATTGTTACCATTGTTATTATGTTATAGGTAATGAGTGAAGTCATGGACCTAACCCCTTCTGCTAATTTAGAGAATCCAATTTCTAAAGGGTCAAGTACAGATTGTAAACCTACAGACTGTTGCTTCTGTAATGAGAAGAGGCCTATGAACAAATGATATATAGAGAAATGTTATCAGTGTAACAGAAAAATCATGTTAGCTCCTGCACAAATTTTCCCAAAGGAAGGCAGAGAATTTAATTAGAACTGTTGTGGGAAAGGAAAAATCTCTTAACTTGGCTGCTGCCTACATAGAAGGAGCCCTTTTAGTTATGTTCTACAAAGTTAGAAACACTTTCTACATTAGGGCTTCCCTCCTCCTCGGCACCCTAAGAAGAGGGATTCCTGCTCTGTGTCAGTCTGGGATTGGAATGAGTTGCCTCCCATGGTCATCTTATTAGCAGCCCCTTCCATCCAGCTTGGTCTCAGCTCATGGAGCTTTGAGCCAAAGGTTGCTGCTGTCTTCAGTCTACTGATTTCATTTATTTGTAATATCTGCAACAGGGAAAGGCAATAATGATACCTTCCCAGCTCCAATCATTGCTTTTGTTGATACTCTAGATACAGAACTGCATAAGCAATGAGTGCTCTTGCCTCTTCCCTTCTTTTCTCTCTTTCACACACTGTTATCTTGCAGAATTTTAGAGTGTGGAGATTTTCAAGAATGCATGAGTTGCTTTATTTCAAATATATCTAAAGTGCCATAGTGCCTAATAGAGAGGATCCACTGAAGAACTACTTATCAGACTCTTATATAAAATAACTTGATAATGGAACTAAGTTTCAGTGGGAAAAGTGGAAGTTGAAGATCTTCCCTTCAGATAATTCTGTTCATATCAACAATCATGGAGTGAAGTCAGAAAGAGTGGAAAAGAAGTTCAGAGAAACAACTAAAGGAAATGAGAGAAAAAATGGAAAATGTATTATAAATTATCTTTCCAAAAAGTTGCCATAAATCCTGAAAACATTCTGTTCTGTTTTGCAATAACACACCCACAAACATTCCTTCTAGCTGACTCTTTGATTTGAGGGTTTGTGGGTCATTCACAAAATATAGCATGTGTGTGTATGCATGTGTCTATGTGTGTCTGTGAGTTTGCATTATAACCTTGGTTCAACTAAAAATAAAGTGATTCTAAAGTCAACAATCTCCCAGAATAGTCTGAGTGGTTGGAACCAGAGCATTGTGATTTAGTGCTCAGAGTTACTATGAAAGGAATAGACACAAGGTTATTGTCCTCAAGAATTCATAAAGTTTCAGTGAAGATAAAATGTAGGCCTTTCTGGAGCCCTTGATAATATTATTTTGTTAAGTTCTTGTTTTTAATCCAAGAGATACTCAGAATTTATAGTTACTATAGCCAAGAACTTACAAAGGTTGCCTTATGAATAACAAAGAAGTATAAAGAAATATAACAGCACATTCTTACCACTCTTACCTTTCATCTTACTGTTCCATCTGTCCAGAATTTTCTTATGAAAGTATCCACAAGGCTTGTTGGTGAGGCACTCACTACCTTTTGTCATGCTCCCTATCCTCTTTCCAAATTTATTTTTGTTCAGAAAACTATCACCAGTAAATAAACTCTATGTTAAATTTGTTTATTGCCAGCATTGGATCAAGAAAAAAATGTTGACCAATTCTGAAGGATCCGAATTAAAAAGCTCCAGTTTCTTATTAGTTTCACCAGGTGAGAAGAGATTTTTATCAGGAGAGAGACAGAAAAAGAGAGAGGGAAGAAGGAAAAGGAGGGGTGAATTGAGACAAAGAAACAGAAGAGTGGAAACAGACAAAACATAATTGGAGAAAATATTTTGATTTTAAACTTTGTTTTATCTTTCAAGATCACATCCCAGAGACCACGTGGATCCAAGATTATATTATATCATGCATATTAGAAGGGAGGCAGAAAATACCTTAAAAGTTGCTCCTTGCTTCCTAAGTATTCAGAGGATAACACTTTTCCTTCTCTGGGACACTTTAAAATATAATTAAATCGGAGAGTTTAATATGGATGATGTGTGGCAGTCACTACAATTAAAAATATATAACCTGTGTGACTTTAGAAGAGACATGGTAGGGGGCCAGGAATGGAACATGATTTTCACATAACCTAAGGGTAATTTAGGTTATGAGATCATTTAAAGACTTACACTGGAAAATTCCAAAAAAAAGCATGTACTTCTGATGTATGCAATGATGTGCATGATGTATTCAAATGCATTATGCTAAATTTAAAAAATCACACAGAAAAGGTTACCTACTGTACATATAAATGTCCTATTTGTATGACATTTTGGAGCAGGAGAAACCCCGGGGACAGGAAACAGATCAATGTTTTCTAAGGCCTAAGGATAGGGCAAATCCAAAGGAAGCATGTGGGACCTTGTGCATTTGTGCAAACTCATTGAACTAAGGACTAAGAAAAGTGAATTAGACTCTAAAGTGTATTAGACTTCAAGGACCTGACTTTAAAAACACTGATAGCAAAAGAGCAACAACAACAGCAAAAACATGTGCTTTGTACAAGAACCTGAGGAGTAGCTGTATCTCAGATACTGAGAGACTTGACAGAAGGATGGGAGGAATGCTGTGAATTTACACATTTTGGAACGTCTTGGATTTTGTGCCATACCTACTATATTCTTCTCTCTAAAAAAATGCTTAAGTAACAAAAAAGTTGTGTATATATACAATAAACTCCAATGGATTTAAATGTCGACATTTCATATTTTAATATATTTGAACTCAGACCACATCTGGGAGCTAGTCACAGTTTTTAAATTTCTTATGCTACAATAAAACACAGATAAAACTTTTAACAAATGGTGCCCTAGGTTTAAAAATATATACATTTTCCAAAATTGACAGGCTCTTCTCTGTTAAAGAATGGGATATTAGAAAGATCACCTGCAATAAGTTTACTCAAAATACCCTCCTAACAAAATGCTAATGTAAGGCATGTAAGAAATAGTGATAAGACAAAAGTAGAGAGAGCTATTCTCTTCAGTCTGGAAAGAAATTATGTGAGTGTTCAACAAAACAAGAGAGTCAAATGGCTTCTACCCAATGCAGCCCAAGTGATGAGAAGAGGACTTCTAGTCAAAAACATCATGGGCCAGAAAGGCAGTTCTCTATACAAGAATATGCACATGAACAGAAAGGGTGAGGAGTTTGGGAAATCACTGGCACAAATCCACAGCAAATTTATACTGAAGTATTCACTTCCAGCTTACCAATGGAAAAAGACCAGAACCATGACAGCTCTTCAGGAAACCATGAGGCACCAAAGTCAGAACGGAAGACCTTCCTGAGCTTTACACATGAGCTCTAGGAAAGTCTCAGGATAAGTTAACAACCACTGGCACTTTGCCTGAAAAGACAAACTATAATAATAATTATTACCAACTCCAATAAATGGATGAAATAAAAAAGCTTCCAAATTCATATGGATATTTATATGAATTTATTTTTACCACCAAGCCTTTGATTATATATAATTAGAAATTTTTATATATAGATGGCTTTATTTTTTCTTAACCTATTGCTTGCTAAAGCAGTTGTAGTTTTTAAAATTTTTATTAGTGTACTATAATTGTGTACTAATTGTGCACATATTCACACATGCACATAAAATAATTTGCTTTTAGTTTTGCCTGCATCATTTGTACACTTTTAAGTCCTCTGCCATTTCCATATAGACTTGGGGGTGCTGTGGCTTGGATATGGTTAAATGCGTCCCCCAAAGATTTATGTGCTAGAAGCTTTGTGCCAATGTACCAGTACCGAGGTGGTACAATGTTTAAGCAGTGGGGCCTAGTGGGAGGTCAGTACATCATGGAACACCACTCTTGGAAAGAATTAATGTAGTTTTCAAAGATCTGGTTTAGTTCTTATGAGAGCAAGTTGTTAAAAATTTAGATTACCCTATGTGCTTGGCCCCTCTGATCACAGTCATCTCCCTTTTTGCTTCCCTGCCATGTTGTGATGCTTCCAAATAAACCTCTTTACTTTACTCAGTATCAGGTGTTTTGTTATAGTAACACAAAATGGACTAAGATGGGAAGTTTTTGAGATACTGAGGTAGGAAAAATATGGTAAGAGGAGAAGAGGCTAGAAGTGCTTAAGGTAAGGCTGGAGATGGAGGATTTAAGGATGTTAAAGAGAGGACAAGGGGATCTCATGGAAGACAAGAGGAGATGTTAGTGCAGTGTGCTTTGTACATCCTTTATAATAAAAATAAAGAATTTGAATAATTAAAAATTACTGTGGGACAGGCTTCTTTAAACTTGTGCCCTCTGGCCTCAGTCTCCTGAGAGGCTGGTATTTCAAGTGTGTGCCACCATACTTGGGTCCTAGTTATACTTTCTTCAGCCCTTTTCTGCCTATGAAGCCAACTCCTTGGATCAGCTCATTAGAACAGTTATGATGTATTGCCTGGTTCTAGAATTGCAAATAAAAGACAAGTAGATTTTTTAAAAAAAATACTGTGGGGTTAATGGGATACATTTTTTCCTGACTGTGCCACTGTCCTGAGATTGCACCCTATAGGTCATGGTTTCTGGTGAGGCAAGCTACTCTCTAGTTTCTGGATTAAAATTGTAACCCTAGACTTAAGCCAAGAGTAGATTTTCCCCATAGCTGGCGGACTATAGAACAAAGATGCTAAAGAAATAAGGATCCATCAAGTCCAACCTCTGCTGGTTATGGCAATAATCCCAAAGAGCTAAAGAGATGTTGTGAAGTCAAACAATACCTGTTGCCATTAAGGTGGAAAGCTGGAGAGATGCATTTTTGCAGTGCTATGTCAGTTTTATATGATGATGATATTTAAAACTCCTTTTGAGAGGTGGTAAATGGAATATTAGCTTTTGCCTAACATCTTCTGACATGCAGGTTTTAAAATAGTGAGTTTCCTTGAGGTCAAGAGAAAGTGCACGCTGGAAATACCCAGACTAGTTCAAAGTTATTGTCCTGTTCTATCAGATGTGCTGAGGCTATGAGGCTTAAAATTAAACAAACTTTGGAATCACTAGTACACGAATTTTCTGCCATAGCTTACTAATTTGATGATAGATATTATGCTAGGCCCAGGGAAAAAGAATGAATATGGTTAGAACCTGCCCCAGGATTGGGACAAGGATATCAAGGCCTGGAAGCCAATGGATGCTGCCATTCATGTGACAGCTTGTTGGGCCACACCCTATAGGTTTTTGTAGACTTAAAATTGTGGGTTTCAATTTTTTTTAGAATCTTTTTTTTAATATATTTTTTTAAGTTGTCAGTGGACCTTTATTTTATTTACTTATATGTGGTGCTGAGAATCGAACCCAGGGCCTCACACTTGCTAGGCAAGCGCTCTACCACTGAGCCACAACCCCAGCCCTATGGGTTTCAATTTGCAAAACACAAACACAAAACCAAAACCAAAAAAAACATCAGACAAAATGAAACAGAATGGATTCTTGATATCCTACACTTCCTACTCATTTGATGCTTTTATCCATAGTCAGTCTACTCCTGGATACTAAACAGCTAGCTGTATTTTATGTCTTACCTATGATGAAGGGGTGTCTGTGCCACCATCCTATTAGTCTCATCTGTCACTATTGAGCAGGAAGTCCATGAGTGGGGACAGAGAATCCAAAGCAAGTTATCCAGCCTTGGGGAGATCAGAATAGGTTTGAGATGTGGATTTTGAACTAAAACTTGAAGAACAAGGTTCTGAGAGTAGAAAATATGAATAGAAGAATTGTAGATATAGAAAACTACATATTCAGCCAGGCACAGTGGCACAAGCCTGTAATCCTAGCAGTTTAAGAGACTGAAGCAGGAGGATCACAAGTTCAAAGCAAGCCTCAGCAACTTAGAAAGGCTCTAAGCAACTTAGTGATAATCTGTCTCAAAATTTAAAAAATAAAAAAGCACTGAGGATGTGGCTCAATGGTTAAGCACCCATGGGTTCATTCACACACACACACACACACGCACACGCACACACACATACACACAAAACAGAAAGAATAAAAACTACATATTCTAATATATATATATATATAGATATATATATATAATTGTGTAGGTTAAATTTGGAGTACATTGAGACATTGTGTGTATGTGTGTGCGTGTGTATGTGCTTGCATAATTTTTAGAACATAAAAATGGTGGTGCCATGACAGAGACCATGGAGAATTTTAAATACCATCCAAAGACTAATTTTTCCTCTTCTTTCTTTGACATTTCTCTCCTGGCAGCAAATTAGTGCAGTCAAAATTTTACTGATGTTGCATGAGCTAGAACAGCACCTGACCACTTACTTGTTCAAGGGTGATTTAACTGCTAATCTAATGCCAAGCAAAGAACTTGTTTGTGTCTATGATTGTAATGGCTAAGACTCAGATGCACAAAGTAAAAACCAAGTTGTCCAATATGCCATTTTTCATGTGGGACAATTTCTGTGACCACAATTCTCTTGTATCTCTCCCCTGAGTTAATTGAAATTAACAGTGATTCACTAAACATCAAATGGTTTTGTAGGCTTTAAAAAGATGAGTCATTAATTAAGGCTTGTCTCTATGAGCTTCAAGTTGATTTTTTAAATCTTAGTTGATTCCTAGGCATTTAAGTATAAAGTAAAGAGGATCCTTGTTTTTCTTAAGACAGAGATTTCCAAATCAGAACTGGTTAAATTTCCAACAAAATTTTGGCAAGTGAAGGACAGTTAGAAATAAAGAATAAATATCAGGGTTCTCTTATGGTTGTGAAAATGAAAAAGTTAGTAGCTGGATTTCATTTGGTACTCTTCTGAATTGGCCTCTTTGAATCTTGTATTCCTACAAAGGCAGTAAGAACCTGTAAAATTAGTTTTTAGTATGAAATTCTTCCACTTGAGGCTGCTTCCAATTTTCTGTGATTGCCCCATAAAATTTGGATGGGATGTTGTCTATTGAAGTCTTTGTGTATTTTTTGATAAAATATAACAACACGACAAGGACATTAAAATGTGTAAATCAAGCTTAATACTTTTAACAGATCACTTCCTCAGAGCTTAATTAGAAACTTGTAAGTAGAGCCAGGCACAGTGGCGCACACCTGTAATCCTAGCACTTTAGGAGGCTGAGAGAAGAGAATTGTGAGTTCAAAGCCAGCCTCAGCAATAGCGAGGTGCTAAGCAACTCAGTGAAATCTTGTCTCTAAATAAAACACAAAATAGGGCTGGGGATGTGGCTCAGTGGACGAGCACCACTGAGTTCAATCCCTGGTACCAAAAAAAAGAAAAGAAAAGAAACCTGTAAGTAGAATCATTCCCATTTTACTGATGAAGAAACTGAGTCTTGTTTTGAGGTAATTCCCAATTACCGCAGTGTAACAATGCACCTAAGGAGACAGAGATGCCAAAAAGTACTAGCTACTATTTTAACATATAAACCCTTAAATTTTATTTCCTGAAAGGTTTATTTACTGTTTGTCTCTCTCATAAACTTGAGTGCCCCAGAGGTAACAGACTGTCTGTCTTGGTCATGTCTTTGTTCCCAAACCCAGTACAGTGTCTAGATCAGAGAAGATTCGTGGTGTCCACTGAATAAGTAATCACAAAATATCCTGTTCCATAGATTTGTCCTCACTGCAGCTACCTTGGTTTGCCCTGCTTTTCAGAGATTTAGCATTAGTTAAATGGATGCTTATACCTAGATGCCCTTTAAGAGGTTTTATCTCAAAATAAAAGGAATGTGACTGAAGGTTTGGATAGTTTTGTTTGTTTTCCATATGGCAGGAGTGAACAAATATCCATTTTCTAAACTTATCATGACCATCAAACTCACTTGAAGAGATTGTTGCTTTGGTAATAATAGGCTGGCCCTCTCCTCTTGGAGAGGAGAGGATTTGATGGTGTTGGGGTGCTGCTTCACTTCCAGTCATCTGCAGATGCTGGGATGGTCCCCTACAGCCCCTTTAATTTTCACTATACTTGGTCCATCCTGAAGAAAAAGAAAAAAACAAGCCAAGAATAAGAGCTTTCTGTGGTCACACAGGAGAGAGTTCACAAGATAGCTATCTGTTTACTTAGAAGCAGTAAAGATTCCATTGCGTGCTCACATTTAAGTAATTCATTTTTCATTAGAAACTGTCTTGAATTCTTTTATTTTAAATTAGATCCTCAATCATAGCTGGCCATGAATATAGCAACAAATAGCATAAGGATTTTTTTAAAATCTCAGTTTTGTTTTCTGAAATTCTTCCAAAATTCTATAAAAACAACTTTCATGTTTGAGAGGAGAAAAAGAGAGAAGAATGAAAATGAGAAGGAGAAGAAATGGAAGAAAAAGAAGAAAGGAGGAAGAGGAGGGAGGAAAAAAGAGAGGAAAGGGAATGAGGGAGGGGAGAAAGTAAGTTGTGTGGTGAAATCTAGGAACAAATTTAGTGCCTATGGCTCATTTTGTAAAATAGAAGCAACTAGGAATGGTATTGAAAATACGCAAGTTGTATTTAATTTATTTTCTAGCCATCTGGACAAGTGAACTTAATCTCTTGATGAGTGCACATACAGATGTGCCGTGACCTGGGTGTAAGGGAATGCTTCAACGATGAATCTGTTTCCAAATGCAATGCACCTCCTTCCCTCCTATAGTCATCTGCCTACACTGGTAACAAGGTAGCACTCATATACTCTTACTACATTAGGGCTTCTGCTGAGTGCTTTTCTACTACCATTCTATAACATCCAAGTTTTCTGTTGTTAGGATTTCAATTTTACATATGAGAAACTGGAGTCAAGGGAGATTAAGTAATGATCCCAAAGTCACCCAATAAGTGTCACAGCAGGAAAGCCAGTACATGGAACTCCAGAACTTGAGTATGAACCATAATTGCCCCTCCTCATCTCTCTGTGTGCATTCCTCAAAAACAGGACCTTTTTCTATACCAAAGAAACTCAGAAGAAAAATTTCCATAGTGCATTACATCCTGCAAAAATATTTTTTTGATGTTCATGTTTAAGATTCTGAAGTACTTTGTTTTTGTTGGCTTGCCACCAAATCTAACTAATGAAACATGATCCATGCACACTAACACAATGCATTTCGTCTGTCCTTGTTAACCAAAAGGGTAAAACTTACAAGAAAAAATGTATAAGACAAAATTTATAACAGCAAATATACCTTCCAGGAAAAGCAGGGCTGCCAGCCAGCCATCATGGTGGAATTTTGCTAAGTCAAGTTTAGAAACAGAAAAGCCCTACATTTGGGGTCCTATTGCTTTGAGCACAATACTTGACCCTATCAAGCCTTAATTTCCTCATACGTAAAAGGGGGAATATTAATTGTTCTACTTACTTTCTCCTACTTAGGTAAAAGTAAAGAAATTGTAGCAACAGTAAATACTCCAACTTTACACTAAAGGACTCATTCACTGAGTCATTCATTTAATAAACATTTACTGTGTGAAACCATGCTAGGCCCTGAGGCTGCATAGTCTGGGCGAAGAAGATTCTTGGGCTGAAATTTAATTCAGCATATTAGGTAGTTAATAATACCAACTTCGTTGGATTTCTTTTCAGAATTCAGTGTATATAAACAAAATTGGATTTTCATTAGAAACTGTCTTGAATTCTTTTATTTTAAATTAGATCCTCAATCACAGTTGATCATGAATGTAGCAACAAATAGAATAAGGAAAATTCTAGATCTTTTATCTTAAATTTGTCCACAGAATAGATGCAAGATGCAAAGCAAACAAAAATGAACAAATAAACTCCAGCCTAGATGGGGCTAACCAAGAGAAACCTTGGCTGACAAGATGGTCATGGTTCATGTGAAAGCCACATTGCCACTCAGGAACACATTCCCCCAAGAGTCATGTCCTACATTGTCTGTGTCAACTCTGATCTTCCAGGTGCTACATACCCAGCTCTGCAGTTAGCTGATTTGTTGGTGTTTTCCTGGTGTTGATCAGGTGGTAGAGTGGCATGCACAGGCTGTGGGTCACTCCATGTGGGAGTTAGCCTCTGCCACACAGAAACCTTCTTGAACCATTGTTCTATTTTCTCCCATTCAGATGCTTGCATTTTCATGCGTGAAGTGAATTTTCTGATTTTTATGCAGTCATTAGAAGGAAAGATCATACCTCAGGAAAATAACCGTTACAATAAGAATGCTTATTGGCTGCCTTAATTAAGAGCAAGGTCAGTTTCATTGGCCTGTGGCTAGTACCATTGCACAGTGTTGCCCTTTGAGTTCAGTATTCCGTGATTACCATCTTGAAATTCTTAACAATCTAATCTTTGGTTGGGTTTTGTAAATGAAGTCTGAGGGGACAAAAAAGCATGGACTAGGACCTGGGGCCTGGGGACTCCAAGGCTTGGCTCACAATTGGTCCTTCTTCTTTGGAATATGTTCTTGGCCATCATTTTCCCAAGCTCTTGAGATATTGGTTCTGCCTACTATCCTGTTCCCTGCTTCCACCTAGCAACTGCCCTGGTGGGGACCTGGGCATAGGCATGGGATGGTTACACTATCTCAGGGAAGCAGTATCATGGTGTGTTTGGTAAGAAACTTGGCATGGGCAAGCTTCTTGCCCACCTTGACTAGAAGTACAGAGGTAAAAACATCATTGAGGTTGTCAGTCTTCCCTGGATCATGGCAGTGGGCTCAGGAGAAGGGGAGGCAAAACAACAGTCAGTGTAAAAACTCATGCCGTGAAGGACAGGCCAACGGGGCTGCTCAGCCACAAGTAATATCATTAAATAGAAATACAAAATTCCATGACAGATTCTAAGAGAGAAGGACCACACAGAAGAAAATAAAATGTTTAATATTTTAATACCTTTCCTAGCACTATTCTTCGATTTTTGAACATGGGCCCTCTGGGCCTTTCAAATCATATAGCCAACCCTGAGTATCCCAAATTTTGAGGATTGTAAAGACCTAGGTCATTTTTTCAATTGATGGATCATAATGATATATATTTTTATAGAATATAATGTGATGTTTTGATATAAGTATACATTGTGAAATGAAGAAATAAAACTAATTAACATATCCATCACCTCACATACTTATTTTTTGTGGTGGTGGAAGCATTTAAAATCTATTCTCTTAGAAATTTAGAAATACATATCAAATTATTAACAATCTGACTCAATTTTTTAAAAAAAGACAGAGTAAAAACAAATAGCAAAATTAAATACTGAGAAGCACCTGTCTCCCTATGGGGATGGAGAGGAAGATGACCTACTGAGTGAGGGGGCTGGCACTTTGCAGGTAGAGTAGTGGGAAGAGGTTGCTCTAGAGATGAAGGATTAGAGACTCTAAAACCACCCAGGACATGGAGCCAGTGTCTGCTACAGAGTCATCTTGCAAGCTGTCAGTGGCCATCCTACTCCTCACACTTGGGAAATGAATCTTGCAAATGTAAAAACATGCCCTGGATCCTGGTTCTAACTAAACTCATCTTTATTATAATGTCACTTAAATGTGGAGAAGATAAACCTAAGTCAGGTTTGTAGACCATGTGCAACTATAAAATCAAAATAAGTTCTCACATTAAATACAAATGGAACTACAAACAAGTTATATTCAAGTTAACAACAATAATAACATTTTGTTCAAATTAAGTCATTAACTAAATTAATTTGAATTTAATTAATATTGAATTTAATTGTGAGAAAATATACTTCTAGGGCTTGTTTGATACCAAGTATTTCTGAAATTTGACTGTGATTATGCATGTGTGGATAATTCCTGAACACATGAACATATACGTAAAATGGTATTAATAACTTCAAGGTATTTTAATTTTATTGTATTTTATTACTATTATTATTATGTTTCTAGTTCAGGGTTATACAATTGTGCTGTATGAAGAGAAATCTTAATGTGGCAGCATTAGCAAATCTCTCTAAATGGGTGCATATGCTAATTATTTCTATACTCAGGACTAGAACACTTTTCTATTTCACATTTAATATCACACTTCCACTAACAACATGACAGAGTAATTGAATGTAAAAGTCTGGCTATTTACTAACTGGTCTGGAGGCATTTTAATATATTTAACACATGGTTATGACTACACCATACCAGCCAATAACAGCCCTTCCTCTTAGAGAAACTTATCCGGCCCTTGGCCATAACATTTCAAACATAAACATAGACATAAATACATGCCTGCATATGTGGTATGAGTGTGTGCTGTGTGTGTATGTATGGATGTATGCATGTATGTATGTATATATAATTGTAAGTGTATACGTATGTCAGGAAAGTTATGGGCCTGGAGATAAAATGTTAAGTCTCTTGTTTTATATTTGCTTGCTAAACATTTATTCTGTATACAATAGGTACTCAAGAAATGATTCTTACAAGTAATCACATGTCATCATATGCTCCTTTTTCATGGTCCTGGGTTCTCTACATACTGCAATAAACCATGCCATCCTATAGTAGAATTATCTCAGGTAGGTAAAAACAACTTACATATTTACTTTATTATAATTCTTAAAAACTAGCTGATACTTAACCTAGTACTTACTATTAGTAAGAAATGGTTTTAAGCATTTTACAATATTAAATTACTCCATAGCTGCTTTAGGTTGTGTTTCCCTGTGATTAGAGTTTTCAGGAAGTGGTTTATTTGAGAGGAGATTCCAAAGAATACTAGTTAGGCTGGAGAAATGAGGCTGCAAGGGAAGGATAAAGCTTTCATGTCCATCCACTGCTGCGGGCAGCCAGGGCTCCATTCAGTTGGCAACCTCTGGGGGAGTATATAGAGTCATGGCACTGTCGTCCTTTCTCCACAGGGTCAAGGAGCTGGAACGTTTACTTATCCACTTCTGCCTTCATTATCAAGAAAGCCTGATCCCCTGGCCATGAACTTCCTGGCACTCTGGCCTGACTCACCCATGAGTTGAATGTGGCTTGTGTTCAGGAAGTCCCTGCAAAGACAGGCATGAGAGACTGCAGAATATTATGTTAAGTGAAATGAGCCAAATGCAGAAAGACAAGTACCAGGACCCTATGCTCTCGCTTTTATTAGGAAGCTAAAACAATTGAACCCAGAGAATCAGAGAATAGAGAGGAAGTGACCAAAGGACACAAACCCTCAGAAAGAGAAAGTTTGAGTTTTTTTCTTTCTTTTATTTGTAATCAATATTGTGACATGATAAAGATAGCTAATGATTGAATAGTGTACATGTAAATTTCTCTGAGTAAATTTTAAATGCTGTGATTACAAAGAATGTAAAAATATTTGAAGTAATGAATATGTTAATCATCTTGATTTAATTATTCACACTGTATTAAAAAATCATAACACTAGGTTGTTATCTATAAATATAAGCAACTATAATTTTTCAATAAAAATTAATTGAAGAAAAAAGACATTGATGTTCATGGGAAGAAGGGTTGGGGAGTTTGGTGCACCAGCATCCCCTACAATACTTACAGCAATATTACTATTAGGCATATTTTTATGGCTGAACAAAGAGAAGATAAATTGCTCAATGCCATATGGAGAATAAGTGCAAGGGATGAGATTCTAACCTGTCTGTCAGGTAAGATTCTGTGCTCCTAATCATTATGAAGAGAATTAAAAGGGATTTTATCCCTCTCTGTATTTTTCCTCAACATACTCACTTCAAAACATAACAGACCTTAACTATGCATACTTCATAATTCACTGACAGAATTTCTTCAATAAATATCAAACTCAATATTTTTTGTCCCCTTGTTACCTCCAGATATTCCTGAATTTGCTTCTCCTTTTTCTAGGATGGCTATGAGTATGTAGTCTGGCACTTTTCCATTAAGACTGAATGCAAACAAACTAGGGGAAAAAATGAAAAACAGTATCTGCTAAATTTGAAAAGACAGAGAGGCTGTGTTCCCATCAGGGGTGAAATCATATGTCCTAAAGACCAGGAAATGAAACTGGGTATCTCACAAATTATGAACATTACAGTCTATTTTAATATTTGAATAAAAGTAAACAGAAGAAAGACTGAGAGTTAGCAATAGCCTCAGAGTCCAGGTGACAAGGACCTTGTTATAAAAGGAAATAGTTCTCCTGGCCCTTACTAATAATTGTCTCTCCATGGACAAGGTCCTATGAGACTCCAATCTTTCTCTGACTTCTTGTCTAGTCATGTGATCTTTCTTTGTGGTACATGCTCCCATCATGATGCCATCCTCCATGAGGGGATGCAGCCAGGGGAGCCTCACCAGAGCTGGTATCATGATGTTTACACTTTTAGCCTTCAAAATTGTGAGCTAAATAAACCTCTTTTCTATACTCAGGTATTTCATTATAGTAACAGAAACCCGACAGGTGATATATCTATAGAATATTTTGTGTTCCATATAGATAATAACTAACATTATTGCATGTTTTCAGTGTGCCATACAGAGGGCTGAGTACTGCACATAAGTATCTCATATTATCCTCATATCAACTCTGTGAATTGGGGAGTTTTGTTTTCCTTTCCTGTCAGGTGTAAATATCAGGGTGCTTCAAAGGAAAATGAGATCCATTCAGGCTCCAGGGAAGAAAATAAGCATCATGAAGGCTGATGGCTCTGTTGCTTTTGTTCAATAGTATATCCCTTGTACCTAGAACAGGGCCTGGCTCCTAGTAGGAACTTAGTAAATAATTGATAAATTAGTGAATGAATGATGATGGGGCCTGGATCTCTCCTAGCTTTAGGAGAATCCAAAAGGAAAAGAAAGTCATTCCAAATAGTGTGAGCATTACTTTTCCAAATCCCCTTGCAAAATGTTAGGAATTTTTATGAACTAATTCTACCTGATCATTCCGAAACAGGCTTATTACCCTTGCTTACCTTCTCTACCTAGCCCTGCTTTCCTTTCCTTCAGTAAAAAAACAAGAATTCTTTCCAATGCTAGAATGCAGATAGATTCCATTAGCGCAAGGAGTATTTTGGGTGAAATAAAGAAGAGATAAGCCAAGTTAACTACATAGATTAATTACAGGGCATCCATGTGTTTAGATGGACTTATATCTTGATGTTCTTAAGCATATAACTGCTCATTATGTCTTTATTAAAGTATTCAAAGGTATTCCCAGGTGAATTATGATGTTTAAAAATAATACAAAGCAAAAAGCTTTTGAATGTACCTCTCTGAACAAAACAACTCTTCTTAGAAGGAGATGGTTTAGTATTTTCAGCTCTAGTATTTTCATGAAACAATCTAACATGAGGAGAACTCTAGTATAGAAAATCTTTTAAGGTAGAAAATATCTGATGGTGGGAATGTAAGAGGGCTTAGCTTTAAAGAAAACCATCATGCAATGTAATAACATAGTTTACAAATCTTAGCAAGAAGTGACTTTATTTTTTTTTCTGTTTTACAACTGGAGCAAGTGAGGCATGGACTTCTTGATGGATTTTCCCCTAAGACAGATGTAATCCTCCTACTGTCCACTCTCACATCTGTTGAGAGATTAATTTCTGACCAAATAAAATTAAAGGAAAATTACTTCTTAATTTTCTAGGACAGTCTGAAACCAAAATTAATGGTGAAATGAAAAAACAAAAACAAAAACTGCTCATCTCCTGTGTGAACTCCAATGACCTTCTGCCTTTTCAAAATGAGGAGTCTGACATTTTTTCCTGGCAGTCTGGCTGAGAAGATAAGATAAATTGGAATTCTTGAGATGATCAGGGATACTTATCAGTAAGAATAGCTTCAAGGGAAAAGTCTGTTTTCTATCTCCTGGATACTAAGAAAGCATTGACAGGAAGAAATTTTTGTATTTGATAAAAGGAAGAAGAAGGCACCATGTATCAGAATTTCTAGGGTATATCAGTTCAGTGTAAAAACAAATATATCTTTACAATAACTGAAGGTCTTTAAAACACTGTCCCCTGCCCCCTTGCTCCTGAACCACCCCCCTGCTTGGCCACTGTCTTCCACAGAGATAGTGTTAGATGGCCTCTGTCTTATCTAAACCTTGATCATTCTGTGACATTCACAAGTTTTCCTTATAGCTCACAAGGGCCAGTAATGTTGGTTGTGACAATTGGTGACTGAGGAAATAGTTTATGGTGACAGTGGATTCTATTTCACTGTCTGGACTTCAGGGTCCACCACTGCCCACTGGGGCCACCTATGGGAGTAATACTGGCAGTGCTCCAAATAGACTGAACGCTTTTGGTTCTTTTCCCAGCACCAGATTCAATCCCAAAAGGCCAACACTCATTTCATTTACTTCCTTAAGGCTCAGTGCTAAAACTCTAGCATATTTTCCTGCTGTAAGATTTCAAGTTTTTATTACTCCCAGAGGGGCTAGAAAAGTTACAGCAAGGTCCTTCCTTGCTTGTAGTGCCAGCTTCAGAATATTTGAGTTAAAAGCAAGAAACTTAAAAGTATCAAATAGATAAAGACTATTTTGATTTAGAGACATTTTTCAAATTTGCATTGTGATGTGAGTCCTGATTGACTCACTGATTAACACTGTTTATATAAAGAAAAATCTATATAAGATATGAAATAACTCTATTTCCAGTAAGAGTGGCCAGGATGTGCTAGGAAAGACTGGGTAACAGCACTGCCCTCTCTGTGTTGCTCTCTTTCTTACACCTTTTCAGGGTTCCCAATAACATTAACATAGGCTCATCAGAATTCTGCTGGTAGCAAGGAAACAAAGAGCAGCTTTAAAAGGGTTAGGTAAAAAGTATGCTATTGGCTCACATGGATGAAAATTCCAGGACTTCTGGATAGATGGATCCAGAGTTTAAAAGTACTTCCAAAAATTTATCTATTTTAGTGTGAGGTTTAGGCAAGCTGGGGGTCCAGGGTACAAGACTTAAGGCAGTCAGATCGTGCAAGCATTGAGTCTGTGAGTCAGAGCCCACTTGCACAGCCTTTCTTTCTGAAATTTGTACTTTAGGCATCTTATTTGCCTCATCCTGGTCTAGATGATCAGCGGCGTCTCTCAGCTCTCGTTTATGTGTTGCCTTCTTTCTCGAGTGTTTTCATATGCAGTGCCCGGAAGCTCACCAAAGCTCCAGGCACAGTTCCACCAGTTTAGCAAGCTTTCTTCTCATCACCTGTGCCTGCTACAAAACCCATTTCCCATTAATTTCAGGAAAGAATGATCCCACAATTTGTGCACATTGGTTCTGATTAACCACACATAACCCTTCATGCTTTAAGAATGTCCGACACTGAAGTTTCCTTTTCAATCACTGTTGTTCCTATCTTTCTTTCTGTCTGCCTCTTTCTTTGGCTCATTGTCTTGATCCACTCCCTTATGCACCTTTCATTTTATCTGGAAGATTTCTACTTATTCTTAAAACATAGTTTGGATTTTTCCCTTTCTTCACAAATTTTCTTCATATCCAAGGTAGGTTCCATGCTCTTCTCACTCTCATGAGGCCCTATTGTTTTTCTCTTTTGTTGTTCTGACCTCATTAGAAAGTACTTAACTGTGGAATGCTCAAAGCATGAATGGGCCTAGTCATCATGTTCCTAGCACCTGGTGCAGTGCTTCCACCTGGTTGAAATATTCAAACGAAAGCAGAAGGGAAATAGTTCAATTACCCCACTCACTTTTCCCAGTGGATATCTACAGGATATGTATTCCCACTCCTATCATGGAGGAAGTAAAAAAATCTCATAATAAAAAATCATTAGCTGCATGGATGTTTCTAAAAGTATTTGTCTATTTTCCAAATCTTATTGTGCTAATGAATCTAAGGGCTAAATTTAGGATAAGGTGCTTATAATTTATTTCATGTAGGAGACATTATGAGAATTTAGTTATGTCAAAAACTTACCTGCATAATTCCTGTGTGTGTCATTACTAAGACATAATTCCTGTGTGTGGCATTACTAAGAAAAAAAACAAGACAAAGAAAATATTTTGAACTAAAAATTTCTTTGTGGGTGTAGAATTTATTTTTTTTCTTTTTTCCCTCTTTGAGAACTCTCAGAAGATCCAACTAGTACCCAACATATGCCTGAATAAAGAATAAAACTGTAAGAAATGCTTTTTATTTTATTGCAATCTTTCTTTCACTTAAATAAAGATAATGTATTCATTGTCTGACTAAGACTGAAACTCTTTCTACCTCCTTATTAAAAAATGTAAAAAAAAAAAAAAAAAAACCCAAGCCAGAGGTTTCTGAAGCCTCCATTGATAGCACACAATGGCCTGTTCTTATAAGATGTTTCTTGGCCCTTAAGCAAGTCACTGTTAACTAATATGATGAAAGGGTAAGAGATGAGATGAGGGGCACTGGGGATTCATCAGCCAAGAGGACTTTGGGCAGAAGAAGGAATTCATAAATAACAGGCTGGGATAAGAGAAGCTAAATTTCTATCTTAATGACAAGAAAAAGATAAATCTTCAAAGTAATTGTTTCTCAGTTTCCTTTAGGTTAGAGAAAGAAAGGAAAGGAGCGGGTGGGGGTATGAATGAGCAGCCGCCCTGAGCCAGAGCCTGCACCAAGGTGGTCTTTTTCTCTCTCTCCTCATAAACTTATTGGTGCCAGTGGTCATAGTCCTAGGCTGGGGTTTAGATTATTTTCCCACTGTATCAGGGTGCCTATGAAGATGAGCAGTATTTTCTGAACTACATACCAGGGAAATAAGACTTCCACTTTCTGTCACTGTGACCTTGTGTTCATTCTTTGTGAACATACTGAGCCTAATTTTTACAACATATTACATGGCACCAGGGACTTTGCAGATGTGAGACTTTAACATGTGAGATTATTCCAGGTTATCTAGGTGGGCCCAACCTAATCACAGGAGAACCTTTCCTCGCTGTGGTCAAAGACAGAGATAACCACAGGAGAAGGTCAGAGATGCAAAATTGCTAACTTTGAAGATGGAGGAAGGGCTACAAGTCAAGGAATGCGGGCAGCCTCTAGAAGCTGAAAAGAACAAGAAAATGAATTCTCCCCCTAAAACCTTCAGAAAGTAGCCCTGCTAAACCTTGATTTTTAGCTCAGTCAGATCTACAGCCTACAGAACTACAAGGTTTTCAGTGTTCCAGGCCATTAAATTTATGATCATGCATGTTGAGTATCCATTATCTGAACTACTTAGGACCAGAAACATTCTAGATTTCAGATGCTTTCAGATTTTGAAATATTTGCATATTCTTAATGATATATCTGGGGGATATTACCAAGTCTAAGGATGAATTTATTTCTGTTTCATATACACCTTATACACATATCCAGAGGGTAACTTTATATAGTATTTTTAGTGCACCTGAGTTTTGACTGTGACCTGTCACATGAAATAAGGTATGAAATTTTCCACTTATGACAGTAGGTCAGCATTTAAAATCTTCAAATGTTGGAGCATGTAGGATTATAAATTTAGAGGTGAGAGATGCTCAACCTATGTATTCATTTATTAGTGCTATTAAGTTGTCCACTGACATTCTCATGTCACAGCATGATTGTGTGATAAGCCTGTGAACTCCTAATCTGATTTAAATTCACAATTAGGTGGTGAGATCCTTGAGTAATACGTCATCTGCAGGTGTACCAAATGTACATAGTGCTGGGTACCAAATAGATACCCAACAGATACAACAGATACAGCTGGGCATTATTCAGCCCAGTGAGGAATTCCTCATGAATGTGGGAAAGGAAAACTGATCAGAAGATATAACCTGTAGAATCCCAGCTATTGAATCCTTAGGAAAGGCTTGAAACAAGGTCATCTGTAACACTTGGTGGCCCCTCCACAAATATTTTCTTTCTGACTACTTTACAAGAGAAGCTGTAATGTTCTAGAAGTAGTTTGGAGAGTAAAACGAAGCTGGCTGGATGAAGTCAAATGGTGAGAACAGAATTAAAAGGTGAAGCCACCCTGCATTGGCCACCACTCAAACCTGAGTTCTGCTGCTCCGCAAACTTGAGAAGGCTTCTGCTCTTCATGGTGCCACTTCATTTTTCCTAGAAATTTCTAGAAAGTTTTTAGAAATAGTTGTTTTGTATGGAAGCATCCTAGGGTCCTTTTCTGGCTAACTTAGGCTTAAGTTCTTCCTCCCATTACAACAACTCCCTTCAATCAGTGTGACAATCATCTGCCTTTGAGGCTGAGATGCCAAAACAAATATGATTAGCGCTGCTATCTTCGGAGCGCTGACAGCACTCTTACTGTTGGACAAGTAGCACTGTGGTTTCTGAATTGTCCACCAGCCAAGTGAAGCCTGCCCAAGTCACTGTGCCAAGCTTGGCTCCCAAGGGACTTTACAGAAACTGTAAAACAAGAAAGAAGGATATATGCATTTGGATAATAAATGCATTTCCACTAGCACCCTTTTTCCCAACTCCAATTCAGCAATACAGGAGGCCATAACAGAAGACTATGTTTTCGTATTGCAAGTTCAGTCAATTATTCTTTTATTGCTATATAGTCTCATTTCACCCAAATATGTCCAAGAGTCAAATCCCAAATCTCTTTTCTCTCTCATGTTTTAAACTTAATTATTTATCCAAATGAGACTTATTTGTACTATATTACCATAGCCACCTCCACTCAGTATCCTAATGTCTCTCATCAAGAGAATGGCTCATTCATTCTGTCATCTCAGATGAGAACCTACTCCAGAACCACCTACTTTGCCTCCTTATACTGGCAGCCTCCACAATGAATTTGTATAACTGTAAGTCTGTGAATTCTTTTGATAATAACATTTCCTACTTGCTACACTTCTCAATGCATCTAGTCTCATCATCTTAGGATTGCTATGATCAGTTCCTGTCATGAATTGGAATATATTCCATTCTGCTTTAAACATGGATGTTTTATATTTTGTGGAGAAGATAGCAATTCTTACTTCCTTAAGCCCAGAAACATTATAGAATAAATTATTTGAACTGGAGTTAGAAAGAACTTCAGAAATTATCTGACTCAATTCTTCATTTTTATACAGAAACAAAGGTCTCTTCCAAAGTCAGAAATTCATCTGTGACAGTAGGATTTGCAATTGAACCAAACTCCTCATTCAAAGCTTCTGTCATTATTTCAAGTCATCCCCAGAAAATGGCTGCCAGAAGTCTCTTTAGCCATTCCACATCTCCTTGACCATAACTCCACATTCCATATTGCTCTTCCCAAATTATTTTTATACCTTTTTATTTTAATAGAGGAGGTCTTGAAATCATTCAGCATGAGCTATAGGATGGCTTGTGTCTATTGGTGAGGTGGGGCATATTGTTTCCCAACCTAATTGCTGCTCAGGCCCCAAGATTCTAGGTGTTAGAGTGAAGTGACTCCTGTACTGGATTTTGGTTCTTTTTGCCAACATCATTCATTCTTACTGCTTTGACCCACATGGTAGCACTGTGGTCCTGGGATATAAATAGGTAAGTGTATTAATGGCCCTTTCTATATTTGTCATGTGGCATCTATATGCCTACCCTACGAAGCTTAACAAATCATTCAAAAAGACTTGAATAAGCAAGACATGCTCCTCTTTGCAATAGAAGCACCATTGAATCATCTCTCAGACAGAACTTCCTGGTAAGATACATAATTCCGTTTTACCTTCCAAACAGTCTTGTGGTGAAGATGAAATAATAAGTGACAAAAGCAGGCACACAGAAACTTTTCATCAGTAAAAATCAATATAGTCAATATTGCTGTTAAGTACATATCTTAATTTTACTGGTCTCTGTATAAATTTTTCCTTGAAATGTGGATAAAGTGCCACATATAATGTAATATAAATTATCTGGGAAGAATTTGCTAATTCTCTTATTTTGGCCAAATGATTCCTCCAGATGGATGTGGAACCAAGACCCAAATCCAATATTGGCTGTGCCAAATGAAGAAATGGAAATAAATTTGAAAGGTGGGAACTTTGAATGGAAAATTTTTTTTTCCTTGCTTTCCAACTTAGTGTATGATTAGAAGTGTTAGTCAGCTTTCAGATTCCAGAGTGGGAGACCTGGATTTCAAATGGAAAATTTTAAGTACCAAGAACCTCTCCTCTTCAGGCTAACATTTATTTTTTCCTTTGAATTCTCTGAGTTCTTTTCCTTTGCTGAACAATTTTCTAACCATTTTATTAGTGTTTATATATCATAATGGACACAAGTCTGTTTGGATTTTATGCAGTTTTTTTGATGCTGTGAAGTAAGGTTGAATACTGTATTTTCTAAAATTTCATCAATGTATTCTAAATGAAGAATTTAAAGGGTAACAGTAGACAAAAAAATCGGGCCACTTGGTTAGTCATACCGCTCAATGTCACTCTTTTCTTGGCACACTGGGTTTTAGGCAGGAGCAAGCCTTTCAGAAACATTTACCTTTAACTAGATTTGATTTGATTTTGATTGGCGTTTTTTGGTTTTTGTTTTTCTCAGCACCTGTAAATTGTCACAGTTGTGTTAAACTCTTAAGGAAACAGATTCAAGTTGTTGAAATTGTAACTACCTTGTTTGTGTAGGTGGATTCTTGATGTGTTTTATGGGATAATTAGTGCAGGTACATATTATGTATGCATTGGATTTTTAGATTAGCTTGCCTCAAACACTATGAGAAAAAATAGGAAGTCTTTAGTCTTAAATTCAGCATTGTACAACTTACAAGATTGATGCACTGAGAACAAACTCATCTTAATTCCTCACCTCAAGGAAATGGCAATCTTCCTCTCCTACTCTCTGATGTTACAGTTTGTATCATCACCTGAGGAGTTCACCTGGGTATAATGGTGTCTGCTTCCAAACAGACCCCTAGTGATTACAGAACAGGAGGGCTTACAGGCCAAATTAGTGTCCTTGAATCACATGGTTTATTAAATCAATTTAAAACATACACTCAGAAGCAAGGGGAAAGGGCTAGAGTAAGAATTTAATACACTTACATTAAGGAGTGCAAGGGCCACTCTCCCAGAATCCTCTGTCTTTAATTCTGGAATCTAAAGCCCAGAGAACCTGGAGTTTTGATGTCCAAGTGCAGGAGAAGATGAGTGTCCCGTCTGCAAGAGAGGTAGATAGAGGAAGAGAGAGAGGAGAAATGAGAGAGAGAGAGAAAGAGAGAAAGAGAGAGAGAGAGAGAGAGAGAGAGAGAGATTGAATTTCTTTTTCCTCTGAGTGTTTATTCTGTCCAGTCTCTTGTCGATTGGATAGTGCCTAACCACACAGAGGATGAATCTTCCCTAAACAGTTCAATCTCCTCTATACACACCCAAAAATAATGCTTTACCAGTTCTCTAGGTACTCCCTAATCCATTCCAGCTGACATTTAAAATTAATCATACCCTATCTTCCTTTTATCTTTGACATACACCCTTTTTACTTTGTCTATGAGTAATATGTCTTCCAGTTTACTCACTTACCTAAACTTACCACATGTCACAAATTATGTATATTCCTCATAGGCTACTTGCCCCTATATCTTTGTCTGTTTTGGCCTATACATCTTAAGAATTGCATCTACTTCATTTGTTTTTTGTTTTCTATGGTACAATTAAATATTATCAAATATGCTACAGCAAGAACAATATAGCAATCATAACTGATTGAGTGGTGTGATAAGAAAAAATAGAATTACTAGACATTCAACAAAAATATTATTTATTTCTGGGAGATTTTTCTTTGTATTTGTGTCCTCTTAATTTGTGTCCTACCCCAGATCCACTAAAAACTCTCTAGAAGTGAGCCCAGCAATTTGTACTTTAACAAACAATAGGACCCCAGAAATCTAAGAAATAATTTCTCATTTCAGTTCATAGCTCCATGATTTTCGCAGGTGCTCAAGTTCAAATTCTACATACCATTCTGATTTCTCTCTAGCCCTCATTTTCCCATATATCAATACATCGTTGGTTCTGCCTTCTACACCTATTCTAAATCCATCCACCTTGCTCCATTTAATATTATCACTCATCCTCATTTAGGACACCATTACATCGTCTCTTGCCTTGACAAGGTAACAGCCTATCAACCTGTGGCCACACCTGTCATTCATTATTCATATGGCAAGCAGAGTGACCTTTTAAATATGTAAATTGGTGTGGGTGTCTTCTATTTGCTTCTAATCAGTGTAAATCAAAGTGTAGCCAGTGGAAATAGCAACAACCCAAACGTCCATAAATAGACAAATAGGTATTATGTAGTATATCCATACCATTGGATATTATTTGTCCATAAAAAGGAAGAAAGTTCTGACACAACCCACAACATAGATGAATTCTTGACTCATTGTGTTAGAGGGAAAAAGCTAGTTATAAAAGGTCACATATTATATGATTCCATGTATCTAAAATGTTACAAACAGGCAAATCTCGAGAGACAAAGTATGGTAGTGATTGCATAGAGCTGGAGAAGAGTGGATAAGGAGTGGTGAATCAATTGCTAAAGGGTATAAGGTTTCTCTTTGTAGAAATTAACTATGTTAATTTACTAATGGTTGTACTTATCTGTCAGCATACTAAAAATAAATGCTTTCTCATTAAAGCTATTTTTTAAAAGTAGTTAGTAGACAGACTTGTAATTCATTTGGGAGTTTGAAGAAGTGCAAATTCTCAGACCCTACCCCAGATCCACTAAAAACTCTCTTAAAGTGAGCCCAGCAATTTGTACTTTAACAAACAATAAAATTAGAGAAACACAGACATAAATGATAATGCAAATTCCATGCCAGGTGCTACTGGGCCCCACAAGACCTAAGTAGCTCTCCAACATCAATTCCTTTCCCAGCTGCACTCACCTTCTTTCTCTATCATCAACATGGTGAATGATTCCCTTCTTGAGGTCTTTGTGTTATCAATTTGCCTTAGTTAGAATGCCCTTCCCAAAGATCACTTTATGCCTGGCTCTTTTTACCATTCAATTTTTAGCTTAAATGTCATTTCCTCAAAAAAGTCCTCTTAGACAATCCCAACTAAATTACACTATCCTATTATATTTGTCTTCACCACACTTTTAACTATCTAATATTTTCTATTGTATTTATTTGTGGGCTGTCTGCCTGCCTTCTAGAACATAAGCAGTTTCTTCTATCTAATTCAATAAATTTTGTTGAATTGATGAGGAGACATGAACATTAAGCCCAAATGCCTGAGAATGGGCAGCCTACCACTCACTACACCCTGTGCCTGATTTGTGAGTCCCTTATGTCTTGCTAAGGAATTGTGCTGCAAAATATCCTATCACAATGAGCCACATTTCCTAGAGGCACAAATGACCACCCTAAACTAAGAATTATCGCTTAAAAAGTGGGGTGAGGGCACCACGTGGGCCTTTCCCACGAGTTGGGGTCCAGAAAGACGAGGAAAAAGAAGGGGCCCCCGGGGAAGATGATATGAGGTCTCTCTGCGTGGTGGTGGCGATTTGCAGAGCCAATCTCCCCAGGCCCTGAGGCGATTGGTAAAAATCTGCTCTGCCCAAGTGAGACGCAGAAATACCCGGAGTGAGAAACAGGGACACCAGAGCAAGAAGCAGAAAACACCACTTATTCCAGAAAGTATAGAAGCTTAAATACACTCTTGGACCAATCAGGTCCAAAGGTCACAAACAAAGGGGTGCATTCTGGCAATAGCACAGTCTATTAGCATAGAATGGGGATAGATGGAAGGGAGGGGTTGAAGTTATGGAGAGTGCTCCTACAGAGAACAGAAGAGAAAGACAAGCAAAATGGATGAAGGAGCATATTTTCCTCTTTATCACACAAAAAATCCTCAGGAATGGCCCCTAAGCCTGCTACTACATATTAGATGCCAAAAAATTACTTGGTTAACTCTTAACTACATGCTTAAGAAATAAAAAGTAATTCATTCTGACTTTATAAGAAACCAGACCTCTGAGAAATGCTTCCTGTATTTCTCTAACTCCTTTGAGAATCATGTGGATGCCCTATTCCCTGACCTCCCCTGTACTTTCTGTTAAATGAGATATTTGTGTTTTAAATGAAGACCATTGTTTGCCCATCACTGGTGGAAAAGAATCAATGTGCAGGCATTCCTCATGTAGTAAGAAATAAATCCCTTAAGCCTATAATTTGCTCCTACAGGTTTAAAATCTTGAGGTCCAAGAATGCATTTTCCATCAAGGAAGTTAATTCTGGGGCTGGCTGGCTCTGCAGCTATGTATGTGGCCATTGTTTGTACCAGAGAAATGTTAGGAGGGGCCCAGTGCTCTGTTCTTATAATGAACCTTATGTTTCTAAACACAGGTGTGTTTAGATGTAGACATCTGTGTCATTAAATGGAGGAGAGAAAAAGGCACACAATAGCAGGTCAGAAATAGACTCCTTGGAAATATAAGACACTATTATTGTAGTAGCTCTTATCAACATCATCATTATTTCTTTGATGACATTTCATGGCACAGAGATGGTGGTGACAAATTGAATTATCTCATGCCTGTTTTCAACACGCCACTTTTCACTGCAGGGCAGGGGAAGGGTATCTTGCCAGAGTTCACCTACTGAAAAGTCATCCTATTGAAAAGTTGTCAGAGAGCCCATTCCATACTCCAATCATTTCAACCTACTTTTTACCCCAACTTTGTATTTCTTCTCAGCTGTTTGATGTATGTGAACAAAAGAGTTTTTGCGAAACACTCGTTCCCTGATGGTTCTTATGGGATGTCCTGGGAACTTATCAGAAATGTGCAGGGTGAGGAAAGGAAGGCTATCAGGTGACCCGTGGGCATTGTCCTGTAGTCCCCACTGAATGGAGCATAAATGTGTTCTGCGTCTCAGTTACAGGACTCCTGGAATTCAGACATTTATAAGTATTCAAGACAGCACAGGCCTCATAACAATTGACATTCCTGGCCATTTCACAGGCACAGATGCTCTGGGAATTTAGATGCTTGTAGTTAGTTATATATAGGACATTTGTACTTGTCCTATCTTAGTGGATTTTTAAAATTTGACAAAAGTATATTTTAATTTCATTAAACAAAGTTAATTTCATTTTCATTTTCAAATTAGAGCATTATAATTATACATAGTATTTGGGTTCATTTGACAAAATCATACATGCAAGTAATTTGGTTTCAATCTTCATCCATCCCTCTTTTCCTCCCCATTCCCTCCCGTTATTCTTCCTCCTCAAATCTACTATTCTTCCTTTCACTCATTTATTTTATTCTTGATTAGTACTTTCTACATATAGATAAAGGTAAAATTCTCATTTTTAAATTTTTAATGTACTTTATTGAGGCATGGTTGACATATAATAGGCTGTCTACATTCAATATGTACAACTTGATAAATTTGGAGATAAGTATATACCCATGAAATCATCACCACAATCTATATAATATATTTGTCCATCACCTCCAAAAGTTTCATCCTGCGTGCTTTGTTTTTTAATTACTACTATTTTTTTCAATAAGAATACTTAACAGAAGATATTTTTAAGTATGCAAAACAGCATGGCTGATAATAGGCACCATGCTGTAGAGTAGATATTTAGGACTCATTCATCTTATGTAATTGACATGGTTTGACTAGTACCTCTCTATTTCCCTCTTCTTGCAGCCCCTGATAAACACCGCTATGCTGTCTGCTTCTATGACTATTTAAGGTGCATCATATTAAGTGGTATCATGTAATAATTATCCTGTGTGGGGCTTTTTCATTTTTCATAATGTCCTCCAAGTTCATCCATATTGTCACAAGTAGTAGGATTTCCTTCTTTATTAATGGCAAATAATATTTCATTATATGTATATACCACATTTTCTTTATCCTTTCATGTCTCAATGGGTATTTAGATCACTATTGTGAGTAATGCTGCAGTGAACAAAGTTTATTGCAAAATCCATTTTAAACTTTCAAATTTTTGTAAAAAATATTACTATAGAAAGTTAATTTTGATAGAGATTTCAGATATGTAAACACATTTGACTAAAACAATAGTTTTTTTCCTAATTCTAAAATTCTGGGTAATATCATGTCTTGATAAGTTGTGAATGCTGTGGTAATGTTTTACTAACTTTCTCAAACTTAGAGCTGTAGTTACCACTAATGCTCATCTAATCTGACAAAATTGAGCTTCAGAGAAATTAAGTGATGGGCCAGGTCCACACTGTTAGGATATAGTCAAGGCCCGGACTAGAATTCAGTTTTCAAAGTAGGTTCATCCTTTCCATCATACCATGTGTATTAGTGAAGGTGCAATTGGAGAGGCAGAACTGCTGGAGTGATATGGACAAGGGGTTTTTTACAGGATGAAATCCTCCACAACTATGGGAATTGGTGAAGAGGTCTTCAAAGGATGTTGTTTCTGTGCTTGGAGTAAACCTGAAGTAGCTGCATGACAGGAGGGATGGCAAGGTAGACGACAAGTTGGAAAGGATAAGAGTCAACTGGAATCCACCAGGATAAACTCCAATCTGCTTCTCTTTCCCCACCCCCAGCCTCAACAATGTGAGTGACTTGTAATACACTTACCTTTGCCGCAAAACCACACACACCCCCAGCCCAGGACACAGGAAAGCAGGAGGAGGAGATGGGCAGAAGTTGAGATATCTGAGCTCACCAAGGGAAACTGTGCTCAACAGTCCTATAGAAAGCCACAGTGGCACCAAGCACCCTACACTGGCCTTGGGGATACAACGACTGTTGCTTCACTACCACTTCCAAATCTCACTCAGATTTATTTTATGATTAACTTTGACCCAGAATCAAACAACAAAATGAAATCTGGGGAACCAGATCCAGTCTAATGAAATTAAAACTATCATACCACATTACATCTTGTTGATATATTCATAGAATATATTCAAATATAAAATAATTTAAATACACAAGAGAATATATTATATATATTACAAAATAATTTAAAATAGAAAATAATTTAAATATACAAGAGAATATATATGTAATATATGTGTAAGAGTGTGTGTGTATGTATGTATGTTTTTCTTTGGTTGTATACCCTTGAGTACTAAATTGCTTTGGATTATCTTCTTGCCATGCTGTGTTTACTGAGATGAATTAAAACATTGGTCCATTTGTATGTCACTTACATGTGAAAATTGGAGTTGTTCATACCTGTTGTGAAAATGAGGCTTCCAGTATTATGCATGTCAGGTAAAACAGAATTAAGCAAAATTCAGCATACATTTGTTGTTACTATTTGTATAACTATGTACTTATGTATTTATTTATGTAGGTGTGTGTGTGTCGTATGCATCTACCTACCTATCTAATCATCTCTATCTAAAACAACATAGTGCTACATAAATTTAAGAAGAACAGTTTTGATGAGCACACGGATATCTGAAGTCTCAGGGGTAGAAGATTGAGAAATTGGTGTAACTTCTGAGTAACTATTTCAACTAATAAACACCTGTCATTAATCCAAAAGGCTAAAACAGCTAACAGCTATTGTAAGCTGTTTCTTCACTTTGGCCACGGGAGATTACCAAGGTAACTATAGATAGGAAATGCAGAAACAATAAACAAACAAACAGGAATTTGTTAAGATCTCAGTTTCTGACGCTAAACATTCCTTAGATGCTCCAGTCTTCTAAGAGCCAAGCTCAACAATGCTCCTTTTTTATTTTTTTCCTCTTAGGAGAAAAATACAAAATTAGAACTAGGCATATAAATGTAGCTTTGCAGAGATTTTGACACAATACACTAAGATTATGAAACAACCTTCTTTACCACCAACCCAGAAACAAAAGTCAGAACAAATGGTTTCCATAACACTTGATAAAATTCTTGATAATATTCTGGTTTTGGGCCTAGAATAATTTGATTAAATCCATTTATCCATTTGTGACATCTCAAGCATTACTTATTAGAGTTTATGTCCTTTTCTACAAAATGATCATAATCTTATCTGCTTCTCTTAGAAGATATAAGGTTGAATTTGTTGACTTACATGTTGTCATGGTCTATTTCTTTTGCTACAACAAAACACAGGCAATTTATAAAAAATTGCATTTTTTATAAGATGTATTTTCTAGAGCACCCTTCTGAGCATCCCTCTAGAGCACCAGGCAATTGAGAAAAAATGAAATTTATTTGATTCATGGCTCTGGAGTCTGGGAAGTACACAAGTATGGAACCAGCATCTGCCCAGAATCTGCTGAGGGTCCGTTGCTGCATTATAACATGGCCAGGACATCATATGGAGAGAGAAATGAGCAGAGTACTAGCTTGGTTCTTTCTTCCTCTTCTTTTATAGCCACTAATGACATCATGAGAGACCCACCCTTATGGGTTCATCTAATCTGAATTAGATGAAAAGTTCTGACTTCCAAATACAAATGACTGCAGATTAAATATCCAACACATGAATTTACAGGGGACAATTCAAATCATAACTATGACTACCTCCTAGTCTACCTTACCTAATAACTCCTCAGCTACCTTTGACTCCACTCATCTTACTTCTCAGGGAGATCATAAAATGACTAATATATGCAAATTAGACCACAAGTGGAATTCCATTATTTTTAAGTATTAGAGAATTCAATCATTTTTAGCCAAGTAGAGATTTTAAAAGAACATATTTCTTAAACTGACAAACACTGTTTATTTTGCTTAATCAACACCACTAAAGCAATCCAAGAAGAAATATTTATTTATTTATATTTATAAAAAATATTTATTTATAGAATCATGTGGACCAAAACTATTACAAGGTGTATTTTCTATAGCACCCTTCTAGGATATGTATGTCTTCTATTGTCTTGGGACTATTCCGCAACTTTGTAAGCTATAGATATAATAGCAATGCAGATAATTCTTGTCCAATGACCATTCCATTTTTTTTTTTTTGGTACCAGGGATTGAACTCAGGGGTACTCCATCACTAAACCACATCCTCAGCCCTATTTTGTGTTTTATTTAGAGACAGATCTCATTGAGTTGCTTAGCACTTTGCTGTTTCTGAGGCTGGCTTTGAACTTGCAATTCTGTCTCAGCCTCCCAAAGTGCTGAGATTACAGGCGTGCGCCACCGTGCCCAGCTTCATTACAGTTTTATTATTCACAGTGGTTATCTTCTGTAAAGTTCTATGTTGCTGCCCTGAATACTGAATTTAAAATTATTGAACCATTGCTCTTAGAAAAAACATAGGCTTAGGTTCCCCAGAGTTTTTGGTTATAACATTTACATCAACCAATTAATGGACAATCTTGCTTTATGTATATCTGTTTAAAGAAATCTTTTTCACTATACACTGTTGATTCATTAACCTTTCTATACTGATGCCTAACCAAAGCTTATCTAAATTCAATTTTCTTCATAATGCATATCATAGCTTTCTCTCCCTTAGCAAACTACATAGCACATCAGCACTAGGTATGGAGTCATATTAAATAGTGAAATGACCAGCTAAAAGCACAAAAATGTGGAACACATTTTTGTATTTTAAATACCCTGAAGAGTGACTTGTTTATAGGATAAGAGCTGAAACGTGAAGGCAGAGCTATGCCCTTGTGACCTCAACTGGGAAAGTACTTGTTGGTACTTCACTGCTTTGCACATGCAGGTTTGCAGATAACTGCAAATGTGCCAGGAGTATTAATTTGTGGATAGCAAACATTAACAAATAGACAAATTCACAAATGTTGAATCAGCAAAGAATGACAATCAATTATATTGTATCTAGTGAGGCACAATCAATATCTTTCCCACCTCTCATCATGGAAGAAGTCAGATTTGCAACTAATGAGCAAATTTATTTTGTCCACTCCTGAGCACTTATAGAAGACACATGTCCACTCCTTGGATTCTCCTCATTAATTAATAGTGAAATAAAAATAGTTGCCATGTGTTCCTTTTATATTTATTTATATTTTACCATTTTACAAAAAGATTCTTAAACTATTTAGTCTGAATTATCACTGTCAGTATGACAGTTTTATGTAATTCTATGACACCACCTTCTCAGAGAATATTTCAGAACATGATTTTCAAAGAGTCACAATTCTTTTTAGGAAGCCCTGTATTTGCACCTAAAACTGAGGAAATTCCCATTTAGATTATGTGAGTTGCCCAAGGTCACATAGGTAGAAAATTTTAGTTTGTTGTTAAGCATAAAAAGACAGGAGTTTAAGAAATTATGGATTTGGGAATCTCTGTGCAAATGATGAAGAAATCAATCTCAGTTGCTAGAAGAGTTAGAATCTTCTTCCACTTTTTTGCACCTAAGAAAAATGATGACTGTTTGGTGTTTGGCAATGATGAGGAAGTGTGTGGGCAGTTTTCCTGTTGTGATGAATGGAACTTTACATAGACAGGAGACTGGGTGTTGTATTTTTAAAATTTTGTTTTTTTATTTAAATATGTCTTGCTAGAGGGTTACCAATACCTAGTATTACCTGAGTTAGGATTATATACTTTTCCAATGATGCAGTGTTACGGGGCACCTTTGTGGCATGAAACTGAGGCAGCCATGTAGGCCCCCTTTTCACCTTGATTCCTGTGATAGTGCCAGAAAGACTTCAGAGATGTCTCTCAGAGTAGCAAGAATGAGTGTACTAGGAGTAGGAAGCAGGAAAGGGGAATACTCTTAAGAGAAAGATAGTCTTCTCCGAGAGAAGAATGACACATCTATCCTGTCCTCTAGTTTTAATGGGGGTCCCATGGAAGTTTCCAGAGAGTCCTACCCAGGTCCATCTCTTGACTTTTGACTGACAGCAGAATGACTTCAGACTTTCAAGATCCCACTGTGTATAACAACTCTAGGTCACTTTGGCTCATGCTGACTGATCCTGATTGGAACCTATGCTTACAGATTTTATGGTTAGGGGGAATTATCTTTATCTCCCTGAATTCTGAGATCTAGTCTGTTTAAGGGACATAAAATTCCTCCACCTCAAGGTAATATATGTTTTTCTTATCAGTATTTCCAGCTTGCATTTCTCCTGTAAATAACAGGTATTTTTCTGAGGAATGTAACATATCCTGTGGACTTAAGCCAGAGGGACTACAGGTAAATTACTTTCTAAAAGAAAGCATGTGAAGATCAGCACAATTGGATCATTTTATAGAATTATTCCCTTAATCTTATTTTCTCACCACTTGCATTTGTCTGTTCCCTATCAAGAAGATCCCAACGAAAAGGGATGAAGGAACTCTGGCCTAGGATTCAAAGATAACCTGGTATGATAATATTTTGGCCACTTACTCTATCAGGAAGAACCATTTTCTCCAGATAACTATTATTTTTATTCTGATGCTATTGTTGGGATTACAAAAATAATAGCCCAAATTATGTCACTTTGTTATATAGAATGCTTCAAAGTAGATATTAGAAGGCCCTCAATGCAGCATCAGAACTATAGTTTCTCTGATCTTCTCCTGCCTGTCTCTCACCCTTCATTCTCCCTCAAAGTAAGTCATAGAAACTAGAACTCCTCTACTCCAAGGTGGGTCATATAATCTAGACCCTAGTTTCTAGAACTCTTTACCCCAAAAGCACAAGCCACAAAATCTAAAATTATTCCCCCAATTTTCCTCCATACTTTTTGTAAGAGTTGTCCAGAGAGAAATTCTCCAACATGCCTGGTCTTACAGTAGAACTTAAGACCTTCATTCCAAATGTGTTCCTGCCCTATACCTGGTAGGAAGGAATATTGCACAGAGAGGCCAAGATGATTCTGAACAGTAGGTCTTTCTGGTTTCCCTACTTGTCTACTATCATTAGGTTATATCCTCTATGCCCAATTGCATTTCTACATGACTCTCCATTTTTTATCAAACCTAATGCTAAAAGTAGCCAGTTTTCCCTGGGTTTGGGGGTTATCAATCAAGGTTCCTTCATGTAAAACTTTTTTTTTAATTTTTAAGATTTTGTTCTAATTAGTTATACATGAGAGTAGAATGCATTTTGAGTATAAATGGAGTATAACTTCTCATTCTTGTGGTTGTACATAATGTAGAATCACACCAGTCATGTAATAATATATGTACATAGGGTAATAATTTCTGATTCATTTTACTATCCTTACTACACCCATATCCTCTCCCTTCCTTTCATTCCCCTCTGTCTAATGCAAAGAACCTCTATTTTTTCCTAGCCTGCCTCTTATTTTGAATTAGCATCTGCATATAAGAGAAAAAACTCAGCCTTTGGTTTTTTGGGATTGGCTTGTTTTGCTTAGCATGATATTCTCCAGCTTTATCCATTTACCAGCAAATGCCATAATTTAATTCTTCTTTAAATCTAAGTAATATTCCATTGTGTATATATGCCACATTTTATTTATCCATCCATGTTGAAGGTCATCTAGGTTGGTTCAATAGTTTGACTATTGTATGAGCAATGTATGAGTGAGTGTACCTTATTCCCCACATCCTTGCCAACATTTATTGTTGCTTATATTCTTGATAATTGCTATTATAACTGGAATGAAATGAAATCTTAAGAGTTTTGATTTGCATTTATCTAATTGCTAGAGATGTTCAACATTTTTTTATATATTTGTTGATTGGTCATATTTCTTCTTCTGTGAAGTGTCTGTTCAGTTCCATAGCCCATTTATTGTTTGGATTATTGGGTTTTTTGGTGTTGAGTTTTTGAACTCTTTATATATCCTGGACATTAATGTTTTATATGAGGTGCATGTGGTAAAAATTTTCTTCCATTCTATATGCTCTCTCTTCACTATACTGATGGTTTCCTTTGCAGAGAAGAATCCATCCATTTATTGATTCTTGATTTTACTTCTTGTGCTTTAGGAGTGTTGTTAAGAAAGTCAGATCCTAGGCTGACATGGTGAAGATTTGGGCCTACTTTTACTTCTGTTAAGTGCAGGGTCTCTGTTCTAGTTCCTAAGTCTTTGATCCACTTTAAATTGAGTTTTATGTAGGGTGAAAGATACAGGTTTAATTTCATTTATTACATATGGATTTCAATTTTCCAAGCACCATTTGTTGAATAGGCTATCTTTTCTGCAGTGAATGTTTGTGGTGCCTTTGTCTAGTATGAGATAACTGCATTTATGTGAGTTTGTCTCTGTGTCTTCTATTTATACCATTGGCCTACGTATCTGTTTTGGTGCCAATATGCATGCTGTTTTTGTTTTGTTTTGTTTGGTACCAGGGATTGAACTCAGGGGCACTTGACCACTGAGTCACATCCCCAGCCCTATTTTGTATTTTATTTAGAGACAAGATCTCATTGAGTTGCTTAGGGGCCTCCCCATTGCTGAGGCTGGCTTTGAACTCAATGATTCTTCTGTCTTAGCCTCCCAAAGTGCTAGGATTACAGGCGTGCGCCATCACGCCCAGCTAATATCGTGCTGTTTTTGTTATTATGGCTCTTTAGTATAGTTTAAAGTCTGGTATTGTGATGCTTCCTGCTTCATTTTTCTTGCTAAGGATTGCTTTGGCTGTTCTGGGTCTCTTATTTCTACAAATGAATTTCATGATTGTTTTTTCTATTTCTATGAAGCACGCCAATGGGATTTTAATGGGAATTACATTAAATCTCTAATGCTTTTGGTAGTATGGCCATTTTGACAATATTGTTCTGCCAATCTAAGAGCATCTTTCCATCTTAGAAGCTCTTCAATTTCTTTTTTTAGTGTTCTGTAGTTTTCATGTTAGAGGACTTTTACCTCTTTTGTTAGATTAATTCCCAAATATTTTATATTCTTTGAGGTTATTGTAAATGAAATAGTTTTCCTAACTTCTCTTTCAGTTGATTCATAACTGATATATATGAACATGTTTGATTTATGGGTATTGCTACTTAGTGAAATTCATTTATGAATTTTAGAAATTTTCTGGTGGAATATTTTGGATGTTCTAAATATGGAATCATCACTGGCAAACAGTGATATTTTGAGTTCTTTTTTTCCTATTTGTATCTCTTTACTTTGTTCCTCTGTCTAATTACTCTGGCTAAAGTTTCTAGGAGTATATTTATTAGAAGTGGTGATAGAGGGCATCCTTGTCTTATTCCAGTTTTTAGAGGGAATGCTTTCAATATTTTTCCACTTAGAATGATGTTGGCCTTGGGCTTAATGTACATAGCTTTTACAATGTTGAGGTATGTTCCCACTATCCCCAGTTTTTCTATTGTTTTGAACATGAAGGGGTGCTGTATTTTGTCAAATGCTTTTTCTGCATCTCTTGAGATGATCATATGATTCTTGTCTGTAAGTCTATTGATGTAATGAATTACATTTATTGATTTCCATATATTGAACCAATCTTGCATTCTTGGGATGAACCCCATTTGATTGTGGTACACTATCTTTTAAAAATGTTTTTGTATGCAATTTTCCAGAATTTTACTTAAAATTTTTGCATCTATGTTTGTTAGGGATATTGGTCTGAAGATTTCTGTCCTTTATGTGTCTTTGTCTGGTTTTGGTATCAGAGTGATACTGGCCTCACAGAATGAGTTTGGAAGGGTTCCCTCCTTTTCTTTTTCATGGAATAATTTGAAGAGTATTGGTGTTAATTCTTCTTTGCAGGTCTTATAGAACTTGGATAAGAATCTGTTTGGTCCTGGGCTTTTCCTTGTTGGTAGGCTTTTGGTGGTATCTTCTAGTTTATTGCTCGAAATTAATCTGTTTAAATTGTGTGTGTCCCGATTTAGTTTGGGTAGGTCATATGTCTCTAGAAATCTATCAATGTTTTCAAGATTTTCTATTTTATTGGAGGATAAATTTTCAAAATAGTTTCCAATTACCTTCTGCACTTCAGTAGTGTCTGTTGTGATATTTCCTCTTTCATCACGTATTTTAGTAACATGAGTTTTCTTTCTCTCTTTGTTAGCATGGCTAAGGGTTTATCAATTTTATTTATTTTTTCAAAGAACTAACTTTTCGTTTTGTCAAGTTTTTGAATTGTTTCTTTGGTTTCAATTTCGTTGATTTCAGCTCTGATTTTAATTATTTCCTGTCTTCTGCTGTTTCTGGTGTTGATTTGTTATTTTTCTAGGGTTTTGAGATATAATGTTAGGTCATTTGTTTGTTGACTTTCTATTCTTTTAATGAATGAGCTCAATGCAATGAACTTTCCTCTTAGCTCTAATCTCTGGTGTCCCAGAGATTTTGATATGTTGTATCACTATTCTCATTTACCTCTAATTATTTTTTATTTAATCCCTGATTTCTACTGCTATCCATTCATCATTCAATAGCATCTTATTTAGTCTTCAGGTATTGAAGTAGCTTCTATTTTGTATTTTATTGTTGATTTCTAATTTTATTCCATTACACACTGATAGAATGCAAGGCAATGTTTATTTATTTTTTGTATTTGCTAAAAGTTGATTTGTGGTATAAGATATTGTCTATTTTATAGAAAGATCCATGTGCTCCTGAGAAGAAAATATATTCACTCATTGATGGATGAAATATTCTATATGTGTACATTAAATCTAAATTATTAATTTTATTTAGTTCTATAGTGTCTTTGTTTAGTTTTTTTTTGTTTTTGAAGCTCTATCCAGTAATGAGAGAGGTGTGTTAAAGTCACCCAGTATTATTGTGTTGTGGTCTTTTTGATTCTTGAAATTTAGAAGGGTTTGTTTGATGTACATAGATGCTCCATTGTTTAGGGCACAAATATTTGTGATTGTTATGTCTTGTTAATGTATAATTCTCTTAAGAAGTATGAAATGTCCTTCTTTGTCCCTTCTGACTAACTTTGGCTTGAAGTCCACTTTACCTGATATGAGGATAGAAACCCCTGCTTGTTTACACAGTTCATGTAAATAATATGTTTTGTCCTATCCTTTCACTTTCAGTCTTTGGATGACTTTGCCTATGAAGTGAGTCTCTTGAAGACAGCATATTGTTGAGTCTTTTTAAATATCCAACCTGCCAGTCTATGTCTTTTTATAAGTTTAGGCCACTATCATTCAGGGTTATTATTAAGATATGTTTTGTATCCCCATTCATTTTGGTTTATTTCTGGTTTTTAATTTGACTTAGTTTCTTCTTGATTGGCTATTCTTTTAGTGTAGTTCCTGTTTTTGCTTGTTTTTACTTCTTATTTTTCATTTTCTCCTCATGAAATATTTTACTGAGAATGTTCTGTAGTACAGACTTTCTAATTGTGAATTTTTTTAACTTTTATTTATCATGGAAGATTTTTATTTTATATTCAAATATGAACCTTAATTTTTCTGGATATAAAATTTTTGGTTGGCATCCATTTTCTTTCAGAGCTTGGTATATGTTGTTCCAGGATATCCTAGTTTTGAGGGTTTGGGTTGAGAAATCAGCTGAGAACTGAATGGTTTCCTCCTACATGTAGTCTGATACTTTTCTCTTTAACCTTTAATAGTCTATTCCTATGCTGTGTGCTAGGCATTTTCATTCTAATGTGTCTTGTTGTTGGCCTATTGTAATTTTGTACATGTGGGGCCCTGTAAGCTTCTTGTGTTTGATTTTACATTTCATCCTTCAGGTTTGGAAAATTTTCTGATATTATTTTATTGAAAAAATTGTGCATTCATTTGATTTGTATCTCTGAGCCTTCTTCTATCCCAATAATCTAAATTTGATCTTTTCATGTTATCCCATAATTCTTGGAATAAAGCTCTATAAAATATGGTATATTTTTAAAATATCTTTTGTTGTAGGCATGTTGACTATGACCCTTATGAGACTTGAGGAAAGATGTCATTCTCTCTGTCCCTGTATATTTCCAAGATTCCTAAGAATAAGGGCCAGAAAATGAGAGAAAACCTTATTAACTATAATAGCAGAAGAGTTGGTTTTACAGTCAACTGCTGTTGCCCTCTGGCAGTTAGAAGAATTGACATATTTCAAGAACTTAGGTTATTCTTGAGAAACAGAACAAGAAAACAAGAGCACACTAAGTGGAGCAAAACTTAACTTCTGTTTTTAGTTCTCAAAAGGCCTATGGAGAAATATTAGAAAATACTTTCTTAAGGTTTTTGGATTTAGCAACAAAAATGGCTACAGTGATTATGAAGGACTTGCAAAGGCTCTGAACCTTGTACACTCTGAAATACATGTGTGTCCTACTCCCTTTCTAACTTCACAGTGAGCAGATGTGTTGTTATCTAATATGATGTGACAAATATCTGGTAGGTCAATCAGGAAATTCAAACATTATGGAGACTCACTAAAGAAAAGTGCATACTTTGCATAAGTTACTTTAACTTAAAACATACACACTCACAATTATTAATTGGTTTGGAGGACAACTGATTGGCATTCTGCATTATCTTTCATACCAATAATATATATTCTATAATTTTCCATTTTAATATTTCCTAAACAGAGCCATATCTTAAATCAAAACCAGTAAAACAATCAGGGAGCAGAATCCCACTAGAGTTTTAACTACAACTCTTGTCCTCTAAGTGGGCAAAGCATTAACTTTGTTTTTCTAGAAAAATATTTTTTAAATTCATTTTTCATTTGTTTGTATTTAATTAAACTAGGTAACTAACAAGGACAACTGAAAAATACTTTAGAAACAAATTAAACTGAATCTGATTAAGTATCTGTATTATTTTTTATCACTGTAACAAAACACACGAAACAGGCTGACTTTATAAAGAAAAGTTTATTTAGCTTGAAGTTATGGAGGTTCAAGAGCATAGTGATGACACTGGCTCAGCCTTGGTGAGGGCTCTCTGAGCTGTATTGCATCATAGTAGAGGCATGGATATGAAGAAAAGATTACATGGGATAGAGGAAGTAGAAAGCAACTCAGTGGTCTTACTGAAACTCAGGCCCTTAGAACAACTTGATCTTGTAATAAGTCATTCTAGGATCAAAAAAGAAAACTTAATCATTCCAAAGATGGGTCCCCCAGTGACTCAAGGACTTTCCAATAGGTCCACCTCATAAAGGTTCCATAAGCTCCCACATCCCCACACTAGAAAACAAGCTTCTAACACATTGAGTCCTTGGGGGGAAACCACATCCAAAATAGTAGCATCCAAGGAGAATCCAGTACAGCACAGATTTAGCATGCTGTGAGTCAGCTGATTTGCTTATAAAAGCAATTAAAAGTGAATTAGATTGCCCTGGAAACATCTAAAGTGACTTTTCTCCCTTAAACTGACTATAGCAACTGAGGATCACTAAGCGATGAAGAGGAGCCACACTGAAAGCAGATTTAATCCTAACTGAAGATGAGGTTTAGAAAAGTCACTCAGTTTCATTATATATGAAAAATGAAGTTTAAAATAGAATAAAAATGTGTGAGCCAATTCCATTTTAAAAGTCAGTGGTTTCTTTGTTTTATCTTGCTTTGTAGAATGCCTAGAATTACAAGCATTGCTTATATAAAGGAGCAATGATAGTGTTGAAATTAGCTGATGCTTTATAATTAATTTCCTGGGATGGTGGTGGAAGTAGAGAGCATTACACAGCCCTTTGACAAGAGCTTTTATCAATTTCTTTGAACATTGTGGCAATGGACTCGATATCTGGCAATAGAGACACTAAGATAAAGCCTGCAGCAACTCCTAACTCCAATGTTGACCTTGCTCCTCGGGGCTAATCCTGCAGATGTGGAACAAAAGTTTGAGCTGGTGAGTCTAAGATGGGTGGCTTATGTGAGTACACTACCTAAAGAAGGGGGCTTTTTTTCCAAGGCTGAAGGCTGAGAATCCTCCATGACAGAGAGAACAAAAGCCTAGCAAGTGGTCTTGGGCAGATACTGAAAAAAAGACTGCATGCTATGGTTTGAATGTGCATCCCAAAGCTTCATGTGTTGAAATTTAGTCCCCATAGCGAGGTATTAAGAGGGTGAAAATGTTATCAACTTTGGTGTTTAGAGGCAGAGTTTTGGAGTTTACTAGAATTAGGTAAGTTCATTTGAAGACAGCCCCCATAATTAAAACTGGTGGCTCTATAAGAAGAGAAAGAGACAGGCACACTCCTTATCTCTTGCCATGTGATACCCTGTGACACCTTGGAACTCTGCCTGAAAGAAGGCCATCACCACACGTGAGACTACAGAACTGTGACCTATCTTTTATAAGGTAGTCTGACTTGGCAATTTATTATAGTAACAAAAATAACAACAACAACAACAACAACAACAACAACAAACTCTACACACTAATACCCTGTCAGTTCATTTCTAGATATATTGCTTTCTGTGGAAGTCCCTGCAGCTACAGAAGCTAGCAAATCAAATCGGATGTGCTGCTGATGAAGTTTAACCAGTCCTTGCAAACATTTCTCCTCCTTTCCCCATAAAATATTTTTTCTTTCCTGGAAAACCACGCCATGCCTAAGGAAAGAATCTTCTGCCATTAATAGAAGAACAGGTGTACAACAAAGAAGAAATATGGAGTATATTTGACTGGTGCAGTCGTTGTATATAGTTTGGGGTCATTCATTTGAATAGCCATAATTAGTGTGGATGATTGGTATATGGTACAAGAACAAATGTGTTTGTCTTATCTGCATATTTTTCTCCTCCAGGACATTTAGGAATATGATGTAAAACCAATTCTCTGAAGTCAATGTCTCTTGATCTCCCTCAGCATGTTCCATTCTCCCACTGCTTCTCTCTCTTCTCCTTCCTTTCTTAATCAGCTATTGTACATGAATTGAAGTTTCTTTTTAAAAGATATTTACATTCCCTGCTCTTAATTTTAAATTCAGTTGAGCATGACATTTCAGATATCTTTCTCTCACAAAACAAAACACAAGGAAACTGAATTAAGTTTTTTTATATATTCTCATGTGATTGTAATTTTATTTTAAAGCAGGTCAGTTTTCCTTTATAGGAAACTTTCCCAATTATTGCATAACAAAACGTATGGTTCCTGGCATAAAATGTATATTCAAAATGTTAATATCATTATCATAATTGGTGATGAATGATTGATTTATCATTCTAAATAAAACATGTTTTATGAAAAGATACAATAGATTTTTTTCTTCTGGTCATTTTTCACATTACCCTTTTTTTGCACTTATAGCAACCATGGTCTGAATGACACTGTTGATTCATAAACTGATCCTTATATGGAAGAAGTGGGGATTGGTAGCTGAACCTGCAGTCAGAACCTCACAGAGTATTTTGAAGATACAAAGCACATGGCATTCACTGATAGCCTCAATTAATATTATCATATACTTCAATCAATATCTTGTCCATCAGGTGAGCCAGGGGAAACTGCATTTGGAAACACTAAGAGCCACCACAAAAAGCATTGAAGATTATTTGGGATCCTGAAACAAACAGGGCACCAACCCTAGAGTCAATGCTTCAAGGCAAGAATAGGAGGGAAACTCTTATGTGGAGGGATAGCCAGGGCTAGGTGAGAAGAAGAATCTAGACTTGCTCATGGCTGAAGCAAAGATAGACCTCTTAGACTCCAGATTTCTCACCAATTCACTAATGAAACTATAGCCTTATTTTGATCTTCTTGCTCCACAGAACTATTTTCTTGCTTATATGTTTATGCTCAAATTAAACTTAAATAATGATAGTTATCATTACAAAGTATAGGCCAGCTTGCACTCATGCAACTCAGGATTTTATGAAGACAAAGGAGTACTGCTTCAAGTGTTAGACTGAAACCTGGATGATTTACTCTATATCTTATAATTGATGTCAACATTTCAGTGCTCAGAGAATACATGTTTTACTTTGTGTCTCTACAGAAGTTGATGCTGAGCTAAACCCTTTAGTGAAAGCAGTTTATTCATGAGGTGAGCACAGAAGGGAGTTGACATAGGGAAGGAAAATATAAATAACATAGAAAGCTAGTGTGGAGTCAGCACCTGAAGGACAAGGGAATGTGGATATTTATACACAAACTTGGAAGTGTCATCATTCCAGGGCTGCTCCCAGGGGGCTCTAATTCCTCAGGACTACTTATACTGATCAATATCACTGTTAGTCATATTTTCATTGCTATGACCAAAATATCTGATAAGAACAACTTAGAGAAGGGAAAGTTTATTTGAACTTAGAATTTCAGAAGTTTCAGTCCATGGTTGACTAACCCATTACTCTGTGCCCCAGATGAGGCAGAAGGGTATGGTACAGGACAGATGCTCAACCTATAACAACCATGAAGCAAGTATAGTGAGAGAGGAGCCAGGGATAAAATATAATCCCAAAGGACACATCCCTAGTGACCAACTTTCTCCAGCTACACCCCACCTGCCTATAGTTATCACCCAGTTATCTATTTAAATTATTAATCAATCCACCAGTTAGTTGACCACATTCATAATCTAATCATTTCACTTCTGAACATTTCTGCATTGCTGCATGAGATTTCAAGGGGAAATCTCATATCCAAACAATAATATTCTACCCCTGTCCCTGAAAGGGCATGTCTATGTCAAAATATAAAATACATTTAGTCCATCTCTAAAAGTTCCCACAGTCTGAGTAGTTTCATCAATACCCAAAAGTCCACATCCAAAGTCTTATCTGAGATTCAAGGCAAACTCTTGACTGTGAATCCCTATAAATGTCAAAAACAACTTACATATATCATATATACAATGGCACAGAGCAAACGTTTCTATTCCAAAATGGAGGATTAGGGGCATAGAAAGAAAGGATGGGACCAAAAGAAGACCAAAATTCAGCTGGACAGATATTAGGTCCTATAGTTTCATGTTCAGCATCTGAGGAACATGGTGGCAAGATGTGCTCTCCAAAAGTCTTCTGCCCTTGTGGCCTTGGCAGAGGCAGTCCACATGACCTCTTTCTTAAGCTGGATCTGCTCATTTCCCACAGGTCTCCTTGGCAGACATTCCACATTACTGGCTTCTAATCATTCAACGGGTCTCCATTCCATCTTTGCCTTCATTCTCACAGTTTCATGAATCAACCTGTGATAGGCTACCCACAAGGATTCTGACCTTGTTACACACTTCTTGGCCTTCCTTTTAAATCTTGATGGATGCCTCTTTGACCCCCTACCTCCAGCATCCTGCACTCTTATAGAATAAACACCACATGAACAATGTCAAGGTCTGCCACCAGCTCAAACAGGAGCTGTACCCCCTGGGAACATGGCCTCAGGGATCTCTGAGTGCCTGGGCAGCTAAGCATGATGAAACACATCCTGGGGAAGCAACTTCCTAGGTACCCTAGAGCAAGCAGAGTGCCCCCATGATCTCTGAAATAAGTTTTCACTTTTATGCCTTTGAGCCTGTCATGTGTGTGGTCTTGCTAATTCTTGAGTTCCCCCCAAGTCATCTTTCCTGTTGTCTCTGTGTAAAGTACTTAGCTTCTCTTTAGTGGTGGGAATCTCTTCAGCAACCATACCTTCCTTGGCCTCAGTTTTACATGTGCTTTTCTGGCAAAACAGTAGATTTTTAGTTTCTTTCCTCTCTGCTCTTTGCTCCTGATTTTCACAGTGAACCTGTTGACAGTAATATCTATGCTGTGGCCTGAATGCTGTGCTGCCTGGAAATTTCCTCTGCTAGATTAATTATTCCATAGATTTTAAATTAAAACTTACAGCTTCATAAAGTGGTAGACAACTGTAATCCCAGTGACTTAAAAGGCTGAGGCAGGAGAATTGCAACTTAGAGTACATTCTCAGTGACTTAGTGAGACTCTGTCTCAATAAATAAAATAAAAACAATTTAAAAGCACTGAGGATGTATCTCATTGTTAAAGTACCCCTGGGTTGAATCACCAGTTTAAAAAAAAAAATCAGTCTTTCACAAGGTCTCAGGACATGGGCAAAATGTACATAACTTCTTTGCCATGTGTAACATGTGTGGTCTCTAATCCAAGTCCCATTATAGGCCTCATTTATCTCTGAAACTTCATGAGCAGTCTACTGTCCACATCCTTATCCACATTCTGAGTTGATCTGTCCTCTGAGTTCCCACCAGAATTCCTCATTAATTCTGCTTACAATCTAAGTCTTCATTCTGCATCTTCAAACTTTTCCAAACTCCTCCCACAAATCTGTTCCAAAGGATTCTGAATCACATGGTCAGATCAGTCACATCAATGACCCCACTTCTTGGTACCAATTTCATGTTAGTCAACTTTTCATCACTGTTATCAAAATAATCACTATTGATATTTCCAATTTCAATTTTAAATGCAATGGAAATTGGGTATAATTACAGACAAAGAAAGTAGAAAAAGGATGACAGGAAGGAAGTGACTGAAACAAAGTTTCCCCCACTTCCTAAAGCCATTTCTTAATCACTCCAAAACACTATGAGCCCTTCTTTCTTCCTGTGCTTCACTTAAGTATACATTTGCAGCACTTAGTGCTCACACAGAGTTCATCAAAGATGGTAGTTTTTTGTTATTCTGTTTGGTTTTTTGTCATAATGAGCCTGTTTCCATAATGAGAGAAATCTTCTGAAAAGTTCAAATCAAAATATAAATTATAGTCTTTAGGAAAGTAAAAAATATATACCAACAAAATATTTAAGCATGTATGTTAGACTTATAAACACACTATGCCTTCCTTATTACCTGAGGTTGAGAGTGATCTTGGCAGCAGAAATCAAACAATTGAAGTTCAAATTCCACACTGGAAAGGATTCTATTGCCTTGCTATTACATCAGATGCCTAATACTTAAGTGTATCCATCTCTCCAGATGTGCAGTACTCCAGTTCCTCAGCTCTTCTTCCCCCCAGCTCCCACTCCTGGAAACAATTACACCTCTTGGGAGCTGTGCCTTTTGGCTCCTACCCAGGGCACAATCATTTCCTACAGTGTACTTATAGGCCCAGGGTTCATGGGAGCCTTCAAACTATACTCCTCTCTTCCCAGCACTACATTTTGTCCTGAGAGACCTGAGATACATAAAAAATTAAGCCCAGAGGTTTCTTTGAGAAGGAAAATGAGATAATATATAGAAATTATAGACATCATCTTGCTGCTTACAGGGAAAAGATAAAATCTCTGGGCACACTGAACTGTGTATTCTGGGGCTTGGGCTTCCCATTAAGTATAAAATAAGAAAAAAATCCTAATCATATCATAAGGAATACCTTTTTATCTGATTTCTTCTACCTATCTTTTGTGTGGAGAAATTGAACTGACTATGAAGAGACAAAGACTCAAACAGGCCATTGTGACTGATGGAGTGTTTGGACTGATCCAAATGTAGATGGGAAATTACTGTTCAGGTAAGGACTGAGCCCCAATACAGGTTTTTATTAGAATGGTAGGATTGCTCCCAAAAATGTCACTTAGTTTCAAGAAGAGTGCTACTGACCTGTCTTTAATGATGAAATTCTTGAATCCTTTCAAGTATGTGCAAGCATACACACACACACACACACAAATACACATAAACACACACACACAGACACATTGAGACAAGTAGAGCTCTTAAAGCCCGGAAATTCTCTGGCTTGATTTCAAGCTAAAAGAGAAATCTCACTGGGAGAAAGTTTGTAGATAAATCATCAAACTGTTAGAGAATTTCAGCACTTTTAAAAATGAGAATGTTTGGAGGGATTTTTATCTTTGCTATATTTCAGTTTCCCCATCCATAACTCAAAAGAGATTGCCCTTATATAAGGCCAAACTTTATGTATTCAGTTTTCATGTCAGATTGTTAAGGAGAAACATAAATTTGTTCATGTTGCCAATGTACCATATTTTAAAGAAACCCAGAATTCCATACACTTTTGAAACCAACATTGTTAGGAAAAAAATTAGTTATCCTATGACTTAGGCCATAAAATGTCAAGTTTGGAAAAAGCTATCCCTTGTGAACACAAAGTTCATTACTGATCAAAGATCCCCACATAAGTTGTTTGAAAGTTTCCCACTGCTACTGAAATAGTAAGTTGTGCAAAGATGAGTATAAAACTGGATATTTGTTTTTCATACTAAAATATGTTCCCCTTGCCCTGTTTGACCTTCAATGGAGTTTATACTGTCTCTGATTCTGTTTTGCTGATGCTCCTGATAGAAATGGGCTGGATGAGTCACATGTGCCTACTTTTAAACTTCTGTGCCTACAAATAGTTACTGTATTTAATATTCACTTAGTTGATATCCTTTCTTCCCTTATTCCTATGTGTTAAATTATGGACATCTCTTAAAATATGTTTTATATCTAAAGACCTAGAAAATAATGAGAAATGCATATAAAGAAGATTGCTTAATAGTTCATTTTGGTTTCCCAATTTCAAGCCTATGTAGCAAATCTTTTACTTACCACCTCAGTCTTTTCCATCATGGAGTCTACTCCCATTGATTCTGGAAAGTTCTGTGAAGAAAAGAGTATTTTTATGTAATAAAATATGTAATAAGATATATGTAATAACAAAAGGAGAGCCAAAAACAAGGGATGATGAAGTTTCAAACTTGGCTGGCCTGACAAAATTGGCTGAATTCCTGCTTCCAAAATTTGCATGTATCTACAATATACTTAGTTTTGCTTACTTGCCATCACTGACATTGCAGGAGAGGGACTCAATTCTTACACTGCACAGTCAGGCAGTTTATACTGAAACTCAAAGGAGGAATCATTTTTATTAGCAATGGACTAGTTCATATTTGTAAGACCTCAGAAAAGAGAATAATTTTAATGCCATCTGACACCATAGGCTTACCTGATGATCAGATTATTGTTTCCCTCTCCCTGGGGTCTCTAAGGTTCAAGTGGAATAAGAGGTTTATGTTTTGTTCTCAGCTCTATCTCAGCACCAGATTAGTCCCCACACATACTAAGAAAATACCTGTGGGAAGTGTCCATAGATCTTTTTTGCTCAGTTCATATTTCCTCAGCTACTTGGACATGGATGCCCTTGTGTTCTCTGGGCTTTTATCCTCTTGGCCTAATTTCTGACAAAGTCTTCTCCAGCCTCTCTGTGACATAGTACAGTCCCTTCACCACTCTGGCTAACTGCATTTAAGTACTGCTGCTTTTCCTTGTGTTCTCATCTTCCCCATCCTTTTTTCCTTCCTTCTACTTATCCTTTTCTCTTCCTCTTTGTTCAGCCATGCCCCACTTAATGACAGGGACACATTCTGAGAACTGTGCCATTAAGCCCTTTTGTCTTTCTTTGAACATCATAGAGGGCACTTATACAAACCTGGATGATAAGACCTACTATACACATAGGCTATATGGCATACATTGCTCATGGGGCCATGATAAGTAAACAATATGAGACTAAATGGAGCACTAGAGAAAATGATGCAATTGACTCAAAAACATGAGATATATTGAAGCTGCCAGCAAAACATGAGATACTATTTTACAATACATTGTTTTTATAAGCAGGAGTACACTTATTATGAAAGTTTAGTACGTTAAATGCATCATATTGCAATTGCATATTTACATGACTGGCAGCACAATAGATTTGTTTACACTAGCATCACCACAAACCTGTAAAAAGTTCATCTAGTTTCCATAAAAAAGTTCTATTAGCATGATAAAATTATGTGGGTAGCTGATCCTTTTAGATCTAGACTCTTCGAAGATTTGTGTAACACGGAGAATCTATGTTACTAGAAATTTCTAAAAACTTGTGGGCCTCTGTGGTCCTTTTGCTTTTGGAGGATAGTATTTTGATTCCTGCTTCTTGAGTTGAATCAAGTGGTTATTTTAAAAGTTATTTTTTAAAAAAAATGTTTGCATTTAATAATATAAATTTGTCTTCAAGTATGACTTTTGCTCCATCCCAGAAAATCCTGACATAATATATATAACTTGCATTGTCACTCACAATTCTGTGATTTTTTCCTCTTTAACTCATATAGTACACTGAATAATGCCCACTCCCCAAAAAAATATTCCATGTTCTAATCCCTGGAATCTATGACTATTAGTTTTTGTAATATTAGTTAGCTTTGCATCACTATAATAAATACCTGAGATAATCAACTTATAAAGATAAAAGGTTTATTTTGGCTCACAGTTTTGGAGGTTTGAGTTTGTGATCAGTTGGCACCATTGTTTTAGTTTTGTGATAAGGTAGCATATCAAGGAGGAAGTACATGGCAGAACAAAAAACAACTTGGCCAGGAAGCAAAAGAGAGGAAGAGGAAGAGGTCTCACAATCTCTTTCAAAGGCACACCCCCAGTGACATAAAGATTTCTCACTAGGCTCCCATCTCCCAAAGGGCCTGAGTACATGAGCCACTGGAGACATTCAAGATCCAAACTGGAACAATGGCAAAGAGATCTTTGAAGAGATGAGTAATTTAAGGATCTTGAGATAAGTAAACTCTGCCAGAGATTATGTGTATGGGCATAAAGTACAATCACATACATGTACCCTTTTAAAACAGGCAGAGAGAGATTTCACATGGACAGAAGAAGGGGAGATAGAGATTAAGATGATTCAACCAGAGCATGTTCAGACTTATCAGAAACTATAAGATTAAAGGGAAAAATTTTCTCATAGAGCCCCTAGGGAAAACATAGTTCTGACACCTTGATTTTAGCATAGTGATTCTGATTTCAGATTTATGATCTATATAACTGTGAGAAAAATATTTTTGTTGTGTTAAGCACCAAGTTTGTGGTAATTTGTTGTAATAACAATAGAAAACTAATATGCACATTAATTCTTTGGAAGCACATTTATAAGTTTATTAATACATGTTTATCCATTTTATTGATTTCTATTTTAATGGCATTTAATTAGGAAGAAATTATTCAAAGAATACTGGCTATTTGGCATTTTTAGGCAATTCTTTTGTGATCTATTCATAATAAATTTTATAAATATATGTACTTGAGAGTAATACTTTCTTTTTCTTTCTTTTTTTTTTTTTGGATACAGGAGCTGGTGGTGAACTTGAGATTCTTCTGTTTCAGGTTTCCGAGTTGCTGAGATAACAGACATGCACCATTAATGATAAAACCTAGCTTTTTTTTCTTTTTGGTACTGGAAACTGAGCTCAGAGGCAACCTACTACTGAGATACACACTCAGTCTTTTTAATATTTTTTTAATTTAGAGATAAGCTCTCATTGTTACCAAGGCTAGCCTTGAACTTGCAATCCTCCTGCCTCAGCCTTCTAAGTAACTTTATTTGGCATTGTAGGATTCTCCTTATATTTATGAGAACAAAGTTTTCATTTTCCTGCTCATGATTTCTAGATTCTTATCAATTTAGAGTCTGCTCAATTAATCATACCTGATACATATTAAAATATACCTTGGGGTTCATGGAGTAGTCATTTGTTCCTTATAATTATGTCAGGGTTTGTTTTGTTTTGTTTTTGTTTTTGTTTATTGGGGTTTTTTTTGTATTTTGAGGTCATGTAATTAGATGCATACAATTTTGTGACTTTTATATTTCTTTTCCCTGAAGCCCTAAGGCCTTAGCTCTACGCTAGTGATGTTTGTGTTCCTGTTCTATATCATGTCACAAAGTTTCCAACTGAGTGGTTGAATTGACAATAGCGCTGCATCTTTTCCCTTTCTCCTCTAGTCTAGAGACTCATCACCCAGACCCTAGTATTGAGCAGTGAACAGGTCTCTAATTCCTTTTGTTTTTCCTTTGTGTGTAATAAAGCTGTCCAGATCAAACTCCTGGTTCGTGCCACCTTCTTCGAGACTTCTAGCATTTTCTATGATATTTTTTTCATTTATGGTCTTTAGATACATTTATGTGGTTTTTAGTCCCATCTATTCTTATTCTTATCTGTTTTCTCCTTCTACATATTTGGAGGAGCAGCCAGAGTCATCTTGCTTGGAAATATGTTTGTATTGTTTAAACTAGTTTAAGCAGGGTATTCTGTCACTTGCTACTTAATGAAAGGATATTCTCCAGTTTATAGATTAAAAAACCAAGGCAGAGATGTTACATGGCTATCCCAAGACATATATATTTTTTAAATTAATTTATTTAAATGCATTTCAAGTCATAGTACATATATAGAGCTCAATTTTTCCATTTCTCTGGTTGCAAACCAGATAGAGTCACACCATTTGTGTCTTCATACATGCACCTAGGGTAGTGATGACCATCTCATTCAACCATCTTTACTACACCCATTCCCTTTTCCCTCCCCCCACCTTCCCCCTTCCCTATCCAGAGTTCTTCCATTTCTCCTATGTTCTCCATTCCCACTCCCCTTATGTATCAGCATTCACTAATCGGAGAGAACATTCAGCTTTTGGTTTTTTTGGGATTGGCTTACTTCACTTAGCATAATGTTCTCCAATTCCATCCATTTAACTACAAATGCCATAATTTTATTCTCTTTTATTGCTGAATAATATTCCATTATGTATATGTACCACAGTTTCTTTCTCCATTCCTCTATTGAAGGGCAATAGGTTGCTTCCACAGTTTTGCAATTGTGAATTGTGCTGCTATAAACATTGACGTAGCTGCGTCACTGTAGTATGCTGTTTTAAAATCTTTAGGGTATGAGCCAAGGAATGGAACAGCTGGATCAAATGGTGGTTCCATTCCAAGTTTTTTAAGGAATCTCCATAATGCTTTCCAGATTGGTTGCACCAGTTTGCAGTCCCACCAGCAATGTTTGAGTGTGCCTTTTTCACCACATCCTCACCAGCACTTATTGTTACTGGTATTTTGGATAGCTGCCATTCTGACTGGGGCGAGATGAAATCTGAGAGTAGTTTGATTTGCATTTCTCTAATAACTAGAGATGTTGAACATTTCTTCACATATTTGTTTATTGATTGTATATCTTCTTCTGAGAGGTTTCTATTTAGCTCCTTAGCCCATTTATTGACTGGGTTGTTTGTTTTTTTGGTGTTAAGTTTTTTGAGTTCTTTACCTGTCCTGGTGATCAGTGCTCTACTGATGTGCATGTGGCAAAAATTTGCTCCCAGAATGTAGGCTCTCTGTTCACCTCATTGATAGTTTCTTTTGCTGAGAAGAAGCTTTTTAGTTTAAGTTCATCCCATTTATTGATTCCTGATTTTATTTCTTATGCTTTTGGAGTCTTGTTAAGGAATTCGGGGCCTAATCCAACGTAATGAAAATTTAGACCTACTTTCTCCTCAATTAGACGCAGGATCTCTGGTCTAATTCCTAGGTCTTTGATCCACTTTGAGTTGAGTTTTGTGTATGGTGAGAGATAGGAGTTTAGTTTTATTTTACTGCATGTGGATTTCCAGTTTTCCCAGCACCATTTGTTGAAAAGGCTATCTTTTCTTTAATGTATGTTTTTGGCACCTTTGTCTAGTATGAGATAGCTGTATTTCTGTGAATTACTCTCTGTGTCTTCCATTCTGTACCATTGGTCTACATGTCTATTTTGGTGCCAGTACCATGCCGTTTTTGTTACTATAGCTTTGTAGTAAAGTTTAAGATCTGATATTGTGATGCCTCTTGCTTCACTCTTCTTGCTCCGGATTGCTTTGGCTATTCTGGGTCTCTTATTCTTCCAAATGAATTTCATGATTGCCTTTCCTATTTCTATAAAAAAAAGACTTTTGGATTTTAATTGGGATTGCATTGAATCTGTATAGTGCTTGGGGCAGTATGGCCATTTTAATAATATTGATTCTGCCTATCCAAGAGCATGGGAGGTTTTTCCATCTTCTAAGATCTTCAATTTCTTTCTTTAGTGTCTTGTAATTTTCATTGTAGAGGTCTTTCACCACTCTTGTTAGATTGATTCCCAAGTATTTTATTTTTTTGGAGACTATGGTGAATGGAGTAGTTTTCCTAATTTTGCT
>CM053399.1:106894101-106909171 GCA_028644305.1 Xerus rutilus | reverse complement strand
AATTGATGTGATGGATTGCATTTATTGATTTCCTTATGTTGAGCCAACTTTGCATCCCTGGAATGAACCCCACTTGATCATGGTGCACTATTTTTCTAATATGCTTTTGTATGCAATTTGCCAAAATTTTATTGAGAATTTTTGCATCTATATTCATCAGGGATATTGGGCTGAGATTTTCCTTTTTTGACATGTCTCTGTCTGGTTTTGGAATCAAGGTGATACTAGCCTCATAGAATGAGTTTAGAAGGGTTCCTTCTCTTTCTGTTTCATGGAATAATTTGAGGAGTATTGGAGTTAGTTCTTCTTTGTAGGTCTTGTAGAATTCAATTGAGAATCCATCTGGTCCAGGGCTTTTCTTGGTTGGCAGGCTCTTGATGGCATCTTCTATTTCCTTGCTTGTAATTGATCTGTTTAAGTCATGAATGTCCTCCTGGTTCAATTTGGGTAGGTCATATGTCTCTAGGAATTTGTCGATGTCTTTAGGGTTTTCTATTTTACTGGAATATATGTTTTCAAAATAGTTTCTGATTATCCTCTGTATTTCAGTAGTGTGTGTTGTGATATTTCCTTTTTCATCACAAATCTTAGTAATTTGGAATTTCTCTTTCCTTTTTGTTATAGTGGCTGAGGGTTTGTCAATTTTGTTTATTTTTTCAAAGAACCAGCTTTTTGTTCTGTCAATTTTTTGAATTTTTTCTTGTGTTTCAATTTCATTGATTTCAGCCCTGATTCTAATTATTTCCTGTATTCTACTTCTTTTGGTGTTACTTTGTTCTTCTTTTTCTAGGGCTTTGAGTTGTAGTGTCAAGTCATTGATTTGTTGACTTTTACATCTTTGAATATATGAGCTTAATGCAATAAACTTTCCTCTTAACACTGCCTTCATAGTGTCCCAGAGATTTTGGTATGCTGTATCAGAGTTCTCATTTACCTGCAAAAATTTTTAAGCTCTTCCCTGTTGTGTTCTGTTACCCATGCATTGTTCAATAGCAAATTATTGAGTCTCCAGGTGTTATAGTGGCTTCTTTTTTTAAAACTGTTATTAATTTCCAGTTTCATTTCATTATGGTCACATAGAATGCAGGATAGTATGTCTATGTTTTTGTATTTACTAAGACTTGCTTTGTGGCATAGCATATGATCTATTTTGGAGAAGGATCCATGTGGTGCTGAGAAAAACGTATATTTGCTTGTTGAAGGATGGAATATTCTATATATATCCATTAAGTCTAGACCATTGATTGATATATTGAGTCTTGCAGATTCTTTGCTTAATTTTTGTTTAGAAGATCTATCCAGTGGTGAGAGAGTTCTGTTAAAGTCACCCAATATTATTGTGTTGGGGTCTATTTGATTCTTGAATTTGAGAAGGGTTTGTTTGACAAACATGGCTGCCCCATTGTTTGGGGCATAGATATTTAAGATTGTTATGTCTTGTTGATGTATGCGTTCCTTAAGCGGTATGAAATGACCTTTTTTATCCCTTTGTACTAACTTTGGTTTCAAGTCCACTTTACTGAAATGAGGATGGAAACTCCTGCTTATTTACGCAGTCCATGTGAGTGATAATTTTTTCCATCCTTTCACCTTCAATCTGTGAGTATCTTTTTCTATGAGATGAGTCTCTTGGAAGTGGCATATTGTTGAGTCTTTTTTTTTTTTAATCCAATCTGCCAGTCTGTGTCTTTTAATTGCTGAGTTTAGGCCATTGGCATTCAATGTTATTATTGAGACATGGTTTGTATTCCCAGACATTTGTGTTTATTCTTAGTTTTTAACTTGACTGGGTTTCTCCTTTGATTGGTCTTTAGTGTAGCTCCTCCCTCTGCAGGTTTTCATTGTTGTTTTTCATATCCTCCTCATGGAATATTTTGCCAAGAATGTTCTGTAGTGCCGGCTTTCTTGCTGTGAATTCTTTTAATTTTTTGTTTATCTTGGAAAGTTTTTATTTCATCATCAAACTTAAAACTTAATTTTGCTGGATATAAGATTCTTGGTTGGCATCTGCTGTCTTTTAGCACTTGGTATATACTGTTCCATGATCTTCTTGCTCTCAGGGTCTGGTTGAGAAGTCTGCAGTGATCCTAATTGGCTTCCCCCTATATCTAATCTGATTCCTTTCTCTTGTGGCTTTTAAGATTCTCTCCTTATTCTGAATGTTAGGCATTTTCATTATGATGTGCCTTGGTATAGATCTCTTGAGATTTTGTACATTTGGTGTCCTATAAGCCTCTTGTATTTGATTATTCAATTCATTCTTCATATTTGGAAAGTTTTCTGATATTATTTCATTGAATAGATAGCTCATTTCTTTGGTTTGGAATTCTATGCCTTTCTCTATCCCAATAATTCTTAAATTTTGTCTTTTAATGTTATCCCATAGTTCTTGGATTTTCTGTTCATGATTTTTTACCGTCTTCACTGTATGGTCAACTCTATTTTCAAGGTTAACTATTTTGTCTTCAGTATCTGAGGTTCTGTCTTCCAAGTGGTCTAATCTGTTGGTGATGTTTTCTATTGAGTTTTTAATTTGTTTTATTGTTTCTTTCATTTCAAGGATTTCTGTTCAGCTCCTTTTCAGAATCTCTACCTCCTTATTGAAGTGATCTTTTATTCCTGTATTTGCCTATGTATCTCTTTATCAAAATGATCTTTTGCTGACTGGGCTTGCTCTCTTATATCATTCTTTAAGTCACAGAACATTTTAATTATGTACATCCTGAACTCCTGTTCTGTCATTTCTTCTGCTGTACTGACCATGGATTCTAATAATGTAATATCTTGGTTTGTTTGAGGCACTTTCTTCCCTTGTTCTTTCATGATGTTTGTGTATCTTTCCTTCTAGCTCTGCTGATCCAAGGTGTTACAGTTTTTACTCCTATAGGGTTATAGTTTCCCTGCAGGGTTTCAATACCTCTCCTTTAAAGGGGAGACCAATATTGATCGATCTCAATACAAACAATATATAGTTTCAAACCAAGTAGCTCCTAATAGCTCCTAAATACATTTACAGTTTTGTCACAATATACAACAATTATAAATTCATTTAACATCTATTATGTAAACTATAGGTTTGCACAAGAGTCTATAGTTTCTGTTGGTGGGCCAGAGAAACTTAGGGTGAGGTATAGGATAGAATGTTAGGGTAGTAGGAAGTAAGGATATGGTTATTAGATCCTAGAAAGCATGAAAAAGAAATCCAAGAGAAGTTGGCTATTAGTAGAAAGAGCAAAAGAGAGTTGGGGAAGACAAGTAAGAAGGAAGAAAAGAGTACAGCTAGCGAGGAGACATGATAGTAAGAAAAATAAAGCATATGCAAGTGGGAGTTACAAGACTATATAATACCACTCTAGTATACTGTTCAGAAATCCCAGTCTATCATATCCTACTATATAACAAATACTTGGTTTCACAAATGTTGGGGATTAGAGGGTGGGAAAAAAGCAAGAGAGAAAAGAGGAAAGGAAAAAAGAAAGAAAGAAAAGAATAAAAGAGAAGAGAAATAAAACAAAAAGATTAAACAAAAGTAGTAAAAGATAAAGAATAAAATAAAAAATAAGAATGAAAAAATAAAAAATAAAAAGTCTCAATGTAAATAAACAGGTTTGCTTCCTTTCACCTCCAGTAGGTGGCGTTGTCTGTTGCTTACTGGAATTTCCTTGCTCAGTGAAGAATGTCATAGGTGGGGGTCTCACAAAGAAGGCATCTGCTTCAGCAACAGTGTGAAGGGCTGGACTGCTGATGGTCTTGGATGCAGTAGAGAGTTAGTTTCATGGTGTGCTATATTGGAGAAGTTTGTTGAAGTGAAAGTTTGTCCCCAGATGCTGTCCAGTGTCCCCTGGTGTAGGAAGTTCTGCCCTGGTAGATGGAGATCCACAGAGAACAGTAGCCAGGGTTCCCACGCAGGAGCCATGTGTCCATGGGAGCAACTGCTAGGGGCCCTGGGTGGTTGGGTGGGCTCTGGAGTCAGATACCCCATATAGAAGCAGGCCCTACCCAGGGCAAGCCCTGGGCTGGGGCTCTGAGCCTCCCACAGCTGAGCTCCACCGCCACTTGCTGCTGAAGTCACGCTGCTTGTGGCAATCGCTGATGCCTGCTGGCCTTGCGTACACACACGAGTGAAATTCCTGTGGGGGCAGCTGTAGGATAATGTCCAGAAGCTGGTTGGGAGATGGTATTTCCACTACTTCAATCTCTGGTTCTGGAGAGACTGACTGTGGCATCTGTCTAGGCTGCCATCTTGGAACCAAAGCCCCCAGGACATATATTTTTAAGCAAAGGATCCAGAAGATCAATTTAAGTTGTTTGGCTGCAAAATCTAGGTTCTTTTATGTTTAATATGCTTATTCCAAAATAATACTGCTAGAGTTTTAAAAGGAGCAGGGTTTTTTTACCCACATTTGGACCAACCCAGATTTGTCCCATCCTCCTCCAGATGCTCACTGCTGCTTCTACTGCTTATACCCATAATTCTAGCTTATTTCATTGATGGTACCACCACAGTTAGATTAACTGATGTTGCCAGCTGTGAGGTTTCCCAGTAATACTTACTTTTCTGGCTTTATTTAGCTCACATGTTTCCTGTGTGTGCCTGGCATGGGTAGCACACTACCTTACTGTGATTCTGGCCCCTCTCTGACCAGCCAATCATCTACAAAACAGACTCTAGCAAGCATAGCAGATTTCTTAAAGACCTGAGCCTCTGAAATGTCTGAATCTCTTTATGCAAATGCTTTTGACTTTTAATTTTTGGTCATAGGGATTGAACCCAGGATTGCTTTTCACTGAGATACATCCTTAGTCTTTTTTTTGTGTTTGTTTATTAAAACACAGTCTTACTAAGTTGCTTAGGTTCTCCCTAAATTGCCCAGACTGGCCTTGAACTTATGATCCTCCTGCCTCAGCCTCCTGAGTTGCTGGAATCACAGGCATGCACTAATTCACTGGGTTTGCAAATGCTTTTGAAAGATTCTCAAATGTGCTCAATATGCTCTTCATCAACAAAGAAAATTAATACTCTCACCTGCCTCATTCTCAATCATTACTTTCCTTTTAACTTTGACATTTAGCCAATTATAGTCATTTCAAAAGAATACAGTTCCATTTTCTAGCCCTTTTGTTTAATACAACTGTCTTGAAATTTGAGCCAGGCAATGCTCTTTCTTTTCCTTTCTTTTTTCTTCCCACTGAGCTAGACAAGAAACTGCTGTGTCTTCCTTTTCCCTTCTCTATTTGTAAGATGATATTTGCCACACTGGCTAAATAAGCAGGACTGGAAGTACTCCATACCCGTAAGAAACCTTCCAGTTATCATAGCATGCAGTCAGCAGATATGGACATAAATAAAGTTAAAATTAAATCAGCTTCAGGAATGTGCTTTCCAAAGTATATAAATAGTTCTTTCAAAAATTCACTCTGTCCTGACTTAAAAAAAAAAAAGGAATAGTAATGTATTTTGCAAAGTCAGATGATTGATAGTGACTCTTAAGTACAGAGTTAGGAAAATACATGGTAATACCAGAATGCACAAGTAGGATTTGAGGTATTTTGTTAATAGGGTGATCATATCATGGTGATATAATAATGAAATGAGTTTCTCCAACAGCCTTCATAGAGTACACACTTCATGAGATGTTCTCTAAACTAATGGGTATAGGATTGTATCAAACACTTCTTGTGCACAATTTCAAATTATCTTGGTCTTGGCTGTCTTCTAAAGTCAGTGGCAGCTTCTGTGCAGGCCAACTTCTTACAGGAGCCAAAGTTGTACTTGCACAAAGCAGGGGAAACAGTGGGGAATGATAGACACTCAGATATGCAGAGATGCATGAATCCAGAAGGTTAGGGCCTACAGAGTGAACCTTAATTAATTATGGAGGAAATCAGTGCTTAATTTCTGGCTTCTTTCTTCCCTTCTTGTAGAAAGCCTTCAGCCTAGTTTCATCCAGCTCTTCAGATATGCCCAAATATAGAATGTTCTTAACACTGACTGATGGATCTTCCTCTGTCTCTACCAAACCCTTTTCTGCTATAGTTTTGATCTGAAATGTGCCCTAAGGCCAATGTGTTAAAGGCTTGATCCCCAGTCTATCATGCTATTGGGAGGTGGTGGAGCCTAGTGAGATGTTTTGGGTCACTGGGAGCATGTTTTTGAAGAACACTAGGGGACCCAGATTTCTTCCTTTTCTGCTCCTTTGTGTCCCAGTTATGAAGTGAATGATTTGCTCTACTATGCACCCTTGACATGAGGTACTACCTCACCACAGGCCTAAAGCAAAAGGGCCAATCTGTCACAGACTGAAATCTCCAAAATTGTGAGCCAAAGTAAATCTTTCCTCTTTATAAGTTGATTTTCTCAGGTCTTTTGTTACAATAATCAAAAGCTGGCTAACAAACTATCAATATCTGGATTATGATCCCCAGTGAAAAGCTTGAACTTAAGCTTTCTTTCAAGTTTAGCTTTCTGGGAAACCCAGGAAAACATAATTTAAATATTCTCACTTGGGAAATTCCATGTACCATATTTCATTTCTGAATGGCCACAATGTTCAACAGCTTCTTAAAGATCCTAAGTTATTCTGCATTTAAACAAACAATAAAGCAAAACAGAATAAAAAACTTGCTTGCTGTTTAACTTTGATTGCCAAATTAACAAAATCAGTTGGCCATAAAACACTGGCAAAACTACTTATTATGGTTTGGATATGTGGTATTCCCAGACTCATGTGTGAGAAAATGCAAGAAGGTACAGAAGTGAAATTATTATATTGTGAGAGTTGTACCCTAATTAGTGGATTAATCCACTGATAGGGATTAACTGGGTGGTAGCTATAGGCAGGCAGAGTGCCACTGAAAAAGATAGGTCACTATGGATGTGTTTTGGGAGTTTATATTTTGTCCCTGGTAAGCAGAGCTCTCTCTGTCTCCTAATTGTCATGTCCTGCATTGCTTTCCTCCACCACACTTTTCTACCATGATGTTCTCCCTCATCTTGCACCCAGAACAGGGGAGTTGGCCATCTATAGACTGAGATCTCTGAAACAATGAGACCCAAATAAACTTTTCCTCTTCTATGTTGTTTCTGTCAGATCTTTTTGGTCACAATACCATAACAGATGACTAAAACACAGTTCTTTAAAATTGGGTATAAGAAATGCATCCTGGGAAATGAAAATTTAGAATTTACTGTATTCACATTAAGGATTTAGAACTGTTCAGAGAGTTTATTAATACAAGTGAGAATGGTGGTTCCAAAAATGTATGTCAATGTCCTAATCCCTTGAATTGTGAATTTGACCTATTTGGAAAAAGCATCCTCACTTATTGTGATTAAGGATCTTGAGAAGAAAAATCATCTTAAATTATTCAGGTGGGCCTTCAATCCAATAACTAGTACTATTATATGAGAAAGAAGGAAACAAGACAGGTACAGAAGGAAAGGCCATGTGACCAGGGAGGCAGAGGTTGGAGAGAGTGGACAAAAACCAAGGAAGGGCAAGAACCACTAGAAGGTAGAAGAGACAAAGAAAGATTCTCCTCTAGAACTCTAGAAGGGAGTACAAACTGCCAGTTTTAGACTTCTGGCCTTTCAAACTGTCAGAAAATAAATTTCTGCTGTCCTAAGTCACCTAATTTGTGAGAATTTGTTATGACAGCCACAGGACACTAACATAGATCTCATGCTTAATGGAAAAGACACATAGAAGGGAACTTGCCTCATCACTGGAAGCCTGAATTTGGAGTTGTTTACATTCAAGCATGTTCTTCTTGGGGGCTTGTCCTTATAAAAAGAGATTCTGAAGGCCTTGTTCTATATCAGAGTGAGAAAAAGAGAGAGGGAGGAGGGTGGTGAAGAAGGACCCAGTGCCTGAGAGACACAGCTCTCATTGACTAGCACTAAACTAAGCACAATATACATCAGTCTACAGTTCTGGATCTTGCTTTTCCTCATTTGCAAATTCCACTGGTTAGTCACCTAGTAGCTGTTTATGATTATCAGATTGACTATCACAGTATCACAGTGCTTATGTATAAAGTTCAGTACTATTGCTATTTCAGCCATCTAATGGGATCTTGGAATGCATTGGAATAAATAAAGGACAAAAGAAGAAAAGAGGGAAGACAACAGTGTCCTCTCAAATTATCAGGAACATGCTTAAGACAATAAAATTGATTTAAATTTGTTTATTCAACTATGTATGCCCATACAAGGCCATCTCCTTTTCTTTTCTACTTCAATTAAGTTAAACATGAAAAAACTACAGGACTATAGGAGCTACAGATGCACTTAAAATTTGGGGTAACTGTAGCTGAGTTAGCTTCAGTATAAATTAGACACTGACCGTTAATTGCCTTAAGTTTTACTTCCTTGACCTATTTCAGAAGAAAAATTTGGACAGCAGTCTCTATTGCAAACCCTTTTGTAAATAAAGATTTTCCTGAAGTTTCTGTAAAACTATATCTTCTATTATCTCATTGGTCTTTTTTTGAGGGGAGGATGTAGATTTTTCTTTTGAAACTCTGGAAGTCCATGGAAAGCTAAATTTCTGTGCAAAAGATTCACCCACCCTCAGCCTTCTTTCAGAAATTCAAATGTTTCCTTTCAGTATTGCTTTTAAAACCCATGACCTATAACTATTTCAAAAAAGTGAAGTTTGATTTTTCCTAAGTTGAATTATATAATTCCTATATTATATTTTAAAGGTTTACTGGAGTTATTCACTACTTTAAAGTTCCATGACAGATCAACAGGTTGTTATTTGCTTTTGAAAAACAGTCTCATTAAAGGCCCTTTGCCCTTGTCTTAGAGTGAGTTTGCACACAGTGAGGTGCGCCTGCATGCCCACTGGAGCACTGGAGACTTTTCCACTTGGAAAGCTGCACAATGCCTGAATCCTACATAGCTAACCTGTCAGAGGCACTTTACAGAGCTCTGCAGGACAACTTCAAGGCTCTAGTATGCAGCAAAGAGATTCTTGAACTAGAGCCAGATGCAAAACACAATGACAGCTTTGGATTTCTTCCAGGGCTCCGAAAAGAAGCACTGCAGATACAATCATTTCTTCACAGGATCTTTAGAAAAGGGGCGTGGGGGGAATTAACTAACGTCTGTAGAATTTTTCCATGGTCAGAAGTAAACAGACTTAGTAAAGAGCATATATTTCATATAGACGTTTTCACAGGACATTTGTAAAATGTTATAACCATAGTCTTGTGAGTGTAGAAAATCCAGGACAAGAAATGAGAATGCCTGAATTGCAGTCCTGATGTGGCTGAGCACTACAGGCAGTACTGCAAGCTGGCTCTTCACAGCTTGGAACCTTAATTCCTCCTCTATAAAAGGAGAAAAGGAGGAGACTTGTTTCTCAAGGTCACTGTGAGGACAAAATGAGATTGATGAAAATATCTGTCGTACATACGTAAAATATCATTAAGAAAGGTTCCAGAGAGCACTTTCCTGAAAAGAACATGCATTCATTCTTGGAAGGTTACACAATTCTCTATGAAGCGGCAGGAGGGTGCCCTAAATGTCCAAAGTCATTTTTCCTTTTTTGAGAAAGCAGGCTAGTATTGAGATTCTTTACTTTATGAGGGAGCCAAAGATTTATGTGCACTATGGATATGCAATGACTACAGAATGTTATTACAGTAACTTCCAGTTAAGGGACCTGTGGAAATGTTAGGGGTTAAATCCAAGAACTGGAGTACTCAACTTGTGTGACAGAATCAAAGAAAGGTATACCTCAAAACATTCCCATTCATTGGGAGGTTATAAGTCTACAAATACCATCTTTCTCCTCCCCACTTCCTGTGTTCTTGAAAAACATGTCATCGAATGGAGCAAGGAAGCTCAACAAAATTTCCCATAGAAATTATGCATAATTATGGGTCTCTGTTCTTAATGCCAAGTCAAGAACTTGGCATTAAATGGATCATTGATATGTTACAAAAAGAAAAATACCACAAGTGAAAATCACTATACTTATTTAGACTAGGAATACCATGTTCTAAATGGTAGACTGTTCAAACTGAAAAGGATCTTAAAGGTGACTCAGGCCAACATCTCATTTAAGAAAAGGAAATTGAAGCCCAAAGTGTTTTCTCTGTTCACAAAGACCCAGAGGCTCCTGATTCAATATTTTCCCCATATTCTACTTTTACTTTGTGAGTAAAGGTCACATATGTCACATATGTCATATGAAGACTATGACATCCTCTTGGCTATTCAAAGGGATCACAAACTTAACTTATAATTTTTATAAGTGAGAAAAGTATAATTTAGAGAGTTTTAAAAGCTTGCTTATAGCTGCATGGATTTGTACCATCCAAAACAGAATGACATTACTATGGTCACTAGAGTAATTATTGACTAGTTGTACAACTTGAAGCTAGCCACTTAATCTTGACCCTTGGTACTTAGAAGAGAAACCAGTGGGTTAGCAATGTCAGTATCACCTGGGAGCATGATTGAAATTCAGTCTCAGGATCACCCCATTCTTATTGCAGCATAATCTTCACGTCAATATTCCTTCTAGAGGCATTCTTCTTTGTTTTTGTTTCTCTCTAAAAGAAACCAAGGATTGACACTATCCCTTTGAGCTCTAATAAACTATGAATTCATTCTTTCTTGTTTCTCTACCCCTCCACAATCTCACAATCTTAAAAAAAATCACAATAGCTTAAAGGTCAAAGTAAAGGAAAAGTGAACAAGGAGCATATTTCTTTTTATTGGGTTCTTTTTTTGAGCCAAATCAAAGAACCACCCTTTTCTTTTTGTCATTACCTTGAATAAGGGGTAGGGTGAGCATCCTTCACTAAAGAAAGAGAATGAAAATGCATATGTTGGCTGGACAGGCATATCTAGAAGACGGGAAGGAAGGAAGCTTTGGCAATTAAGACCAGCTGTGAGCCTTTCTTCTCCCTCTTCACTGCCCTATGAAATTCTCCTAATTCTTTTCAGGTAGATGCAAGACATTTGGATCCAATTATTGATGGGCCTTTTCTATTGTAGTGAACAGAGCCCTCAACCAGGAGTTAAGGACACCTCAGTGCTTCTCTCAGTTCTGCCACCAGAATAGCTAAGAAATTGTTTGGTGGAGAAGCTTATATGATTGGCCAGGCTCCTCCTCTCTGTAATTAAATAATTGTTTTTTAAGTACTTTCATTGACACTATCAGTCTGCAAAATCAGTTCTTAAAAATCATCTGCTTATCTGTCTAATTTGCCTGTCATTTATTAGTATGTGTTTGGTAACAGACCCTTCATTTCTAGCCCAGGAGTTTGCTGCCCAGTAGAACAAGAGTGCTCTTAGTGAGGTGTAGGGTCCCAAGAGCCAAGATTCCCATAGGCTCAGAAACCTGAAACATCTTTTAACTCAGTGATTTTCTGTCATCTTGTATCAGATAATGGATCAACAACTTTTCCTTTGGTCCTAAACTCACTTAAAGGAGCTACCTTTTCTTGCAGTCTTCTTATCAACTTATATACTTTTACATGGCCAGGGAAGCATATACCCAAGATATTCACCAGCTGAGCATGTGTCTGTGTCCATGGAAATTAGTTCAAAGGCAACTTAAATAGACCAAGTAAATTTCTTCTTTAAAAAGTGCCTCAACAAATGTTTTCAGTGAATAGTGTGTACAGCTTCTGATAATTTGTTTTTTTCTGTTATGTTTGCCAACATGTATTAAAATGCAACTTTTGGGAAAAAAAAGAAAAAAAAAAAAGTTCCAATGGTTTTCCTCTGGATTTAGCTCCATTTCTCTGAGGCTCCAGCCAGTCAGTGTTCATAGCTACAGCATGTAAAACCCCATGTCATGGTCATTAGCCTCAACCCTTGCACACAGAGCAAGGCAGAGTTCTTCGTACACATTGGGCTAAATAATGGTTTTCCATTCTCATAAACATGCAAGTTTTAGGAGCTAAAGTTGACTTTGAAAGCAACACAGAGCTACACACAGCTTTTGTTTGCCAAACATTTTGCAAATCATTTCCCCCTCCACAAAAGCCTTTAAAATGTCGACTTTCTGAATATCTTTGTCCATGGAGTAACTCTCTTCCATGGGACCTTGGGAATAATTTACTGCCCAGGATCTGTCAGCCCCTGGATCAGGGAAGGTTGTGAATGTTGATGGCTCTTTAGGCAAAACTTTTCTGAAACTAACTGGGAGAAGTTAAGGTCCTTTCATTTCCTTCTATGGCATTGAAACATTCTTGTGAAGGTATTTTAATTTTAAATAACTGAACTCAACAAGTAAATACTAAGAACAAATGAAATGCTTCAAAATGAAGGAGAGATGGAACAAGGAAAGCAAGGCCTTGGGTGTAATAAAATTTGGTTTTCTTTGCTATTTTTTCCTTCTTTTTTTTTTAAGGAGCAGATATATGCACAACTGACATTCAATCTCTCTTTGAGAATGAACTCTGTGTAACTGAAATTAGCTCATGTAACAATTAGAGTTAAATGGGGTAAAAACAGATCCACAAATAAGACCAAAGCTATGGGCTCCATTTTCCCTCACAGTCACTATGTGAAGGAAATAATTAGTCATCTTACTGTCTCCACCTTTAATCAGCAATTCATGAAGATCAAATTTTGCTGTAAAGACTATCACAAATCAACAAAAGAGAAGTAGAATTTATTTTTATTCATAGATGAGCCAAAGAAGCATCTGCTCAGGTTCAGAGGAAGTAGAGGTAGAACTATAGGCAGGAGGCACACTCAAATTTTTTCCCAAACACATTATCTGTTTGACTAACACAATATTCTCAAAAACAGATGAAGAACACAGCATAGTTATTTGTCCTCTAGAATGATAATTTTAACCTATATGTGAAATATACCACTGTAGTGTTTAAAAGCACACTTTAAAGCATGCATTCGGTGGATGCTTTGCCGCCGGCCCCACACCCCCAACCAAACCACATTCTCCAGGCACTAAACACGATGTAAGGAGATTATCAAGTCACTCTCACTCTGAAGTCGCTTTCCTAGCATTTATTGAGTCTGACTGACTATATGGACAAGAAAAATGAAAAATAACTTTCAAAATGAAAAAGATTTATGGATCTTCATGTGACAGTGTCAAACGAGACATAAGTGGGTTTTATTTTGCTTTTGCATTGAATATTCTAAAAAAGAATATTTTTTTCATAATTAATTTATTTATTTGTTCTATTTAGGCTTACATGGTACAGAGTGCAATTTGATTCATTGTACATAGATAGAGGATAACATATCAATTCTGTAGTTGTAAGTTGTATAGAATCACTACATACATGCAGTCATACATAAAGTTAGGGCTATGATGACCATCATATTCCACCACTTTTAATGTCCCCATGCCCCCTCTCCCTTTACACCCCTGTGAACAGAGTTCCTCCATTGTTCCCATGTCCTTCCCCACATTATGGATCAGCATCCGGTTATCAACAAGTACATTCAGCATTTGGTTTTCTGAGATTGGCTTACTTCACTTAGCATGATATTCTCCAACTCCATACATTTCCCTGAAAATGCCATAATTTTATTCTCTTTTATTGCTGAGTAATAGTCCATTGTGTATATATACCACAGCTTCTTTATCCACTACTCTATTGAAGGGCATCTAGGTTGGTTCCACAGTTTAGCTATTGTGAATTGAGCTGCTATAAACATTGAAGTGGCTGCATCACTGTAGCATACTGTTTTTAAGTTTTCTGGGTATAGACAAAGGAGTGGAATAGCAGGCTCAAATGGTGGTTCTATTCCAAGTTTTCTAAGGAATCTCCATACTGCTTTCCAGATTGGTTACACCAATTTGCAGTTACACCAGCAATGTATGAGCATGCCTTTTTCTCCACAACCTCGCCAACACTTATTGTTGTTTGTATTCTTGATAATTGCCATTCTGACTGGTGTGAGATGAAATCTTAGGGTAGTTTTGATTTGCATTTCTCTGATTGCTAGAGATGTTGAACATTTTTCATATGTCTGTTGATGGATTGTATATCTTCATCTGTGAAGTTTGTGTTCAGCTCTTTGGCCCATTTATTGATTGGGTTGTTAGTTTTTTTGGAGTTAAGTTTTTTGAGTTCTTTATATATCGTGGAGATTAGTGCTCTATCAGATGTGTGTGTGGCAAAGATTTGTTCCCAGGATGTCGGCTCTCTGTTCACTTCATTGATTATTTCTTTTGCTGAGAAGAAGCTTTTTAGTTTGAATCCATCCCATTTGTTGATTCTTGATTTTACTTCTTTTGCTATAGGAGTCTTGTTAAGGAAGTATGGTCCTTATCCAACATGATGAAGATTTGGGCCTATTTTTCCTTCTATTAGGTATTCAGTCTCTGGTCTGATTCTCAGGTCCTTGATCTACTTTGAGTTGAATTTTGTGCATGGTGAGAGAGGTTTAGTTTCATTTTTCTGCATATGGATTTCCAGTTTTCCCAACACCATTTGTTGAAGAGGCTATTTTTCTCCAGTGTATATGTTTGGCTCCTTTATATAGTATAAGGTAACTGTATGTAAGTTGGTTCATCTCTGTGTCTTCTATTCTATACCATTGGTCTACATGTCTATTTTGGTGCCAGTACCATGTGTATTTATTACTATAGCTTTGTAGTATAATCTGAAGTCAGGTATTGTGATGCCTCCTGCTTCACTCTTCTTGCTAAGGATTGCTTTGGCTATTCTGGGTCTCTTATTCTTCCAAATGAATCATGATTGCCTTTTCTATTTCTGTAAGGAATGACATTGGGATTTTAATTGGGACTGCATTGAATCTATATAGCGCTTTGGGAAGTATGGCCATTTTGATAATATTGATTCTGCTCATCCAGGAGCATGGGAGATTATTCCATCTTCTAAGACCTTTTTCAATTTCTTTCTTCAGTGTCGTGTAGTTTGCATCGTAGAGGTCTTTCACCTCTTTTGTTAAATTGATTCCCAAGTATTTTATTTTTTTGAGGCTATTGTGAATTGGATAGCTTTCCTAATTTCTCTTTCAGAGGATTTATCACTGATGTATAGAAATGCAATTGATTTGTGGGTGTTGATTTTATATCCTGCTACTTTGCTGAAATCACTT
>CM053399.1:106824061-106893601 GCA_028644305.1 Xerus rutilus | reverse complement strand
TGTAGAACTCAGCTGAGAATCCATCTGGACCTGGGTTTTTCTTGGTTGGAAGGCTCTTGATGGCATCTTCTATTTCCTTGCTTGAAATTGATCTGTTTAAGTTGCATATGTCCTCTTGGTTCAGTTTGGGTAGGTCATATGCCTCTAGAAATTTGTGAGTGTCTTCAGGGTTTTCTATTTTACTGGAGTATAAATTTTCAAAATAGTTTCTAGTTATCCTCTGTATTTCAGTAGTGTGTGTTGTGATATTTCCTTTTTCATCATGAATTTTAGTAATTTTGGTTTTCTCCCTCCTTCTTTTCAATTAGGGTGGCTAAGAGTTTGTAAATTTTGTTTATTTTTTCAAAGAACCAGCTTTTTGTTTTGTTAATTTTTTGAATTGTTTCTTTTGTTTCAATTTCATTGATTTCAGCCCTAATATTTATTATTTCCTGTCTTTTACTTCTTTTGATGTTAATTTGTTCTTCCTTTTCTAAGGCTTTGAGACGAAGAGTCAATTAATTTATTTGTTGACTTTTACTTCCTCTAATGTATGAGTTTAGTGCTATGAACTTTCCTCTTAGCACTGCCTTCATGGCATCCCAGAGATTTTGATATGTTGTATCAGAGTTTTCATTTGCCTCTAATAATTTTTTTATCTCTTCCTTGATGTTTTCTGTTATTCATGCATCATTCAATAGAATATTATTTAGCTTCCAGGTGATGGAGTAGATTCTGTTTTTTAATCTGTCATTGATTTGTAATTTTACTCTATTGTGGTCAGATAGGATGCAGGGTAGAATCTCCATTTTTTTGTATTTGCTAAGACTGGCTTTGTGACATAATATATGATCTATTTTTGAAAAGGATCCATGTGCAGCTGAGAAAAAAGTGTATTGGCTCGTTGATGGATGGAGCATTCTATATATGTCTGTTAAGTCTAAATTACTGATAGTTTCATTGAGATCTATGGTTTCTTTATTAAGTTTTTGTTTGGAAGATCTATCCAATGGTGAGAGAGCTGTGTTAAAGTCTCCAAGTATTATTGTGTTGTGGTCTATTTGATTCTTGTATTTGAGAAGGATTTGTTTGATATATGTAGAAGCCCCATTATTTGGGGCATAGATATTTATGATTGTTATGTCTTGTTATGTATGATTCCCTTAAGAAGTATGAAATGACCTTCTTTATCTCTTTTCACCATCTTTGGTTTGAAGTCCACTTTATTTGATATGAGGATGGAAACTCTTGCTTGTTTGCGGGGTCCATGTGAGTGATATGTTTTTTCTCACCCTTTCACGTTCAGTCTGTGGATGTCTTTTCCTGTGAGATGAGTCTCTTGAAGACAGCATATTGTTGGGCTTTTTTAAAAAATCCAGTTTGTCAGTCTGTCTTTTATTTGGTGCATTTAGACCATTTACATTCAGAGTTATTATTGAGATATAATTTGTAATTCCAGTCATTTCAGTTTGTTTTTGGTTTTTACCTTGTTTTCTCTTTTGAATGGTCTTCCCTTTAGTGTAGTTCCTCTCTTTGTAAATTTTCATTGTTGGTTATCCTTTCCTCCTCATGGAATATTTTGCTAAGAACGCTGTGTAGTGCAGGCTATCTTGCTGTAAATTCTTTTTTGTTTATCATGGAAGGTTTTTATTTCGTCATCAAATCTGAAGCTCAGTTTTGCTGGATATAGGATTCTTGGTTGGCATCCATTTTCTTTCAGGGCTTGGAATATGTTATTCCATGATCTCCTGGCTTTTAGGGTCTGGGTTGAAAAATCTGCTGAGATACGAATTGGTCTCCCTTTATATGTAATCTGGTTCCTCTCTCTTGTGGCCTTTAAAATTTTATTCTTATTCTGTATGTTGTGCATTTTCATTATAATGTGCCTTGGTGTAGATCTGTTGAAATTTTGTATGTTTGGTGTCCTGTAAGCCTCTTGTATTTGATTTTCCACTTCATTTTTTATATTTGGAAAATTTTCTGATATTATTTTATTGAAGAGATTGTGCATTCCTTTGGTTTGAAATTCTGCGCCGCCTTCTATCCCAATAAATCTTAGATTTGGTCTTTTGATGCTGTCCCATATTTTTTGTATGTTCCATTCATGATTTTTTACCATCTTCACTGTATGGTCAAGCTTATTTTCAAGATTGTATATCTTGTCTTCATTATCTGAGATTCTGTCTTCCGGGTGATCTAGTCTACTGGTGATGCTTTCTATTGAGTTTTTTATTTGGTTTATCGTTTCCTTCATTTCAAGAATTTCTGATTGGCTTTTTTTCACGATCTCAAGCTCTTTCTTAAAGTAATCTTTTGCTACTTGTAATTGCTCTCTTATCTCTTTGTTAGAATGATTAATGGTTGCCTTTATTTGCTTTCCTATTTCTTTGTTGGATTGATCAATTTTTGCCTGTAATCGCTCACTTATGTCATTCTTTAGTTCACTGATCATTTTAATTATGTACATTCTGAACTCTTTCTCTGACATTTCATCAACTGTGTGGTCAATGGATTCTGTTAGAGTGCTATCTAGGTTTATTTGGGGCATTTTCTTTCCTTGTTTTTTCATGTTGATTGTTTATCTTCCTTTCTTGAATTACCAATCTGAGGTATTGAGGCTTCTATCCTATAATCTTGTATTGACACTCCAGATTACATGTGTCTCACCTTGGAGCTACTTCTGTTCCCCCAGTGTCCCCAGATGGGCACTACTGCCACTACAGTTGGTGGCAGAGGTAGTGAATATACCTCTAGAGGGCAGTGGGAGAGGTCCTTGGCTGGGCTCCTGAGGTGGCCCCTGAGGGCTGTTTTGCCCCTCTCTTGCACTCCTGCTGGTGAACAGGAACTCTGGAGCAGAACTGGAGGCAGGCCCAGGTTTCACTTAGGCAGGGTCACAAGCAGGAGAGTCTGTGTGACCCTTACAGTGAGTATAAGCTCCCCTAGGGCTGGAGGCTAGCAGGCTCTGGTCTGCCTTCAACTGGGCACCCCTGGCATTCCATAAGAGTGGTTTTGTGCCTTGTGTCTATCCTGGCCACAGGAACTCTGGAGCATACTTGGGTGGGGCCTCTTCATGCTGGGATCTCTGCAGGACACTCTTACCCTGGGTGTGCCTTCCTCTGTGGCTAGTGGCTATCAGTCTCTGGCCAACCCTTAGTTGGACACCCATGGAGTTTCCTGAGGGTGGATTTGGGCCTTTTGAGTCTTCTTCTGGTCCACAGGAACTCTGGAGCAGAATTGAGATGGGCCCAAGTTGCCCTTGGGTGAGTCTGACTCACGCTGGTGTCTTTGGAGTGACTCTTGTCCTGAATTTGGGCTCCCCAGTGGCTAGTGGCTAGCAGTCCATGGTCTCCCTTTGGCTGGACAATCTGGAGGTTGCTGAGTGTGGCTCTGGGCCTTCTGTGGCTCCTGCCTATCCACAGGAACTCAAGCAAAACTGAGGCAGGCCCAGGCTGCCCTTGGGCTGGGCTGCCTCGTGCTTGGGTCTCTGCAGGGACTCTTACCCTGAGTTTGGGCTCCCCAGTGGCTAGAGGTGGCAGTCCCTGGTCTCCCATTGGCTGGACATGCGTGGAGTTTCCTGAGGGCAGATCTGGGCCCTCTGCAGCTCCTGCCAGTCCACAGAAACTCTGGAGTGGAACTTGAAAAGAATATTTTGAAAACGAAAAAAATTCACAGATAAGGATGATGGAGAACCTTACCCACTTCCAAAAATAGATTGAACACTTACTCAGAATCCAACTTTTAGTGCATTGCATTCTTTCAAAGCTTTGTTTAAGCAATCTCCTTCCTTGAAGTTTTCATATACAGAGCAAACATTTGTAAAAAGCTCTAGTCCCAAAGGATCCAAACAGCTATAAGACATCAACTAGGCAGTTTCATTTCTAGAAATCTAAATAAACTCTTTTATTTTAAGGCCAATTAAAAAAACAACAACATAAAATAACTACTTGTTGCTCATCTTGCATGAACAAGCAAAGATGTGCATTTTCACACACATATATACACACAAACATGCACATGATGTCATTTAGCCAAGACTAGCCACTCTAAAACAAAATATAAGGTCTTACTAGATGACTTGGAAGATCATTAGCTTTACCTGGAATTGGCAAAGAAAGAGAAAAAATGTAATTAAACCTTAGATGTCAAGGTCAGTATAAAGAAATGAGAATATTGAGAATACTTTTAATTTCCCTTTTCTGTGCCACTGAAGCTAGAGGAGATTTAGGTGTCTTCCCTGCTCTGGGTCTTCCTGGCCCTTTATCCTCCTTCCACCATAACCCAACACTACCTCAATCCTGTGAAGTTCAGCCCTAAAGTGATGCCACATGCTGGTCTTCCTCAGAGCAGCCTTCAGATCCTCTAGCCATTCTCCCTCATTACTTGAAGAGTTTATTCTTTGCTTCACTGTTAGTCTCCCCATTGTTCTCTCCATTGTTATGATTCATGAGGATTTAAGTATCCACACAGTATTTCTGATAATTTAGGTTCTTAATTCTCCCTTCTCTGAATCCTTACCCCCTACGAACTTGCCAGCCACCCCTGTCTCAGCTGCCCTCTCCAAATGATTCAACATTACCATGAATTGTGACCTTTCAATGGTCTCAGTGTCAACCTGTTTACCTTCTGCTCCTATTTTTCCTGATCACAACCTCTAGTGCTCAAACTCCAACACCTGTGCTCTCCAGGACCTCTTATTGCTTCTCCCTCATTGTTTCCCTGCTTCTTGCCCTTTGTGTCCTCTTCTTTCTCGACCTCACCTCCCCTTCCCACTGTGTGCCCCATTGCTCTACTTTCTTTGTACACAAAGTTCAACAAATGATTTTCTAAATTCATTGCCAAAATATTTTCTTTTGATTTTTCTCTCTGACACATTCCAATGCTTCTGTCACTCCACTACAACTCCACCAATTCAATACAATTTTCTCAATCCTCTTCTTTTACAGTCTATCTGCAGAATTTATGCCAGTTGATCATTTCCTTCTTCTTGCAACATTTTCTTTAACTTGGCTTCAGAACACTATTTGTTCTGAGATTTCTCTTTATATCATTGCCTATTTCTTCTTACAAGCTTTATTGGATTCTTTGTATTCCCATAACATCCAAATGTCAGTGTGTTCCAGAATTCAGTCTTCACATCTCCTCTCTATCTATGCAAACAATCCATTTAATTTCATCTAGTAAATACCATTTCTACACTGATGACTTCCAAATGTCTGGTAGCAGTTTGGGTCATTCTCCTGAACTTCACATTTGTTTATACACCTACCTTCTTGGATATATAATGAGTATACTAAACATAACATCTTCTAAGATGAACTCTCTTTCTCCCCATCTTCCTCATCTCAATAAATTACAACTTCATCTTTGCAGTTGCTCAGGCCCAAATCCTTGAAATCTTTCTTCCTTGGCTCCTTTCTCTCAAATCCTTCTTCTAATATAGTATCAGCTACTCTTGCCTCTATCTTAGGAGTTATATCCAGAATCTTGCCACTTCTTAACTTCTGCTTCCATCATTTCTTGCTGAGAACACTAAACCAGCTTCTGAAATTCACCTTATTCTGTCTTTGTTTCTTTCTCTGTGGCATGTATGTGTGTGGTTTTGTTTTGTGTTTACATAACAACCAGAATATTTTTAAGATCTAAGTGAGATCTATCATTCCTTTGTTCCAAATCTGCTAGGAATTTCTATCCTTCTCAGAGTAAAACCCAAAGTTTTCACTATAGCTTGTAAAGCCCTACCCCTGATCTGCCTCCTGTGATTTTTCCATCTCATCTCCTGTGACTGTCCCTCATTCACTCCACTCCATCCCCTCAGTATATCAGCTCTGAACAATAGTATTTACTTTTCCCAGATATGTTTCTTCTGACTTCATTCAGGGGTTTGCTCAAATGTCAATTCCATATTACTCACATGCACAAACACACACACACACACACACATACACTGCATATGTGAAATAATGGATATATTAATTAGCTTAGTTTAGCCGTTCTGCAATATATTTATATATGTATATATATGTGTATATATATCATGTTGTATACCATAAATATGTACAATTTTGGTCAATTTTAAATAATAAGGTCAGTATCAAAGACTTTATTATCTAACAAAATTAGCACAATACACCCTCTTTTTTGTTTATTTACTCTGCTTTATTATCCCTTCACATTCACTATTATCTGACACAATATATGTATGTATTTATCTCTTGCCTACTCTAGAAACTGAACTCTGTGACAATGAAAGAAATTGCTCATTTCTTTGCTTGGCTCAGGACCTTTGAAATACCGTAGATGAGCAATTATCATGTATTCCCTGAATACATTAATTAGTAATCAGAGTATATTTTCATATTTCTACACATTCAAACCCACCCCTGGAACCAGATTCAACAACTGATTTGGCCATTAAGCATTTTTTGAGCTGCTTCTTTAAGTACAATACCAGCTACAAAATAAGAACATAGGAAATGTAAAGAAATTTGCTCACAGAAGTTGGCACTGATAACCACTTAAATTTTTGTCTACAAACCCCTAAGATGACAGTTTGAACAATATCTCAGTCAAAAAGTAGGAAATCAGTTGTGAGATATATCTATCCCTGAAAGATAGATGCAAATGCCAAGAAAAGTAGAGGCTTAATATCTGAATATTGACTAAATTAAATAAAAATATAAGTAGAAAATTTTCAAGGAAATTTGCATGAGATATTTTGATGGCCATAGAGGACTTTGAGTCATTCTAAATCTCTTATGTTTCACTTATGATTGATGTAATCTGTCTCTTTGGCTCAAAAGGAAGGAAGGAAGGAAGAAAGGAAGGAAGGAAGGAAGGACCTCTACACAGGAAAAACAATAAATTTTATTTGCAAATTAATCTCTCTGATAAGCAGTCTGACTTTTTTTTTTGAAAGATATTTCAGATGTGCAAAGAGTTGTTTTTAGAGATTTATTTTATTTACTTTAGTAAATCCTACGAGCAGCAGCACACTGACATTGGGGTTGGACAAAGGATGGCTATGTTTTATTTGTGCTGCGTTGAATTTGTGTTTTATACATGTGGAGTATGGTCTGTTGGGAAGAACCAGAGACTGGAAAGTTGTGAATAAATAGCTATCCCTCTAATAACCAATGATGTTAAACTTCTTTTCACATGTTTGCTATTCTTCTAGGCTTCCTTATTGTTTTTTGCCTCAGATTTTGAATTTTCCCTCTTCTGGCCAGAACTTACTTCCCCCAGGTCTTCCTACAACTGACCTTCAGCTTAAATGTCACCCTCTAAGTGTGAGAAGGACAGCAATACATAATTGGTCCAGCAATACATAATTACCCTTAGGAGGAATAAATTTCAGGAGCACTATTGAGCAGCAGGACAGCTACAGTTAATGACATTCTTAAACATGTAAAGAGAATAGATATTATGGTTATGTGCTTTTACCACAAAAAGAATGACTATGCAGGTGATGCATTTTCTAGTCAGATGTGATCATTCTGCAATATACATACCTCAAAGCATCACACTACACACTAAAAACACACAATGTCATCTGTCAAATTTTTTAAAATTTAAATAATAAATAAAGTTTACCTCTTAAAAGATCCTTTAGCTGACTGTTCATTTTAATTAAACCCTTGTACATATGCTGTCTTTGATATTACTTTATTTTCATCTTAGATACTGATTTATTTTCATCTTAGAAATTATGATTGTCTGATTAGATTTTGATTTCCTCAAAACTGCAGTATGTTCCTAATATTTGCATACCTCCTCATTAAAAATAGTTCATGTCCTTGAAGATTGCCAATAATGGTATTAATCTTTGTATTACTGCTATATTTATTATCATGACTAATTACCATTTGAATTCTTTTAAAAGATAAATTTAAAATGGAAATCTTAAATAAAAGTGCATCCACAATTTTAAAAAGAAAAAAAATTACCACTACCTGAAGTTATCTTGTTTACTTGTTTGTTGATTTATCTTCCTTCCTTCTCCCCAAATGAGGAAAATCCCATAAGAGCAGAGACTGTCTATCTTGTTAAGACCTAATGTAAATACTAGGGACCTTGTACACATCAGGCACCCTGCAATTATTTTTTGAAAGGAAAATATTGAAATGAGTTCTCCTTTCTAAACCTGAGGTCCTTGTCTCCCAAATGAATGAGGTGGACCAAATCAACAATTCTCAAAGCGAGGTATTTGAAGCAGTAACTTCAGCATCACCAGGTGACTTGTTAGCATCACCAGGCGAGTTGTTAGAAATGTAGATGCTCTACTAAAGTGATGCAGCCACTTCAACGTTTACAGCAGCTCAATTCACAATAGCTTGTGAACCAACTGTGGAACCAACCTAGATGCCCTTCAACAGATGAATGGATGAAGAAGCTGTGGTATATATACACAATGGAATATTACTCAGCAATAAAAGAGAATAAAATTATGTCATTTGGAAGTAAATGGATGGAGTTGGAGAATATCATGCTAAGTGAAGTAAGCCAATTCCAAAAAATCAAATGCTGAATGTTCTCTCTGATAAGTGGATACTGATCCATAATGGGGAAGGGGACACGGGAAGAATGGAGGAAATTTGGTCAAAGGGGAGGGAGGAGGGCAGGGGCATGGGGGCAGGAAAGATGGTGGAATGAGACAGACATCATAGCTCTAGCTTCATATATGACTGCATATATGATGTGATTCTACATCACGTACAACCAGAGAAATGAAAAGTTGTGCTCCATCAGTGTACAATGAATCAAAATGCATTCTGCTATCATGTATACCTATTAAAATACATTTTAAAGAAAGAAATGCAGATGCTCAGGCCCCTCCCCAGACCTGCTGCCTCTAAGACTCTGAGTATGGGATCCCGTGATCTGTGATTTAGCATATTACCTAAATGTGCCCTGCAATTTGAGAATCATTGTGTGAGATGCTCCCAGAGATCTCTTTTCTTTGTTGCACTTAACTTCTTTTTTTTTTTAAATATTTTTTTAGTTGTAGATGGACACAATGTCTTTATTTTATTGCTTTGTATGTGGTGCTGAGGATTGAACCCAGGGCCTCACGCATGCAAGGCAAGCGCTCTACCGCTGAGCTACAATCCCAGCCCTGCACTTAACTTCTTTAGCATTTAAATTACCAAAGGATTCCATAGGAAGAAATGGAAATAGAGAATAATATGATGAATAATACAATGGAGCTCAATGGTTCAACTTACCAAATTTTAATATTATTTCAAAATATTTATTTCAAAATATTTAAAAAATACATTTCAAATATATTTGGAGATTTTTCAATGCCAACTCTTTTACAGTTCCATTCTCTTCTCAGCCTTTCCAGAAAGAAGTCAACTTAATGAATTCAGAGTTCATCATTTCCAAAGGACTTGTATAAATTTATATTTCCATTAATAGGGCATAAGAATATCTATTCATGTCGGGCGTGGTGGCACACGCCTGTAATTCTAGCACTTTGAGAGGCTGAGATAAGAGAATTGTGAGTTCAAAGCCAGCCTCAGCAACGGTGAGGCACTAAACAACTCACTGAGACCCTGTCTCCACATAAAACACAAAATAGGGATGGAGATGTGGCTCAGTAGTCGAGTACCCCTGAGTTCAAATTCTGGAATCAAAAAAAAAAAAAGAATATCCATTCATTAATGTAATTTCAACATTATCTTCCTCCCCTAGACAGGTCTGTACATCATAAATCAAATGAATAAACTACTCTTCAATTGCCAAGAGTATGAAAAGTAGTAGAAAAGATTCCCAGTGGGAGGCTGAGACTTTTGGCTAAGATTCCTAAAGTAGTGGACTGAGTCAGTCCTTTTTGTTAGCAGTAATTTCAGAAAAAAAGAACTTATGCAAGGGGCTGGAGTTGCAGTGCACATTCAGGAACTTGGGGCTCTTATTCCCCCACTGACCCATACAAAGACTACTGGTTTCTCCTTACAAATCCATCTAGTTTTTCAAGCTCTTCCTCTCACCCTAGGTTTTGTTGTGTTTTGTTGTTGTTGTTGTTGTTTTTCCTGCATCCCTCTGAGTTCACAGATCATACTTTCTGATATGTGAACCCTGAAACATACGTGCTTGAAGATTTTATGGCCTTCACTTGAAGCCTTCTATGAAGTGAATTAAATGTAATGTTTATACTGCTCACAGTTCCTGGAAGGCTGAGGATAAAGACAGGGTCATGACTTCAATGAGAAGGTCACAAGCTGAGTTCAACAAATGGACCACTACTTGGCCACAGAATTTGATATTAGAAGCACTGGTATGTGTGAATCATTGAAGGCATCTGATTTCTAACTTTGGCATAAATCCCATCCATTAGTTTCACTGTACTGCTCTGTTATAGCAGTGAAATGTCCAGAATTAGAACCTCATTCACTGAGCCAGTGTTGAGCTTCAAGATCTGCGTGTCATCCTTCACATTTTATGTAGGACAGAGAGATAAACTGTGTGGATGAGATATGTGACTCTGTATACTTGAATTAAAAAATGTTCTCTAGTTTTATAGGGCACATTATGATCCAATTTAAAGGGTACTTTTGAACTTTTTTAAAAATAAGTTTCTTGTGACAATAATTTGATATAGTGTCCTGACTTTCAGAACTTCTAAAGTGTTATCTTTTAATGTCAGTGTGCTCAGGAAAGGAAAAACAAAGGATAATGGAAAGAAGAGAAAGGAGAAGTTATGCTGGGGAGGAAACAAATATGAGGAAAGGAATGAAAGGAAAGAAGAAAAGAGAAAAGGAGATGGAAAAGTAGAGGAGAAGGATATTTACAATGGAAAGATGGTTTTCATGGATACATAGTTGTCCTTAAACTTTCACAAAACATGAGGTGCTGAGAAATCCATAGGTTTTTCAAAAATACTTGGGATATCCACAACTCAAAGTCTTCCTCCTTTTTAAAATTATCTGTCTCCAAAGAAATACCAGTAGTAACCATTTGATCACAGTACAAGTTAGGGACAAGAGTGTTGTCTCATGCAGCCTGTCTTGAGGGTACAAAGGAACATATGTCAGGACAGATCTCTTTAAGCTATGCTGATGGAGGAGGTCAGATCGTTATGGACTATATTTCCTAGCCTCATTCTTTCTTTCATTGTGTTCTTGCCCTGGCCCATTTTTCTCCTTTTACCTGATTTGTACTTGACGCTATGTCTTATTTGTACGTGCTGTTATATGCAGTTAACTCATTTCTGAAACTAAGTGGAGTTTATATTGATAAAAAAATGTTTGGTCTAAAAGTTTGGTGATCTCTAAATTGCAAATATCTCTGAGTTTGCCAGCCTTGAAATGCACTCTTTGGTGCTATTTCACTTGTGGAAGGCAGATTAATGCCCTTCTCCTGATGATGTTCATATCCTAACCTCCAAAACTTGTGATTGTGTTAGCTTACCTGGTACAAGGGAATGAGATGGGACAGGGTGATCATCCTGGGCTACTTTGGGTCAGAGTAAGAGGAGATTTATGATGGAAATAAGGTTAAGAGTCAGAGGGGAATTTGATGCTACACTGCTGGCTTTGAGGGTAGAAGAAGAGCCACAAAGCCAAGAAATGCAAGTGGGCTCTACAAACTGGAAAATGAAGGGATATTTGAGACATCAAAAGAAACATCATGCAGCCAACACCTTCATTTTAGCCAAGTGAGACTTCTGACCTGCAGAACTGTAAGATTTTATATTTGTATTGTTTTAAACCAGAAAGTCTGCAGTCGTTTGTTACAATAGCAACAGAAATGAAAACAACATTTCTTGAGAAATCTAGATCATCATAACATCACAATTGTGCTCATACGTTTTCTCTAGTTCTCTTGGCCCCATGGACTTCAGTATTGTTAACTTCACAACTCCAAGTTTGCTCCTGGTTAATGGCCTAGATGTTATGGTCCTGCCTAGGATTGTTCAGGTTTGAACTCCATAGATCCATTTTGGAATTGATATATCACACCCATTCTACCTTGCTACTTTGGCCAGATAGGACATCACATTTTACTACTCATTTCTTCAACTAGGTGGTGCCTAACTCCAAGGGTTGATAACTTCCTCCTTAGGATGCCCACTGTGCAGCCCACCTGCCTTCATCCTCTAGGATTCAATGCCACCAACAAAATTTTTGCAATGATGAAAATGTTTTATCTATGTCTGATATGGTAACCACTAGCTGTCTGTGCCTACTGAGCACTCAAATTATGGCTAGTGCCACTGAAGAAACAAATATTTAACTTTATTTGATTTTAATTAACTAAAGTTTATTTTAAATAGCCACAAGAAGCTAGTCATTACCACATTGGACAGCACAACTAGGTTTTCATTAAATGCATTAATTTAAGGAATCATAAAACACCTATAATCCTTAAGCTCAAATTGGTCATTTTTTTCTTTAAATATTACCTTAAAGGAATGGTTATCAATACAAGAATATCTAAAAATCAAAGACATTCATTCATGAAACAGGACTCAGTTTCATGAGAGAACAACCAGTACCTAAAGAAAATTGCCTGAACTATCAAATCCCTCTGCATGGTGCCATTACCTTTAGGAACTCATAAAAGAAAATGTCCTTAATTAAAAGTGATTTTGTTGTGGCTCTAGGGACATTTAAATGTCTAGGGTATAAATAAACCACATTTGTTGTTGGATTTGAAGGTGTGCCCTTAATTTGTTCTGTTTCTAGCACCCAAAAGTTATACTGATGCTCAATTACATAAAAAATCCAGTCTTCTGCTGCAGAAATGAGAAAATGGCTGTTTGTGCATGTTTATCAATAACTATGACCCCCCTCCCATGCGATTTTCTGTGATTAATCTTCCATTACTTTCTTTTCATGAAAAAGTCCATGTAAAAAGGAGTAGGTGGGAGTAATGGGAAATTTGTAAGCATCAGGCATTCGCTGGCTGCATTAGCTGGAAGAAATGCAGCAGAAGATTTTCTAGGGAAACACTTAGCCTGGGCTTCAGACTAGGCAGTCTTAGGTGAGCTGTGTGATGCTAAATGGAAACTGACATGGTTCCCATGACAAAAACCATATGGTTCAATGGAAAATGCCATTGTAGCCATCTGCCTCTCTCCTAGCTTCTGCAAGATGATTCTGCAGGATTAGAACCAAAGCATTAAATGTAAAAGATCATCAGAATGCTAAATTTATAGTTTATATTTGCCACCTCTTACTTTTATGTAAACTCTATCCAGGCTATACATGTAGGTTTTTAAATGTATGCTGATCAGGAAGAATGAAGTCTCAAGAACATCAGTGATGCTGGTTCAACCCAGAGCTAGAATCCAAAGCTCCAGTGACATGGATGATCTGCCCTCTGGAGAAGAAATGGGCTCCCACATTTGAGCCTTTCTTTAATTGGTTTCAGGATCTGTTGGTGTCATACTTGCTTTCACTTAAAAAACAAAGTAAGGGCTGGGGTTGTGGCTCAGTGGTAGAGTGCTTGCCTAGCATGTGTGAAGCACTGGGTTCAATTCTCAGCACCACATACAAATAAATAAGATCCATTATCTTTAAAAAAAAACATGTACTAAAGAAGTAAAATGTTTAAAAAAAAACAAAGTAAGAAATAACTTTATAATAAGAAAATTTAGCTGAAATCTATATATCTATAATGTATAGTTTATTTGTTCAGATGACACAATGAATCCAATCTTACAATGAAATGTACTCAAGCTCCCTGCATCCTGTATTTCCAAGGTTCAGAAGTGCTTCTCTAGAGCCAGACATCGTGGTGCACACTTCTAATCCCAGAAGCTGAGAAGGCTGAGACAAGAGGATCACAAGTTCAAGGCCAGCCTCAGCAACTTAGAGATGCCCTAATTAACTTAGTGAGATCCTGTCTCGAAATAATAAATAAAAAGGTCTGGAGATGTAGCTTACCATCAGGGTAAAGCACCTCTGGATTTAATCCTCAGTACAAAAATAAAATAAAATAAAAAGCAATCCTTCTTCAGAGACTTCAAAATACAGCATGGTTTTATGCACAAGTCAATGAATCTATCACATACCAAATACTGGGAACCTACGGGATATTGCAAGCAAGCATTTAATTTTGCATGGGAATTAAATCTGTAATTTTCCCCTTAAAGGCCGAAAAATTTGGGAAAAACTCCCTTTTACTGCTCCTTCTGTAAAGCCAGAAGACCAAAAGGCAGTGAATTAAAACCGCTGGGCAAGGCTTTATTGGAAATACATGCTCTCAGGCTGAACTCTCCCATCCATCAGAGTGTGTACGGGAGAATCGCGTAAGTGTTCCACGGTAAAGAAAATTTAAAGGGCCTGGTCAGGAAGGGGAGGGCTTAAGGCAGGAATGAAGGGGCTATGAGATAGGAAGAGGAGGAATCTAGAGTCCTGTGTCCCCTGGAATTGGTCAGGGGATCCTGCTGAGGTCAAAGTCCTTTCGGGATGAGTCAGGAAAAGTCCACTGATGGGTAGGAGGTGCCATTACTGCTTACCTATCAGCATCTGTTAGGCTGTTCCTTTGCGCATGTGGGCTGCTTGATGCTTCATTCCCCGCAGCTGCTCCAAACCAACGCCCTACACCCACCTCAGCTGTGCAGAATCCACCACGCTGCATGTTCTGCGCCTGCTGCTGCCACATGGAACTCGCCACGTTGTATGCTCTGTGTCCGCCTCCTGCGAGATCTCGAGCCAACCTAACACCTTCCTTAAACACATCTCTTTACCCTATATATGCAGAGTCTTTAACTCTGCCAGAATTCAACAATGCCTCTCATCTCTTGTACTTCTGTATTTTGAATGGCAGATGCTGCCACAAATTTGGTGCGGCTCAGATGAAAATCTTCCACTTTGAATTATAAATTCAATTAAGACTCCAAGTTTAAAACCCTGTAAAAATATTGTGTTCAAAATAGAGGTACAGATATTCCTAAAGTGAGTAATATAATAAACTTTTCTTTAATAGCTTATATTTCCTGTGAGTGTGATTATTTTCTTTATTAAACTTGAAGCCAGCACAACCTATTCCTTCATTCTTTACCTTGCCAGCTAAGACCACCTTAATCAAAATTCCACAGTTCTTACAAAAAAGGGAAAATCAGATGCTCTGAATCTGAAAGGTTGCAGATGTCTGAAACTGATGAGGGTCTGGTGGGTGCTGTGAGCAGCAAATGCATAATATTAGGTTTCCAAGGGACATCTGAAAAATAATACTGCCTATTGTTTCTTCCATTTAACACACGTGATTGTGAGATCTTAAATACATGAGGAAAAACGATGTCTTGCAGAGGAGGGAGAGAAGCCTAATTGAGAAAGAGACCAAGAGTCTGTCATGAGGCAAGAGGGGAAAAATTCAGATGGTGATATTTTTAAAAAATGGTTTCTCATTCAAATTACACTTTTGCTTTTTAGGAGAAGCCAAGAAAATGAAGTTATTGGTACATTTGAATTTTCCTCTCTGTTGTCATTTCAATTTAATAATTGCTTAGACATTTGTAATGGAAAGAACAAGGGGCTTAGAGCAGGGTTTCTAGCTTGGATTTTCTAAACTTGTCCCTGGATAGATGATGGAACATGGACAAGGGACCATGACCCTCAGAGAGATTTGTTTTTGTTGTTGTTGTTTTACCTAAAACTAGGGGATCTCAATTTTTATATGACAGTGTTGAGAAGATATAATGAAGTAATGAATGGCACTAAGTCAATGCTTACCATGTTTGTCATATCTAAATTCAATTGTCATATATTTTTTAACTAAATGTAAGAAAGAGTCCTCTATCTGCAAGCCTTGAATTGTTCACTTGAGCTGTTTCAACTTGTAGTCCAGGATTTTACTTGTCGAAAATTTATTTGGATTTGAGGAGGAAGGATACTACATGGTATCATATAAAAACATTTGGTCTTAAATCATGAATGAATCTTTCATCAGAAAAAAGTCAGGATGAGATACAGAAGGATATCATTTTCATTTCTCAGGAATCTGAGGTCTTCCTAAAGATCTAAAAAAGGTGGAAATATCTCCAAAGCCCTCCCCAGGCATGGAGTTTATTAAAACCACTTGGAATTGAAATATATCTGACCCTATAAATTTTGGGAATAGACAAGAATAGGACATTCCTCAAGTCAAATAAAATAAAGTTATAGAATTGTATGAATAACAGTTAAGTTTGCCTATTTGTTCTCTGGATTCTCATGTATTGTGAAATAAGTGGGCTCCAACAAAAGACTCAATACAAACATTAGCTTAACTCTGACCTGGCTCAACAGCACTTTATATTTAGAATATTTTAATAATTTTTTAAACAAATAGATGCTTTTCCAAGTAGCATTTATAAACACAAAACCATTGAAACATTTTCCCCTGACACTTTATTCTACAATTTTCTGGAATTTCAGAACTAAATGTAAGCAGAAAAACCTTTTCAACACATAAATAATCACAGTTTGATGTGGACAGACTTCCTGTCAAGTTAAAGCAAGCAAGGCATGCCATGCTAAGGACCCTGAGATCATTTTACAACTTTAAGTCCCTCACTGGGATCTCTTAAAATCTGTTTTGAGGAGCAAAAGACCCTCTTTAACCAAAGGGAATGAGAGGAACCCTGCTATCCACCACTCATGTGTTCTTTCTAGTTCTGATAATAGATATTGTCAGCAGAAGCCATTCCAGACTACTGTGGCTCATTCGCCACCAACAGCATTTCCCTGTGGACTGGGCTTCTTCATCAATCATGCATTGCCCATATCATGTTTCCTGGTTCAGCTGTTCATACCACCATCTCCAAGTTGGGGGTATTGCGAGTCAGTATTAATCACAAGCCATGTCACTCTCACAGTAGGATTTGCTTTGAGGATGACATCTTGTACTTGTCTATAGTTATGCTTTTTCCCTGGGGAAATCTCAGGTTAGACAGCAAAAAGTTTTTAAAATCCCAATTTTTGCTTGATGTTTAATAGCTTGCTCATTCTGAGGGATCCTGTAAAATCCTCACTCCCAGCTGTTACAGAGGCATTTTGTAACCGTAAAAATCAGTCGTCTCAGCCTCAGCATATTTATTGACTCCACATTTAAGACAATCTACAAGGATTCTAATTTACTTCACCACTCTCTTTATCTAGTTCCCACACAGTTATCCCTCGAGACTATGACATCTCCATTGTTTGTATGTGTTACAGTTCATTGAGCCATGAACTGTTTCTCCATTGTACCGTCATGGAATGAGTTCATTTAGGAAACGTGGCACCTACAGAATTGCTGGCCATCTTTGTCAGGCACTGTGCAAAGTTTCAATCCTGCTGTTTGCTTTAATACTAGACATTGCCTCAGCTTGGAGGTGTGGGAGTTGTAAATTAGCATCTGAAACAACGCAGCTGTATTCCTGCTGCTGCGTTTCTAGCCAAGGCCCATGTCACTGTGACTTCCCAGTCTTCTGTCTGGGAGCTGTTATTTGTTGAATTTAATTCCATGTTGGGGAATAAATGTCAGTGTCCTCTGAATTAGCCCATGGAAGGAAACTGCTAAGGAAACAGCTATCTTTTTGAGTATTCCCAGAAGTATGATTTGAGTGCAAGTTATTCATTTGGGAGGTGATCCCAAGAAAGACTAGGTGGGAAGTGAGGAAGGAAAGTAGGAAGGAATGAAGCCAGTAGAGCATGTGTTATCAGTCAGTTACCACTGTGGGCAACTGGAGCTTTCTTGACCTCTCTTGGTAACATGGGAATGTAGAGTAGCATTATTCCATCTGATGGGAAAGAGAGTTTGGGGTAACTGTCCACCAGTCTCTTTTTTTTCATATTTAATTTATTTATTTGTTCTATTTAGGCTTACATGATAACAGAGTGCAATTTGATTCATTGTACATAGATAGAGGATAACATATCAATTCTCTAGTTGTAAGTTGTATAGAATCACAACATATATGCAGTCATACATAAAGTTAGGGCTATGGTGACCGTCATATTCCACCACCCTTACTGTCCCCATGCCCCCTCTCCCCTTACACCCCTGTGAACAGAGTTCCATCATTGTTCCCATGTCCTTCCCCACATTATGGATCAGCATCCCCTTATCAATGAGAACATTTGGCATTTGGTTTTCTGAGATTGGTTTACTTCACTTAGCATGATATTCTCCAACTCCATACATTTCCCTGAAAATGCCATAATTTTATTCTCTTTTATTGCTGAGTAATATTCCATTGTGTATATATACCACAGTTTCTTTATCCACTACTCTATTGAAGGGCATCTAGGTTGGTTCCACAGTTTAGCTATTGTGAATTGAGCTGCTATAAACATTGAAGTGGCTGCAGCACTGTGGTTTGCTGTTTTTAAGTCTTCTGGGTATAGACCAAGGAGTGGGATAGCAGGCTCAAATGGTGTCCACCAGTCTCTTTTAGTCAGGGATTAAACTTCACTTCCAAGAGCTGTTAATTCTAGCACCTTTGGATTATAAAAGCAAAGTCTAGACAAAGCCCTCAAGCAGAGCAATGCAGGGGCATGCAGGTGAAGTCTGCTCACTGTTACAAAAAATGTTAAGTCCTGGGGGGAAAAGAGCAGAATAAGAATACTATCTGATCCACCAACTCCACAGCCAGATCAAATATTTGGGGAAGCTGAAAGCCCTGCTCATCTTACAACCAGAAGGGACCTGGGAGGGGAGCTCATTCAACTCTCTTAAATCCTACAGAAACACTTCCTATAGTATTTCTGGAACACTCCAAGTAATGGAGGGCTCACAGTTTCCCATTCCACATCTAGATAATTCTAGTCATTATTCTACCTCTTACCTTCTAAATTTCCATGTTTCATTCAAAAGGGCATTCATTCTGTGTTTATTGAGCCTTGCTGGGGTATGGATACAGTGTGAAGGACTGAGATTTACTGACAACACAGCCACTACAGCTCTCAGGGTTGCATATGGAGAAAGATGGATGACAGACACTTTACTCTTGTACAGATTTCTCATAGTATGCTCCCACTGCACCAGATATACACACTGCAGAAAAGTGAGTGAGTCTGTCTATAAATAGGAAGGGCAAAGTCAGTCAGAGTAGATTTCACAGAGTAGTAAAAAGTGACTACATCCCACTGAATGGGAAAGGAATGGGTGAGATATTTAACATGAGGTCACTGGTGGTGACAGGCACATCAAATACCTTCATGCTTCAAAAACTGTGCACTAGTAGGAATTTCCACACGTACATATTGAGTGCTTTACTAGTATTTTAGACCAGAGCTGTACTTATGATGAGATTAAGAGAAATTAATTGTTCTCTACTTCAAAAAGTACAGAACTTTTAAAGGAAAATATCAGTAATTTTTTCTTCTATCTAGTTTTCCACTCGTTTGTCAATGTCTTATCCATGGAACTGCAAATAAACTCATCCCACAATAAAATTATCATCTTCCTCTGAAGATATGTCAAGAGGTATTAGATCAAACATGATGCACAGAGATTACTCTCAGTTGTGTCATGTACAAATAGATCCTACAAAAGTAGTTCAAGTCAACCATCCATTGGTCTTGTAGCCTGTGATTAAATAGTGTTGATCACTGTGCTTATTGCGTATGGTCTCTTAGTGAATGTGAAAAAGAAGAGAAATACACAAGTTGTTCATAATATTAGCAACCTTCAAAACAAGATGAATCTAGCCAAATAAAGGCATGACTGCAGTTTATATTTGCACATAGGTATATATGTATATATGCAAATATGTCCTTATTTGCATATATACATATGTGCATTTTAAAATATTTGATCCTGAAAAATGAATAGAAAGAATTGTTTCACTGCTCCACAAAATAAGAAATCTATATTGAACAATTTGGGGTCATTGTATAGCAACAACAGGAAAAAGATGCCAAGATCCGTTATATAGAAGTCACAAACTAGCTGCACCTGGGCCAAATTCAGCCTATGGATGTGTTTTATTTGGCTCAACACAATATTCACCCACAGCGAATTCAAACCTGCATTTGTCGCCATCAGTTCAAAATAAGAATAGCATAAATCAAGATCCAAGTTTCCAAATTCTCTTGGAATATCAAAATGTCCATCAGTTCTAAGGCTGCATTTCATAAAACATTCATTTAGAGCTGAAATTGTTCTTTCCTTTGAGCAAAGCAAACACTTCCTAGTAGGTCATGCTCCCTCTCACTGTGGAAGAGCAATTATCACCTGTCATGTCATTTCTTCTGCCTTTTTTCATTTGCATTACCCATACTAACTTTCGAGAAGGCCAAAAAGGAATAAACTAAGGTGTGAGGAAAAAGACTTAGGTATGTAAATTTTATTTTATATGTTAGCATTTCCTAAGATGACCTGGAAACTGGAAGATGCTTCATTAAAAAAACAAACAACCACTCCATAGTAAAATAAGTTTGATGAATGTTCCCTTTTTAAAATTCTCAATGTGCCAGTGAACATCATAGAAAATGATAAATTCTCTGGGAAGAAGTATTTTCTGTCTTTGGTTAGACATTGGGGAGGTTTTAAATAGTAGAGGAATCTGATCAGAGCCATGAACTGGCATTTTAAATTAAACACAGTTTCCCTTTAAAAAAAAAGGATTAGTATTAAAGAAGCAACATTCATATCCTCATGTTTTTCCTCTCTCCTTAGTCTTATGCAAGTATTCTTCACTGATCATCTATCCTGGTTCATCATTATTATTTGACCATAGGAGATTAACTTACATTCCCTGTGCTTCAGCCCTCTTCTTACTACGTGGTTAATATCAATGCCTTATTCTTTTGATATATGGGAGGGTTAAAAGAGATTACATATGAAATAAGTAAATGATACCATTCCTATTCTTTTTTTACATATCTTCCTTTTTACTATTTTTTATCTGTAGATTCAGATTTTCATATATATGTATATAGAAATGTGTTTCATGTGCAATTAGACATGATATGTAGGTAATCCTGCTCACTTTACTCACCAAGTGCAAACTTTGTCCTCCAGAATTCATCATTGAAACTCTCTTGATTAAAATAATAATTACAGCATTTGAAGTTACATATTTTTGTCTTTCCCAGGGAAGAACACATAGAAAGAGATGGGACTAAGGGAAAGCAAGAAAGGGAAAAAAATAGAAGGACAAATAAATCTGTTTCTCCAGGGAATAGTAGTAAAATTAGACAACAGAATCTCCTTTACAATCTAGGAGAACAGAGAATTGGCTCAGTCATTTCCCAGATTTTCCAGGAGAATTTCTACGTCAACTGAACCTAGAAGTTTATAGCCAAAAATTCAGCCCAAAGAAGCAACAGTTTCCTATGAGTACAAAGCGTTGTCTACTACAATTATGTTCAGACCCATTTTCTGCTTTCAACTTGGTGTTTTGGTGGGACAGGGGGCTGGGGATATAGCTCAGTTGGTAGAGTGCTTGCCTCACATGCATAAGGCCCTGGGTTCAATCCCCAGTACTACCAAAAAAAAAAAAAATCAACTTGATGTTTTAATCATGCCATGGCAGAAATTTCTCTGAGGTCTCCTTCTTTAAGTGTTTTGATACTCTATCTCTAAAGGCAACTCTATAAATACTATTACCAAGGGTGGGATGTTTTTTGTATAAGTGTAGATGAGGTACTCTGAATTTTGATCAGGAAACCCGAAGAAAATCTCAGGAGGCAGATCTCCAAGTAACCAGAGAGGGACTCATTCAACATTTCAAAAATGTTGGAGTCTAATGTTGTTTCAGGCACCAGGCTATAAATGGAGGGAAATACTTTTTTAAAAATACAGGAATGACCACTGCCCGGGGGAGCTAATGGTATAGAGGAGAAAACAGATAAATTCTATAGCTTTGCTTAATGTTCAAGAGGAAAATCACTCAGGGTTTTGAAAGAGGATAATATAAAATCTGGGCTCATCTTGGAGGTCAGAGCATTTCTGTGGACAATGACCAAGCAAAAGCAGGAAAGGAGTAAAGTCTCAAGTTCTATTTGCACTGGGCTCATGGCAATAACACCAGAAATACTCAAGGACCTGAAAAAAATTCAGCACAGTTAAAGATACAAATTGAAGCACAGTGAAGGAAAAACAAATGGAAAGAACAAAACAGAACGGAAGAGATATTGGGAAGCCAATCAAGCATTCTGATATAACTGCAGATTGTATCCCAAAAAAAGAGGATAGACTTGAGACTGGGGAAGAAGAAATAAGGGAAAAAAATGTCCAGGAATATTCCAAAACAGATAAAAGAATTGAACCCACAGATTCTAAATGTTCATCAAGTCCCCCAAATGATAAATACATTAGCAGCTTTTGATACATCCATACGGTGGAGCTCTACATGCAACAACACAGAAGAATTTCAAAAGCATTAGGATAAATGAAAGAAGCTAGTCACAAAAAGGTGCATACCCATGCCATTTTGTGATATTCTGAAAAAGTCAACACTACAGTGACAGAAATTAGATCAGTGGTTACCAAGGCATGGGTGGGTAAGAAACTGAGTAGAAGGGGATATGAAGGAAATTCTTAAAAGTGTGAGACTCTCAAAAATTATGAATAGCATGATAAAAACAAGCTGTGAAATAATATCACAATATTTTGTGATATTCACAACAGACAAGTCTAGAACACCCATCATCCAAACATCAAGAGTTAGTAACATCTTCATTTTTGTCTGCTTTTAATTTTGTCATCTCTGCTTTTCTTTAACTGCTGAGTTTCCTACAATGAGAGTGTAATTATTAGAAAAAAGATTTTGAAAACAATTAATGTCATTCATACAGACTCTAAAACATAATAAGCTATTTCCTAATAACTTTATAATTTATTTTCTAATTTTAAACTTTCTCTTTTGATAAAAGAGCACTTTTCTATTGTTGTCATTAAAATTCCACACAGGTTTAAGCATTGCTAATCTGAAAATTCAAAATCTGAAATGCTCCAAAATCTGAAATTTATTGAGCACTGGCGTGGTGCCATAAGTAGAAAATCAGACACCTTACCTCATGTGACTGGTCCGTCACAATGCAGGTGCACTAAAAATATTGTGTAAAATTACCTTCAGGCTATGCATATGTGAAGCATAAATGAATTTGTGTTTTAAACTTGGTTTCCATCTCTAAGAAATCTCATTATGCATATGAAAATACTCCAAAAAATGTCCAAATCCTAGTCCCAGGCATTTTGGACAAGGCACACTCCCTATGTTATTAATTTTACACACATGTACACATAAATACACACAAACACACAAAACTATATCATATTTGAAAATATCTGTCTATAAAAATCTTTACCTATAAAAATCACTTAATCAAAATTGTTAGCTTAATTATTCAGTTAACCACCATCCCCAAAATAAAGTGAATTTCCAAAATGAGCCTTGCACAGCTGACTTACATCTGTCTGTAAGGTTTTCCAACTGAATGTACAAGGGCAAATGACAGAACTGCACGTGATGGATCAAGTCTGCCTAGCTGCTAGTGCTCCCATACCCCCTAAAAAGCACCATTAGAACCCTCAAAGCTGCAGCTTCCTGTATGGCCAGACAGGATGATGGCCCTGGGGCTCAGCAAGGCCACATTTGACAAACTAACTACTTGGCTAAGGGCTCTCTTGAGTGTTACTTACCACAGTCACCTGTTGATTTATGAATGCACACATTCACACACACCTTGTCTCACCCATTTAATCAAATGAATTTGCTACATCTCAGCAAAGGGAAAGAAAAAAAGAACTAAAACCACTAATTATCCATGAATAGGTCAAAATGCAAAGCTCCACATCTGCTAAATCTGAATAGATGAAGTTTCTAAACCACTAAACACCTCATTTTCTCCTATTTTATAATGAATTTTTAATTACATGAGAAATAAGTTATTTTATTTCCCTCTTAAATATCAGAGCATTTATCCAAAACTACTTTGACCACCTTTCCCAATCTTTATCGCTCTGAACTCTCCCCACAGATAATTTGAAGTTTGGGAATTTAGGCTTTCTGATCTTTTAAACACATCTTTTAATATATGCCTATTTCTGTGCCTATATGCAGCACAGAAAATATTGCTTAGTTTCATGAAAGTTTTTTCTTTTTCTTCCTTTCTCTTTCCCTCTCCCTCTCTTTCTTTTGTTATATAAATCATTTAATATTGCAAATTTCATTCTACAAATTATTTTAACTTCAATCAGGCTGATTCAATTAGATCTCATTATGTTAACAGCTGTATATTGTTTCATCATACAAGTACTGCACACTATATTTATCTAGTCCCTTGTCAACAGATATTTAGATTATGCCAGTTTTTCACCATCACAAGCAATGCTGCCATGCACGTAATCATAACTGATCATCCATGTCTACATGTTCTGCCCTTCCAGGTATGGCCAGGACCATTGTCACCACACAAAAATTTCAGGCAGTTTGACAACCAAGTCATAAGTTTCCTGGATCTTGCAGAGCAGAGCTCCTGGCTCTTTGGCCACATCATTAGACCTGACTCTCCCCTTGGGTGGAGTAAAGAAACTAATAGAAGAAACAGAGTTATCTCCTCCACCATTACTGCTCCACCCACAACTGGCTCAAACTGACTTGAGCTCATGTTCAGTTTCAGATGCAAAGTGTTGCTATTTCCATTGAGAGCTAAAAACCCAACTAAAAGCAGTTTAGTATTTAAGGCTCCTTCCACTTTTTCGTTGGCTGAGGTGGACCCCAGTGTGTCTCAGGTCCAAGCTCACCATCACTCAAGGAGCTGCAAGGAATAGGCAGAAGTGCTCGGGGAATTTTTGCTACGATTTCTTTCATACTTGCTACCTTCCACTCCCTGAATACAATCTAGGCCCTGTTCCCTGGCCCCACGGCCATTTCAGAGTCGTGAAGTCATCCTAGCTGTGACTACAGCCTTGGCAGTGAGCTCCTGGAACAGGGAAAAGGCTGGCTGGTGTCCCATCCCCCGCCAGCAGGAAATGTCCTCTCGCTGAAACTCAGACGCTGCCAGTGGAAAATGTGAAGGAGAGTGAGAGAGTGTATGTGTTATGTTGATGGATGGAGAAGTCAGGGGGAGAAACAGATTCACACCCAAGAACAGACAGGCATTCTGCCTGGAATGCCTGGAAACCAGCATTTCACCTCTGGGCCTCAGGATCCCACAAGACTCAAGCCATTTTCCCTTCTGAAATGTGTAACAAGGATGGCCTCCAACATGCTGCCTCCATCGAGCACAGTTCCACTCAATGAACCTACCAGAGCATGTAGGCAGTTTAAGAATCATCAGCAGGGACAGGAGTGGGGCCTGTAAGCAAGACCCAGGTGGGGAGGCCCATCCTCCTGCTCCATCTGTGGCAATGGAAAAAGTGATGTAAGTGCCAAGTCCGCAGAGGGCTAGTCATGGGCCCCAGGCTTTACAATCTGTTTCATGAGTTATTCCTCCAAGCACTACTGGCAGTAGAATTTCTCTATTAATATGGCAGCAAGCAGATGGGAGCATGAGCAGCCAGGCGCTTCCCAGGGGGACAAACCTCTCAGGCAAGCAAGTAGAGTTCTTGAAAATTCTGGGCTGGCTCTGAAGTTGAAGTGGCAGGTTCTGAAGTTGAAATGGCATCCTTTTTATCTTGGTTGCGATAGTCCTAGGAGGTGGGTGCCTGTTTTAAACCTAAACTCTCAGCCTGTTGTTTGTCTGATTCTATAGAGTGTCTGCCTCCACATTTAGTTCTACAAGTGTTGTCAGGGACAGCAGGGCTTCACAGTCTCAGTGACCCAAGTTTCCTTTGTCCTAGGGAGGATCACCATGTTAATGGAGAACAAGAGAGGTATACTGAGCCACTACAGGGACTAGGTACAGATAAGAAGGTGCAAAGTTGCTAGAAAGGCTGAATGGCATATGCAAGGTATTCCACAGGGTTGGAGGTTACAGAGTCAGTGTTTTCTGTGGATAGAAACACCTGGAGACACTTTGTGTGATCCTTATCTTTATTCCTCGGGTTCTGCTTCCTTTCTATTACCATTAATTAACTCCTCTTATTTCCACCTGTGGCTCTTGTCAGCCTGGCAAATCTGTGAGAAACAGAATGAAAGCTCCCTGTTTGTTTATCTCAATCTCTGCCAGAATCCTTTTCAAACTAAAGCTGCTATTAAGAAAGCAGCTTAATTCTCATTTGAGAATGAGAAGAGGGATTCTAGGGTCTAAATGTTTGTTTCCCCACCAAAATTCATATAATTTTAACCTAATTCCCAATGTGAGGGTATTAGGAGTTGGGACCTTTGTGAGGTAATCAGATCATAAGGATGGAGCCCTATAATGGAATTAGTGCCCTTATAAAGGAACCCCAGAAGACTACCCTGCCCCTCCCACCATGTGAAGACAGAGCAGGACGGTGCCATCTATGGCATGGATGAGACGTGGACCTTGTTGGTGCATTCATTTTAGACTTCCCAGCTTCCAGAACCCTGAGAAATAAACTTGTGCTATTTACAAGTCACCAGTCTGGTATTTTATTAGAGCAGGCTGAGTAAGACTCATGTAGACCCCAATGTCCCTTTCCTTCTTCATGAATGTAGAATTCTGTAGCCCCAGCTCCAATCCTTGTCCCTTTTTCTCTTTGATTTCATGAGGAAAGTCATAAGAGGAAAGAAAGATGGCAGAGAAGTGCAGTATTGAAACCATCCTCTCTGGAGCTGGTTATAAAGCACGGAAGAGAGGAGAGCAGGAGGGTATAAGGTGTTGCTACTGCTGAGGAAACCACCACTGGGCAGGTGAGTAGAGCTGGGGAAAGTTGAGTGATTGGGCTCACCATCTCTTTCTCCTTACTTCTCCCCTCACTGGGATAGTGTTGATCCCTATGCTCCAGGATGGGGAGAGGGACCTGGTGGTTTTGCCTCTTGGACGACATCAGAAGAATAAAATAGAAATTCCTGGAGGATGGCTGAGATGGGCATGAGAAACAGCTCTAGGAAGTGGCCAATACACATCCCTTTCAGGGGTCTCTCCTCTCTTACCTGAAGGATCTTCATACATGTATACCTGTTTTAATTATTTTTAACAAAATAGAAAAACATGCAATGTCTATTCCCCCAAATAAGAGTTCCTGATGAAGAACCAGGAAAGCACCATAAATCAAGTTTTGTGGCAGCTTGAAAAGCAATAGTTTGTATATAATTTATGTTTGAAAAATTATAAATGCTCATTATAAAAAATCAGTCAACTACATGAGAATGAGCTCTTTAACTACATATAGATTATTAATCAGATATTTACATAATTTATTATCCAAACAAAAAACTCTGGGCACAACTGAAACCCTCTAGAATACTAGTTCCACTAGCTAGAGCTAAATTCCCTAGATATTGTATCTGTTTTGGGATAAGTTTCAGTAGCTATTAGTGAACCCCATGAGAGGCAGGAATAAAAGTTGAAAAGCAAAAATGTTAATCAGTCTTCATAAATTCAGCTTTGTGGCCAAGATACAACAAAGCACACTTCCTCTTATTTATTTTTCACATAAGCCACTGATGAAACCCTGACAACAGGAAGCAGAAGGCAACAAGTGGATTCCACAGAAGAGAAAATGCCATGTCCAAGGACATGGCTTCCAGCTACCTGGTTCTTCTCCCCTGAGAGCACAAAATCATCCTCTATCATCTCCAAATTCTATTTTTGAGATCAGGACTCAGAAGTTTCATTGGATTCTTAAAACTGGCTTAAAAATTAAAGGGCAGACTAGACTGTTTTGCACATCAAGATCACATGATCACAATGGTCATTGTGGATAGAAGGGCAATTGTAGAACCCTACTTTGTACCAGGTGGTTCTGGAATAGACCCAACACTCATCTGACCCTCAAGACAAATTCATAACATTAGATAGCACCTGTTATCCTTCTAGTAAGGGTATGAGTTCCCTGAAGTTGGACAACATTCTAAAACTTTGTTTTCTCTCTAATCTAAGGATGATGCATGTCTTGGGGTAGGAACTCAAATACTACTTCACTTCACATCCCCAAATATGTTGATTCACTCTGCTTCCATATGCACCTGGATTCTACTTAAAAGGCTTCCTTGAAGCAACTATGGAATTCCACATATGGAAAGATGGAAACAGGAAAGAGATAAGAGTGCATCAGGCTCTCTAAACTTGATCCTGGGGATCTGCATCCTTTAGGAAATAGCCTTGGAGGAGGAGGAGGTCCACGATCTGAAAACTGTAAAGAGCCAGGTTCAATGGGCATCAGTCACATGCTATGTCTAGCACTGAGGAACATTCTCATAAATGCACCAAGCAGAATGGACATTTTCTGTCCTTGTTCTAAGATACAATTCCCATCTTCTTGAGCCTTAATAATACATTGTTAAGTTTTTAAAATACAAGAACCTTCTTTTCATCTTCTATCTTCAGGACACATTCTAAGGGCTCCTGTGGAGCTCATTTAAGGGGGTAAAGAGGAGTGGCAAAGGCTATGGCTTTGGTCTCATCAATTAGAGTATATAGAAACATATTTCAATGAAAAATTTATTCACTAAAAATTGCAAATTGCCCTCTATCCTATAGAAGGCAGTTAATTTTTAATGTCTTCTATATGACAAGTAGAAATACAAACTGATTTTCTTGAAAGATGCATATAGGTTAGTAAGATCAGATATGTATATTCAGACCCCTATATTCTCAGGAAGACATTGGGAAGGCCTTGCCTTAAATTCTCACAATCAACAGATTGTTCCAGTTACTGAGGGGTGATAAGCAAATATCAAGGCCTTTGTCTATTGTTGTCTGAGAACTAACCTTTGGTCTCGGCCACATAACACTGTATTTTCTGAAGTTCCCAGTGTGTATCAGAGGCAGCAGTAACAGTGGGAGGCTCTGTCTTGCTTCTTGCTTCGTTAGACAGGCCTGACTCGTTTTTGCCTTATTTAGAAATATACTTGTTTTATTACAACACTGACCGTTTGTTAGCACTGAGAGAGACAGAGTGGCTCACAATGTTTGCGTCCTTTATCTTGCATTGTTTATGTTCCTAAAATAATTTAATCAGCTTAATAAACAAAAGCATTTCAATTCATAAACAAAAAGAGTTTAAAAAAATCAAATATCCCAAAAAGAAAGAAAAAAAGAATTATTGCAAACCCTTTCCTCACCCTCTGTGTTGCTTTTTTTAAAGTTTTTTTATTAGTGCATACATAGTTATACATAATAGCAGCATTCATTTTGACATATGCATCAATGTATATAATGTAGTTTGTTTCATTTCAATTCCCAGAACTTCATATTTTCCTCCCCTTGCTCCCCTTCCTCAACTCTACTGACCTTCCTTCTATTTATTTTTTTAATTGGTACATTATAGTTATATATATAAAATTGGAATGCATTGTGCTATATTCATACATGCACATAGCATAATTTGGTGAACTTGTTCTGTCCATTCCTACAAGCCCCTTAGAAGCCAAAGAGTCTTCTAAGAAAAGTTTATTTTCTTATTTTGTTCAGATTTTGGAAGGACCTTGGAAACCATCTAGATGGAACAAAATTTAAACTTGTTCTAAATGCCAGGAATAAGTGTTCACTCTCCAAAATGACCCTGAAACAATAAAATGGAAAAGAGAGTTTAAAATATGGTTTATAATTTACAGAAGAGTTTGAAATACATGAATTGATTTATTTTTAAAATAGGAAGAATTTAAAACTCAAAGGTTAAAGGAAGACTTTGAAAGAGTAAAAGCAATAAAAAAATTAAGTAACTCTGAGTGTAAACCCTATCATTGTAATCTTCTATTATGTTTGTTTATGTAATTTTGTATTTGTTCTAATTAGTTATACATGACAGTAGAATGCATTTTGACACATCATACATAAATGGAGTATAACTTCTCATTCTTCTAGTTGTACATGATATAGAGTTACATTGGTCATGTAATCAAATATGCACATAGGGTAATAATGTCCAATTCATTCTATTATGCTTCCTCTCCCTATACCCTCTCCCCTTCTGTCTACTCCAAAGTACCTCTATTCTTCCCAGCACTCCCCTCTTACTGTGAATTAGTATCCGCATATCAGAAAACATTTGGCCTTTGGTTCTTTGGGATTGGCTTATTAAGCTTAGCATAATATTCTCTAGCCCCATCCATGTACCAATGTTTTATCAATGTGTTATGGTTTGGATTTAAAAATGTTCCCCAAATATTGCATGTGTTAGACACTCTAACAGTGTTCAGAAGTTACTTTGTTAGTAATGTTAGTAATTTGAATTGATGACTGGTGGTAACTATAGGCAGGTAGGGTGTGGCTAGAGGAGGTAGGCCACCTGGGGCCATGGCCTTGGACTATACTTGTTCCTGACCCCTTCCTTTCTCTATGTTTCTCTCTTCTTCTTGGCTGCTGTGACCTAAGCAGCTTTCTTCTGCCAGGTTTTTCTACCGTGATGTCCTGCTTCATCTCAGGCCCAGAGCAATGAAGTCTGCCAACCACAGACTGAACCTCTGACACTGTGAGCTCAAAGTAAATTTTTCCTCCTCTAAGTTATTCTTGTTACATATTTTGGTCACAGTGACTAACACACAATGTTTTTGACTTTTCATTATTATAGACTCTTTAGTCTACAAATGGCTATTAAGGACAGTTTCAAAATATTTACACTAATCATCTCTATTGTGCACTATAATCTCTATAGTTCAAAAACAAATTTGTCTTATGAGTTATGGATATAAGTATAAATCAAAATAACTTATGGATATAAGTATAAATTATTGTGGGGGCAATGTGCTATCTATAAGTAGTTATATGCTTTATGCAGTTAAATTATTAGTTAATTTGGTTTAAGAATTAATTATACATTAGCCACAATCTAAAAATTGCACTTCTTAATCCTCTATAAGGCCATGGAGTAGATACAATTGTTCCTTCCATTTTACAGATAAGGAAACCAAGGTTTAGAATTTGCTCCATGAACGTGACTAGAAAGTGTTGGAGCCAGCCTTGACTCCAACCTCTTTAACTCCAAAGACTATTTTTTTGTGTGTGGTTTTGGGAATTGAACCCAGTGCCTTGTGCATACAAGGCAAGCACTCTGCCAAATGAGCTATATCCCCAGCCCCTCCAAAGACTTCTGCTCTGTCTTGTGAAATGATAAAAACAGATCTAATGGGTTGCATTATTATTTCAGCAATGGTTATGATAAAAGCAGATAACTTGCTTTTGTTTTAGACATGTCTCAAATTTTGCCTGATAAACCCCATTATTCTATCAGTCATAGTTTAATCAGACAAGCAGACTCACTATGAGGTAATATGTATATTATATATGTATAAATATGTGTGCATAAACACACACACATATACATACACATGTACATACATACACATTTGTGTGTGTATATACACATCTTTGCTATATGGAATTTTTACTTTGTAAAATTGCATTGGTTAAGCAGTCTCCATATGGCTGTTGTACACAGGACAGGAAGTGGAGAAGCCAAGGAGAAGCTAGAACTTTCTACCATGAGCCAGAACCCATTAGAACTGAATCTCATGTCAGTTACACTGTCTAACTTTGATAGTGAGGATATTCTGCAGGAAAAGCTGATACTCTTCATCCTAGAGCTGGCCCAGGAGTCAGAGAGGCCAAAGCAGTATTCAGGGGAAGGAGGAACAATTGCTGGCCTGCTACTTGCCCCATGCCAACAAGATGAGCCCAACAATATGTTTAAGCTGCAACTAGGATGCTGCTTCACTTCTTTTCCCCAATTTTCCTATGTCTCTTTTCTGACTCACACTAGCCCCAAACTTGGTAAATGTAACTCTATCTATGCAAGTTAACACATTTTTAAAGCCACTACATCCCCACTCCCTGTTTCCTTGCATTAAAAGGCAACCATGTTCTAGTAGAAATAAATAATTATGGACGTTGAGGAAGATAATGCTGATGTCATGTCCACAGGCCTCCAGAGCACCTCCTCTCTTGCAGGCACTGTGCACCAGTGCACAAATGTGAATGGGTCATTGTCTCTGCCTTTGGGAAGCTGAGCATCTGGAGGTAAGAAGGGAAAGAGAAGCATAAGTAGATATAGATAATATCAACATGAGCATTATAATTTGTATTATGTTAAGAGAACCCAGGGTGCATAAAAGCCCATAAAAGTGGTTCACTGTATCCAACCTGGGATTTCAGGTCAGCTTCCTGGAGCATGTGATTTCTAAGCAATCTTTAAGTAGGAGCTGACTAAAGAAAGGATTAATGAGGTTTTAAGATGAACAGTGGTGGACAATGAGCATTAAAATTTCTGACAGAGGTGGGATGGAGATATTTATAAGCAATTATTATGGGAAGCTAGAAGTAGAAGGCAAAAACATTGGAGAAGCTGTTTATCTTTACATGGTCTTCCAGGGAGCTTAGACTTCATGTCCTAGCAACTGGAGAGCAATTCAAGAGTTATACACTTAAAAAAGAAAACCACCTCACTGGCTTTTCTCCCTGTACATGTGAGCTGCATTGAAAAGTAGAGTATAATTAGCTTCTCCTTGAACTTGGGCTGGCCCAAACAAACAACTGCTTCACTAAGGGATGATAAGAGAAGTGATATTCCAAGGGTAGGTCTTAAAAAGTCTTTTAGTTTCTGCCTAGGTCTCTCAGTATACTCACTCTTGGAACATGACATCTACTCTAGGAAATAAACTGCTATGCTGTAAGAGCATACATCATCTGGAGATGCCAGATGATATAGGTGTTCTTGTCAATCACTCTAGCTGAGCTCTCAGCCAAAACCGTCATGTACATGACCATCATGAATGCCCAGCCAATGGATAAATGTCATCAGCTGAGTAGTCTTCCTTCACCACACCCTTCTGCCATGATGCTTCTGCCTTGGAGCCAGATGACTGTGTATTCGAACCTCTGAAACCAAGAGCCAAAATTTATCTTTTCTCCTTTAAATTGTTCTTGTTAGGTATTTTGGTCATAGCAATGAAAAGCTGACTAACATACACATGAGGCAATTTCTACAATAAATCTGTTTCTGTCTATCCATTCATCTATCTATTGGTTCTGTTTTTCTGGAAAACTCTGACTATGATACTAAGGGACATCTTGGATTGACAAGTTCAGGAGGAAGCCCAGGTTGGGAAACCTCTAATGATATATGTCACTTATGGAACATCACTAAAATGGACAAAGTAATTCAAGGAGAGGATACAGTTTATGGGAGTTTGTATGAGAATTGAATGTATTCTAACTGCCTGGCATAAGAGTCAATACTGATTAGGGTTGATCATTAGCATTTATCATTAACATTTTCATATCATCATCCATGTTGAAAAGATGCTGGGCTCCTGAGAAATCTGTGGAGGAGATGAAGAACTATTAGAAAAGTGGGAAGGAAAAGAGAAGACTATCACAAAAGCAAAAGAGTTTTGAGTAAGAGTGAGGAGTCAGGCGGGAAGGGGTGGGGCGGGGGCGGGGCTGGAATGTCCTCAGTGGAGTTGACAATATTCTGTTGTTGAGGTCCTTGATGGAGAACTTTGGTGAAGAGGTGAGAGGCAATCAATGCTGAGGTGGGATATAAACACGAGGATCTGTAGATTATTCTTTTAATTAGCTGGTCTGGAAAGGAAAGGAAAGATGCTGGTAGCCAGGGCAAAAAGATTTTACTTGTCTGTTCTTATTGTGATGACATATTTACATGCTATTTTTTGTTTGTTTTGTTTTGTTTTGTTTTGAAGCATTGTGAGTATAAGAGAAAAGAACCCTAAAATAGAGAAAAACAGCAACTGATTCAAGTGAAAGCCCTCGGGCCAGGCATAGTGGTGCATGCCTGTAATCCCAGCAACTTGGGAGGCTGAGCAAGAGGATTGCAAGTTTGAGGCCAGCCTCAGCAACTTTAACAAGATCTTGTCCCAAAATACAAAATAAAAAGGGCTGGGGATGTTGCTCAGTGGAAAGCATCCCTGGGTTTAAATCTCAGTAGTAAAAACAAGATGGGGTGGGGGAGAGAAGAAAGGAAAAGAAAAGAAAAAAGAAAAGAATTAAATGAAAGCCCTGCAGTAAGAGACTGAGAACAGAACTGAATCCTGCAGGGATAGAGTAAGCACTGGCAGGGACGCCAGAGTATTTGAGAAACACTGGCTTGGTAATGGTCCTTTTCCTCTGCTGGCTGGCTAAAGGGAGCATAATTTGGAAGCAGACAGTAAAAGAGGCATAATAATGTGAAATTTGACTACTTAGTGGGGGAGGAATCCTTACATAATATAAGGCATTTGTGAAAACATCTCCTTCTTACAGATTTAAATAGCACTGCCTCTGAGCATTCAGCTTGTCCTCAGTGGGTAGTGTTGGGATGACTGAGCAGTTATTTTCCAGACAACCATGGTTTATAAAAGTAGCATGGCTTTTAGGGGCAGATAAGCCTTCCATCACCTTAGCAGCAGAGAAATGGAGCCTGAGGTAGGAGACACTGCTACACTGGAAGGTGGGGTGAGAAAGCATCACTGGCAGCTTCTGAATGAGTGATAGAGCTCCACAACTTAGTTTCTAGACTAGCTAGAATAAACATCTTCTACCTTATTCCTCTTACTAATTATAACAAAAAGCCCTGTACAAAATTTATAAAGTCACTGACATGCTGGGCATAGTGGGGCATGCTTGTAATTCCAATGACTCCAGAGGCTGAGGCAGGAGGATCACAAGTTCAAGACCATTCTGGGTAACAAGAAACAACATAGCAGAAAGTTTAAAAGGTCAGACAAACCCAACACTGGATCTGACTTAGATTGGCTTCAGACAGTATCCAAATGAGGCAGACTAGAATAGTTCCCTGCAAGGCTTTGACATAGACTTTTGAACAGCATAGCACAGAATGGATTGGGACATGACTTCTGAATTTAAAAAGGCTGACTGGCTGCTGAATCAAAGATTGAAATAGGAAGCAGAGTAATATAACATATTAAATTACATGTCTAAGACACAATTCAAAATCTCATCTCAATGAGATCCATGAAAATCTCAGCTTGGAAGAGAAAAGGTAATTATCAGCACTGAGATGACATAGGTATTGAAATTACCTAATGAGAATGTTAAAGTAACTAATAGTTTAATAAACAGATGCTCTAATTTTAAAAGCAGTTCTGAATGCTTGAAACAAATGAAGAAATACAAAACTGCACAGAGCCAAGAAATAGAAAATGTAAGAAAGAACCAAATAGAAGTTTCAAAACTGAAAAATAAGATAGCCAAAAGCTTTCAAAAACCACTACAAGAGTTCAATAGCAGAAATTCATTACAGAAAACCAACAATCCACCAAAAAATAACCAAAGGACAAAACAGTTTCCAGAAAACACAAACTTTTATTTGCTACCCAAATAAAAAGTTGTTCCATCTCACTCATAAGAAAAATTAAAACTGAAACTACATTGAGATGGAGGTTTTCACAACGTTATTCCTGGCTACATTGTTAGTAATAACAAAAGACTACAATTTAATGTCTGTCAGGAGACTACTGGTTAAATTCTTGTGCAACCATATAATGGAAGATTATAAAATTAAACAAACAATCAAAAGAAATGATGCTATCACTAACTTGTTCTCAGAGTGTAAATTAAAAATATATATGTTTTCCAGGTGCATGCCTATAATCCCAGCAACTCAGGAGGCTAAAGAAGGAGGATTTCAGTTTCAAGGCTAGTGTCAGCAATTTAGCAAGGTCCTAAGCAACTAGTGAGATCCTGTCTCAAATAAAATATAAAAAGATCTACAGATACAGCTCAGTGATAAAACACCCTGAGTTCAATCCCCAGTACCAAAAAGAAAAAGGAAAGAAAAAAGGTGTTCTTATACACATAAATAAATTTTGAAAAGATAGGTGGCAAGAAGGGGAGGCATGGCGTTAGGAAGATGCGAGTCAGGCAATAGGAGGGACTCTGGATTGCCCGCCTATTAATATGTTCTGGTTATTGAACCATGTGGGCATATTGCCTGTCCAAAACAAACAAACAAACAAAAACAAACTAAGTTTAAAACAAACACACATACAAAGATCAGAAATCCTCCTTAAGTTCCAATCCCAGCATTTTTTCAGTCTTCCCTTTGTGTCTGAATGAGGTAAAAGTAGCCAGTGCTTCAATTAGCTCAGCTTACTATTAAGCCAATACTATTAAGAGGTTTAATGTCAGCTGGGATATTGTTTCATCCCGCATGATCCCCTGAGGAACAAGAGCCTCTGAATCACCAGGGACACTGGTCAGGATGAAAGCATTTTATTGTGAATCCTTTTCCTTAGCGGCCTAGCCTGCTGGAGGCTTGAAGTTTGCTTATTTCCCCTGCCCCCGGGAACATCCCCCACCCTATGGCTTGCTCCTCCTCATGCAAGGCCCCCTGCAATAGCTTAAATAGCTTCCCTTTCTGTGTATACCATAAGGCTGCTGGCTCGTCGCCCAGTGCCCCGTTTCTGGTTCTGCATGTATGGCTTTTCATGAACACTGGGCAGAGCATAAGTCCTTCCAATCCCTCCCACTTTCCAGGCTCCCAGATGACAACCTCACAACCAGGGCCCTGGGCACCTGCCACATTGGCTGCTATTCCTTCCCTGGCTCTGAAATTTGGCTTTGGTTTTCTGTTGGAGTTACTCAGCTCCCATTGTAGGACAGAGTGTGATGATGTGGTCTCTTTTAAGATTCCCCTTGACCCATAGTAAATGACTGCAAATACCATCCCTCTCCACAAGAGGATCAAGTTGCTTCTCTGAAACCTTGGTCTTGAAGAGTTTGTTCCTCCTTGCTGTTTGATCTGAGCTGGTTTTTCACGAGGGTATAAGAGCTGACACAGCTGCTCTGGTCTGTAACTGAGGCTGACACAAGCAGACAGCTGTTGAGAGCACACACCTCCTCCCCTCATTGTTGCCTGAGCTCTTGATTTGGCTTTAGAATCCAGGTGATACTCCCTACTTGGCAAACAAAAGTCATAAGAAAAAGGCAAAAAAGACTGGTCCATGCAGAGCCCGGCTTCAGTCATTTAAAATGAAATCAATCTCACTTCTCCCTTTTTCCCTCAGTGTTCTGAAATAATATTTAAAGTTCTGTCTGGCCTCTTTGGAGGACTGCCAATGACTTTGAAGCATGCAGTGAAGTGTACTTCAAGATACGATTACACTCGGGACTTTGGAAAAGTAATTCTTATTTAGGAATAATATACGATATGGATTTAATAATCTGCTGTACTACTTCCCTCTCTATTTCTTTTTTCTTGAAAAAGTAAGAGTGAAATCTGACAGTAGCAAAAAGAAAGTCTCTTTCATGGAAGTGAAAGTTATTGTTAGTTCACAGTGGGTTTTTTGTTGTTTGTTTATAGATTTTTTTAAATATTTATTTTTAGTTGTAGGTGGACAGAATATCTTGATTTTATTTTTATGTTGTGCTGAGGATCAAACCCAGTGCCTCACGCATGCTAGGTGAGCAAGCTACCACTGCACCATAACCCCAGCCCCTATAGATTACTTTTAATGGTGACTTTTGAAAAGTAACAAAACAAACAAATTGTAATATTTATTTTTTTACAAATTGTAATATTTAGAATGCTTTTGTCGTTGACTACAGCAACACACTGGCTTCAAAATAATTTCTCTCCACCTTTTGTTAATTGAAAAATAAGAAAAAAATCTTCTTATTACATGGAAATTAGGTGTGAAATGTAGTCTTTGAGAAAGAACCTCCAAAACCGACTTGTCTCTTTTCTCCATTCTGACTCTATGTTACCATTTTTCAAATTCAATGCACTTTCCTTTCCATGATCCAGAGGGAGGGTGCACACACACTTGAAAAAAATCATAAATACATTTTAATTATGCAATCATTATATTAATGCATCCTTATAAAATATTTGAATTACAGAGAAACCCACATTCTATTATGACCAAAAACTCTGCAAACTAAGTACATCATATGTCCTTCCTGACCTTTTTAATACCAATATTTTTAAACACATACATTTATATTTATATTCAAATATAAATATTTTTACTTACATCCCAATACAAATATCTATATGTATAAACAAATGCAAATATAGAAATACAAGGTTTAATTTTGTTTGTCATTTACATATATGAAATCACATTGTACACATTATTTTACAACATAATATCTCAGTGACATTTCTATATAGATGCTTGTAAATGTAACATCATTCTTTGCAAATACTGAGAATTCCATTCCACCTATATTATGTCACAGTTTATTAAACTCTTCTCCTATAAATTTAAATGATTTCCAATTTTTAAATTTTTCATAAACAACGTTTCAGTGGACATCTTTGCACAGAGCTCATTGTTAGGTCAAATGATCTGTATGTTTTTATTTTAAAGGTTACTGCTAAATAGTAATAAGTATGGCAAAATGCTATGTGACTAGGTCTATATTAACTCATATAATCTTCATAATCTATGATTAGATACTGTCATCACCTCTACTCTATAGTCGAGAGAACTGAGACAAAAAGAGGCCAAGTAACTTGTTCAATGATACACAGCAGGTAATAGTAGAACAAGAATACATAGCTAAGCATCTAGCTCTGGAATCTAAGCTCTGAACCTGACAATAGGCTACCTGTTTCTAACATGCAACTGTATAAATATATCACATATATTCTAAACTACATACAAAAATATAAATTAAATGATACGATGCAAGGGCTGGGGTGTGGATAAGTGGTAGAACACTTAACTAGCATATGTGAAGCCCTGAGTTTAATTCCTACCTTCTCAAATAAAATAAAAAGAGAAAAGACAAATTAAGTTACATTTTATAATATTTATTAATAATCAAGAGTCATTTTCCCAATAGAGCTATTGCTAGTGATAATGTTTTAGTGAGAATAAAATAATTGAATGCACTCCCCTTTTAAAGAATTTGACTCTACCATTTAAAATTCTGGTTCTAAATTCTACTATTGTCTTTCATAGCTCGAAATTCTTCCACACAAAGGCAGACTCCAAGATAAGAAGTACAGCATTGGGGGCTGGGGATAAAGCTCTGTTGGTAGAGTGCTTGTCTCACGTGCACAAGGCCCTGAGTTCAATTCTCAGCACCACACAAAAAAATAAAATAAAATAAAAAACAAGAAGTACAGCATTAGCTGTACTGATTAAATTGTAATAACCACTTTTAAAATTCCACAAATTCAAGTCATCAGTTAACTTCAGTCTCACTCACCATCTGTATTAGAGAACTCGAAATGAAAACCAGTAGTAAATGTCCACTTTACCATATATCAATTTGATCAATCTGTTTTCCTTACAAAATAATCAAACTTATCCACTTTTTTCCCTAAAAAAAAAAATGGGTCTCAAAGTTTGAGAGTTTTCCCTAAGTTAGCCACCATTCATTCCTTTCCTTCTTATAAATGTTACCATCTCCCTGTGGAGAGGTAAAGTCTGTTCTGTCCCCTTGAAACCTGGACAGCTTGTGACTCCTTTAGCCACAACATATATGAATACATGACCAGTGTAACTTCAAATCATGTTCAACCACAAACATGAGATCTAAATTGTAATGGGTTGCACCCCATGTGTAATTAATGTCATAATACACTCTACTGTCATGTATAAAAATAACAAAAAAAATAGATATCACAAAAGTGATACGTGACTTCTGAGACTTAGTCATAAGAAACTTTTTGACTTTTGTACATGCATTACTAGCCAAGGTTCTTCAGAGAGAACCAGTAAAATTTATGTGAGAAATCGTACAATCTGCAGTCTACAAGCTGGAGACCCAGGGAAGCCAGCAATATGGCAAGTGACCTGAGCCAGAGAGCCAATGTAGGAGATTCTAATCTGAATCTAAAGATGAGAACCTGAAGCCCTGGAGGCAAGAGAAGAACCATGTGCAGTTCTGGTAGAGAACAAATTCACCTTTCTTCACTTTTTTGTTCTATTCTGGCCTTCAGTGATTTGGATGATACCCATCCACATTAGTAAGGGCCAATTGCTTTACTCAATCCACCAATTAAATGCTAATCTCTGAGGGAAGATCATAGAGTTGAAGAAGGATATTGAAGGTGAGGAAGGAGGGATGGGAAAGGGGAGGAAATGAGGAATACATTTGACAAAATTACACTATGAGCATATATAAACATACCACAGTGAATTTTGCCTTTATATATCTATAAAGCATCAATTAGAAGTAGATAAATAGGAGGAAGACCAGTAGAGTAGAGAAAGAGGAACAAGAGGAGTAAAGGAGGGAAGGGAAAGAGAAAGCATTTCATACTGAAATGGAGAGAATTAAATTCCATGCATGTATGATTGTGTCAAACTGCACCCAACTGTTATGTATAACTACAATGCACTAATAAAAGCATTAAAAGTAAAAGTAAATAAATAAGTACTAATATCTCCCACATACACTTCCAGAGACACACCCAACAGTAATGTTTATCTACATACTGGGCACCCTGTGGTCTGGTGAAGGAAGGTCACTCATAAAATTGACCATGACAGCATGCTTCTTTGGAACACTTACCCTGGAGATTGTCAGCAGCCATATAGTAAGTTGAACTTCTCAGAGATTGACATTCTGTGAGGAAGCCCAGCAATCTATAAGGTGAGAGGTGTAAAGATATGCCTGGCCAGCCCCCAACTATTCCCAGTAGCCTGGGAATTCCAGACCCCAGACATGAAGTAAAGAGGTCTTCAGATAACATCAGGCATACTCACCTTCTGTAGGAGAAAACTCCAAGTAAGAACTCCAATTAACCAAACCTGTCTACATCCAGAGCCATCAGAGATAATACAAAGTTACTGTAAGCCACTTAGTTTTGGAGTGCTGTACTATGCAGCAGTAATTATGTAGAACAGAGTTCTACTGAAATATCACATGTGGAAGATTTTCAACAGGTTTTATTGAAATGTTATTTAATTTAATTGAAGTGTGTGTTCATATTTTTATGAGTATTTTTTAAAGAACTATGATAATAAGAAACATTATCAAACATCCATTCTCAGAATGCTCTTTTTTGGACAAGCTTCTGTTTTTAAAGGATTTAATTTAACCACTCATTATTTCAAATGTCACTTTTCCTAATAGCAACAGATTAAATACATTTGTTTTTCCAAAAAGACCTTCTCAATGGTATACTACTAATCATGGTTATCATCATAGAAAAAGTCAAGAAATTGTTTTTGCTTTTTACTTTTTATTGTGAAATAGTTGTGAGAAGAATACAAAAAGCCCTCAAAAACTCTTAACATTGATTTCCACAACTGTTTCATTTTGCCATGTTTGCTGCAGCACCATTGATGTAAGTGGTCTAAATATCCTAATTGAAATCCAGAGACTCTCAGAATGGACAAAGCAAAACCCAGCTATATATCCTGCTGTCAAAAAAAAACTACATTAAATATAAAGCCACAAATAGATTAAAAGATTAAAGAAAGATACACAATGCTAAAATTAATCAAAAGTACAGTGGGTTAAATTTTAAAATGCAACTCAGACAAGCATATTCTCTAATGATAATGGAATTAAATTAGAAATACGAATCAGAAAGATATCTGAAAATTTCCTTTAAACATTTTGAAATATAACTAATGAATTACTGAAAAGCATATGTGGCACAAAGGAAATCAAAAGGGAAATTGGAAAATACTTTTGACCTAATGAAAATAGAAAAAACATACCTACATTTATTTGATAAGAATACAGCAATACTTAGAGAAAACTTATATTAGAAAAAAAAAGGCCTTAAATAATGACCTCAATTTCCACCTTCCTTGAGACACTATTAGAAATTACAGGGATCTAAAGTAAGCAGCAGAAAAGATATTGAAGTCAAAGACAGCACAAGAAAAGAAAATGGCAGAGTAATTTCCCTTATGAACAAAGATTCAATAATCACTATAAAAAAGCAGGTAACGCATTATGACCAAATGAGGACTTATTCCAGAATTCAAGTTGAGGTAATATTTAAAAAGTAATAAATGTTATTCAGCATATTAGCATTTAGAAAAAACCATTTAATCATCTCAACAGATGCAAAGAAAAGCAAAATCTTGCAAACTTTATAAAAATTTTCAGCAAACTATAAATATAAATGAACATTTTCAACTTGATAAAGAGCACCTACAAAACACCTACAGCTGCAATCGGAAAGCAATGGATGGAATTGGGAAGCATTATGCTAAGTGAAGTAAGCCAATCCCAAAAAACCAAATGCTGAATGTTCTCTCTGATTAGTGGATGCGGATGAATACGAGAGGTGGGAATGGGAAACATAAGAGAAATAGAGGAACACTGGACGTGGCATGGGGGAGGTGGGGGGCAGGAAAGGGGAATGGGTATAGTAAAGATGGCTGATTGAGATCGTCATCACTACCCTTGGTGCATGTATGAAAACACAATTGGTGTAACTTTATCTGGTTTGCAACCAGAGAAATGGAAAAACTGAGCTCTATATATGTGCTATGACTTGAAATGCAATTAAATAAACTAATAAAGTTACACAAAAGTGAAAAAAAAAACACCTACAGCTGAAATATGAATTATAAAAGAGTAAATACTTTTTCTTCAAAGTTAGGAAAAAAGAAAAAGAATCTCTCTACTTTTCTATTTAACATTGTAGTGTGGAGGTGCTAGCTAGTGCATTAAAGCAAGGGGAGAAAAAAAGAATTTCCAGATTGGAAAGAAAGAAGTGACACTGTCACACAATATATTTTTAACAGCACATCTTCTATGTAGAAAATATTACAGAATCTACTAAAAAAATGGTCCCTGTACCAGTAAGTGCATTTAGCAAGGTAGTAGGATGCAAGAACACTATACAAAAATCAGTTGTATGCTAACAATAATGACATTAACATTTTAAAAATATCATTTGTGATAACATCAAAAATATTAAATAGGGATAAATGAAACAAAAAATGTTTAAGGCCTGAATGCTTAAAAGTACAAAAAAAAAAACTAAAAGAAATTAAAGAAGACATAAGTAAGTGGGAGATATACTCTGTTCATGGACTAGAAAACTAAATATTGTTAAGATGAATTTTCCCCAAGTTTGTCTATATATTCAAAGAATTCCCATTCAAAATTGAAGCAAGACTTTTTGATAAACATTTACAACCTAATTCTAAAACATATATGGAAAAGAAGAGGACCTAGAACATTCAAACCAACTTTGAAACAGGAATAAAATTGAGATGTACACTACCTGACTTTAAGACTTACTTTAAAGTTACAGTAATCAAGATAATATGGTATTGTTATCAAGATAATAAGCATAATAATGAAACAGGATAAAATCCAGAAATATACCCACACAAAATGGAAAACTAATTTTGATGAAGTGCAAATACCATTCAGTGGAATAATGTTAGCCTTTTAAAGGCACAGGGTGTACAAATATGAACTTTGAGCCATACTTCATACCATATATAAATATTAACTCAAAATATATTATAGATCACATAAAAACTAAAACTACAAAACTTCAAGAAGAAATCATAAAAGATAATCTTTGTGACTTTGAGTCATGCAAATATTTCTTAGGTACAATACTAAAAGCATAATCTCTAAATAAAAAATTACTACCATTTCTGTCTCTGTCTCTGTCTCTCTGTCTCTCAGATGATTTCATAATGAAGGACCTACTTAGAGGTTGATAGAGATCTGGAAAAGATAAAAAAGAAGTAATAATCACAAAAAGGGGTATCTCATGAAAACTGAAGGAAGAACAGTGGAAGAAGAAGATCAAATGGGAGGGAAGAGGGATGGGAAAAGGGAGAAACTATAGAATGAAGTTGACCAAATTATGTTAGGTGAGTGTATGCATATATTACAATGAATTCTACTTTTATGTATATATTTTATGTATCTCTGCACTAATTAATAAACAATAAGTAAACAGAAAGAATACAAGTAGAGAAAAGGAAAGGGAGTGGGGAGGGAGGAGAGGAGGGAAAGTAGAAGTACTGGGGATTGAAATGGAACAAATTATATTATGTGCATGTATGAATATGTCAAAATGAACCTCTCACTATTATGTGTAACTATAATGCATAATAAGAATATGTTTTTAAAAAGAAAGGAGTCATGATATGGTAAATGACATCCAGAATAAAATAGTCATGATTTGAATGAGCAGATGTAGAAGACACACAGTGAGTGAAGGGGAGGGAGTTACAGCTTAGAAAGGCTTTAAATAACTTTTTAACAAGGACAGAGGACATTGTTTTGTTTTAAATAAGCTATCTTCATCAATAACAAAGTAGCAATTAATATTTATTAAAAACTAAATGTGTATCATAAAATTATCTTAATGCTTCCCCTGAATAATCTAACTTGATAAATATAATAACCCAATGATGTAGGCATTTTAATTCTAATTATACAGATGCAGAAAATAGGGCTCAAAGAGGAAAGAGATTTGCCCAAGTGGGACTAGGTGAAACTAACTCAAAAGAATTCACTCTTAAACACTATTTCCAGGATGGGGCCATATTCATACTATGTTGATACTCAATGAACAAAAAAATGATCATCATCCAGCTGATAAAAAATGTTTAAAACAAGCTTCTTCCTTATAAAAATGCACAAAAGGATCTGAAATATATTATTAGATATGGTTACTAAAGAAATTGACCTTGTAACATGCATTTAAAAAAAAAACTAAAGTTTTCAATACTATTTAAATAAGCAAGTAAATCATGTGGCAATATATTATCCATGTGACGTGGTCTTAGACCATAAAAACTATAAAAATAATTAATGAGTTTTATTATTTTTACAAGTATAAAACATTAACAACCATCTTCTTTAATAAATGGTCAACTCCACCTCTCTAAAAATCCTGGGCCAAAAGTTTTCTGTGACTAGAGATTAAATTCCTTCATTTGTAGGCCAAGAATCAAAATATATTGTTTTTACTTAGTCTGGGAGTATTGAGTTTGTCCTTTTGTTATCATTAACATTCATCTCTCTGGATCATCCATTTCTCTTTGAACTAGGGAAACAGGAATTTGATAGCATACAATATTTAAGTCAAATGAGGACCCAGACAGAATCAAGAAATTCTGGGAGTTAACCATAATAACTTTTTGATCTCAATAAAGTTCAGTTCAATTGTTTATTTAAAAATAATCAAGGTCAACACTAACTTTCCAGGGTGCATAAATGTATTTTCTACATTTTCTAATACAATGTTCTGCTTTCCAAAAATAAGATATGAACCAAATTCATATCAACACTTGTCAGCAAAAATAAAATTAAAAAAGATTTATTTTAGAAATTAAAAATTTGAACCAACTTTACAAAAAGCTTCCTAAATTTTGTTGAATTCAGCACAATTTGCATATCAGTAGGTGTTCAACGATGTTTCTTGACTCATGGTCATGAACGATTGCTATTATACAATTGCTAAATAATGTAAGAATTTCTCTACAGATAGAATGATGTTTCCAGCTATCAGTGATAAAAGAAAAGAGTTCATGAAGTTTGATTTGATTTGATCTGAAAAGTGTAAAAAATAAACAATAACATAATACTCATGATCCCACTTAGAACTAATCACTGTTAGTGTTTAGCATATTTACTTCTATATTTTCTATATCCAAAGTAGATGGCCATAAAATTTTCTCTTATAAAAATAACTACATACTTTTTAATGAAGTTTGACCTTATTATATGTTATGAACTAAATGTTCGTGTTTCCTCAAAATTCAAATGTTGAAAATCTAACATCCAGTGTGATGATATTTGGAAGCTGAGATTGGAGGGAGTAATTAGATTTAATGAGGCCATAAAGGTGGGAACCCTCTTTGTAAGAGGAAGAGATCAGAGTGAAATCTCTTCTTCCACCATGTGAGCAAAAGAGTGGCCATCTGCAAGCCAGGAAATGAGTTCTCAGCAGGAACCAACTCTACCAGCATCTTGATCTTGGATTTCCTATTCCACAAAACCATGAGGAATAAATGTCTTTTGTTTAAACTACTCAAACTATGGTATTTTATTACAGCATCCTGAGCTGACCAGTACAACTCCTGGCCCCTCTTTACTTATTCACTTGATTTCTTTTTCTACCTTTAATAGAGAGTTTTCAATCATCTGCTTCTGTTTCTTTCTTTCCTTCCTTCTTTCATTTTTCCCAGTCCTTTCATCACCCAATGTTGTACTGTAATGCAACTGGTGCTATTCTACAATAAAATAAGGGCCTCAGATGAATCAGGATGAATATCTTGCTATAGATGAGATAATATTAAAATGGGCTTTTATTGTCCATTGGAAGAACAGCTTAGAGTTCACAGATTTGTGGTTACTAGCTTGGAGCTTCACAGATTTTTGATCTGTTAAATCCAATCTCCTTTTTATTATAGCTGCCCCTTTGCATGATTCTAACACTACATATTCCAATAATCCAAATGAGAGCAAGTTACAAACACCTAAGAGACCAACACAGCATGAAAAAAAATCAAAGAGAGTTTATTCCCCAAACCCAAAAGAAATAAATTTTATTTCCTTGGATTTGTGACTTTGATGACTCCAAGCCTGTGGTCCATTCCCAATAAGTGTCTTTTATATTGCCAGAGTTCTTTATTGTGAGATAAAATGAAATAATATATGCAAATGTACTTTGTGAAATAATAAACATACAGATGTTATTATTATGTATAAATGAGTTTAAGTCTCTTTCCTTACCAAGTTCAGAATAGTTTCTTTCTTCTCAATTCTACTGTACAATTAAAAAAGAAAGAAAGAAACACTTAAAGGAAATGATTTCAAGGTGAAGAGAAAATGGTAGTTATCAGGACTAAAAATGTTGAGTTGTCTTCTGAAATAAACATTGAGAACATCTTCAAAAAGCCATGACTTCTCACAAAGCCCTTCTCATTAAACATTGATTATAAAATCTGAATAATTTATTTTTGTTTTTTGTTAAACTAGTTATATGTTTTATTTTTTAAAATGTAAACCTAGGTGTGGAGGGATGCCCTATTGCAATGATGTCACTTTGGGGAGTGATGGAATCATGAGGGTCCTGACCTCATGAATGGATTACTACGTTAATAACTGAATGGACCATCTTGCTAACTCTATAGAAATAGAACAAAGTTGGTCCTGATCAACTTGGAGAGATAGATAAATTCCCAAGACTAATCAATCATGGCATCTTGTCAGTGAGATCAAGAACTATAACTTACACCACTCATGCATGCATCAGTTGCCATGCCAGCACCCAACAAAACCAGATGGTAACATGTGATCACCATCTGGCTTCCGAGTATTAGAAACCTGTGAAGACAAAGAAAACAGCATGCAGATTTCTGGTGGTCTCACCTCCTGTTCCTAGAGCCAGAAGGACATTCTGACAGAGATTTTAACAATTCCTCCAGAATGAGAGCTCACAAAGGAGAAACAGAGAAGAGCCATTCTGACAGAGACTTTAACCTTGAATTGAACTTGACTTAGACCAGTAGAGATTGTGTTATTTTCAATTTGGCAAGTTTACAGTAGCTGGAAGTCTCCAGAGAAAGAAGAGTTCAGTAATAGAGAATAAAGGAAGTTAGTCTTCTTTTTTCTTTTTTCACACCAGAGACAATGCATAAATTTTACCCAGTTGCCCTCCTTTTAAAGGCTGTCTGTCTGCAGTACTATGAGAGGATCTTCCAGTCATTTTCTTTGCCAAGGCAATGCAAGACTGATGTTGCTGATTCTTGCTCAGGCTTTCTGGGACTATCTTAACCTCACCAGATTTAATTTTTTCAACCTTGTTTCTTTAACCTTTGGCACTCTTGCTAACCCTTCAGGCATGACAAACCTGATCTCTTCTTCCAATGGTACTTCATATGTATATATATTATTCAGCTATATGACACCAATAATAACTTTAAGAAATTAGTGACAAAGCTTTATTTTGTTGTGTTTCGATAGAGTAAAATCCTGGGGCTAATTTTACCATTAAATACATATGATATCACGTCCTGAAAATGCATGAATATGAGGGATTTGTTGTTGCCATTTTAGTACAACAAAGCAAGAAATGCTGTGGAAGAATCTGCCTCCAGAAATATGTTTAATTGATATCTCAGGAGTGGGTGTAACAGTTAGGACTGGAGTGAGGGATACATTTCTCAAATAGTTGCTAAATTAAGCAGGCTTCAGCTAGCAGCAGTTTAGAAAATAGATTCAAAAATTTTTTCCAGCATGCATCTTATGTTTCCTTATATTTCATCATTTTTGGGTGCATTTTTGAGACACATTTACATTAATAGTCTGTATTCTGCCCCAACTCATCCTCTACTGCTCAGTCAAAATTTAGCTTCTGCAAAAAATCTCCCTAAATATTCCTGAGATAATCTAGGGTGGCTCATATGAGCTTACCAACTAGTCTGGTCAGATGTTTCTTAACATCCCACAGGCTCTGCTGTCACTTGAAGTTTAAAGCACAGTTCCTATCAAATTCACTGCCTCTCAGAATACAGTTGGATTCTTTTATCACGGAACAATCACATGAATAGCTCCACTCACTTTGACTACCTCTGTGCATTTCCTGATTAACAGAGGTCTCACTTTGGATGATGCTCCCAGAGCCAGACAACTTTCTCTTTAGAGTGTGTGTTTATTTTTTAGGGAGACACAAAGTGGTATCTGTTGTAAACAGTTTTAATCAAAAGCACTTTTTAAATTTGCATGTCATGAGAACTTTTTCTTAGGATCTAGATAAGAGTCCAAGGGGTCAGAAACGAGTTACAGCCCACTGTACCAACAGAGACCTCAGCCTTAAGCTGAGGCTTGTCATCTGAGCAAACAGACTTCCAGCCTGCATATCACATTAGTTCACCTGAAAGGCCTTAACATGTAAAATTTCCAGCTGTGGTCCAAGTAGAGCCTATGCTAAATATTACTTATATAGAGAGATATTCTCCATTTACATATAAAAAATAAAGTTCAAACTAGATATTGAAAAATAAACTTCAAAAAGTGTTTTGTTTAATGCTGCAATAAAATATCATGTCACACCCAATAGCTACTAATATTTTTTTAAGGAAGGAAAGAAACTAAAATATGATTCTAAAAATTCAAAAAAAAAAATAAATGTAGATGTGGATGTGCAAAAATTGAAGGCTTTCTGCACTGATGAAAGGAACATAAAGTATTTTCTTTTTTTATTTATTATTATTTTTTAAAACAGCTTAATGCATTTCAAGTCATAGTACACATATGGAGCACAATTTTCCATTTCTCTTGTTGTAAACAAGGTAGAGTCACATCATTCACGTCTTCATACATGTACCTAGGGTAGTGATGTCCATCTCATTCCACCATCTTTCCTAGCCCCATGCCCCTCTCTTCTCCTCCCTCCCCTTTGCCCTATCCAGAGTTCCTCCATTTCTCCCATGCTACCTGCCCCTACCCCCATTATGAGTCAGCATCCAATAATCAGAGAAATCATTCGGACTTTGGTTTTTTGGGCTTGGCTTACTTCACTTAGCATGATGTCCTCCAACTCCATCCATTTACCTGCAAATTCCATAATTTTATTCTTTTATTGCTGAGTAATATTCCACTGTGTATATATACCACAGTTTCTTTATCCATTCACCTATTGAAGGGCATCTAGGTCGCTTCCACAGTTTAGCAATTGTGAATTGTGCTGCTATAAACATTGAAGTGGTTGCATTACTGTAGTATGCTGTTTTTAAGTCTTTAGGGTGTAGACCAAGGAGTGGCATAGCTGGGTCAAATAGTGGTTCCGTTCCAAGTTTTTAAAGGAATCTCCATACTTCTTTCCAGATTGGTTGCACCAATTTGCAGTTCCATCAGTAATGTTTGAGTGTGCCATTTTCTCCACATCCTCACCAACACTTATTATTGCTTGTATTCTTGATAACTGCCATTCTGATTGGTATGAGATGAAATCTTAGAGTAGTTTTGATTTGCATCCCTCTAATTGCTAAAGATATTGAACATTTTTTCATATATTTGTTGATCAATTTTATATCTTCTGAGAAGTATCTGTTCAGGTCTTTATCCCATTTATTTATTGGGTTGTTTATTTTTTGCTGTTTTTTGAGTTCTTTATCTATCCTGGAGATTAGTGCTCTATCTGATGTGCATGTGGCAAAAATTTGCTCCCAGAATGTAGGCTCTCTGTTCACCTCACTGATTGTTTTCTTTGCTGAGAAGAAGCTTTTTAATTTGAATCCATCCCACTTATTGATTCTTGATTTTATTTCCTGTGCTTTAGGAGTCTTGTTAAGGAAGTCAGGGCCTTAATCCAACATGATGAAGATTTGGGCCTACTTTTTCTTCTATTAGGGTCTCTGGTCTAATTTCCAGCTCCTTGATCCACTTTGAATTGAATTTTATGTGTGGTGAGAGATAGAGGTTTAGTTTCATTTTGTTGCATATGGATTTCCAGTTTTCCCAGCACCATTTGTTGAAGAGGTTATCTTTTCTCCAATTGGCACCGTTTCTCTTTGGCATCTTTGTCTAGTATAAGATAACTGTATTTAAGTGGGTTTGTTTTGTGTCTTTTATTCTGTACCATTGGTCTACATGTCTATTTTGGTGCCAGTACCATGCCATTTTTGTTACTATAGCTTTGTGGTATAGTTTAAGGTCTGGTATTGTGATGCCTCCTGCTTCACTCTTCTTGATAAAGATTGCTTTGGCTATTTGGGGTCTCTTATTCTTCCAAATGAATTTCATGAATGCCTTTTCTATTTCTATAAGGAACAATGTTGGGATTTTAATTGGAATCACATTGAATCTATATAGTGCTCTGGGTAGTATGGCCATTTTGACAATATTGATTCTGCCTATTCAAGAACATGGGAGGTTTTTCCATCTTCTAAGGTCTTGTACGATTTCTTTCTTTAATATCTTGTAGTTTTCACTGTAGAAGTCTTTCACCTCTTTTGTTAAATTGATTGATTCCTAGGGGGTTTTTTTTTGTTTTTTTTTTTTTGAGGCTATTGTGAGTGGGATAGTTTTCCTAATTTCTCTTTCAGAGGATTGATTCATCACTGATGTATAGAAATGCAATTGATTTATGGGTGTTGATTTTATATCTTGCTACTTTGCTGAATTCATTTATTAATCCTAGAAGTTTCCTGGTGGAATTTTTGGATCCTCTAAGTATAGAATCATGTCATCTGAAAATAATGATAGTTTGAGTTCTTTTGTCAATTTTGTTTATTTTTTCAAAGAACCAGCTTTTTGTTTTGTAAATTTTTTGAATTGTTTCTTTTGTTTGAATTACATTGGTTTCAGCCCTGATTTTAATTATTTTCAGTATTCTACTTCTTTTGGTGTTGGTTTGTTCCTCTTTTTCTAGGGCTTTGAGATGTAGTGTCAGTCATTTATTTGTTGACTTCTTCTTTTAATGAATGAGCTTAATGCAATGAACTTTCCTCTTAGCACTGTCTTTTCAGTGTCCCAGAGATTTTGATATGTTGTATCGGAGTTTTTATTTACCTCTAAGAATTTTTTTATCTTCTCCTTGATGTCTTCTGTATCCATGTGTCATTCAATAGCATATTACTTAGTCTCCAGGTGTTGGAGTAACTTCTATTTTTTAATCTTTCATTAATTTCTAATTTCATTCCATTATGGTCAGGTAGAATGCAAGGTAGTATCTCTATTTTTTTTTGTATTTGCTAAGGCTAGCTTTGTGGCATAACATATGATCTCTTTTGGAGAAGGATCCATGTGCTGCTGAGAAAAAAGATTATTTACTTGTTGAAGGATGGAATATTCTATATATGTGTGTTAAGTCTAGATTACTTATTGTTTTATTAAGTTCTGTAGTTTTTTTGTTTAGTTTTTGTTTCGAAGATCTATCCAGTGGTGAGAGGGGTGTGTTAAAGTCACCCAGTATTATTGTGTTGTGGTCTATTTGATTCTTAAAGTTGAGAAGCATTTGTCTGACGTACATAGATGCCCCATTGTTTGGGGCATAGATATTTAAGATTGTTATGTCTTGTTGTATAATTCCTTTAAGCAATATGAAATGACCTTCTTTATCTCTTTTTACTAACTTTGGTTTGAAGTCCACTGTATCTGATATAAGGATGGAAACCCCTTCTTGTTTATGCAGTCCTTGTGAGTGATACATTTTTTCCCATCCTTTCACTTTCAGTCTGCGGATGTCTTTTTCTATGAAATGAGTCTCTTGGAGGCAGCATATTGTTGGATCTTTTTTTAAATCTAGTCTTTCAGTCTATGTCTTTTAATTAATGAGTTTAGGCCATTCACATTTGGGGTTATTATTGAGACATGGTTTGTACTCCCAGACATTTTGTATTATTTTTGGTTTTTAACTTGACTAGGTTTCTCCTTTGATTGGCCTTTCCTTTAGTGTAGTTTCTCCTTTTTTAGGTTTTCATTGTTGCTTTTCATTTCCTCCTCATGGAATATTTTGCCAAGAATGTTCTGTAGTGCAGGCTTTCTTGCTATAAATTCTTTTACCTTTTGTTTATCTTGGAGGGTTTTTATTTTATCATCAAATCTAAAACTTAATTTTGCTGGATATAAGACTCTTGTTTGGCATTCATTGTCTTTCAGAGCTTGGTATATGTTGTTCCAAGCTCTTCTGGCTTTAAGGGTCTAAATAGAGAAGTCTACAGAGATCCTAATTGATTTCCCCCTATACCTAACTGATTCTGTTCTCTTATGACTTTTAAAATTCTTTCCTTATTCTGTATATTAGGCATTTATTATAATGTTCCTTAGTGTAGATCTATTGTGATTTTGTACATTTGGTGTCCTGTGAGCCTCTTGTATTTGATTTTCCAATTCATTCTTCATGTTTGGAAAGTTTTCTGATATTATTTCATTGAATAGATTGTTCATTCACGTGGTTTGAAACTCTGTGCCTTCCTCTATCCCAATAATTCTTAAGTTTGGTCTTTTTGTGTTATCCCATAATTCTTGGATGATCCCATCTTCACTGTGTGGTCAACTCTATTTTCAAGATTATGTACTTTGTTTTTATTCTTCCAAGTAATCTAATCTGTTGGTAATGCTATCTATTGAGTTTTTAATTTGACTTATTGTTACTTTCATTTTGAGAATTTCTGTTTGGTTCTTTTTCAGATTCTCTATCTCCTTATTGAATTAATCTTTTACTTCCTGTATTTGCCTATGTAGTTCTTCATCAAAATGATTTCTTGCTGCTTATGCTTGTTCTCTTATATCATCCTTTAATTCACAGAACATTTTAATTATGTACATCTTGAACTCCTCTGACATTTCTTCAGCTGTGCTGACTGACCATGGATTCTAATAATGCAGTATCTTGGTTTGTTTGGGGCACTTCTTCCCTTGTTGTTTCATATTGTCCATGTGTCTTCCCTTCTAACACTGTAGATCCAAGGTGTTACAGTTTTCATCATATAGGCTTGTAGATTCCCTGTAGGGTTCCAATACCTCTCTTTTAAGGGGGAGACCAATATTAACAGATCCCAATACAAACAATATACAGCCTTAAACCAAATAGCTCCTAATATAATAGTTATGACTTTGTCACAATATACAGAAAATATGAGTTCAATTAGTATCTACAATATAAACAGTAGGTTTGCAAAAGGATCTACAGTTTCTTCTGGTGGACTAGAAAGAACCAGGAGTGGGGTGTAGGATGAGATGTTAGGGAGGTAGGAAGTGAGGATATAGAATTATTAGATCTTAGAAAATGTGAAAGAGGAATCCAAAAGAAGTTGGCTAGTAGCAGAAAAGGGAGAAAGATTTGGAGAAGACAAGTAAGTAGAAAGAAAATAGAGTAAATAAAACAAGGAAACATAAAAATTAATAAAAATTAAAAATGTAAAAATAGAAGATAAAAGACTATATAATACAACTGTAATATACTAGTCCTTGGTAGCCTAATGCATGAAAAATACTTGGTTTCACAAATGTTGAGGATGTGAAGGTGGGAAAAGAGAGAGAGAGAGAAAAGAAAAGAAAAAAAGATAATACAAAAAAATCTCAAGGTAAATAAAAAGGATTGCTTCTGTTGGAGTTCAATATTTTTCCTGCCTCCCTTCTCATCCAGTAGAAGGGGTTATTTGTTGTTTTCTGGTATCTCCCTCCTTAGGATGGTACAGGTTATTAATGTGTGTTGGTCTTAGAGGCAGAGCTTCTGGAGGTGGGGTTTAGTGCTTGCCAATCCCCATGGGAAGACTCCATTCCAAGGATCTCCTTTGAGGACCCTCGTGTGATTTGGGCACTTGGTCTTATCTTCTTATATTGCCTGTAGACCTCACTGTTCCTGGTTTCTCAGTCTCTAAGCTGTATCTCTCTCTCCCCCTCCCTTTCAACTTCCCAATCAGGAATGTCTCTCTACGGAGGTCGGGGAGAGCTGTTTTGTGTCAAGCAGGTCAGGACCAGGCTTTAGGAGCCATGGACAATCACGCAGCTGCAAGCGCTGTGCCAGGTTAGTGGCTGCAGGGGAGAGAGGAAGCTGGGGAACTATAAGTACCTTGATACTGCTTCTGGGTCCCAGCCAGTGTCCCAAACTGGGAGTTACCCCAAGTAAACATGACGATGGTGACAAAGGTATCCTAAGATGGAGATGTCTGCTTTCAGAGATAGGGTTTCGGGGCAGGCTGGGTGGTGGCATTGGGTGAGGTGTTCAGAGATGCAGCTCTGTGGTGTGCAGTGTTGTGGCAAGAGGCTGTCACCAGACCCTGTCCAGTGTCACCAGGTGAAGGCTACCACATGAAGGGTACTATGGCCATGGTTGTAGTTTTCCAAGACAGAGGCAAATGGGGGAGCCCCATGCTGGTAGATGGAGGTTCACATGGGAGCAGCAGACAAGGGTACTGAGCAGGAGCCAGATGTCCTATGTGGGAGCCTCATCTAGGGGTCCTGTGTGGGTGAGCAACCAGAGATTCTGCACAGTGTGTGGGCACAGGAGCCGGGGGTCCTGCATGTGAGCAAGTCCTGTGTGGGCAAGTGGCTGGGTCCTGTGGAAAGGGTGAGGTCTAGAGAACCACGTGGGCATGCAGCTGGAATTCCTGCATGAGAGCAGCTGTTGGGGGTCCTCTAATAACTTGCAGAGAAACAGTATTCCCACTGCTTTAATCCCAGGTCACGGAGAGACTAGGACTGCAACTTCTGTCTAGGCCACCATCTTGGATCCCAGGAACATAAAGTATTGCAAGCACTACAGAAAACACTAAAGTACCTTCTCAAAAAATTAAAAATAGAATTATAACATGAATCAAACCAGCAATTTCATTTCAGAGTATTGAACCAACAGAATTGAAAGTAAAGACTTTAACAAATGTTTGCATACCCACATTCAGAGTAGCATTATTTAAATAATAAAAGATAGCATGCAATCCAAATGTTAGCTAATAGATGAATGGATAAACAAGATGTGGTATGCACATACAATTGAATATTATTCAGCCTTAAAAAAGAAAAAAATTGTGATACACTTTATGAGGTTTACAAATGAACCTTGAGGACATTGTTAAGTGAAGCCATTTGCAAAAAGTAAATATATAATTTCACCTGTACAAGGACCTAGCACAGACAACTACATAGAGACAGAAAGCAAAGCTAAGGGAATGGGAAATAGGAGAGCTATTTAATGTGTATGAAGTTTCAATTTGTAAAGATGAGATGAGTTCTGTGGATATATGATAGAGTTGGTAGTACATGTGAATATAGTTAATGCCACTCTTATAATCCCAGCACTTTGGGAGGCTGAGACAGGAGAATCACGAGTTCAAAGCCAGCCTCAGCAAGGGCGGGCACTAAGCAACTCAGTGAGACCCTGTCTCTACATAAAAAAAAAAACACAAAAATGCCACTGAACTGTACAACTAAATTGGTTAAAATAGTAAATTTCATGTTATTTTGCATTTCACCATAATTTTAAAAATGATTTTAAAATATTTTGAGATTTTAATGTCTGGTAAAGGATGAGCATGTTATTTTGAACTAACTTTCCCTGTAAAAACACCTAGAAAGGTTGAAGAGTTGGCTAGGTAGGTAGATACGTAGGTAGGTAGGTAGATAGACGATAGATATTCCACACATGAGACCATCATTTTCATACACTAACCAATGCATCAAACCTAAGAATGATTGAAATCAATGTTCATATTAGTTTTATTTCATAAGATGATCTTCTCCTGGTCTATCATTAATAATACAGTCACTCAATAAAAAATATCCATGTAAAGTCTAGAATTTAATTAACAGTAAATTATCTCTGATTTTAATTATTTCCTTTTACTACTTTTGGTGTTGATTTGTTCTTCTTTTTTTAGGGCTTTGAGATGTAATGGTAGATCATTTATTCATTGACTTTCTATTTCATTCTACCTTACATGGATGAGAAGGAAAGCTGAGGGCTATTTCAACCAGCTCCGTTATAAGCCATCCATTCTTGATTCTAATTGACAGATTTTTTATTTTTTATTTTTATTTTTGGTGGTGTTGCTGTGCTGACTGGTTCCTGGATATGTATACATACATATTTTTTTTCTCATTTTTAGTTTTTTTTAAATGACCATTATTTTCACTTCTCTTTTGATTTTTAGTAATGTTTGTCTGTTTATTTTTGGGTTTTCTGTTTTGGTTTGTTTCTCTCATTTCTCTTTTATTTCTTCTACTTCTAACAAATTCCTTTGTTCTCTCTCCTTTTAATTTGTTTTGTTTTAAATTTTTTTCTTTTCCTTCTTTATAATATTCATTTGCTACAACTTTATGCTTCCTTTCTCTCCACATTTTAAAAATTTTAAACTTTCTTTTCCCTCCTTATCATGTTTTATTTTCTGTTAATTAAATGTGTTTTTGCCATCTTTTAGAACTATTTGGTGTACATAACTCCTCCCCTATCATTCATGATGTTACAGATATTAGTATTGTGTATGACATAGTTGACACCTGATACTTTAATTCCAGACCTAGTTCATGGCATTTTTCATGTTTCATTTGGCAATTACTGACCACACCATTCCTGATTTTGTGGTTATTAATATTCCAGATGTCATAGTAGGCACCAGATATTTATTTTAATGCTGTACATTGTTTGCCTTTGTTGTTGCTATTGTTTGTTTCCCCCCTTTTCTGTAAGGTGCTGAAATTTACAGAGACAGTACAAGACTCTGTTGCTGAGCTAAATCCAGTCAATAAACTGTGCACCATTGCTCCATTCACAAAATAATCACACTCAAACTTTAGTGATACTGAAACACAAAGATTAGAAAGGAGAAAAATCTCAAACTAACCCCAGGCAGAAATATCTGGAAAGGGGTAAGGTGCCCTCAAGTCCAATTCACAGATATCCACTCCTACAGCAAAAACAGACTATTAACACAAAAGATGTGGATACTGCACCTATAAGTGGATCTCCATCTAGATAACTCTAGATCATTTTGGCAAAGGAAGGCTGTGCTCTAAAAGGCCCAAACATAAGAGTGAAAGATAAATCCATCCCCCAAAATGCATAAAGCCTAACACAGGAATACAATATATATGAAAAAAATAAAGTAACATAAAACCTCCCAAACTGACTCCAAATATATTGAATGAGGTGAAAAAACCAATAAAGAATTCAAGAGCATGATTATAAAAATGATCAATGAATTCCAAAAGAACACAGAGAAATAACTGAATGAGTTAAACAAGTTAATACAAGATATAAATAAGAAATTCAATAAGGAGAGAGTGATATTGAAAAAGAACTAAAAATTAGAAAACGAAGACACAATAAATCCAATAAAATGTTCAGTTAAAAGTCTCTCTAATCGAGTAGACCATGCTGAAGACAGAATCTCAAAGATGGAAGATACAATTGCTAGCCATTATTAAAGGAAAGAAAACAAGTAACCATGACCAAAATATGCAAGTACTCAGGACAACGTTAAGACATTAAATTTAAGAATCATTGGAATTGAAGAAGGCTGTGAGATGCAGGCAACTGACTTGGATAAACTCTTCAGGGAAATAATAACACAGAATTTAACAAACCTTGAGAATAAGATGGACATCAAGATATGAGATCCATTCAGAACTCTAAGTAGACAAGATCAAAACAGAACCTCAAATAGATAAGATCAAAGAGAACTTCTCCATGATATACTATAATTAAAACCCTTAATATACAGAAAAAGAATAGAATTTTAAGTGTCAAGAGGTCATCAGCTCATAGTTAGAGGCAAGCCAATATGAATTACTTCCAATTTTTCAGTTAAAATTGTAAAATTCAGGAGGGCTTAAAATAAAGCCCTGAAAGAAAATGTCAATCAAATTTGCTATATCCAGCAAAGCTATCCTTCAGAATCAATAAGAACAAATAAAAACCTTCCAAGATAAGCAGAAACTAAAAGAATTCATGTCTACTAAGCAAACACTACAGAAAATATAATTTTAAAATACTACACACAGAAGATATCAAAAACAAACCTGAGCTCACAACTGGACAAATCTCATTTGAAGAGTAATTAAGCAAATGAGACATATCACAAATTAAGTATTAGAAATAATACAAAATGGTGGGAATTAATAAAAATCTCTCTATAATAACATTGAATGTAAATGCTTTCAACTCTCCAAAAGGCATAGGCTGGCAGAATAGATTAAAAAGCAAAACTCAACTAAGTGTTGTTTGCAAAAAACTCACTTGAAAAGTAAAGACAGCCACAGGCTGAAAGTGAAAAAATGCAAATAGAGCCCCAAACCAAGCACAAGTAGCTATGCTCATATTCTACAAAGCACACTTCAAGCCAAAATCAAACAGAAGAGACAAAGAAGGTCACTTTACACTGGGAACAAACAACAAGCAAATATAATGATAGCAGATATTTATGCCACAAATGCTGATGTATCTAATTACATAAAACGGATGCTACTCTAATTAAAAACTCAAAAAGACCCCAGTACAATAATACCAGGTGATTTCAACATAACTCTCTCACCAATAGAGAGATCAAGACAAACTCAGTAAAGGCTCTTCAGACCTAAAAATATTATAAATTAAATAGACTCAACAGATATCTAAAGAATATCTCATTCAATAACAGCCAAATACACTTTCTTCTCAGTGGCTCATGGACTCTTCTCCAAATAGACTTTATTTAGGCCACAAAGGAATTCTTAGGAAATATCAAAAAAAAAATAAGTGATAAAATTCCTTATATCTTATCAGATCAAAATCAAAAAATCAAAAAAATTAGAAATTAGAAACACTTGAATGTTGACCAATACATTTTGAATGATGAATGAGTGATAGAAGAAATAGGGGACATTTTTAGAATTTAATAATGAGAATCAAATGAGAATAATGATATCAAATGAGAATAATGATACAGCATACCAGAACCTGTGGAACACTATGAAGGCAATTGTATGAGGACAGTTTATGACCTTGAGGGACTACATAAGAAAACCAGGAAGATCACAAATAAACAACTTAATGATGCATCTAAAGGGCCTTTAACAACAAGAACAAACCAATTCCAAAACTAGTAGAAGGAAGGAAATGATTAAGATTAGAGCTGAAATCAATGAAATAGAGAATAAAAATATATATACAAAGGCTCAATGAAAAAAATTGGTTCTTTGAAAAGATAAACAAGATTGATAAATTCTTAGCCAAAAGGAAAAAAGAAGTAACCAATAGGAAAAGAGAAGACCCAAATTAATAAAATTAGTGATGAAAAAGGAGAAATCCAGAGGACCATTAAGAACTATTTTGAAAACTTATGCTCCAATAATTGGAATACCTAAAAGAAATGGATAAATTTCTTGACACATATCATCTACCAAAATTGAATCAAGACAACATAGAAAACCTAAACAAACCAATAACTAGCAATGAGATAGAAGTAGTAAGAAAACATCCTCCAACAAAGAAAAGCCCAGGACTTTATGGATTCTCAGCTGAATTCTACCCTTTAAAGAACTAATGTCAGTGCTCCTCAATTTATTCCATGAACACTTTCAAATACACTCTATGAGTCACCCTCTTACCAAAACCAGGTAAGGACACATCAAGGAAAGAAAACTACTAAAGAATATCCCTCATGAACTTAGATGCCAAAATCCTTAATAAAATACCAGGATATTATATTCAACAACATATTAAGAAGATTATATATCATGACTAAGTTAATTTTATCCAAGGGTTGTGAGGATTGTTTAACATGAAAATCAGTAAGTGTAATTCATCATATGAATGGAATTAAGAACAAAAATCACTTAGTCATCTCAATAGATGCAGAGAAAGCCTTCAACAAAATTCAGCACCCATTCATTGATAGAAAGACTGAAGAAACTAGGGATATAAGGAACTTAACATCTTATAGGCTCCATATGACAAGCCTAAAGCCAACATCATAGTGAATGGGGAAAAAACTGAAAGCATCTCCTTTAAAATCAAGAACAAGAAAAGGAGATCCGCTCAATCTTCTACTCAATATCCATATAATACTAGAAATTCTAGCTAGAGCAATTAGAATGGGAGGAAATAAAAGGAATAAAAACAAAAGAAAGAAGTCAAATTATCAGTTTGCACATGACATGATCTCATGTTAGAAGAGCCAAAGAGTTCCACCAAAAGACTGCTAGAGCTAATAAACAAATCCAGCAAATCATCAGGTTCAGGTTACAAACTCAACATACAAAAATCAATAACTTCTCTATATAGCAATAATGAATCTACTGAGAGAGAAAACAGGAAAACAATCCCATCTACTGTAGCCTCAAAATAAAATAAAATTTCTAGGAATAAAACAAACCAAGGAGGTAAAAGACCTCTACGAAGTAAACTATAGAGCACTGAGGAGAAAAAAATTGAAGAATACACAAGGAAATGAAAAGGCCTCCCATGTTAACAAATGGGCAGAATTAATATTGTCAAAATGGTATACTTCCAAAAGTAATACACAGATTCAGTGCAATATCCTCATCAAAATACCAATTACATTCTTCACAGAACTTTGAAAAAATTTTATAAGATTTATTTGGAAGAATAAAAGACCCAGAATAGTCAAAGCAATTCTAAGAATAAAAAATGTTTCAAGATACCTGACTTAAAATTATACTACAAAACTATGTAACAAAAAATGCATGATGCCAGCATGAAAGCAGACTCATAGACCAATGGCACAAAATAGAAGACACAGAGACAAACCCACACAGATATAGTCATCTATCTGATCCTTGACAAAGGTTCCAAAACCATACACTGAAGAAAAGAGCCTTTTTAAGAAATGGTGCTGGGAAAACTGGAAATATATATATAGAATAATGAGACTAGATCATTCTTTCTGTCTACACAAAAGTCATCTCAAAATGAATGAAACATCTAGGAATTAGACCAGGAACTATTGCAACTCCTAGACGAAAGTACAGGGTCAACCCTCTAACATGTAGGAACAGGCAGTGATTTTTTTCAACAGGACACCTAAATCTCAGAAAATAATTCCAAGAATTAATAAATGGGATGGCATCAGATTCAAAAGCTTCCATACAGTAAAGGAAACAATTAAGAATCTGAAGAGAGACCTTACAAAATGGTAGAAAAATTTTACCACTACTCTTTTGACAGAGGATTAATATCCAAAATATATAAATAACTCAGAAAACTTAACAAATGACCCAGTTAATAAATGGACAAATTAATTAAACAGGCACTTCTCAAAAGAAGAAATACAAACATCCAACAAATATATGAAAAAAATGTTCAACATCATTAACAATTAAGGAAATGCAAATCGAAACTACACTAAGATTTTATCTCACTCCAGTTAGAAAGGCAGTCATCAAGAATACAAAAAAATAGTCAATGCTGGAGAGAACGTGGAGCAAAAGGAACACTTCTACACTGTTGATAGGATTGTAAATTGGTACAACCACAATAGAAATCAGTATGGAGTTCCTTAAAAGAAAAGAAATGGAGCCACTGTTATGGTTTAAATATGAGGTGTCCCCCAAAAGTTCATGTGTGAGACAATGCTAGATAGTTCAGAGGTGAAATGATTTTGTTTAGAGTCTTAATCTAATCAGTGCATTAATCTACTTGAATGGATTAACTGGGTGGCAAGTATAGGCAGGTAGGGTATGGCTGGTGGAGGTAGATCTTTGGAGGCATGTCTTTGAGGTATATATTTTGTCTCTGGTGAGCAGAGTTCTCTTTGCTCCTTGATTTTCATGCCCTGAGCTGATAGTCTCTGCCATACTTTTCCACCATAATGTTCTGCCTCACCTCAGGCCCAGAGCTATGGAGTCAGAGTCTATGGACTGAGACTTCTAAAACTGTGAGCACAAAATAAACTTTTCCTCCTCTAAAGTTGTTCTTGTCAGGTCTTTTTGTCACACTGGCAAAAAAGATGACTAAAACAACTATTACATGACCCAGGTATACCACTCTTCAGTATTTATCTTAAAGAATTTAAATCAGTGTACTATAGCAATAATTGCCTACGCATGTATATCACAGCATAATTCACAATAGACAAACTATGAAACCAGTCTAGGTATCTGTCAGTGGATGAATGAATAAAGAGAATACTTTATATATACACAATGGAGTTTTAGTGAGCCATGAAGAAAAATAAAATTATGTCATTTACAGGCAAATGGATGGAACTTGAGAATATTATGTTAAGCAAAATAAGTCAAACTCATAAAAGGATCATATGTTTTCTCTCATATGTGGAAGCTAGAAAGGAAAAAGGAAAAGGTAGGTGGAGGCCAGTCTCATGAAAATTAAAGAGAGATCAGTAGAATAGAGGAAAGGGAACATGAGGAAAGAAAAAGGAATGGAAAGAGAAATACTGGGGAATGGTATTGGCCAAATTATATTGTATTATGTGCATGTACAAATATGTAACAATGAATTCCATCATTATGTACAACTATAATGCACCAATAAAAATATGAAAAGCAAAAATTAAATTAAATAACAGGTACACAAAATATAAGAATTTATTTAAAATTGACTGAAAACAAAGAAAAAACAAAGAACCAGAAATTAGAGTTATCCAACACAAACTTGAAAAACAGTGATGAGTATGGAATCAAATAGAATTAATGTTTTGTAACTAGAAAATATTTTAATTTTGACAATTCTAGAAAGATGAAATAACCATTATTAAAAGTCCATCAAATGGATTCAATATCAGATTAAACAAGAAGTTGGATGAGAAAAAAATACTGAAAATGAAGCATAGAGAGAAGAATAGAAAATATAAGACAGAGTGCAAGATATATGACATGGTAGAAAAGTTTAACCCACATGTAATTGGTATCCCAGAAGGAAAGCATAAAGAAAATCAGGAAACAATCAATACTTGAAATGACAATAGTTGAAAACTGAATAAAGGTGTCAAATCATGGGCTCGAGAAGTACTATTCAAAAATGTTAAATATTTAATAAATAGAAATTTGTACATTAAAAAAAAACTTTACTGATCCCTAGTCCAATTACCTAGTGACACACAAATACTTTAAACCTTTTTAAATTTAAATTCTATTTATTTATGGGCTGGGGCTGTGGCTCAGTGGTAGAGCGCTTGCCTCACATGCATAAGGCACTGGGTTCGATCCTCAGCACCACATAAAAATAAACAAATAAAATAAAGATATTGTGTCCATCTACAACTAAAAAATTTTTAAGAAAAAAAAATTCTATTTATTTAAGGAATATATGTTGTGGCTTATAAGATCAACTATACCCCCCTTACCTCTTCAAAAGCAGAAGGAAATCCAACAGTATCTGTCTCTTGCATTCTGTTGTCAATTTCAGCTTTCCAGAGATAAATATTTCCAATATTTCAAATGTTTTATGTGCCATTTATGTCTGTATTTCAAAGTAACCAGATGAAATACTGCTATTTTTTAATTCCAATCAGTTTTAAGTATTCAATTTTGTTCATGCTATGGAAGGTTTTTCCACATATGGAAAAGTGGAGAATTAAATCTCCTAATGTAGCTCTTTCTCTTAATATATTTCTTTACTTTACATTTTTAAAATAGATTTTTATTACTTGTGTTATTATGACTATGTAAATTACTCACACTGAGCCATCTTCCTAATATATTTCTTTCTCCTAATGTATTTCTTTACTTTATATTTTTCAAAGAGATTTTTGTTACTTGCATTATTATGACTATGTAAATTACTCACACTGAGCCATGACAGGTACTAAGAGTACATTCTCTTCTTGTACAAGATCTTGTTTATCTGGAGTTAACTTTTTTTGTTTTACCTTTAGATATCTCAGAACCTATCCCCAAACTCTTACACAGATCTAATATATCAGGCACTTTATTCATTTCATGACTGCTTCTCATACAAATTTTCAGCTGATTCTGCCAACCTTCTGCACTCTCCCACTTTTCAGACATTTCTGGTCCTCAGATTTCTTCCCCAGGCTGCTGATGATAGGAGGAAAAATCTCAACAGAATTTTTTGTATAACAAATGTGCTATGAGGCAGGCTATGACTTCAAAGGAGCCCAGATGCCTCAGTTCAGACAGCAAATTCATCTTTCATCTGACATTTTGTTGTATTCAAGCCCTGAATGGTTTGTGGGATGCCCACTCACTGGTGAGTGCTATCTTCTTTACACATTCCATCAACCAAAATTTTAATCTCGTCTAGACATATTCCCTGCTCCCCTGTTCCTGGTTCTTGAGGCTTTAGCATTGAATTGAATTGCTCTACCAGCTTTCTTGGTGTTCTAGCTTATAGATGGCAGATCATGTGACTTTTTAGTCTCCATAATCATGAGATCCAATTCAGATAGATAGGCAGACAGCTAGCTAGCTATGTTTAGATAAGGTTTGCCACAGAAGTTCATGTGTGGGAAGTTTGAGCCCCAGTATGGCAATGTAGAAGTAGTAAGCCTTTAAAAGGTGGAGCCTAGTGTAAGGTAATCAGGTCATTTGAGACACTGCCCTCTGAGACACTGCCATTGAATGAAATGAAGGTACTTCTCATGAGAGGATTGATATAAAATGACAGGACAACTATCTTCTTTGGTCTCTTTCTGACTTACTCTCCCACCATGTGATCTCTTACCCTCATGTGCACTCTGATTGTGATGCCATCTGCTATGATGTGCAGTCAGGGGGCTGCACTGGAGGCCACATCAAAGGTATCTCCTGAGTTGGGACTTTCAGCATTCCAAACTATGAGGTAAATAAATGCTTTTCTTTATGAAATACTCAGCTTCCAGGGGTTTTTTTATTATAGAAAGAGAAATCATAATAATATAAATATATATCTTTTACTGGTTCTATTACTCTGGAGAACCCCAGCAAATACCCATGTGCTCATTCAACAATAAATTCGTGGCCAATTTCATTTCATCTATATCCTCACTCACTCGCCCACCCTAGAATTATTCTGAAACAAATCCAGATATTATATAACCTTAACTCTAAATTGCTCCTCTACAAAGACTTGACTTTTTATTTAAATTTTATAATACCATTAATACACCATTAAAAATGAGTCATTTCTTATCATTATCAAATGCCTTCAGTGTTCAAATTTCTATAATCATCTCATAAATGCTTTGTTTTACAGCTCATTATTTGAATCAGAATCATAATAAGGATAATATATTGCAATGAGCTCATAATGCCTCTGAAAGTCTCTTATAACCTATAATTTAACTCTCTGTCTCTTTTTTCTACCTTTGCAATTTGCCTATTAACCCAACCAGATAATTTATCCAGTGAAGTTTCCCAGTCTAGAGTTTGCTGACAGTACCCCACTCTGTATTTTAACATGTTTACCTGTCCCTGTGTTCCCTGTAAATTGGTGGTTTAATCTAGAGGTTTATGTAATTTAGATTAACATCCTGATACATGATATAATACTTTTTATGGTAATGTTTCCATTAGCACTTTTCATTTGCAGTAATCAGAGCATGACGTGTACATATTTAGTAAGGGTTCTATATTTTTCTCTACTTTTCCTATTTAACTGACATTAATAGCTTCTTTGGGAATTGCATTCTCTGTAGTTTTTGGCTAAAATTTGGGATATTTTTCCCTCCCAGAGGACATTAAGAAGATTACACTTATGAGTTCTTTCCATGACATCAGAATTCCTAAATTCCAGATCCCCCATTGAAGAAAATGCTGTTACAGAAATAGGCTCCATCTCACTTCCAGTGATGACAAGTAATGCATGAAGATTATTGGGGCTGAGATTGTAGCTCAGTGGTAGAGCACTTGCCTCGCATGCGTGAGGCCCTGTGTTCGATCCTCAGTACCACATACAAAGCAATAAAATAAAGACATTGTGTCCATCTACAACTAAAAATAAAAAATAAAAAAAAAGATTATGGCTCTTCAGAATACTATCTAGCTATTTTTTTAAATTTGTTCTAGCTATACATAACAGTAGAATTCACTTTAAAATATCATACATAAGTGGAGTATAATTTCTCATTATTCTGGTTGTATTTCCATGTCTCACAAACATCTTTGTAATTTGGTCCATGTGGATATAGTTTGGCTAAAATAATTGTGATGTCTCACCACTATTAATTCACCACTATTTGTGTACAGGGCTCCCTGTATCCCCTGTGGTACCTGGCAAGGGTGAGCATACCCAAGTTAATTGCCTCAATGACATTATAGTTTTTATATAATCAAATACTCAGTTGCCTATAGTGTAAAATGTGTCAAAATAAAGTTCAGATGAAAAGGATGAATAAACCCAAGGAAGCTTCTTTGCAAGAAAAGACGTCAGAACAAAGTCTTCATTGAGAAGGTATCATTTGGAATGAGGCTACCAAGCTAGATAAGATTATGGCTGAAATCTGGAAAAACATTCAGGACAGAGGATCGGACATGGACAAAGGCAGAGGTAGGAAACTTACGCTATGTTTAGCTAAATCTGTGAAAGTATCTAGTTTTGGTTTTTGGTTTGGCCTGCCATTAGAATCACTTGAGACCTTTGAAAAATACAGATGTCTAGGCCCATCTAAACCAGTTGATTCAATCTCTGCAAGTGAGATCTAAGTTTTGTTAAGTTTTTAAAATCAACCATGAGTTGATTTTGGTGAACAACCAAGATCAGGAACCACAGGAAAATAGGGAACTTCAGCAGGAAAAAGTTAGAAAGGTGAGCGGAGATTGTGTTACTCAGTGTTCCTCAGTATCCATGGGGGACCAGATCCAGGATTCTGCAAGAACACCAAAATCCATGAATGCTCAAGTCCCTTATATAAAATAGCATGGTATCTACACATAATCTATGCACATACTCCCATACACTTTATTTCCTTCTATTACTGATACATATTAATATATAAATTAGTGAGATTTACTGTGAAATTTTCATACATGCATACATCATGCATTGATCATGTACATCCACCTTTTTTTTTAACCTCACCCCTTCTTCCCCCACTTCCACCTCCCAGCCTTAATAATCCCTGTTCTACTTTCACGTCAACTATTTTATTTATTTATTTATTTAAATTTTCACATATGAAAAAGAACATGTAATACTTGTCTTTCTGTATCTGGCTTATTTCACTTAATATAAGAGTGTCTAGTTCCATCAAGTTTGTTGCCAATGACATGATTTCAGTTTTCTTTTTGGCTGTGTGTATAGCATATATTCTTTACCCATTTATCTGTTGATAAGCACCTAGGCTAACTCCATATTTTAGATCTTATGAAGAGTGCCATAACAAAGATTGGCATGCAGGTATCTCTTTTGTATTTTTACGTTATTTCTTTTGGATATATAACCAGGAGTGAAATAGCTGAATCCTATGGTAGTTTTACTTTTAGTTTTTTAAGAAAACATCATTCTGTTTTCTGTAGTGGCTCTATGAACTTACGTTTCCACCAATAGTGTATGAGTTCCTTTTTCTTCATAAACTCATCAGCATTTATTATCTTTTGGGTATTTTTTATAATAAGCATTCTAACTGTAATGAGATGATATTTCATTGCAGCTTTGTTTGGCATTTCTTTGATGGTTAATGCTATTGAGCGTTTTTTAATACATTTAAACCATTTATAATTATTTTTTTTAATTAGTATATTTAATTGCATTTCAAGTCATAGTACATATATAGAGCTCAGTTTTTCCATTTCTCTGGTTGCAAACCAGATAAAGTCACACCAATTGTGTCTTCATACATGCACCTACGGTAGTGATGACGATCTCAATCAACCATCTTTACTATACCCATGGCCCTTTCCCACCTCCCACCTCCCCCATGCTGCGTCCAGAGTTCCTCCATTTCTCTTATGTTTCCCATTCCCACTCCCCTTATGTATCAGCATCCACTAATCAGAGAGAACATTCGACATTTGGTTTTTTGGGATTGGCTTACTTCACTTAGAATAATGTTCTCCAATTCCATCCATTTGCCTGCAAATGCCATAATTTTATTCTCTTTTATTGCTGAATAATATTCCATTGTGTATATGTACCACAGTTTCTTTATCCATTCATCTATTGAAGGACATCTGGGTTGCTTCCACAGTTTTGCAGTTGTGAATTGTGCTGCTATAAATATTGAAGTGGCTGCTTTACTGTAGTGTGCTGTTTTTAAGTCTTTAGGGTATAGGCCACGGAGTGGGATAGCTGGGTCAAATGGTGGTTCCATTCCAAGTTTTTTAAGCAGTCTTTCCATACTGCTTTCCAGATTGTTGCACGAGTTTGCAATCCTACCAGCAATGTTTAAGTGTACCTTTTCCTCCACATCCTCACCAGCACTTATTGTTGCTGGTATTTTGTATAGCTGCCATTATGACTGGAGTGAGATGAAATCTGAGGGTAGTTTTGATTTGCATTTCTCTAATGGCTAAAGACGTTGAACATTTCTTCATATATATGTTTATTGATTGTATATCTTCTTCTGAGAGGTTTCTATTCAGCTCCTTAGCCCATTTATTGATTGTATTGTTTGTTTTTTTGGTGTTTTTTGAGCTCTTTATATATCCTGGAGATCAGTGCTCTATCTGATGTGCATGTGGCAAAAATTTGCTCCCAGAATGTAGGCTCTCTGTTCACTTCATTGACAGTTTCTCTTGCTGAGAAGAAGCTTTTTAGTTTAAGACCATCTCATTTATTGATTCTTGCTTTTATTTCTTGTGCTATAAGTGTCTTGTTAAGGAATTCAGGGCCTAATCCCACATGATGAAGATTTGGACCTACTTTCTCCACAATTCGACGCAGGGTCTCTGGTCTAATTCCTAGGTCCTTGACTCACTTTGAGTTGAGTTTTGTGCATGGTGAGAGATAGGGGTTTAGATTCATTTTACTGCATATGGATTGCCAGCTTTCCCAGCACCATTTGTTGAAAAGGCTATCTTTTCTCCAATGAATGTTTTTGGCACCTCTGTCTAGTATGAGATAGCTGTATTTATGTGCATTACTCTCTGTGTCTTCTATTCTGTACCATTGGTCTACAGGTCTATTTTGGTGCCAATACCATGCCGTTTTTGTTACTGTTGCTTTGTAGTAGAGTTTAAGGTCTGGTATTATGATGCCTCCTGCTTCACTCTTCTTGCTCAGGATAGCCTTGGCTTTTCTCGGTTTCTTATTTTTCCAAATGAATTTCATGACTGCCTTTTCTATTTCTATAAGAAAGGCCTTTGGGATTTTAATTGGGATTGCATTGAATCTGTATAGAGCTTTGGGTAGTATGGCCATTTTAATAAT
>CM053399.1:106806237-106823561 GCA_028644305.1 Xerus rutilus | reverse complement strand
TGTTACTGTTAAATATGCTTGTCTAATGTCTTGATATAAGTCATTGTTTGCCTTCTGCCTCTCTGTATTACCCTATCACTTGTAAGTTCCTAAGATACTTACCTTAATAACTCTCTGTGTTACAGAAACTTCCCTACTTCCCTCAGAGGACAGCCACCATGTGACTAAGATGAGCTTACTTAATTTAAATCTAAAAGTTTAACACAATTGTCTTTTCTTTCAACTCAAAGGGTTTTAAATCTCTGAAGGCTTTTACTGTTTTATTTAAAGTACTATAAATAACATAAGATATTTCTTATCATTAAAATGGAATAATTTGCCTAAATTCAAAATTTACAAGGATTATTTTGGGATGTGGTTCTAAATAAAAGGTAGATTTCTAAGGTTTATGTTTATGACTAATTTAAAAGTTAACATCTAAATTTTTCTTTCAAAACTAAACTTAATGTAATAATATCAATGTAATTCTGATCCTATATTAAATGTGCTTATATCTTCCAGGTACACAGTCTTTAAAATAGAAGCTTTAAAGATGTTTTATTAAGCTGATGTTCTCCAAACTAAACTTATATGGTATCCATTCATATAATTTAATGTTTTATAACTAAACTTATCATCAATAAGACTTTAAAATATTTCACAGCAGAGTGATCTTTTAAATAAATGAGGACCTAATCTATTTAATTTTCTGCTAAGATTTTGCAGGGAGCCCTACCTTACCCGATATAAATTTCTGTCTCCCAGCTTATTACAATGGCTTCAAAGGGGGCCACACTCTAGTTCATTTAAAGTTATGTTCAAAGGATTGTATTGTAAAGATTACTAGGATTTCAACCAAAAAGTATAATATAAATCACCCAAATTTTAAGATAGCTATTACACAAACTAAACTTATTAATCTTATTTTATATTTCCCTTAAACTCTATGGCTATTCTGTTAACATTCTACAGAGGTACTAATTTGAGAACAAACCAACCCAGATTATTTTAAGATAAATCAGCCATCACCTATAGGATAAATAGGCCTTAAAGTTAAAGCCCAATACCCTTACTTTATAACTGGTGAGATTGGCTTGCTGGGTGTTTAAGATCAAGACTTAAAAACTAAAATTAAATTAAAGGGCCAAAAAACCAGTATTTGGCTTTTGCCCTTTGAGTCAACCTGAATCCAAGGAGTGAATAAACTTCTCTGAAGCGCTCTACATCTCTGGGCCGCAGAACCTCCCGATCAGGGAGATTCCTGAGGCCATTAGAGAATTGAAGAGCCAATCAAATGCCATACAATGAAGAGGAAGGTCGCATAAGAAGGGAAACTGTCCCTCAGCAGCATCAGCGGCATCAGCATCAGACCTCGCCAGACCTCGACCTGTCCTCGACCTGTCCTAACGCAGATGGCATTAGCAGGTGGCACTAGCAGCTAATGTGCTGCTTTCAAATTCCTCAAGGATGTCTACCAGGAAAAAAGGTGACTCTTTACAATAGGTAAGAACAGAAGTCAATTTGACTTGCTTCATCTTAAACACCTAGCAAAACCAATAACACAGCCGTTCCTGGGCATTTAAAATAATCTAAAGATAGACATCTATGGCATTAAAAACTAAATACTATGTTTACATGCCTTGTCCTCTCCAGCCTTGTTACTTAACTGTACAATGAGGCTGAATTACCATGACTTGTTACCACCTCTCTTTCTAGGACAAAAAAGGGCCATATTTCTATTGGTAATAGTAGGGCTCTCCTTGGCCCCCATTCACTTCCTCTGGGCTAAGGCAAGAGGACTTGTTTATGCAGAAACCGCTACTTAAAAAACTTAAACAAATTTCATTACAGAATAGATCAGCCCTGAACTCCCATCGCGCTGGACTCCCACCAAACTCAAAATTTCTCAGCAGCCCCCCTTCTTTTTCTGCTAATCAGTAATCTCTCCCAAGCTTCTGTTCCTACCCGCAGATGATGTTTCTACATTCCATCAACATGACTGACAACCAGATGCTCCCTGCCTCCCTGCCTGACCAATGCCCCGGCCGCACCCCCATCTCTCGATGCCCCTATTCCCGCTCGAAGCAGTCAGACAGAATCTGCTGTCCTATATTACCAAAAAGGCCAGGATGTCAGGTTTGGTCAGGGTCCAAGATGCCCAAATAAGGAAGCTGGTCAGCAGAGCTGCAAGCCAGATGTGATGTCACTAGTGGACACGCCTCCTGTCAATCAGCGAGTTTTCCTGACCCATCAGGAAGGACTATGGCCTTCTCTTCCTGTATCCAAGCCCTCCCCTTCCTGACCAGGTTTTTTTGAAATTCTCTATGCACGGAAGATCCAGCGCCATTTCTCCCGACCTGCTCTGATGGACGGGGAGATGGTCCGAGGGCTCACCTTCCAATAAAGCATGACCGAGTGGCTTAATTAATCTTCTCCTGGTCGTGTGAATTTTACAATTTTTTCAAGTGTTTATGAAACTTTTGAAAATATATAGATATGTATTTTTTTGAGAAATGTTTGTTCCAGTCCTTTGTTCATTTTTCTTCATTATTGTTGTTTTAGGAGTTTTCAATATATAAAAAATATTGATCTCTCATGAGATATATGATTAGCAAATATTTTCTGTCTCTGAACTTTTATTCACCTTTAAGTTTTAGTCACAAAGCACAACCAAAGCACTCTTTTTATAAATTATGCATATTTTATGTATAATCAGAATAATAATTCTGAGTTGCATTATATTCAAACAAGATAATGTTTAAATTCCCATTGAAAATTGTGAAAAATTATCTAAATGAATGCTAAAGATGACTAGAATGATAGATAATGAATGATGTTTCACATAAGGTTAAAATTTCTTCCAGGATAACTTAATTTTTATCTGCATGTATAGCAGTTGAGTCTCAGAATAAATAAAAATGAATTTTTTTCATCTATTCGTTTGAGATAATCTATAAGATCAAGGACCACTGTCAATCTGAGTAAGTTAACAAAATCTTGAAAATTCATGCTGAAGATGTAGCTTTTTACATAATCTTCCTTAGTCCTTCTCAGCGATGAACAAATTTCTTTTGAAAACTTGTTGCCAGTGGGCATCTAGTAATTTTATCTTCAGGTGATCTCATCCACAGATGTTACTTTTGTTGTGGTTGTTTCAAAAGAACCTCCTATAATTAATATGTTTTAGGAAGTGGTAAAGCTGTGCTTATTTAAAAGAAATTGAAAACTCACAATATATTTAGGCAATTTGGTTTGGAAACTTAGGTGGGAGTAATGTTTCAGTTCAAATCAACATAGGAGGTCTTGATAAATCAACAGTGACTTATACTAGACCTAGACCATTCTGGATTCCTGATGAGATCAAATAATCATAAACTTATAACTAAAGAACATTAAATATGCCTTCATTAAATTATTATTTTGTAGTTCGTACAACACTTTAAGATAAATCATACTCTGAGAGATTTTGTCTCTGCTGCAAATCAGATAATTGGCCTTGGCAATGACCCCACTCCCCAGCATAGACGAGGGACTTTATTTCCTGACATCAGGGGGAAGAGTGAGAGGAATGGCTTGGGATCATCCTTCTAGCAAAGCTGCTTCTAACTCAAAAAATCTTTGAGGAGTAACTTCTATTTTTATTCTCTCTGCTTTGTAGCTTAAAAATGAGAGAGGTTGTGAGTCTTTTGTGGTTAGATAGGTTTATTTTGTTTTGCTAATTATAGCAGAAAATATTCATTCCTTTATGTATCAGAAAATTAATCTAACTTAAAACATTTAAAATTCCTTTCTTCCTTCATTCCACATGCTTTTTGTGGGGCTTCTGCTATGTGTCAGGCTCTTCTTTAATGCAGAAGATATAGGAGTGAATTTGGCCATTGTGCAGTTTTAATGTTATGTAGGGTTATACACTATCCTGAATTGCTCTTGACTGAGGGGCTTCCTGCTAAAACTGGGAAAGTTCCTGCAAAATGAGATAAGTTGGTCATCCTAAATGACAAATACTGAGCTTAAGTAAGTTTAATAAAAAGTGAACAAGGTAATTTCAGGTAGTGACAAGTATTTTTTAAGAAACACTCAGGATGATGCAACAAAGAGCATTTTGGGGTTGGGTGGAGTTGGTGATCTAAAGGAGGTCTCTGAGGAGATCACATTTACCTGGAGATGGACAAGGAGGTTGAGATGCAGCCAGGAGTGCAGGAGTCCTGAGAGGAAAAGGATCTGGGCCGTTTTGAGAAATAGAATGGTATCCAGTGAGCAAAACAGAATGTTCTGGAGGAAGGGAGGGTAGGAAAGAGGGAGAGGTAAGAGCTTCGTGAGCCTCAGTAAGAAACTTGGACAATACCACCAGCAGTTAATGTTCTATTCCAGCCCTTTTCTTATGTCGTTATACTCATCTTACCAATCACCCATTTACAGAACAGGATGCTGAGACACAGAATGAATAACTAAAGTATCTAAAGTCACAAAGCTCACAGATGGTGGAGCCAAGATTCAAACCCCAGCAGCACAGTATAGAATCCACACTTGTGAGCTATGCTTAACTGAGGGGAGCCCCCTTGGCCAAGGTTCATCTTCCAGACTCTCCAGCCCTCACTATATGGCAATCATCCAGCATTAAGAATAAGAACTGTCATTTATATGCCCCTCCCCAGGCAGTGACAGTTTTTGTTGAGCCAGTAAGGAACACTGGAGAGCCCTCTGGAGATTTTGTTGACTTGCTGCAGTGCTGAATGGGGACAGTTATGGGATGGCCTAAAAATAGTCATTTTGTGTGTAATCAGGTCACTTCACTGCGAAAACATTTTTGTTTATACTTCCTTCCTTTCCTGGGTCTTATCCAGGGAAGAGTGTCTCTGACCTTCTCCATCACAAAGGCCAGAGATAATGGGGCACAGCAGGTTGGTGTCGTCAAAAGAGGAGAGAACTGTAGTTAGGAAGTGCACACACACACACACACACAACCTGAAGCCAGAGTGTACATCCTAAAATGTGCTTGGAAAAATATGGCTAAAAAATAGATGAAAACTTCCCTAGTCTATAACTGTTTTTCTGTTTGTCTGAAATCTCCTTTCTGCCCCAAGTAAAGGAAATGTGCACATTCTCTGAGCCAAGTGCAGAGTAATACCTGTTTCTTTCCTTTTCCTTTTTATTTTTAACTTTGTCCTGATCACATAGGTCACTGAGTCCCCTCCAATGCCCTGCGCCTATAAGTAACTTGTGGATCCATTAGTTTTTCTTATTTGCAGGTGCTGCCTCTCATGGGAAATCAGGATGCCCACAATTATCTGCTCCCAACTGCTCATTTCCAACTCCCTAGAGAGCACAGGTCACATATTCACACCCCCTCCTAAATCAGTTCTAGTAAAATCTAGAACCCAGACCTGCTCAGGGCCAAGCACCTTCAGAGCATAAGCTCCCCCTCTCTGTCTTCTGTCCATTGAATAAATATTGTATTTGCCTTAAAACTGGTTATTAAGTGAATGGTATTGAGTAAGAGTAAAATCTACAAATTTGGTAACACATACAGCATTAACTGTGGCCAAGAATGCTTCTCTATGAAGGCAATGTCTAGGGTCATGCTTTCTCTTTCCTCTGGTAATATCCTTCCTAATATCTTTCCTTCCCTCTATGTTCCCCTGGGCAAAGTCAGAAATTAAGAAGGTCAAGGCAACAGGGACATTGAGGCTTGGTGTGGTGCAAGGAATGGCAGAACTAAGGTTGAGCCAGAGCCTGTTCTACCCCTATGCTCTCTTCCTCTGCCCAGTGGCACTGAGTTGTCTGGGTGCCCAACCAGGCACTATTAAGCTTTTTGTTCCTAATTCAAAGGGCACATCCATTTTTGGTTTATGGTAGCCTAAGGCAAATCTTGAAGTAAGTCTAAATGTACCTGGTAAGAAAGCAGTAGACTTTGAAGTAGAAGAATGGATTCTAGCCACATTCACTTGGTCACCTGGGGTGAGCCATTTCAGAGCTTGTGTCTTTTAGATAGAAAATGTGCATCCTCAAATACCTCATTTGGACAAATGGCATAGGGAAATGTATGTGAAACTTTTTTTTCCCTTTAGAACCCTGCTATCAGCTTTCTACCCTCCCAGAGTCTTCCCTTAGAATATTTTGCTTAAATTTGTTAAATATTCAGGTTTTTTTCAGTTTTCTCTTTTCTGTCCTCTATCCCTAATTCATGCACATCAACTGCCATGTAAATTCACCCACACAAAACCACACATACTTATATGTTCATCTTGTCCCATCATCTTTAAGGTCTTACTCTTTATTTGCCATCCTAAAGAATAGCCTGACAATATTTTCAGAGCTGCTGATGGGCTAATGTAACACAAAACTGCCTTCAGTAGACCAAGGTCTGTCAACTTTTTCTGTAAAAGGCCAGTTAGTAAATGTTGTAAGCTTTGTGGACCCTGTGGGCTCCATTGCAATGATTCTGCTTTTCTTTTGTAACATGAAAGCAACCATGGATAATACATAAAGTAATGGTCATGGCTGTGTTCCAACAAAACTCTATGTACAAAAATGGATGATGAGATTCATTTTACCTGTGTGCCCGTAGTTTGCCAACCTTTGTCACAGACACTAGGATAACAGTTAGTTATGGCAGTGACAAACTATGGCAGATGACTAGGTCAGAGTTTTCAAGCAAATGAGAGTTTAGATGCTCTGAACCCTAACCCCTTGCATGCTTGAGTGTCTCAACCTGGAGGTGCAGGCAGGGCTGGTCTCCCACCATGGAACCTTGGAGGCTGTTGAGCTGTTGATTAGTTGGAGGTGGTTTGGAGGATGGAAATTTACAATTTGGCAGAAAGCTTTGTCTCTGCCAAGGACTGATTCAGAGTTCAGGGATTAGGTCTTTGGCATGGGGATTAAACTGGAATTTTACGTGTACAGCTCCCACTAGCCCTAGGAACCGGGTTGGGGCTGGCTCATGTGCTGTTGGCTCTGAGATTGTCCTTAAAGCTGTTATGGGCATGAAGGTTAAGAAAGAAAGGAGAGGGTTCCTGTTTTCTGCTTTTGCCCTTGATTTTGTATATTTCTACTGAATCTAAGATGAGAACATACTTTGGAAACAACCGAGGAGCATGAAGGAATTTATTCCCAAGGCCAAGAGTGACTTAAGTTCTCAGTAGGGATGCAGGGAAGTGTGGGCACAAAACTCACATTTCATCCCAGTGGCTTTGTTTGGCTGGCTCCATTGCACTGCTTCCTGTGGGCCTGGAAAATGACTCCCACTCTCCTAAGAGCTGTGTCCTTGCTATACATGCTTGTGCCAGCAGGCAGGATCTATTTCAAAAGAAGCTTTTTGTTACCCATTGTCATTTTGGATCCTCCTGTTGTTGTCAGTCATGTGGTAAAAAATGTTCTCAAAAGACCCTGTAAGCAGTAGAGTTGGAAAAGATGCCCCAGTGCTGGTATGTCTTTTTATTTCTCACAGGAAGAGGTTGAGACCTAAACAGTGAGGTCAAACAAGTTCAGGGTCAAATAACAAAGCTAAGGTGAAAGGAGGATTAGAATCCAATTCTCTATTCTAGTATTAATGAGACACAATGACACTGGTGCTCTCTGATGATAAAGGTCATAGGGTTAAAGTCACCAGTGATCAATTTGAAACTATATTTCAGAAGAAAGGGGACTTTACTTTTTGACTTTGAGTTATAAATAAATTTTTGCTTTTTTCTGTCAATCCAATCTCATCAAATCATATGAAATCAATTTTGGCTTACTTGCCTGAAGGTCATCTTTTTCTACTTATGTGTCAGTCAGCATGGGATTAGTTATGTTGTGGTAACAAATGACCCTCAAAGCTTAGTGGCTTACAAACATAAGTTTGGATTTCTTGGTCCTGTCTCATGCTCATTGTAAGTTGTGTTTCTGCTCCTTATCTCCTACTTCCAGGAGAGTGAGGTGGGCAGAGCTGCCTCTGTCTCAGGGTTGGGAGACTACAGGTCATAAGTCAAATCTGTCTTGTCACTTACTTTTGTAAATAAAGTTTTATTGAAACATAGACATGATCATTCATTTGCATATTGTTTATGACCAATTTTACCATACAACAACAGAACTAGATAGTGGCAACTATATGTTCTGCATTGCTGAGGGTCTTATGTTTTCACCCTCTATAGAGCCAAATGCTAACCTGGGTCTATGTGAAACATGGATGGCTTGTGACAGAAGGAAAGGAGACAGTGTAAACTGTGGCCTGGTTTTTAAAATGTCTTCCCAGAAGTGACATGTGGTTGTTTCTGCTTATGTTTCCTGAGCTAAAGCAAGACGCATGGCCAGTCTTGATGTCCATAAAGGGGGCAGGAAATAAAGCTATTGTAACATGATTTGTATTTTAATTGTATTTGTGGATATATTCTGGGTTGCAAGCAATAGAATTAGATTCTTTAACTTAAACAGAAGAAAGATTTATGTAAAAGTCATTAGGTAAATGCAAAGTTGATAAGAAGGCCTCAGGATGGTTCCAGAGGGGACAAGGGAATCACAGCCACAATCCCATTGCAGCAGTGGCCTCTGAGCTAGGGAGCTTGCCCTCTGGCTGCTCCTCACTGCACTGTTTCTTTCTCTGAAGCTGCTATGAGTAGCTTTAATTGAACCTTAGCTCACATGTCACTCCCTCTAGATTTAAAGTGTTGGGTGGGTGCTGCTTACTGACCACATTTAAGCCATGTGGCCATGTCCTAGCAGCTGGGAGGGCTGGGAAAAGACTTCTTCATGTCTAGTAGGAGGAAGGGCCTTCACTCCCCTAGAGACTTACAAAGTGAACAATTTCTTCTACATAAGAAACCATGCTGGGAAGCCTAGAAAGCCCCATTATTATCTACTCTGCTATTCAAGTGCTTGGAGTTGGTAGCTGGGTGGAAAATTTGGCAAAGTTTGACATTGCTTTGAATTCAACTTCCTAAATGAAATGTTTCCAAAGGATACCTTCAGCAGGCATCCTGGAAGGATCCGAAGATGGTGGGAGAGTTTCCTTCATTTTCTGGTCATTCATAGGCTAGAATGACCTTCGTTATCTGGATGTTTCCTGTTCCTCATTATTGTTTTATCCCAACAAAAGAACTTCAAAAATTAAATCATCAATTGAACCTTGACCAGCATGAGAGAAGGATGGTAATGTAAATGTGAATCAAGTGGAATATGTTTGTATTATTTTTCCATTAGGTACCTCTTCTGGTATGAGCAGTTCGGATTGGATTGTGTCTGTGTGTCTTCAATCTCACAAGTATGAAGGACAGAGGTAGTTTGAACTGTTGAGTTGAGACCTGGTTTTAAAGGAGTGAGCTCAAAAGATAGAAAATCTGGCCTTGTTTGGAGCCAGAGATTCACTTTGACCAGAGCTTGTGCTGCAAAAGGCCTCCTACTTGAAACCTTGAGTCCATATCCAAATTAAATAATTATTAGACTTAATGATTGAAAGAGAATAATATCCACTGTACAATTTAAAACTTTATAATCCATTCCTGGATGATAGCTCTACAAATGAATATTTTAACAGATTTATGTTTTGGGTAACATGATTATATCAAATTATACTTTTGCCTTAAAAATATTAGTTTGTTTGGTGCAGGTCTTTTAAACTCTGTTTTTAGCTGTATTTTAGTGTTCCTTTGTGTGTGTGCTTATATGTGTGTGTGTGCACATGTGTGTGAATGTGAAAATGGTATATGGAGGTAGTCTGGAAAATTCTTGACCTTTAATTCTTTTTTTTCCTAGGGGTGTGGGGTGTGTACTGTGGATTGAACTCAGGGGCACTTGACCACAGAGTCACATCCCCAGATCTTTTTTGTGTTTTATTTAGAGACAGGATCTCATTGAGTTGCTTAGGACCTTGTTTTTGCTGAGGCTGGCTTTGAACTCATGATCCTCCTGCCTCATCCCCCAGAGCCTATGGGATTACAGGCATATGCCACTGTGCTCCGCCTTGACCTTTAATTCTTGATCTGAGTTGATTCAAGCAGATATACCTACAACTTCTCTAAAAGATATGAAACCCTGAAGCAGGAAGAGCTGGTGTGATATTAGAATTTGCAGTCACTGACCTAATGACCTGGAAGCCTACTTGTAGGGACTGAGGTGGAGATAGTTTCTGAGTGATTGCCTTGAAACTGATAACAGGACAAAGATGTCCTCAGAGTGTGAGGCATTTACCAACTCCTGTCACTTACTCATTTGGAAGTACCTGCTGGAAATTGTCAGTAAATTAGGTCCACATGGCAAAATAGCCAAATGTCCAAAGAAGAATAAAATAGGAACAGGTTAGGAGGAAGGGAGAGAGGAGGCAGACTTTCCATTCCCAGTGCTTCTCAGCCTCAGAGGCTGATTCTACCCTCTGGTTTTGGAGCCCTTCATGTTCCAGGTGCTTCAGTTCAGCAGGCTCAGTCTCATCTGGTAGTGGAGAATAGATTAGGTCTCAAAGTTGGCTCTTCAATTTTTTACTAGAATCAAGACCCTAAAATCACATCTAAATTCTTTGAATCTTAGACTCTATCTCCATGTCTCTGCCCTCAATTGGCATCTTGCTGTATTCTTTTCCCCACCCATATCCTGGCCAACATTTATTGTTTCTTATATTCTTCATTGTTGCCATTCTGATTAGAGTGAGATGGAATCTCAGTGTAGTTTTGATTTGCATTTCTCTAATTGCTAGAGATGTTGAACATTTTTTCATATATTTGTTGACTATTTGTATTTCTCCTTCTGTGAAGTGCCTGTTCAGTTCGTTTGCCCCCATATTGATTGAGTTATTTGTTTTTTTGGTGTTAAGTTTTTTGAGTTCTTTATGTAACCAAGAGATTAATTCTCTGAGGTGCAAGTGGCAAAGATTTTCTCCCATTCTGAAGGTTCTTTCTTCACTCTCTTGATTGTTTCCTTTGCTGTGAAGCTTTTTAGTTTAATACCATCCCATTTATTGATTTTTGTTTTTGCTAACCCCAAAAAACTAAAGGTCAAATGTTCTCTCTGATATGTGAATGCTAACACACAACAATGGGGTAGGGAAAGAATGAAGTTCAGTGGACTAGACAAAGGGGAATAAAGGGAAGGGAGCGGGTATAGGAATAGGAAAGACAGTGGAATGAATCTGACACAACTTTCCTATGTATATAATGAATACACCCACAATGAATATCCACATCATATACAACCAGGAGACTGGGATTTTTTTTTTTTTTTTTAGTGGTACTGGGATTGAACCCGGGGCTTTGTGCATGCAAGGCAAGCACTCTACCAACTGAACTATATCCCCAGCCCAGAAGACTGGCATTCTAATGAAAGAGAATAAGATATACTACATGTTTGTATAAGTATGTTAAAATACACTCTACTGTCATGTATGTCTAAAAAGAACAAATAAAATTTTAAAAATTGGCCTAAGAGTTGCTTTTCTGGAACCTTATTGGTGTCTACAAATTTGACCTCCTTTATCTCCTTGTTATCTTCTCTGGCCTCCTCTACAAAATCAGTCTACCTCCAAGGTCCAAACTCAGATGTTCCAGAGGAAATTAAATCAGTATGTTGAAGAGTTATCTGCACTTCCAAGTTCATTGCTGCTGTATTCACAATAGTCAAGGTATAAAGTCAACCTAAGTGTCCATCAATGAACAAAGGCAAAATGGTACATATATGCAATGGAATAATATTTAGCCTTGAAAAAGAAGAAAATTATGTCATTTGCAAGCACCTGGATGAATCTGGAAGAAATTATGCTTAATGAAAAAACTAAGCACAGAAAGACAAATATTGCATGACTTCATCTGTTGGAATCTGAAAAAAATCAAACTCACAGACACAGAGAATTAGAAGGGCAGTTACCAGGGGCTCGGGTGGGGTGGCATATAGGGAATGGAGACATGTTGATTAAGGGTATAAATTTTCAATTATAAGAACTAAGTTCTAGAGATGTATTATACAGAATGATGACTGTACAATTAATAATAGTGTAAGGCATAACTGAAAATTGCTGAGACAGTAGATTTGAAATGTTCTCATCATAAAAATTGATAAGAATATGAGTAATATGTTAATTAGCTTGATTTAATCTTTCCATCATGTATACTTGTATCAAAATGTCATGTTGAACACCATAAATATATATTATTTTACATTTTTTAATTTAAAAAATGAAAAGAGAATAAACTTGGATATGAGCTCATATAACTGGGTATCCATGTCAAGCTGCTCTTTTATTTTTCCTTCTTTTCCCTCCAGAGGAACTTGAACAGGGATGGAGGCTGAGGACCTTCCTTAGGATATGTAGTGGCTCCACCAGAAGGCTCTTTTGAAATTCTCAGGATACTGTCTGAGGCACAGGGCAGCTTGTCCAGGCCTCTGATCACTAATGTTGACTTCACTCTCCTCTTATTCATGTCTATTAATGATTCCTGTTGGCTGAGCCTAGTTTCAAACTCCAGAGTCAGGAAAGGAATTGATTTTACCAGCCAGCCCACGTTTGCCTTTTACAGGAATGCTGTTAATGATCAGTTCTTTAGCAGAGTCAAAAAGCAATGCATTAGCCAGGTGTGGTGGAGCAAGCCTGTAATCCCAGCATTTAGGGAGGCTGAGACAGGAGAATCGCGGGTTCAAAGCCAGCCTCAACAATGGCGAGGCACAAAGCAACTCAGTGAGACCTTGTCTCTTCATAAAACATAAAATTGGGCTGGAGATGTGGCTCAGTGGTTGAGTGTCCCTGAGTTCCATCTCTAGTACCAAAAAAAAAAAAATTGTCTTAATCCCTATTGCATGCGCCATACTTGATTAAAGATTTCCCCTTTCATTCTCACTCTAAAAGTGATTTATTTTTATTGATGAAAATGGAAAATTTTGTTGTTTTTATTATCTGATTCATGAAAAAAAGAATGTTAGTACAGACTGAGCAAGCCTAACTTGAAAAATCTGAAATTAGAAATGTTCCAAAATTCAAAACTTTAACACCAGCAGGACACTAAAAGTTTTGGATGTTAGAACATTCTGGATTTTGGATTTTTGCATTTGGGATGCTCTACTGGTAATGCCTTTGCAAATATCTCAACATTTTTTCTGAAAAAAAAAATCTGAAATCTGAAATACTTCTGGTCCCAGGCATTTTGGGTAGGTATTACTCAACCTGTAGGCAAGTTAAATTTATGATTTAACTTAATTAAAAAATGAGGCTGGGGATTTAGCTCAGTGATAGAGTGCATGCCTGGCATTCACAAGGCCCCAGGGTTTAATCCTTAGTATTGCAACAAAACAAAACAAACAAACAAAAAACAACTCATATTCAATAGAGCAGAATCATACTATTTCAACAAGAGAATTAACTGAGGGATTATCTTGTCTAATACTTAATTTTTAAAAAGGCAAACCAAGGCACAGTGAGAAAAAGGAACTTTCCCAAAGTCACTCAAAGCTTTCTTTCACAAGTATTCTTTCCTTTTCTTGGTCCCTTGCTCTTTTTATACACAACTTCTCTTTCCCTTAGCAATCCTGTCAACTTCCTCCTGTAAATGGCTTTTAGCTACAGGATTATCAAATAAGAGCATTTTTAAAAGGCTTGTCACAGTTGTGCAAGTTGACACATGAGCTAGATTGTGGGATAAGGGTGTGGACATCAGAAGGTCTGATAATGCCTCCCACCAATGCAGTTCTCTTATGCTTCTAGCATGCCGATGCCTTAGAATCAGAACATCCAGGGAAGGGTTGAGAGAATATGGAGAACATGATGAGGTAGGAGATGACCTGGAGGCCAGAGATAGGAGGGCAATGAAGCTGCATGGAACCTGTGAGGCATCCGGTTGGGGGATTGCTGGTGATACACTATAAGTAAATAGTGCTTTTCCAATTGGTATTCACCAATTCATAGCTGTGGATGTTTGGGGGAGGCACAAGAAAATGTTTTCACAGCCCTTGGGGGTGGTGTAATGAGAACCACATGTGAATGGAATACTGAGGGAGCCACACCTGGGACACATTCAGCTCTCATCAGACACTAATGTGGGGAAAGAAGCCAATGAAGTTTGAATATGACCTATTTTATGAAAAGATGAACGTCAAAACAAAAAAAAAAAACAAAGCAATAACAACAAAATGCTACTGAGTCTAAGATTTAGGCAAGGTTTTTTGAACAAAAGAAAAGATTCAGCCACGCTTGTGTTAAGGGGGAAAACCAGGGAAAGAAAACGACACAGTCGGAAGGAAAAGGCTGTTTCACTTCTGCCTCTTGTGCATCCCCCAGAGGGACTATCAAGTTACCTTCCTAATGAAAAGCAGGCACTTTAAAAATGACTTCATACCAAATGAAAAATGATTCTCATCTGAGTATGGCCATGGGGGTGGAACATGGGATTTGTAACAGGGATATTTGTGGTTCCTCCCCTCTTCTGGACCCAGGCTTGCCAGGAAAGTGGGGAAAGGGATTCACTACAACTGATTTGAACAAAAATGCCATATTCAGTTTATGCAGTTAACATAGTTTTGTTTTCTTTGCTACTAGGATGTGAAAAAAGCAAAATAATGTTTTGCTGAGTATGATCGAAAGACCCCAGAGTTCTAATTTCATTCTGCAGCAAATGGGGAGCTATAGTATTTCCCCAGTTGCTGTCCTAGGCTTGGCAAAAGGAACTCTTTATGACAATTGTTTGCCTCTTCTTGCACTGTTTCCCTTTCTTGCACCCAACCTCAGTTTACCAAATTCAGTTCACTAATGCCCTGAAGTTTCCCATTGCCATCATTGTTTCTTTGCTGGAGCTAGTTCTTCTTTTTTAATCCCTCCCCATTTGCTTGCACAAAAATCATCTCATCCCAAGTCCCTGTGTTCATCTCTTAGCCTGGCACAGGTGCCCTTGTCATTGTTCATCTCTGTAATGGCATTCATTATACCTTGTTGTAGTTATGGAGAGAGTTATCTGCATACTCACTGGACCCTAAGTTCTTTGGGTTAAAGAATTGTACTCATTCATCGTTGAAATTCTAATGTCCAGTAACTAGTACAACATCTGATACTGGGTAGGTACTAAGTAAATACTTTTCTTGAATGAATCAAAGAATTTCAGTCTCATGGCCTTATAAAGCTTCACCTGAGTTGCCAACTTTGAACAAAGACTCTGAAAAAGTGGTTCATATCAAGCAAAAGTATCTGAATCCAAGGAAGAGAATCATAGGTTCTCATTTTAGGGCCCAGATGTCTCTGGAAGTCACTGGAAACAAAAGACTTTCCAAACAAAGGAAAGAGTTTGCTTTTTCTTCTGTCACAATCATTTATACCTGAGAGGAAGCCCTGCATGTTCAGAAAGTTTCCAGTATCTGAGATATTGCCTTCCACAGAAGTCCATGGGAGATCTTGTGGAAGGTGTGGGATAGACTATAGAAGATACTGGTGGACTTTGCTGCTTTGCTCAGTGCAATTTTATGTTCTATTTTTGGGGGTGATTATGGTCAAATTGTGGGTATTACCAAATAAATGACAATGTAGTTACCAATCTACCAAGGACTTGTGGGCTGAAGGCTGATAGTACATTTGCAATTTTATAGCCTTATCCTGCATTAATGCAAAGTAATAAGTCCAATATAGTGTGAAACATTGTGTACTATGACAAAGTCTGCTGGTAACATAAGACTTTTCATTACAAATAAAAATCCAATCTTGACACCCCTGAACTCCTTCAAGAAAAGATCTGGGCCTGGATTTCAGTGTCCCAAGGGTTGAGTCCTGACTTCCCATCGGAATTCATCTCGGGGGAAGAAATTTGGGTGGTAGTCCAGCGGCTGAGGCCAAGTGGCCCTGGGTGGCGTGGCTGCGGGAGGCGGTCCCAGCAGCTCTGCTGGGAGCAATAACTCAGGACTCCACTCTAGCGGCTGTGGCCAAAAGCGGCCCCGGATGGAGTGGCTGCGCAAGGCGGTCCCAGCGGCTCAGCTGGGAGCAATAACTCAGGACACCACTCCAGCGGCTGAGGCCCAAAGCGGCCGCGGGCGGCGTGGCTGCGGGAGGTGATCCCAGCGGATCAGCTGGGAGCGATAACCCAGGGCTCACCTCGGGTGGTGGCAGCCTCTACTCCAGATACCCGGCTCTAGCACCCACCCAACCACACAGGGTCCACAGCAGGCTCGCGTGTACCCACGGCCCCAACTGACAGCCACTGGGGAGCCCAAATTCAGGGTAAGAGATGCACCACAGATGCCAGCGAAGACAGCTCAGCACAAAGACGGCTTGGGTCTGCTCCAGCTATATTCCAGAGTGCCTGAGGAACAAGGCAGCAGAGGACACAGATCTGCTAAAAGGTACTTCCACGGGGGCCCAGACAACAGGAGACCAGAGTCTGTTGCTCCAGCCTCTGATGAGCCTAGTCTAAAGGGGGACATTGGAAAGCAACTCTGTATAATCTTAGACGCGGCTTTACCAGCGACCCAGACTTTCACCAGGCTATGAAACCGACACCCCAAAACACCAGCGAAGTCCAGCAAGCAAGGAACAACGCCACCTACTGCAGGTGAAAGGAAACATACCTGTCTATTCACATTGAGACTCTTTGTATTTTTATTTGGTTTGTTTTTTTGTTTTTTTGGGTTTTTTAAAATGTTTTGTTTCATTTTTTTGTTTTTGTTTTTGTTTTCTTTTCTTTTTCCTTCTCTTTTTTTCTTCTACTCGCTTCTTCTCTCACTTTTCACTTAAGCCTTTATCTCTCTCTCTTAATGTTTCTATTGTTCAATCTTTTTGCTTTATTACTCTGTTCTTTCCTTTCTTTCTCTATCCTCCCCTCCTTTCCCTCCCACTCTTTTCCTATCCTCTAATCCCCAACAGGTGTGAATCCAAAGATTTGTTTTACAGAGGGTATAATAGACTGGGATTTCTGATCCGAATACTGGAGGGGTAACACATAGTCCTGTTTCTCCCACTTACATATGTTGTATTTTTCTTGCTATCATTTATTGCTGTACCCTTCATCTCTTCCTCCCTACTGGTCTTTCACAACTCACTGTTGCCCTCTCTAGTAATAGCCAGCCCCTCTGGGATTCCTTTTTCATGCTTTCTAAGATCTAATAACCATATCCTCACTTCCTACTACCCCAATACTCTATCCTACACCCCACCGTCCACTGTCCCTAGCCCATCAATAGGAACTATAGACCCCTGTGCAAACTTATTGGCTACATAGTAGATTGTAAAAGAATTCATAATTGCTGTATATCATGACTAATCTGTAAATGTATTTGGGAGCTGTTAGGACCTTCTTAGTTTTAATCTATATATTCCTTGTATTGTGATCAACCAATATTGACCCCCGCCCCCCATAAAAGAGTGGTATTGAAATCCTGCAGGGAATCTAAACACACATAGGTGTAAAAACTGTAAC
>CM053399.1:106790456-106805737 GCA_028644305.1 Xerus rutilus | reverse complement strand
TAGCTATTGTGAATTGAGCTGCTATAAACATTGAAGTGACTGTGTCACTGTCCTTTGCTGTTTTTAAGTCTTCTGGGTATAGACTGAGGAGAGGGATAGCAGGCTCAAATGGTGGTTCCATTCCAAGTTTTCTAAGGAATCTCCATACTGCTTTCCAGACTGGTTGTACCAATTTGCAGTTCCACCAGCAATGTATTAGCGTGCCTTTTCCCCCACAACCTCGCTAACACTTATTGTTGTTTATATTCTTGATAATTGCCATTCTGACTGGCATGAGATGAAATCCTAGAGTGGTTTTGATTTGCATTTCTCTGATTGCTAGAGATGTTGAACACTTTTTCATATGTCTGTTGATGGATTGTATATCTTCTTCTGTGAAGTTTGTGTTCAGCTCTTTGGCCCATTTATTGATTGGGTTGTTAGGTTTTTTTTTGGTGTTACATTTTTTGAGATTTTTATATATCCTGGAGATTAGTACTCTATCGGATGTGTGTGTGGCAAAGATTTGTTCCCAGAATGTCGGCTCTCTGTTCACTTCATTGATTATTTCTTTTGCTGAGAAGAAGCTTTTTAGTATGAATACATTCCATTTGTTGATTCTTGATTTTACTTCTTGTGCTATAGGAGTCTTGTTAAGGAATTCAGGGCCTAATCCGACATGATGAAGATTTGGGCCTATTTCTTCTTCTATTAGGTGTTGGGTCTCTGGTCTGATTCCCAGGTCCTTGATCCACTTTGAGTTGAATTTTGTGCATGGTGAGAGATAGGGGTTTAGTTTCAATTTGCTGCATATGGATTTCCAGTTTTCCCAGCACCATTTGTTGAACAGGCTCTTTTCTCCAGTGTACATGTTTGGCTCCTTTTTCTAGTATAAGGTAACTGTATTTAAGTGGGTTCATCTCTGTGTCTTCTATTTTATACCATTGGTCTACAGTCTATTTTGGTGCCAGTACCATGCTGTTTTTGTTACTATAGCTTTGTAGTATAATGTGAGGTCTGGTATTGTGATACCTCCTGCTTCACTCTTCTTGCTAAGGATTGCTTTGGCTATTCTGGGTCTCTTATTTTTCCAAATGAATTTCATGATTGCCTTTTCTATTTCTAAGGAATGACATTGAGATTTTAATTGGGATTGCATTGACTCTATAGAGCACTTTGGGTAGTATGGCCATATTAACAATATTGATTCTGCCTATCCAGGAGCATGGGAGACTTTTCCATCTTCTAAGGTCTTCTTCAATTTCTTTCTTCAGTGTCTTGTAGTTTGCATTGTAGAGGTCTTTCATCTCTTTTGTTAAATTGATTCCCAAGTATTTTATTTTTTTTGAAGCTATTGTGAATGGGATAGTTTTCCTAATTTCTCTTTCAGAGGGTTTATCACTAATGTATAGAAATGCAATTGATTTGTGGGTGTTGATTTTATATCCTGCTGCTTTGCTGAAATCATTTATTAATTCTAAAGGTTTTCTGGTAGAAGTATAGAATCATGTTGTCCACAAATAATGATATTTTGAGTTCTTCTTTTCTGATTCATATCCCTTTAATTTCTTTTGTTTGTCTAATTCCTCTGGCTAGTGTTTCAAGGACTATGTTGGATAGCAGTGGTGAGAGAGGGCATCCCTGTCTAGTTCCCATTTTCAGAGGGAATGATTCCAATTTTTCTCCATTTAGGATGATGTTGGCCTTGGGTTTACCATAGATAGCTTTTACAAAGTTGAGGAATGTTCCTACTATCTCAAGTTTTTCTAGTGTTTTGAGCATAAAAGGGTGTTGTATTTTGTCAAATGCCTTTTCTGCATCAATTGACAAAATCATATGATTCTTATCTTTAAGTCTATTGATGTGATGTATTATGTTAATTGATTGCCGTATGTTGAACTAAGGCACTGATTTCTTACAGATCCCCAATCATGGAAGGTTAGACAATTAATGGAAATGTGTACCTTTGCATAAACTTTGTGCGCCATTATGGAAGTGCAGGTTTGAGAGTCAAATGAAAATGAAATGAAAGTCCACTCTCCAGATTCTCATAAGATCCACTTTAATGGTTCTGAGAAGTAGCAGAAACTCAGACCAGGTGAGAACTCCTCCAGTAGGAACACAGACACACACATATGCATGAGACTTTCAAAGGATTGCCTGTAGCCCATGTTTGTGGGTTCAGCTTACAAGCACTAGAATTCACATCTGTCCCTCAAATGATCAGAAAGAAGAGCTCACTCCATTTTCTAACAAAATGCCTGAGACTAGGAATTCACTATGAATGGAAGTGATTTAGTTTCTGATTCTGGAAGCTGGAAGATATAAAAGCGTGGTGGTGATATCACCTCAGATCTGGCAAGAGCCTTCATGCTGCATCTTAACATGGCAGAGGACAACATCACAGTGCAAGGCAGAGCAAATATGTTAGTTCAATCAGGTCTCTGTTTTTATAAAACCACTAATGCGATCTTGGAGGTTCTACCTTTAGGACCTTCATCTAATTCTATTTACCTCCCAAAGGCCCACCTCCAAATACTATTAACATATAACTTAGGGGATCAAGTTTTGAACACATGAACTTCTGGGGGGACACATTCAAACCATAGCACTAAGCTACAAAGAATAGACTATGGGAGAGTTATCACTATAATTTTGATCTCTAGTGTCCCCCAAAAGCCCCTGTGTTAAAGGCTTGGACCTCAGCTTGTGCTATTGGAAGATGGTGAAACCTTTAAGAAGTAGGCCTTAGAGGGAGGTTTGAAGTCATTGGGGACATAGTCTTAGGGGATTATGGGTCAATGATGACTGTGTTTTTCACTTCCCTGACACCATAAGGTAAGCAGCTTGCTTCATCATGACAAAAACTGAGGCAAGTGTACCCACTGAAGGTAAGCTTGTGCATGGCTTGGTAGAATGAGCCAAGGCCAACTTTAGGGTTCCCTATGTGTCATGTGTGTAATAAATGTTAATACAAGAAAGATTATTTTACTGATGGAAATTAAGTAAATTTCATCTATAACATCTTATGTAAGTTTAGATCATTTATTCACAATATATAAATGTTTGTCTTTTTTGTCTATTCTTTTTTTCTTTCTTCCTTTTTAACATTGATTGTGGCAGAACTCCACCTCGCCCCCATGAGATTTTCCTTAATCCTCTTTTGTTTCTGAAATGCAAAAAGTAGAGACATTGGCATCAAAAAGAGTCAGAGTCCCCAGGACAGACCTGCACTAACTTTCCTGGCTGTCCTATTCTCTCACCCCAAGTTTCACTTGGGAGGGAGCTTGTGATTAATGCACCCCAGCCCAGCAGTTCACAGTGTGCTGGCCGGCTCTCCTCTGCTACAGTCATAAATCTAACAAGGTCAAGGATGTAGAGCAGCCAAAAACTCCCTCTTTGAAAGAGCTGGGAGTGTCAAAACAAGATCTCTGGGAATATTATGGACTCTATCCTGGTCTGGATTTTTTGTTCCAATCAATCAGCTAGAGATTCATAATCCAAAATTGGCTTCTAAAAATGTGCTCAGTGCATACTTCAGACTTTTGGCTTCTCAGATTCCACTGTAGGAGGTTCACCATGAAGTTAAATATTCTTTGAATCTCCAAGGCTGCAGAATCTTAAGACCTAGTCCAGGAAACAAGATACACAGGGTTCAAATCTAGCTCTATCACTTACCAGACACTTCACCCTTGGCAAGTTACTTAGCCCCTCTCAAGGTCAGAATACTTATCACCAAAGTGAGATACAATGATGAATTATCTTCAGGTTTCCATGAGGTGAGGTAAGAATACATGTGTTGGCACAGTGTTGAGTATTTAAAAAATGCTTTAAAATGTATCATTATCACTTTATGTTACAGCAGTTCTCAAAGTTTTAGTCTCAGAATTCCTTTACATTTTTAAAAATTATCCAGAAAGCTTTTGTTCTCAAGGGTTATGTTTATGCTTATTCATAATATTTGACATAAAAACTAAATAAAAAACAGAAGAATATATATCCAATTATCTGACATAAAAATGACATTATCATTCACCATCCAGCCACTGGAAAATTTCACTGTATTCTCTGAGACAATGAGAAGGGAAAAGGCAAACAACAACTTAGTATGATCGCTTTGACCTCTCAGATCTCAGGTCACATATTGGAAACCATGAACTTTTGATATTCTTCTCATTGCAGCCAATACTTTGTTTTACCTTAACCTACCCTGCACACTATGCCATTTATTTAGATTCCATCAGGTAAAGAACCAAGTTTTTCAACAAGCCACTCACATTTCTTCTCATTTCTTTTCTTAACAGAAGGAGGGAATATCCAAAAACAATGAAAATCACTGCAACATATGGAGCACTGATATATCCACCACTGTGCCAAGAGCTTAAAAAGCAAGTTACCCAAATTGATCCCTAACAAGTAGCCTACAGTATACTCATTGTTATTTCAAGTTTATAATGAAAAATCTTATTCAAAATTATACTAGCAATTGGTGAGCTCAGAACTTCCTGATTCTGGGCTGGGGCTGGGGCTCAGTGGTAGAGCATTTGCCTCGCATGAGTGAGGCACTGGGTTTGATCCTCAGCACCACATAAAAATAAATAAAGACATTGCGTCCATTAAAAAAAAAACAAAGAAGAACTTCCTGATTCTAAAAATGTTCTATAATTTACTCTGCCTTTCTTACTACATTCACTCCACAATCACTGTGTCCTCTTATTGTTTAAGATAAATATGAGGCAGTGGTTGAATTAAGATCTCTTTTCATTGTTCTTTTTTTAAAATAAAATCATATTTTATTATCAAATCCTCATCTGCCTTTTTTGGCAGAAATTGACAAACTGATCCCAAATTCATATGGGAGTACAACAGATTCAGAATAACTGAAACTTTCATGAGAAAGAAGTACAAAATTCAGAGCACTCACATTTTCCAATTTCAAACTTTCTACCAAATCACAGTAGTCAAAACAGAGTGGTACAGGTATTAAGACAGACACATGTTAGTAGAACAGAATTAAAAGACTAGAAATAAACCTTGATCTTTAACAAGAATGCCAAGACAATTTATGGGAAAAGAATAGTCATTTCCCAAATAGTCTTTTCCCATAGTCTTTTCAACAAATATTGCTAGGACAACTGGACATTCACTGTAAAAGAAAGAAGGTGAATGCTTGCTTCATAATAGATACAAAAGTTGTTTTTTGTAAAACCTGTACAAAAAACATAAGAGTAAATATTCATGACTTTTGGTTTCTTAGAAATGACACCAAAAACAGAGATAAAAGAAAAATAAATGGAACTTTGCTAAATTAAAACTGCTTTGTGCTTCAAAAGATACCACTAAGAAAGTGAAAATATGACCCACAGGATGAAAAAAAATATTTGCAAGTCATATATAAGGGACTTGTATTCAGAATATATAAGCAACTCTTGTAACTTAACCACAGAAAGAAAAAAATCACTCAGTATAAAAATGAGTAAAGCATTTGAAAAAACATTGCTCCAAAGCCTATGTAGAACTGGCCAGCAACTACATAATGAGATGCTCAATATCATTAGTGAAATGCAAATCAAAACCACAGAGATGGGGCTGGGAATATAGCTCAATTGGTAGAGTGCTTGTCTACCAATACGCACAAGGCCCTAGGTTCAATTCCCAATGCAACAACAACAACAACAAAAAAAACAGAGATACCATTTCACATCCATTGGATGGATAAAATTAAAAAGACAGATAATAACACGCTAGTGAGGATGTAGAGAAATGGGAACCCTCGGTGCGAAGAATATAACATTGGTGCAGCTACCTTGGAATACAATAAGGAAGATCCTCAAAATGTTAGACAATTAGTATGGGACCAAACAATTCTAATTCTGGATGTGTGTGCCCAAAAGATCTAAAACCATATGTCCACACAAAAACTTACACACAAATATTCTTAGAAATGTTCCTTATAATAGCCAAAAATGTCTCCAAATATTCATCAACTGATGAAAGGATAAATGTAGTGCATACATACAATGGAATATGGTTCAGCAATAAAAAGGAATAAAGGGCTGATGCATATTATGACACTGATTAAGGCTGAAAACATAAAATACTAGTTACCAAAAACTAGGTAGTATATGATTCCATTTACATGAACTGTTCATACTAGGCAAATCCATAGGGACTAGTGGTTGACAGGGGCTGACAGGAAAAAAGAATAGAGGGTGTACTGGGTTTCTTTTGGGGTAATAGGATGTTCTGTAATTAGATAGTGGTGATGGTTGCTCAACTTTGTGAATATTACCCCCTCGCCAAAAAAAGAAAGAAAGCACTGAATTATACACTTTAAAATAGTGAATCTTATGGCATGTGAAATATATCTCAATAAAGCTGTTATTTATAAAAAATAAAATCCTATTCTTGAATTGAGTTTTCTATCATTGCATTCCTTCTGCTTTTCTTGACATTCTCATTCACATCAGGCATCTGGAAGACAAACAAGTTATTAATTTTATTTAGTTGAAGTAATCTGCATTGCTGAAGGCTGAAGGAAATACAGTTTAAACTCAGGCAAACCATATCATAAGTTAAAGCTAGAAAAGGCATGTAAATCAAACCAGTCATGACTCAAGATGTTAACTTGTGAGCATAGATGTTATCCACAGGAAATGTGTCCCACGGATGGGGAAATATGAGCCTAGTTTTACAGACAGAGTTTGCTCATTTCAAGCAAAGGATAAATAGTGGGTCCTCATTTTTTGTTTCTTGTGTTATTTTCTACGAATCTCAATTCCCAGCAGAATTCACCAGTATTATGTAAGCTGCTGGAGAAGTTGCTGGGGACAGCTGATGCCCAAAGGCAAGTTCCAGAACTCTGCCTTCTGCAGAGAGAGGCTGTCAGCAGTCACCACCACAGGGGTCTGGATCTGGATCCCGCAGAAGAGCCTGGTTGTCCTCGGATACCAGCTGTCCCCCCAAGGCTCCCGCTGAGGACAGCGCTGCAACTGGGCATACTGGGAGCAAAGCTGTCCCTGACAAGTTGTCATAGTCACAAAATCTGGGAGAAAAGAGCAAGTTCGCTTAGGAATACAGAAAGAAGGCAGAACTAGATAAAATAAGGCATTCAGATTAAGGACGGAAAATAAGATCAGTTACCTAACAGAGTTTAACTATCTATCTCGAGGTTAGAAGATTGTTAATGTTTCTGGTACTTTCTTAGCCAGTGAAAAATTCGTAGGATTCTTTCAATTTGTTACTTTGAGCTACTCCTTTTTAAAGTAACACCTGGAGGTAAAGTTTATATGCTTGTCAGAGAGCGGGGAGAATAAAAATGGGAGGGCTAGCCGGATGCGGTGGCACAAGCCTATAATCCCAGCACTTAGGGAAGCTGAGACAGGAGAATCCCAAGTTCAAAGCCAGCCTCAGCAACAGCGAGGTGCTAAGCAACTCAGTGAGACCCTGTCTCTACATTAAACACAAAATAGGGCTGGGGATGTGGCTCAGTGGTCAGGTGCCCCTGAGTTCAATCCCCAGTACCAAAAAAAAAAAAAAAAAAAAGAATGGGAGGGCTGCTTTACGTTTTGTTTTTGATTTCACCATTTTTTTGAAATACCAAAGCAACCATATTAGCTTCAAGAAGTACCAAAAAATTAAATAAATGGATAAAAGAAATAGTAAAAGATTTCCAAACCCCATCTCCAACTTCTAAACAGCCCCAGAATTCCTCAGGGGAAATGCATCGTGTCTCACTTTGGTAAAACTGGTGTTTCAACAAAATTTGAGCCTCTCAGAATGCAAATATTTTATTGTCCATGAAAAGGACATTCATTAAATTAAAGTCAAAGAAAGGAAATAGAAAAGAAAAATTAATGGGGCTTAATCAAAATTAAAGAGATGAAAAAATAAATAACTCTTACCAAACACCATTTTGCTGAGTTATATATAAATAATCAGAAACATATTGTGCAGATTAAACTGCCCTTAAAGTACGCTTAGATTTTGAAGTTAATAGATAGAATGTTCAGCAAAAACTAAAGTGAAAGCAGCAAATATATTTGGGATTTTGCCAGGCCTCAAAACAACTTTAAAAAAGAAAGGCTCAATATTTTTTCCTAAAATATCTAGATGCTTTCAGGATAATAATTTCCTTTGCCAGTGGTAACTACAATAAGAGAAACTGGGAAGCCAAACAACCTTCCCTTATCCAAATCTGGGTTCATTTACTCTAAAACTTTTTACTAAGCTATTTAAACTATTTAAACATTTCAATGTTTTTTAAAGAAGAGAGAAGTTTCTCTTATGAAAGAATACCAAATAAAACTTAATACATGAAGATGATATAACTTGTGTGGGGAAGAAAAAGTTAAATAAGGATTGTAGGAGCACTCTTTGTCAATATTCAACTTGCCAAATTTCCTTACTCTTAGTCCTACCCAGATCATGACTGAACACAAACACAATGCAGTCGGTTCTGCCACAATGCACTTTTCCATAACAAACTATTGCATGTGTGAATAATAAATAATGAAATAATTGGAAGTAGAACCCAGAAGTTACGTGGATGCAAATGTAATTAGTCCCAGTGTACTAAAGTAATACATTTCCACATGCACTCAGAGGACAGAATACTGCCAGTGTAAAGGAACAGGATACAGTGCATGATACCAGTTCATCCCCACATTCTTCCTCTCTGCCCAGTCTGGCCTCACATTCTGTATAGGAAGAGCCCTTTGCTCCATTCTCAACCTTTATGTATTCCATCCATCCCCAGAACTCAGAAGCCTCCTTCTGTCATACAGCCCCTCCAATCCAGCTATTTTCATCATTGTTTTAAAGGTCAAGTTCTATATTTTAGCAATATTTCTTTGTTTTGTTTTAGAAACAATGTCTCTTAAAATTTGTTAGTCATTTCATTATAATTATTCAGTTGTTTGTGTTGTCTAGTGACAAGAGAGAAAAAACAAAGATGGTTTTTTTGTGCTCAGTTTTGCAGAACTCAAGATATTTTAAAATGTACATATCACAATGTAGAAGATACATCTGTCACTGTGAAGTGCCATGATCACTTACCTATTTATGTAGGAGGGTAACTAAACTCAATATTGAGATCTCTGACATATGCTGGATCTTTTTGCTTGACACCTTAAGCCTATACATTAAGCAAATAAATCATTGTCCTTTCCCCAGTTCATTTCATAGTGTACTTTTAGTCACTTAATAGGATGCAAAAGAGAGAGATGAGAAGATATTCTTCCTCCCTGTTTTCTGAAAAAAGAATGAATAAAGTGCAGTAGAAAACAGACAAGAGAGATACAATGCAAAACAATCTATGTTGCAAATTATCCCGATGAACATGGAATTTCCTTATGTAGAATGTCCAGAACACTGATAGTCTTGCCTCTAAGCCTCTAAACTGACTCAGCTATTAAAAGACACTGGCAAGTTTTTTCCATGTGTCCTAGTTTAGTCTAGTTTAGCCAGTAATTTGGAATTCTGCCTGGTTGGGATAAATATTGCCTCCAGCTCCTTTATAGACAACAGTGGATTGGGAATTTGCCAGCAGAAAATCTGAACCAAAAGAGCATCCTCAAAATCTTTCTGATAACCTTGGCTGACCCTTGGCCCCATAAGCCTCCTTTTCCCTTTTTTCAAAGCATCACAGCTAACACCAACTGAAAAGCAAGAGCATGTATTTCTTTAAAAGTTGGTGAACTGAAGCTAACAGTGGAGTTTTTATTTTTTTAAAGTATCTGTTCTCATTCTGATTGCCAGGGGGGAAAGTGCTGGTTTGTTCTTCTATAAATGAAAATCATGGAGGTCGAAAAATTGCTGAAATATCAGCTGTTTTTCCATCCTCCATTCAGAGAAGAGCATTCCTTAAAGCTCCAGAAGTACACTGTCCCTCTGATTAAAGACTTCTCTCAGGCCATCTTTTGCTGTACCACTGGCAATCCTGCCTCTCTGCTCTTGTCACCTTCTGGCACATGCAGCTGAAGCTTACAATTCAGAAGCATTTGAGGACAGTGTCAGCACTCTGAAATATCAATCAATACTGTAGGGCATTGCTGAGACACAGGAAAATAGTCTGTTATCAGGCTTAGCAAGATTAGCAGAACGCAAAAAAAAAAAAAAACATAAAATGACTAAGCAAATGCTATGGCAAATTGTATTTTCTGAAGTCAACTGCAAAATGTCTCCAGCCCCTTATGCTCTTTTATAGTATGACTTTAACACTGCTCCTGTTTAGAGGTGTAATCTTTGCTCCCTCCCCTTGAATGTGTACTGGCTTGTAACTTACATATAATCAATAGAATGTAGTAAAATGATGCTGCATGACTTAAAGAGCAAGGAATGTTACCTTAATGGCTGAAATATTTTTTGCTTAATTAGCACATACTGGTTGTATGAATTAATAGGTTTCATTGTGTCATCTCCATACATACATACATACAGTGTGCTTTATATGAACCGTCCCCTCTACCCTCTTCAATTCCCCTCCCCCTAGTCTCTGATCCCTTCCCCAATTGCCCACCTTCTATTTTCATGTCATTTCTTCTTCTTTTCTAGACTCCACATATGAAAGAAAACATGCGATACTTCAAGTCTAGTTTATCTTGCTTAACATAATAATCGAGTTTCACCCATTTTTCTGCAAATGACATGATTTTGTTTTTCTTTATGACTGAATAATACTCCATTGCATATGTAATTAATTTCTTTATCCATTCATCCACTGATAGGCATCTAGGCTAATTCCACAAATTAACTTCTTAGAATGGTGCTTTGAATAAACATAGGTATGCAGGTATTTCTATAGTATACTGGCTTTGATTCCTTCATGTATGTACTGAGGAGAGGTACAGTTGGATTTTTAATTTTTTAGGAACTAAAAATAAAAACTACTGTTTTCCATAGTTGTTTTATTTGCATTTCCATCAACAGTATATAGTGGTTCTTTTTTCCCCACCTAGTCACAGTATTTGTTATTTTTTTTTTGATAGCTGCCATTTTGAATGGGGTGAGATGGAGTCTCTACTACTTTTGATTTGCATTTCCCTGAGGGCTAAAGATGTTGAGCATTTTTTTTCATATAGTTGTAGACCATTTGTAGTTCTTTTGAAAGTTTCTGTTCAGTTTATTTGCCCATTTATTGATTGGATAACTTGTTCTTTTGAAGTTAACTTTTTTGAGTTCTTTATATGTTTAGATATTAACTCTCTGTCAGATAAATAGCTGGCAGATTTTCTCCCATTCTGTAGGTTCTCTCTACTCTCTGTTATTGTTTCCTTTGCTATGCAACAGCTTTTTAATTAGATATAATTCCATTTGTTAATTCTTAATTTCTGAGCAATTGGAGTCCTATCCAGGAATTAACAATGCCAATATTTTTGTTAATATTTTTTTGGCTTTCAGTGGACCTTTATTTTATTTGTATATGGTGCTGAGAATCAAACCCAGGGCCTCACACATTCTAGGCAACCACTATACCACTGAGCCATGACCCCAGTCCCCAGTACCAATATCTTAAAGTGTTCTCCTATGCTTTCCTCTAGCAGTTTCAGAATTTCAGTTCTTACATTTATTTTTAGCTGATTTTTGTACAGAGGAAGAGACAGGAGTCTAGTTTCAATCTTCTACATGTGGATATCCAGTTTTCCCAGCACCATTTGTTGAGAAGGCTGTCTTTCCTCCAGTGTATATTTTTGACTCCTCTGTCAAGAATCAGATGACTGTATATACACAGATTTATTCGTAGGTCCTCTATTCTATTCCACTGCTCTATGTGTCTATTTTTATGCCAATACCATGCCATTTTCTTACAATGGTTCTATAGTATATTTTGAAATAAGGTATTGTGATGCCTCCTTGTTGGAACATTTATGGTTGGAGACACCACATAAAAAGTCTGACAACCATTACCTCAGGAAGCCCAAGCCACGTGGAAAGACACTTGTATGCACTCCAGCCTGCAGTCCTAGTGTCTGAGTTCTCCCATTCACGTCAGACCTAGGAGTAAATGTGTTTTCCATTGCAAAGATAAGCTTTCCCCATAGTGTTTTTTGTGAATTCCTGACCCACTGAAACTATGAGCTTTATACAATGGTTATGTTAAGCTGAGAGGTCTGGGTATCATGTTACATGGCAATAATAAATGGACCAAATAAAAGGGTAATGTTAAAGAGGCTTTTGCAAATGTCATGAGATTATGCATGCTTAAAAATTCTAAAACCGCCAATTTAAAAAAAAAGGAAGAAAGAAGAAAGAAGAAAAAAGAAAGAAAAATTCTAAACCCTATAGTTTTACCTAGCTGGGTGCAGTGGCATATGCCTTTAATCCTAGCACTTTGGGAGGCTGAGACAAGGAGAATCGAGAGTCCAAAGCCAGCCATAGCCATGGCGAGGTGCTAAGCAACTCAGTGAGACCCTTGCCTCTAAATAAAAAACATAAAATAGGGCTGGGATGTGACTCAATGGTCGAATACCACTGAGTTCAATCCCCAGTACCAAAAAAAAAAAAAAAAACCTGACTACCTCTTAACTCTCTAGCCTACATCACCCTCCACAAATCTCCCCCATCCACTCCTGTCCACACCACAACCACTCCAAGAGCCTTTCCACTGTGAACCTCATTCTTAGTTGTTCCAAATTTCTACCTGCCCTCAAATTACCCAAGTTGCCTCATTCTTTTGTACCTTTTCTTGTGTTTTTCCTTATGCTTGAGAGGCCTCACCTTTCCTACCATACCTGGTAAACATCCCTGGTCTTTCACATTCTGACTATCCCCACCATTTCTGCACCTCCTGCCTCTCGAGCATCTGTATCTTCTTATGGGACAATCAGCCCCTAGAGACATATCAGCTCCTCTTCTACAGGAGATCATATGTTCCTTGAGAGTTACAGCCACATTTGCTTCATTTTCCTCCAGGGCCTACTACCCTTGTGAGTCTACACAAGGGCACAGAAACTCTTACATGTGCCTGAAAGCAAGCACCTTGCTACATTTTGCACAGGCACCTGCTTGCCTCATCCCAATGATTAGATTCATACTTTACACACACACACAGAACCTCAAGGTGCTTTAACATGCATAATTTGCACAGTTTTATTCAAAATAACTTGAATTTCTCCAAATCATAAACAAGGAAACTGTCATGGAGATCATTTGACTAACAATAACAAATAGTAGGGCCTATACAAAACTTAAATCTAATTCCAAAGCCTGTGCTTTTTCCATAGTATGTGGTGACTCTTTGTTAAACAATGGTTCACACATTCATTTATATATGTATTTTGTATCAGTCAATGTGAGATATGTTAATTTATGGAAACAAATAGCCCCCAAATCTTGGTGGCATGAAATATCTCTTAGAGGTCAGGGCCACTCTTCAGGGCAGCTGTCCTCTATGGGATGGCTCAGCATTACCTCTCCATAACAATAAACATTTATACATTTGTTAAAGTAGAGACAGAGATTGGAGAATTGTACACCATCAATCAAAGCCCTCAAATCTGCAAAATGACACATGTTACTTCCACTGATATTCCATTGGTCAAAGCAAGTGCTGGTCATGCCTAACTTCAATGGGCAGGCATGTACAATCTTCCTAGACGTTGTTAAGGAGGGGTAACATCTGCCACAATGCATAGCAGTAATAACTGAGACAGTGCAGTGATTCACAAAGAGGATATAGCTTGCCATTTCTAGTCTCTTTATCTTTCTAATACAAGAAAACACCAAAATGTGATTATAATGGGTCTCTAAGCTTAAGCCACTATTTATGCTGGCAATAATAGCAAGACATCTATTGGCAACCACAACTGACATTTACTGAGTGCTTTAGAATTTTCATAACATTTTCTTATATGTTCATTCCATGAAGCAATTTAAAAAGCCTCCAAAAAACTGGGCGCGGTGGCACAAGCCTGTAATCCCAGTACTTAGGGAGGCTGAGACAAGAGAATCCCAAGTTCAAAGCCAGCCTCAGCAAGGGCGAGGCACTAAGCAACTCAGTGAGACCCTGTCTCTACATAAAACACAAAATAGGGCTGGGGATGTGGCTCAGTGGTCCAGTACCCCTGAGTTCAATCTCCAGTACCAAAAAAAAAAAAAAGCCTCCAAAAAAGGTTTGAAATATTCCTTTCCTTGAGATTCTCACAATATGCTATGAAATAAAGAAAAATGCACAAAAAATGATGAGAGTTGACCAGGACTAGACTGAATGCTGAGCCTAAGTAAAAAAATTATTTTAGAAAAAAGAGTGGTCAGTATGGGACTAACATCACAGAAAACTTCATGGGAACACAACACAAACCCACATTGCAGGTAACCTGGTATCACCTACTCTGTACTCTCCATGCTGACCCTGGTGTCTTAGTCCATTTTCTGTTGCTACAACAAATACCTAAGACTGGGTAATTTATAAAGAAAAAAACTTCCTTTTTGTAGTCCTGGAGTGTGAGAAGTCTAAATGTATGGTGGTGGCATATACTCTGCTTCTGGTGAGGGCTTCTTTGCTGCATCAGTGTGTACAGATGGTATCACGTAGTGAGGCAGAACAAGCATGTAAGAAAGCTCACTTCTATAATAAAGCCATTCTCTCTGTAACCTCTTAGGGCCTGGAGATGTGGCTCAGTGGTAGAGCTCTTGCCTGACAAACATGAGTACCTGGGTGTGATTCCTATCACCACAAAAAAAAAAAAAAGCACAGAAAGTCAATAACCTATTAATCTGTTACTCCATGAATGAAGAGCCCTCATGACCCAATCATCTCCCAGTTCATACCTATAAACACTGCTACATTAGACACCAAATTTCCAGAACATGAAAACTGGAGGACACATTTTAAATCATAGAAGCTGAGCAGACATACTGAGTTTTGGAAAATATGTCTTACAAAACAGACACTGAAAAGTGATGGCCTCTCATTCAGGAGGACACATTTTAAATCATAGAAGCTGAGCAGACATACTGAGTTTTGGAAAATATGTCTTACAAAACAGACACTGAAAAGTGATGGCCTCTCATTCAAATCTAGCTCACAGATGCGTTTAGTTTGATCACCATTTTAATAAAGGAATTATTGTTGGCATATTAAAATTGGGAAATTGTGGGGACTTCCGGCAAGATGGCGGCTTAGAGGGACGCAGCTACCAGTCTCCCCAAACAAAAGACCAGAAACTGCGGTACAACCTTCTCCCACCCGGCTTTTGGACAGCACGGAAGGAAATTTCACTCGCACGGGTAAGCAGAGCCAGCAGCCATAGACACAGCGCGACTCCAGCGGCTGTGGCCGAAAGCGGCCCGAGGCAGCGTGG
>CM053399.1:106674019-106789956 GCA_028644305.1 Xerus rutilus | reverse complement strand
CAACCAGAGAAATGGAAAAACTGAGCTCTGTTTATGTACTATGACTTGAAATGCATTTAAATAAAAAAAAAAAATGGGAAATTGTATATGACAGTTCTGGATTTCCAGATTCTCTTCTGGAAAGCTGATGAACTCAGTCACACTGGGTCTTCACCCTTCATAACACCAACACCCACAGCTTTCTCAGGCCTGTTCTGCAGGGTGAGTCCCTCTCTGCCATTGCTATTGCTTCCAATCACTTTGCTTCAGGCTTGACTTGCTGATGCTATTTCTGACCTCTATAGACTTTTGAATTCACAGTTCCTGAGGCAGACAAACAGTGGAAATGTATTGGAAAAAAATTATAATTGAACATTGACAATTTGATTTTCTTTAATAGTTTACCCAAATGTCCACAATGGCCTCTCACAACTATGGTCAACCTAGACAACTCTCCTTCCAGACCCCTTCAGGCATACACCTCACACTCTTGCAGGTAGCTCAAATATCTCAAGAACTGCCCACCCACCCCAATCTCTGTCACACTCACCCTACTTTCTCCACAGCAATCATTATCCAACTTCTTAACTTATGAAATTTATACATCTATTATTATTATTTCTCTTATTTATTATGTCTTAGTACTAGAATTGAACATAAATCACAGGAAGTCAGGGGTCTTTATTTACTAATGGAATTCAACAATTGAGAAGAGCCTGGTACACAGTGGGTGCTCAATCAAATTTGGAGAATAAATAAGCATCTCTAATTTTTCTCACATAAAGTCCTATTTAATTTTATTAGGGACAACATCTGTCTGTTATGTTGTGTTAATATACATTCTGTAATTGAGATAAATAATATAATTGTTATAATAAAAATATCTCAACACCTTTGCTGGCACTTTGCCATTCAAAAAATATTTTCACATATATCTTGTCCCCGAGTACCATAACAAGACCCTAAACTTGACTGGAGTGATGGGCTGAATAATGACCCCCAAAGAGAGTAGTCTTCACCTCTGGGACATGTAAATATTACCTTATATGGCAAAGACTTTGCAAGTGTGATTAAGTTAAGGATATCAAGATGGGGAGATTTTCCTGGATTACCAGGTGGCCATAAATGCTATTACAAGTGTCCATATAAAGAGATAGAGGGAAATTTGACACATACAGAAGAGTTGAAGGTAGTATGACCATGGAAACAGAGACAGAACTGGTGCAGCCACAAGCCAAGCAGCTCCCCAGAACCTGGGAGAAGCAAGGACAGATTCTTCCCTAGAGCATCAGAGGAAATATGACCATACCTTGATTTCAGCCCAAAGAATCTCACTTCAGTTCTCTATCCTCTAGAACTGAGATGATAAATTTCTGTTGTTTGAGGCCACCATGTTTATGGTCATCTGTTATGGCAGCCTTACCAGGAAGTTAATACTATTCACATTCCAGATGTGAGGATTTCCATTTTTCAGATTAGACTTCTAGCCCAGTGAAATAAATGAGCCTCCTCATCATCATAAAGCTAAGCAGGAAGAATCAGGACTAGGAACCAGTGTAGCAGTCTCCTAAGTGGGGGCTCTGTCCCTCCAACAAAGCAACTTCAGAAAGAAGAGGAGAACAGAACTTTTCCCAGAGATCCTGGGAAGCAACCACTATGATTTGCAACAGCAAAGATAAACCAAAACACCACTGTTGTAAGTCATGGGTAAAAGCATTATGGCTGAGTAGGGAACAACTTCAGAGAGAAGCCTCTAGAAGAAATACCCTAGATTGCATCACACTTTTGCTGCATGATCTTGAGACGGCCATCCAGGTCCTAGGCCTCAGTTTCCTTGTGTGTAAACGGAAGAAATTGGACCACACCACTTGTTCTGAGAGACTCTGTCTTGGAGTCTTTGTGAGGGATGGGCAGGAGGGTGCCCTAGTAGGTATTAGTTCTTAAACCCTCTCCTTGGCAACTTCCACCTTACATGCCCACTTCTGCCTTCCACACCATATTTCTTTTGAACAGAAGGCTCTAATGCTAAAATTAAGTATGAAAATCACTACACCTCTACTTCTCGAAGGTCACACCCTTCTTTTCTAAAATCTCTGTAGTTCTTAACTACACATGGTACAGCAGAAATCCATCTGCCATTGATGACTGGACCCCATCAAGCAAGACACAGAGGGTCATCCTAGGAATCAGAAAGCATCCCAGAGGCATTAACAGCAATGTTTGAGTCCAAGTCATTTTGAATAATTCCTCTGGTCATGGGATCCAGATCAGAGGACACTTAATGACCATGAGACATTGCTCCTAGAGGACAGAGCCTCCAGAGTCCTCCTCAACCTGCTCCAGGTTCTGGGGGCACTACACCTAAATAGGCTAATAACTAATTCAGTGAGTATACCCTAAAACCAGAAAGCAAGCAGGCCCTGGCTTGGATCCTGAGGCCTCTTAAGTAAAAGAAAATCTGTCTGGGTTTCCCTTTAAGTTATAGACCCTGACATTTAAGTGGCCATTCTCCCCAATCCACCCAGACACTTGGAGAAAATGTAGACTTAAAAGCAACCAATGTGTTATGAAAGTGAACTGGGCAAACTATAATTGTATTGGCTCTAAAACCAAGTAATAAAGTGGTAAATGTGAACAGGTGTGCCATTTAATGTTGTTGGATAATTGACTAAGTATGGTAACCTCCAAGAATTCATCTTTATTTAGCTCAACTGCAGAAAGTAAGAAATGCAAAATATGCCCACTTCTTAAAGTGTTTTATTAAAAACAACAAAAAAAAGCTTATTATATGATCCCCACCTGGGCCATGATTAAGTACTCATTGCAGCAACAATAGCTCCATTGGTTTTTTATCCTAATAACCATATTTAAATTGCCAAAATTTTTGAGACTTATAGTCAAAATAAAACCAAGGCCCAGGAAAGTTTATTGATTTTGCCAAGGTCACAAAAGAACAGACCCAGGAGGCTAACTGGAGATCTAAAATCTCAATCCAAAGATTATTCTAATACTGTAATAGATTCAGTACTGTCCCAACTCAGAAGGTCTTGAGCATATTATATTCCGCAAAAACCTGTACCAATCTGTATTGGTCAAGGTTCTTCAGAGAAACAAAACCAACAGAACGTGTATACATAGAAAGAAAGAAGTATATTTTAAGGAATTAACTCACATAATTATGGGATCTTAGTGAGTCCAAAATCTAATGAAGGAGGCCAGTAGGCTGGAGACTCAGGGAAGAGATTCAATTTGGGGCCAACAGAGTTTGCTGTTAGAATCTCTTCTTGCTTTAAGGCATTTAGGGACATCAGTGCTCTGTTATGCCCTTCAACTGATTAGATGAGTCCCACCAATCAGTTGGAGAGGAATATGCTTTACTCACAGATTTAAAGATTAATCTCATCCAAAGAACATCTTCACAGAAACAATCCAGAATAATATTTGACTAATTATCTGGGCGCACTCACCCAGCCAAATTGACACATTAACCACCACACATCCCACCAGATGTCCAAGTCTTGCCCCTCCAAGAAAAGCAGGAAAGGGCTGTCCATGTGGAGAGACCAGAAAGAATTAGTTCAAAATCTATGGCACACTATGGTTAGGTACTGACAGGTGAGATGTCAGATGCTGATGCAATAAGGTTCTTACTGGGATTCATGGAATTAGTATCAAGTAAACGTGGCCAGGTTGGCAGCAGAGGAAACTTTCACTTTCACTAGCACTCCTTGGAACACAATGCCATTTATTTTTGTTAGCCATTGCTGTGAGACAACCCCAAATTTTATGATAGCCTATATTAACAACTATTTTATCATTGCTCATCATTTTGTGCTAGAAATTCAGATAACATCCAGGGAGATGACTTGCATCTGTCCCATGTTGTGTCTGCTGGGACTGGAGTGCACAAAATGACTTGGCTTATACATCTGGTGCCTCACCTGGAATGACTCAAACATCTGGGATCATGCTGCGCCACCCAATGGAGACTATAGGTTTCGTAGCCTCAATTCTTACAGTTGGCAGGGTTCTTTTGTGTCTACCACATAATCTGAAGGCTTCTTCCACTCCCTACAGCCTCTCCATGTGGTCTCTCTAGGAGGGTATTCATACTTTCCACATGGTGGCCCAAGGCTCCCAAGAACACACAATCAGAAATGGCCAACAGGCACTGGATTGCCTCTGCAATACTCTAGTGTTTAAAGAAACTTAAAGGCCCAGATCAGACCTAAGAAGAGACAGCACAAGTGTGTGGAAGTGTTTCATTGAGACTCACAAAAGTGACACGTGATGACTTACTCTGTCACACATGAGGTGTGGCCTTTTGTCAAGTCCACACACCCACCCATGTCTTTCCAGGGTGCAATCCATCTCATTCTTTCAGCTCAGTCCCAGGGTCCTAAACACCCTTCTGTAACCCCTTCTTCATCTCCCCGATCTTGTGATCTCATTTTGTCTTAGAGATGTCCCTACCTGCTTCCAAAGGCATCTGCATCTCAAACTCACTTTTCTTCTAGTTCACTCACTCTGGAAATTGATGACCCATTAGACCCAGAAACCTCCCCCAAAGCAAAGCTAGTTATCTTTTCCTTGAGATTCAAGAAGGCTTGAGATCCAGATTTTCTCAAGAAGTTTGGAGCAGGAGAAATAGTGCCATCCATTCTTCTAGTGTAAAAAACATAACTGCATTGCTTTTCTTTTGCAGAAGGGTTGAGACTGTTGACCCCTAGTCTCACTAGCTAGGTAAGCTTACCTACTGTCTTACTGATACTAGCTATCTCAATGTACTCCTATATAAAATGGGTATCATCCTCCCCATAGTGCTGTTGTGAGGATTAAACGACTAAAATGTATATAAAGTGTTGAAGACAAAACAGCAAGAATTAGCCATGATCATATGGGCAAATCTTGTCACATACACAGGCATCTTCCTCAGGTGCCCTGTGAGATCTAATAACTCTCTCTCTCTCTCCTTCTCCACTTCCTCTTTTTGACAAAGAAAGATCAAGTTGTAAATTTTTTTTTTTTTGGTACTGGGGGTTGAACTCAGGTACTCGACCAACGAGTCACATTCCCAGCTGTGTTTTATTTAGAGACAAAGTCTCACTGAGTTGCTTAGCACCTCGCCATTGCTGAGGCGGGCTTTGAACTCGCGATTCTCCTGTCTCAGCGTCCCCAAGTGCTGGGATTATAGGCGTACGCCACTATGCTCAGCTCCAGTTGTAATTTTTTTTAATCTGACAGATAACATTGTACATATTTATTATGTACAACATGATTTTTGAATATATATACTTTGTGGAATGGTTAAATCTGGCTACTTAATAGAAGTTACATTAAGATGTAGAAATGTTAAGATCCTTCTAGGGGAAAACAGATCTATATCAAGCTTCCCTAATATATTCAGGTGTTAGATTCTCAAAACATATGTGGGGATACTTTTTATCCAAAAATCACATAATAAATTTTAATGGTTTAAATATGAGGTATTGCCCAAAAGCTCATATGTGAGACAATGCAAGAATTTTCAGAAGAAAAATGATGTAGATTATGAGAAGTGTGATTTAATCAGTGGATTAATCTACTAATACAGATTAACTGGTTGGTAACTTTAGATAGGTGGGGTATGGCTGATGAAGGTACGATACTCAGAGCATGCCTTTGGAGTTTATATTTTGTTCCCTGATGGGCAAAGCTCTCCCTGCTTCCTGACTGCTGTGTCCTGAGCTGCTTTTCCCCTCCACATTCTTCCACCATGATGTTCTTCTGACTCACCTTAGGCCTAGAGCACTGGAATTAATTTTCTGTGTACTGAGGCCTCTGAAACCATGAGTGCCAAATAAACTTTTCTTCCTTTTTTCCTTGTTCTTGTCAGGTCTTTTGTTCATAGCAGTGAAAAGCTGACTAAATATAGATATATAGATAGAATATATATGTCCATATACATCTATATAGTATATCTGCCTATATATATCCTATATGATAAATATAAAACATAGATTGATCTGTATATATCACACACACAAAAGATACTCAGACTTGCCCACAGAAACCTGTCAAAACCATCAAATACCCAAAATGCAAAGTATAACCCCACCACCACTTATGGGGTTCTCCCAATCCCTCCCCCCAACTAGCTGCCCTCCCAGTGATGGACCTGGAGATATCTTGGTTTTGAGTCTTTACCCTCTGCTCCAGCAAAACAGTAGGCATGAGAAGAGCAGGTTAAGAAAGTAAAGGGGAAATCGCACAGGCCAGTGAGACCTTGGTGAAGGGCAAGCACAGGTGTGTCTTCATAACCAAAGACCATTTTGCTGCCCAGTCTATTCCCTCCTCATTCGTAGACCAAGGCTCAATCTCTTTTTTTTTTTTCAAGTGGGTGGTACTGAGGATTGAACTCAGGGGCACTCAACCACTGAGCCACCTCCCCAGCCCTATTTTGTGTTTTTGTGTTTTATTTAGAGACAGGATCTCATTGAGTTGCTTAGTGCTTCACTTTTACTGAAGCTGGCTTTGAACACCCAATCCTCCTGTCTCAGCCTCCCAAGCCGCTGGGATAATAGGTGTGCGCCACCGCACTGGGCAAGGTTCAATCTCTTAAGAGAATGTCTTGACTTTTTTAAACTATCATTTACCAGGCAGACTTTTTTTTTTTACATAATTAGATACTTTTTTGAAAAAAACATAGATTTTTTTTCCCTTGCCTTGGTGGTTTCCTGCCAACCATGCACTTTAACCAATGTGACTAGCCATGGAACATGTGGCAATTACACAGCCCTACAAACAGTGGCCCAATTTGTGTTTTTGCTGTGGCTGCGCAGGTCCTATGCTGGGCGGGTTCTCTCATCCCTCCCAGACCCTGGCGCGTCTGGAATTAGTAGAAGACGTGACTCTCTAGTTAAGATCCTTGGCGTTCTAAAGCTGACCCTCTGTCTTCTTGAGGACCTGCCCAAGCTCTGGCCCTCACTCTCCCAGCTCCTTTTGGAACTCAAATCTGGTACCCACATCTAGCTACTCATGAGGTTAAATCAGACTTGGATAAAAGGCAAGTCACTCTCTTCACACCAATCAACCTGGGGGCCAAACAGTTGACCCTGATTCAGAGACTCTCTTTGTTATTCTGAACTGAAAATCAGCACAGAAGGTCCAGGAAGGTATCTATATGAACTGACACCCGAAAACAGGCAGGTCTTCAACAGCAAAGGTCTTTTTTACAGCACTATAAAGCTAGGTTTTCATTTAATGATGTAAATTAGTTACTTTCTGTTTTATAAAAGGATCATAAACACTGGTTTTATTCCTAAGTAATATTTGATGAGTTTCATAACGATCTTTTTACAGAACCAATGAAAGGAGATGACTCACAAGAGTAATAAAACAGGATTCTCTCACTTCCCTTGGCAAAGCAAAATGTCTCCATAAGTCAATTTCTCTAAATTGCTTCTTTTTGCCTTTGTTTTAGCCAAGAAAATAATCAGAAAATGAGCTTGTGTCGGGTCATGAGCCTCTCCGTGGGCTACAGAGCACCTCCCTAGGCTCTGTGTTAGATGGTTTTCTCAGAAGAGTTTTGTTTTTGTTTTTATTTTTGTTTTTTGTTTTTTGCTTTGTGTGTGTGTGTTTTCCTAACCCCTCACTTTTGGGTTATAAATGACTCATTTCATTTTTTCATCTTTGATATTTTCTGCATTGGTTAAAATGTGGCTAAAATCATTTTAAGGTAGGGAAAGTTGGCTTACCTATTAAAAACTCTCTGGAGCTGGGTGTGGTGGCGCACTCCTGTAATCCCAGCACTTCGGGAGGCTGAGACAGGAGAATCGCAAATTCAAAGCCAGCCTCAGCAATGGTGAGATACTAAGCAACTCAGTGAGACCCTGCCTCTAAATAAAACACAAAATAGGGCTGAGGATGTGGCTCAGTGGTCAAATACTCCTGAGTTCAATTCCTGGTACCAAAAAAAAAAAACAAAAATCTCTCTGGATTTCACAAGAACTTTTTCATCACCTCACATGTAATCAAAAGCAAGCAAATATGGCAAAGACAGAGTGTTCAAAAACAGCTACAAAATGAGGAATAAAAGAAGAGAGCAAAACACTGTTTTATTAAAGACAGTCCAGGAAGATAAGACAAGTTTTGAAATGTTAATAAAATATGAAGAGACTGAACCATAACAGTTTTGTACAACACAGCATGTTTTTTCACTGAAGCTGTATTTTGGATCCTCTCGTTACTTCGTCTGGGCCAAAACCTTCTGCTGTGTCCCCAACATTAGTACCCTAAGGACTCTTAATGTAGGCTCCAATATTAAAATATTTTCCAAACAAGTTCATCTTCATTTATTTTCTTTTGACATTTGTGCTGTGTTCGTGCAATTTTGGAGAAGATCAGTTTCTCTACTTTGATTTTTTTCTCTCTGAGTTTCAAGTGAAAATTCTTCTGATTCTGATCACTGTTTCCATTTGCTAAATTGCCTGATTGAACTGTCTTACTGTCTCGCTTTCTCCTTCGTTCACTCATTCACTAATTTAGCTGAAGCTTGTGGACTATATGATTAAAAGATTGGTTTTCAATGAAGTTTAGGCTGCCTGCTCTGACTAGTTCTGTGACACTGGCCAGTTGACCAACCTCTCTGTGCATCCATTTCCCATCTGTGAAATCAAAATGATGATATTTCCAACATTATAGGATCATTGTGAGGACTGAATAAGTCATTGTTTACAATGTACTTAGCACATAGAAATTCTTCAATAAACATCTCCACTACTATTGTTACCCCCAACTATCTTTTATTTGTACTGGGTATTTCTGAAGGAAAGAGAAAAAGAGGGGAAAAAAAAGTTCTTTATTTTCCTCTGGGGAGATATACAACCACCAAAACTCACAAGATTTTTATTTTAAATCAGTGCAGCTAATTGTTTGTATTTACTTTTTGAGCATGATTCTGATTATTGTAGCACTGTGGTGTCTTCAAGAATCTGAAGACACTTTGCATAAACAATTTAATCTTTATACACTAAAGTTGATGTTGAGTCCTGAACATAATCCCCATTCTGCCGGTTGTACCTTTGCTATGGAAATGGCTCCACTCAGTGGAATCACTGCATAACTACATCCTCATCCTCATAACTACTCCTGCATAGCATGCTCACCAACATTAATAATTGTTTTATTGCATTAAGAAATGGTTTGCATATAAATTTATTATTCCAAAAATTCAGTCTGCCAATCCAAACTCCATTACAATCTCATAACAGAGTGCTATCCTATCCGGAAATAGAGTCAATGTTGAGCTGTATCCAACAAAAACCAAACCCGTATTTCTACCTAATAAAATCTATTTGCCTCACTGTGTTTGAGAGGGACAAAGTGGTTTGCACATTTATCTAACTCCAAGCATGTGTTAGATGTCAATCTAGGTGCTTTAAGAAATCATTTGAATTCTAATAGTATGGGTCTTTTGATCAGTCCTTAGAGAATCTGGAGGAGCAATCGAAGGGTTCTGTACTGGTCCAGATTCCAAAGTATGTCTGAAAATTTTTAAGATTTTCCATATTTGATTTTATATTTCATAAAATATTTCCAGGATTTTCCAGTTTTTCACTGTATGAGCTATAGACACTCAAAATCTCCTTATCTCCTTGGATCTCATATGTTTCCTAAAAGCCCATGTGTTAAAGGTTTGATCCTCAGTCCAGGGTGCTCATGGGAGGTGGTGAAATTTTTAAAAGCTGGAGTCTCCTTAGAAGTCTTCTGGTCATGTAATGCGATGCCCTTGAAATGGATATAAAGGCCCTGGCCCCTCCTCTACCTTCTTTCATTCCCACTATGAGGTAAACAGGCCTCCTCTACATACTACTGCCATGATGTACTGTGCTGCCACAGGCCCAAAACAGTGGAATCAAAGGGCCATGAAACAAAACCATGAGCCAAAATAAACTTTTCTTCTTCATAAGTTGAGTATCTTGGGTATTTTGTTGCCTAATGGTTTCACTACATTTCTTTACCATTCTAGAATTAGGATAAAATGGGTGACTTCTGAATGTCTCTAAGTTAAATGTTTAGTAGTTAATTTATACTTTTATGAAATTCATTAATGGGCCAGTTGATGATGATGGTGGTGATATGGTGATGATGCTGTTGTTGGTGCTGAAGACGATAGCTAACACTTCCATAGTGCTTACTATTTGTCATTATTTATACACATCACATCAATCATCTCATATTATCCTCACAAGAACTCTTTATACTAGATGCTCTCATTATCCTCACCTAAGAGATGGGGAAACAGAGTCATGGAGTTTCAAAGCAACTTGTTCAAGTACACATAGTTATTTTCTGACCTGCAACCTGAACCTTCCTTCTGTCCCTAAACAATACACTCTTCTGCTTCTTCTGTAATGATTAGAAATAAAAATTTTAAATGGGCCAGGCACAGTGGTACATGCCTGTAATTCCAGCAGCTCGGGAGACTGAAGCACAAGCATTGTAAATTCAAAGCCAGTCTCGGGCTGGGATTGTAGCTCAGCGGTAGAGTGCTTGCCTCGCATGCATGAAGCCCTGGGTTCGATCCTCGGCACCACATACAAAGCAATAAAATAAAGACATTGTGTCCATCTATAACTAAAAAATATTTAAAAAAAAAAAAAGCCAATCTCAGTGACTTGGTAAAGCTCTGAGCAACTTAGCAAGACCATTTCAAAGTAAAATATTTTAAAAAGGGAAGTTGGGGATGTGGCTCAGTTGTTAAGCATCCTTGGGTACAATCCCTGGCACAAAAAAAAATGAATGGTACATGAATACCCATATGCAGCATTAAAATTAAATATATTTATTAGTAATCATATGGTTGATGAAGATAAAATATTTTTACAAGAAGAAATTTTTTACATAAAATATTTTTACTTGAAACATTCCAGATAGCAAGTAAGCCAACAAACATATGATTAACCTCATAATTTAACATGCTCATTCCTCCTTAGGGAAATGAATATCAGGATAAGAACACATCTATTGGAATGACTAAAATAATTTTTTAAATTGACTATACCAAGTGCTGAAAAGAGTTAGAGTAACTAGGGGAAAAAATCACATACTGTGATAAAAATGTCAAATGGGACAACAGTTTTTAGAAAACTGGCAATTTCTTTAAACGTTTAATACTCATTTATCATATGGTCCAGCAATTCTACTCCTTGGTGTTTACCCAAGTTGATGGAAACATATGTCCACACAAATACCTGTAGGCAAATACTTAGAGCAGCTTCATTCATAATCACCAAATACTGGAAATAATAACACAAATGTTAAATTCGAGGCCAGACTGGGCAGCTTAGCAAGACTCTGTCTTAAAATAAAAAAGAGATGCAGCTCAGTGGTAGAGTGCCCTTGGGCTCAATACAAATATCCATCAAATAGTAAATGTTATACATCCATACAATGGAATGTTCCTCCATCCTAAACATAAACTACTAATAATACCTGCAATGAAAATAATATGCATTAAACTAAGCGAAGAAGGCCACACAAAATGTGCACTCTGTGTGAGTCCATTCACATGGCAGTCTCCACAATAAAAAAGACAAGGAGGCAGAGTAGCACAGCCATTGCCAGAGACTAGAAGTGAAGAAAAAGGTACAAGGAACTTCTTGGGTTGATGCAAATATGTGTAACTTGATTATGGGAGTAGTTACATGACTATATGTGTTTTCAAAAGTACTAGAACTCCACACCTTATAAGGGTAGTTTGTACAATGTGTTGATTATACTTTAACAATCCTGAGATGTAAAGAAGAAAAGGAAAAGAGGAAGGAAGGAAGGAGAGAGGGAGGGCTAACAAGAGAATCATTGTAGCCAAGTGGTTATAAATATGGGCCTGGAGATAGAGTTCCAAGGTTCAAATAGAGCTCCACCACTGTGAGATATGAAATAAATTACTAACCTTCTCTGTGCCTCAATTTCTTCATCTATAAATAATACTCCTTACTTCAAAAATTGCTATGAGGATAAAATGAATTAATGTTTATGAAGCATGTAGAGCAGCATCTTGCATAGCATTTCTCGGCAAATATTTGTGCAGTGATGCACACCTGTAATCCCAGGTGCTCTAAAGACTGAGGCAGGAGGATTGTAAGTTTGAAGCCAGCCTGGGCAACTTATGGAGACCCCCGTCTCAAAAATAAAATATAGAATGGGCTAGGGATGTAGCTCAGTGGTAGAGGACCCCTGGATTCAATCCCCAGTACCACTAAACATGTAGATAGATTAGATAGATGATAGATAGATAGATAGATAGATAGATAGATAGATAGATGATAGATAGATGATAGATAGATAGATAATAGATAGATATAGATATATAATCTATTACTTGTACTATAAGTGACCATTTTACACACTACCATGCAGCACATTCAATCAGCAAATTGTGTCAGCTGTAAAGTAGGCAGAATCAGGGCTTGCTGGGTCATCCACTCAGACGCTGATCTTACTCATCCATGCCTGTAATAGGCATCAAATCACATTGTTTTCAACCTCTTGATGTTGAACATACAAGTAAGTACCTAGTTGATTGTCATTGCTCCAATAAATACCCAAACTAGGACCTCTGATAGCACCAGTTTTGTCTCATTTGAAACAGAGCTGAAGTACAGATTTCCATACATATTTGTGCACAGAATTCTGCCTGACTTATGCCACAAAAGCTCAAATAATGTGAACTGTCTCTCCACAGCACCTCTGTACTCCTTCTAAACCATATGAATATTTCAGAGCAACTTCTCTAGGTCAGGAAGATAAGGCCCTGCAAACTCTGCTTGACTCCCCTAGGAGAAAATTCCTTAGAAGCCATCAGAGGGAGTCTGGAGGACATCTGGGACAGAGTGAGGCATGAACAGGGGAGCACCAGCAGAGGGCACTGCGGGCTACTGTCTAATGAGATCAGCCTTCAGGAGGCCATAGAAATGACTAAAGGACAGCTAGTCTAATGTAGGAAGAGAGAATGAGTCCACCTGCTCTGGTTTCCCAATGTCAAGTGGTTGCCCTAGGGAACAGAAACTCCCTCATGCTTCATAGTCAGGCTTGTGCTCATGTACACTTTGAACATGGTCTGCTATGTTCTGTGCTTCTCCCTAGGCCAAGGTAAATTAAGCATCTGAGTATGAGGTGGGGAGTATTGATTAAGGCTTGGGGAAAGTCATTGCAAGTTGGCTTAGAGCTGGTTGCCACAACAATATCTGGAAAAACAGGTCAGGCCAGGAGGTCATGAATAATCTGAATTTCCACAGCCCAGTAGTTCTACTTGCTAGAACATCTTACAAAAGGAAAATCTCACACAAGTCTACAAGGAAATATATAATAAAATTTTTTGTTGCAGTATTGTGTAATAGCAAAAGGAGATGGAAGAGAAAGAAAAGATTATCCAAATTATCTAAAAGTCCATCAATATAAAAATGGATTATAATTCTGTAGCATAATTAGCAAAGACAATATAAAAAATAAAAATGAATGAATTAGAATTGCAGACTTTAACATGCACAATCTTACCAAGTCAAAAATCAGAATTACTAAAGGTATAGTAAGGTGACTAGATGTAATATCAAAATGTAAAAATAAATTACAATCTCTATAATAGCATTGAATGTTTAAAATGCAATTTTAAAACAAATATAATTCATAATGCAAACAAAAGTATAAAGCAGAAATAATTTATATATTTCCTCATATTTCATAGCTGTGGATGCCAGAATGGTCAATCAGGAAATAAATACCTAATATATCTTCATATGACACAAAGATAAACCAAAGAATGCATATATACATGTGTGCATGCATGATTATATATATAAATTAAGAAAATATAACAAAATTATATATTAAGAAAAATCAATAGATAAGTAATCTAGAAGTGGAAGAAGTACAAGTCAAAAAAATTTTATTCTTCAGGACAGTGATTCTCAACATATGATCCCCACAGCAGCAGTGGCACCACTGGGAATTTGCTAGAAATGTAAATTCACAGTCCTCACCTCAGACCTCAGAAACTCTAGGGATATGGCGCAATAATTTGCACTTTCAGAAACTCTCAATCTGTGTATTATGCACACAAATTTGGGGAATTTGTGTGTAATGCAAACCCAATAAATTCTGTTTAAATTCATCAATCAAAAAACACATTCTATTAATTTCCAATATCAATCAGCCACAACACCTCACACTAGAAATTGTGATTGCCTCTGGAAAGTGATGTTTAGGTTCTGAAGAAAATGAATTGTGAGCAAAGAATTTTTTTTAATTTCTATTATTCTGAACTACTTGAATTTTTACAGCATGCTAATCTGTTCTTTTTTTTTAAGAAAGCATATACTGGCCAGGCACAGTGGCACACGCCTGTAATCCCAGAACTTTGGGAAGCTGAGACTGGAAAATCACAAGTTCAAAGCCAGCCTCAGCAACGGCAAGGCTCTGTCTCTAAATAAAACACAAAATGGGACTGGGGATGTGACTCAGTGGTCGAGTACCCCTGAGTTCAACCCCCAATACCAAAAAGAACATATACTTTTTTGAATGAGTTCATGAAATCTTTTTCTTCTCTCTCCTTTAGGGAAGGCTCTTACCTTCATGATTGTTCCAACTATCCAGATCATTATCGGCCAGAGAAATCTCAAGAGTTTACATAGGTCTTGTTTTAAAAGTACTTTAGTAATTACTTTTTATTGCAAATAATAGTAAATTAAGATTGTTTAATGCTTCAATCCTTAATTTTCCAAATTTTTTCAAGAATTACTGTCCAACAGAAGGAAATATCAAATGTATTTTTTAAATATATTTTTTATTTATTTTTTTAAATGCATTTCAAATCATAGTACATATATAGAGCTTAATTTTCCATCTCTCTGGTTGCAAACAAGATAGAGTCATGCCATTCGTGTCTTCATACATGTACCTAGGGTACTGATGTCCATCTCATTCAACTATTTTTGCTACTCCCATTCCCCCTTATCTCCCCCACCTCGTCCCTGTCCCATCAAAAGTTCCTCCATTTCTCCCATGCTCCCTACTCCACCCGCCTTATGTATCAGCATCCACTAATCAGAGAGAACATTCGGCCTTTGGTCTTTTGGGCTTGGCTTACTTCACTTAGCATGATGTTCTCCAACTCCATCCATTTACTTGCAAATGCCATAATTTTATTCTCTTTTATTGCTGAGTAATATTCCATTGTGTATATATACCACAGTTTCTTTATCTATTCATCTATTGAAGGACATCTAGGTTGGTTCTACAATTTGACTATTGTGAATTATGCTGCTATAAACATTGAAGTGGCTACATTACTGTAGTATGCTGTTTTTAAGTCTTTAGGGTATAGGCTGAGGAGTGGGATAGCTAGGTCAAATGGTGGTTCCATTCCAAGTTTTTCAAGGAATCTCCATACTGCTTTCCAGATAGGTTGCACCGATTTTATTTTAATGCTTCCTCATATGGGAGAAAAATTTAAAACAAAGCACAAAGTCAAAACGATCAAATGAAAACTTGAGTTCCTACTTCAGGGACACTTTCTTGGTGCTCAGAATATAAGAATCTGAGATCTCAACGTTCTTACAATAAGAGAAATAAGAGCAAGCCAGGCTTCAGAGTAAGCTCGAACTAGCCATCACGTTTCTCCTCATAAACCCATCTCTATACTCCGAGCACTCACTGACTCATTTGTAGCCACTGCTGACTACTTATAGGAACATTTATACAAGTCTTTAGGATTGTATACAGAGAGGACCTGAGTGCCCCAGGGGCCCTGCTAGGATCCTTTTCCTGATCATCTTCTGAGCAGGTGGGAGCAGAGAAAGTGTTTCACAGAGAACCTTGCAGTTTCAATTCTCCAGGTCCTACACGCTTCTTGTCGTGGCACCCATTGTCACTATCCTGGCCTTACTCTGCTCACAATCTCCACCAGACTCTTGAACTTAGTGCCCTGGGCACTTACGTTCATGCTCCTATTTATCTTCCCCAGGCAGCTAACCTCTGTCCCACATTCAGAGAAAGCTCCCTCAGCCTTGTCATCTGGATTCCTAAGAACATCATTCTTTCCTCCATGGCTCTGGGCTTATTCTACACTGATGTCACCCTATGGAAAGCCACAACTCCACACAGAACGAACCTCACTCTTCTCTTCTTCACCAGAGTCCTTTCTGCCTCATATGGTACACTGCCATTCTACAAAGTTCCCATTACTGCCTGAAATTGTCTTGTGTATTTATTCATTTGTATCTTTATGTCTGTCCTCTTTCATGAACCATGGAAATGATATAGACAGTTTGTCTGCTTTATTGTCACAAATCTCCAGTGCAGTGTCAGATACATCACTGATGCTCCATAAGTATATGTAATTACTTTAATTGTTTATTGATAATTCGCTTAATAGATCACTACTTCTTCCTCTTCTGTGGTGATTTCCCTTTCTTTCTTCTGGGGATGTTTTTATCCTACATACCAGGAGGGTACTGTAGGTCTGAAATCCAGTGGTGGGAAGTCTCCTGTCCTTGCCTATAGTCTTGCCAGATTGAGTAAATCAAGAGAAGTGTCTGGGAATCTTAGTATTCCCTGACATCCTGGAGTTGCCAGAGCATTCCTTGAACAATTATAAGGCTGTTATATTGAAGGAATCCAAGAAATGCCATCCCAATGGTGTGTTGAAGACATCAAACTGAAAGGCAGAGGCAGAGGCAGAGCATCCCCTAAATCTCTTCTGTCTTATGAATCTTCCAGATAAATCCCAAGTGTCATGAAAAGCCTCCCTGGAATTCCTGTATATCAGAGACAACCAATCCACCAGAGGAGAGTGAGACTAGAATATTATATACAGTCCAGAATGGCTACTACCTGTTCATCTGAGAGCCTAGTCATTTGTTCTTTCCATCATTTCCTCTCCCAGTTTTCCTACATACACCTCCTTCCCTCTCCTTTTTTTTTTTTTTTTGGTACCGGGGATTGAACTCAGGGGTACTCGACCACTGAGCCATATCCCCAGCCCTATTTTGTGTTTTATGTAGAGACAAGATCTCACTGCATTGCTTAGCGCCTCTCCGTTGCTGAAGCTGGCTTTGAACACGTGATTCTCCTGTCTTAGCCTTCGGAAGTGCCGGTATTACAGGCATGTGTGTCCTCCCCTCTCCTTTAAAAAGATTACAATGAGTTTGTGGTGTTCACTTTCGTTTATGCGATGATCCCATGGAAAATAATAAATAAAACATCATTGTCTTCTATTAATTTAGTACAAGTTTTTCAGAAGCTTAATTACTGAATATGAAAAGATAGGAGGGGAAGCTCCCTTTGTCCCTACAATATCTAGAACATGCAGAAGACTATGAGGAAAAGCATGACCATCACACCCTGATATTCTGACAGCTGTTCTATCAGACCCAGCCAAGACAGCTTATTGTCCACAAAGATGTAGCCGATTGGTACAAAGCAACAGAATCTCTAAGACCTATAAGATCCTAAACTACCCTCAGATCTGGGGTGTTCTCAGAACTATGTAGACCCTATCACAGAACAAATGAATTGGGATCTCTGAGAATAGAACATGCTTAGAAAACATAAACGATTCCAGGCTAACTGCAGGTTAACATTTATTGGGCCAAAGAATTCAAACGAGAGAGGGTGATTAGTTAGAGAAAGTTTCAGATGAGTATAAATTTGAATTGAGCCTGGGAGAGTGAATAAAATCTAAGTAGTATAAGAAAAGGAAAAAAAAAGTGGTGTCCTGGGAAGGGACAGAGCAGGACAAGCTGACCTAGTTTGCATACAACAATAACAACAAAAAATCCAGTAGAGTGTAATGGAAGGCATATCTGGAAATGTACAGTGGCCTATTGTAAGGGATCTGAAAATCTGAATTTCAATCCATAGCCCTTGGGGAACTTTGAAATCTTTGAAGGGTCTTACTGTTTAGAAAGATCTATATTGCTTCAGTGTAAGGACTGATTGACAAATGACTGTCTATGCAAGGACTCAGCTCTTTGCAATGGGAAGTTGAGTCCCTATTAACATGCACCAGTTTCTCCCAGTTTTCTTTCTTTTACCAAATCAACTGATCTTAGTTTGGCCAAGTTAGGAGAAAAATATCAGGAGAAAGTAATAGAGATGCTGCACTTTGCTTTCCAAGTTTTTAACCAAATTATTACATGCCTGTGTTTTTTAAGACTCATAATTATCATCTTTCAGTATCTTATTTATTGAAAGCAATTGGTGTGCTTTTCAGTTTGCATTTGAAAGTACAAGCTCTCTCCTCCATTCTGCCAGAAGCATCGGGTTACCTGTAAGAGAATTTAGAATAATTGCATCTGTAATGCTTGGGAAAAAAATAATGAATTTTCAGCCTTTAATTATAAAAATTGTATTTTTGCATCCCTAGAAATAGGATGGTTTTGACATTTCTGTAAGTGTCTAAGCTAGGCTTGGCAAAACTAATTCTACAGCTTTGCTATAAGTCCTAGGATGGAAAGAATTCCAGATGTGATACTGAGAAATCTGATGTGCACAGAAGGTATGATGGAAAATGGAAAGAAAGAGATTGAAAACAGAGTGAAGAATTCCATTGCCAGTGTCCTCAATATGTGTTTTTCACTGCTCCCCTGGGTAGACATATAAGGAAAAAAACTGACCACTCCCAAGCATGTATTGGGGAAGTAAGTCATTGGTATGTCACCAACTCCCACATGGCAGGACTAGCAAAGGTGGACACCATGTTAAAATGGTTATTCTGAAAAAGACACTACTGGTGACCCACAGTCTATGCATAGTCTTCAAAGGAAGCTGGAAATTTGTCCCTTCCTCAGTAGAGAGATTCAGAGGTTCTGAGAGAGCCTGTGCTGACCAAAGGTCACAGAGTCTATGTAGAGCATGGGGACCCATGACCCATTTGCAACATGACATCAGAAGGGATTTGCTGCACATGGCAAGTTCCATGCAGAGGTCCAGAGTATAGCCTAGCTCATCTGGAACTAAAGATATGGGTCCAGTGCCCAGGGACCTAAGGTCTCCTTGCTACCACTCTGAGGAACTAAAGATGTGGGTCCAGTGCCCAGGGACCTAAGGTCTCCTTGCCACCACTCTGAGGTCACGTCCGTTCTCTCACATAGCCATATGTCATGATCGCGGAGGAGAGTGAAAAGAAATCTGAAATTCTGAGGTAATTGGAATCTCCCTCTCTCAGCCACAGAAAAAGGAGGACAAGTAAAAACAAAATATTCAGATGATTTATAATAAAGTACAAATTCTGGATTTTCTTCAGTCATCTGCCTTATCCACTGGGTAAATGTTCTAAGATCCCCCAGTGACTGAGCACAGTGGTGCATGCCTATAATCCCAGAGAATCGGGAAGCTAAAACAGGAAATGTGCAAGTTAGAAACCAGTCTTGGCAACTTAGTAAGACCCTATCACAAAATAAAAAATAAAAAGGACTAGGGATGTAGCGCAATGGTAGAGCATCCCTGCGTCCAATCCCTAGTACTAAAAAAATAAAAGCCACAGTGGATGCCTGAACCCTGAAACACCATCAAACCCTATAAATACTGTTTTTTTTCCTATACACACATGTATTCATAGATAAAGTTTAATTCATAAAATAATTATAATGATATAATTATAAAATAATTTTATAATAAAATTATAAAATAATTATAATGATATTACTGGAATAAAAGTTATGTAAACATGATCTCTTTTGAAAGAGTCAAGACAAATATTACTATTGTTGGATGATAGTTGACCATAGGTAATAGTAAAAGAAAAAAGCAAAATTGTAGTCTTATGAGGGACTACTATATATTTTTTCTTTCTCTTCTGGTTTTCTTTGGTGTTACAAAAGCAGCGTACAAGAAAGAATAATTACTTTCCTCTTTTGTTTATATTGAGAGATAAAATTGTATGTATTTAATATGTAAAACATAATGGGATTGCAGAGAAGTTGGTTAGTTAGTTGGTCCTATTTTTTGCAGTACTGTGGGTTGAACCCAATTATTCAACCTCTGAATTACATCCCCAGCTCTTTTCATTTTTTTTTATTTTGAGACAGGGTATCACTAAATGCCCAGACGGGCATCCAGCTTGTGATCTTCCTGCCTCAGCTTCCCAAGTCTCTAGGATTGCAGACATTCACCACTAGGCTCAGCTGAAACACGATGTTTTGAAGTATATACATTGTGGAATGACTAAATCTGGCCAATTAGCATATGCATTACCTCATATTGCTATTATTTTGGGGTGAGAACATTTTACATATGTTCTTTTCACAATTTTTCAAGAATATATTATTAACCACAGTCGTCATGTTGTACAGCATTTCATGTCTTTCCTACATTTACATTTTATAACTAGAACTCCAAATTTACATTAACAACAGTATGTTACACTCTCCAAATAATCCATTTTTATTTACAATTTCTAAGTACAATTGTCCACAAGGTGGCCCTAAATTAAGCAACAAAATGCAACTTGCCTTCTGAAAAGCAAGGCCACTATAATTGTGAAGTTAAATCTTTTTGTTTTCTGCAACATTTATAAACAGTTAATTGAGTGGAGGAAAAGCATAATTAAACATTGTGCTAACAAACTGATAGGTATCTTTGGTGTTTATTTTCACCAAATAGAGCAGAATTGCAAATCACAACACCAGCAACAAGCCCAACTTTGACTATGGCAGACACAGGGGAACATTGACTGCATTACCTCAGAAGACTTTTGCCAATTTTTAAACAGCTAAAACCATAGTTGAAAGTAAAGGAAAAGACTCCAAAATACTAGCAACTGTGCAAATAGGGTTAACAAAAAAAAAACAAAACAGCTTTGGCCCTCACAAAATTCCAGATTGCCAGATTTCTTGATTGTGGCTTTTAATCAAAACACAGCCAGCTGCCTGTATTTAATGTTAATTGTTAAGTTTTTCATCTCAGCCAATTATTTTGCTTCTGAGCTGGCACTATAGCAACAGCAACAAAAATACGAAACTCTCTTCCTGACCCAGTTTAGTAGCGGAAAAAAAGATGACAAAAAAATTAGTTCTATGATTTGGTCAGCCTTCCTATGAAAAACACATCTCTCTAGCTTTCTAAAGCAAAACAACATCTGTGTCTGGAAACCTCCCCCAGTACCATGAAGATGAACTGATAGCATGTTTACAAACCCTGTGAAATCCCCCTCTCCTTCCTTCCACCAAAGAGCAATGTTAGTATTTCAAGGAAATGAAGATTTTGTTTAATATTAGCTAGGGGGTGGCCCTGAGGAACCACCTTTCTTAGCTTTCTTCTGCTTCCCTGTCAGCTGAGAACGCTGGGATCATTTCCCTCTTCTTGACTCTGTGCAATTTGGAGAAAGTTTCTGTCTCCTAGATTGATAATAGCTTCAAATATCCTATCCAACCTCTCATTTTTCCTCAGGGGATGGATACCTCGGTCTCCTTCGGGGCCTGGAATGCTAAGCATGCAGAAACTTCCCTGGAATAAATGGAGAATTCTAGTTACAGAGAAACAATCTCCCTCTCTGGCCCCCACCCCTCTCTGAGTGGCTAAAAGAGAAGCTAGTTTTTAGAATCACACCAGGCACAGGCACAGAACCCAGGAGGTAGGATATCTTTCTCCAGGGCTCACAAAGCAACCTCCCACAACCAATCTGACCTTGACAAGGTTAATCAGCAAGGACTTCATCGGAAATTGGTTCCAGTGCATAGCAACAGATTCTCATCTCTCTAGTCTTTTACATGTAGATGGAGGCTAATATTCAAATTACTGTAAGCAAACCCACAGTTGATTAAATTAAATCTTTTCTCTAGCTTGATTTGCATAACTTGCCATAATCAGAATGGAGAGTGAAAGCATAATGAAAAGGAGAAAATACATACTGCAGCTATTTGGAATTTGGTATAATTGAGCTAAGCTTGCAAATTCTGATATTACTGAATGTACAACTGTCCTAGGCTAACTTTAATTTCAAAATATTAAGAAATGTGAGTTGGTACACTAGGAAAGCTAATTAGCAAAGTCTTATAAAACCTTTGATTTAAAAAAAAAAAAAAAAGAAAACCTTAAGAAAAAAATTGTCAAGAAATGACTTGAAGAGTTTGCTCACATTATTCTATTTGACCATCACAGGCAGCCCGGCCCATGCATACCATACTGTGTTCTATCCTCATCAGTGGAAAATACATCAGTCAGTGTTTATTTTATAGCAAAAGTCAACTCACTCCAAGATCCTCCCAATTACTGCACCCAAATTCCCAGTTCTCTTTCCTTATGGCCCATATATAGCCCTGCACCACAACCCCTTGCCCATACTTCCTTTATGTAAAAGCAAAATCTAATTGAAAAACTCCCCCATTCAGAGCCTGCTGCCAAGAAACTCACTGTGAAGATCTGGTACACACACTCCTTAATTTTCTTAATTTCACCTTTTCTTGCTGTTCTCATCACCTGGGGTCTCAGAGTGAAGAAAAGGATAAAGTAAACAGACATGGCAATGATGAAGGGATCCCCACAGGATACTCCCACCCTCTACTTCCATCACTTCCCATCCATTTCTCAAAAGCAAAGACAATATCAGACCTAAGCCATGCTTTGCTCAAGGAAAAGCTATAAACACCTCAGATGGAAACAATCAGAGGGGCAGGTATTCTTATCTCTCAGACAATGCTATGATATGTTTGTCACTTGGCAGACGTAGATGGTTGGTATATAGGAAGAACAATAGCTGTTTCTCCTTTACAGTTAGGGATCTCCATTATTCCAGCAGCCCCTGAACTGCTGCCTTCTCCTCTAAGGTAACTGAATTCATTTGTCACAGAATTTCTTTCAGAATATGCACAGAATCCATTTTGAGGGTAAATGTCCTATATTTATTGTTGAAATCAACATTTACAGGTTATCTATCAAAAATAAAAGTCCAGATATTCAGTTTAAGAGTAGAAAAGGGTCTTATAACAACATTAAGTACTTCCTTCTGTTGCCCTATAGTAAATCAGGATGTCATTCAATATTCATCTCACTTAAGGAGACAGGAATAATTACTGACACACACTTTTTTTTTTGGTACCTGGTTTTGAACTCAGGGGTTCTTGACCACTGAGCCATATCCCCTGCCCTATTTTTTGTATTTATTTAGAGACAGGGTCTCACTGAGATGCTTAGTGCTTCACCATTGCTGAGTCTGGCTTATGAACTCATGATTCTCCTGTCTCAGCCTCCCAGAGTGCTGGGATTACAGGCGTGCGCCACCGTGCCCAGCTAATTGCTGACACACTTTTTACAGATGAGAAAACTGAGGCTCAGTCAGGTGGAGTAACTTGCCCAAGGACTGACCACCACTAGAAAGAAGTGAGCTGTGATTCAAACCCAGGTAATCTAGTTACAGAAACCCTCCACTCTTAACTCCAGGGTTGTTCTTTCCTGGAGATAGTGAACTAGATACTTAGAAACTGTTTTAACAGGCAAGGTGGATAAAACAATTCAGAAATAGTGGTTTATGCCTGTTAAATCCCATCAAGGTTGGCCTAAAGTTGCCTTGATACATATTTTAAGTTTGGCATAACGGTCCCTTCATATATAGTGAACTGTCACTTGATTTGTAAAAGACTGTAACTTACTGTTGTAACTGAGTATTGGCCAATCACAAGCAACCAAACCATATTCAAATAAGACAGAAGCTGTATCCAGTTAAACTATCTCTGTACGTCCTTTTGTTTTCTGTACATCACTTCCATGTCTCTGTCTATAAATATAATCTGTTCCTGTGGTGGGATGGCATGTTCTTAACTATCTTTAGTTCAGACTGCTGCCTGATTCTAGAATCGAAGTTAGACCAATTATCACCTGCAAAAATTTGATTTGTTGTAATTTTATTAAAATATTCCTATCTGGAGGACTGTCTGCACTTTCAACATTTAGTCCACATTCCTAAAACCTTCTTTGTTTTGTCTCAAAAAAGCTAAAGTCAGTATTTTATCTTCCTTCAGGGAATACCCAGAAAGTTTATTTTTTCTTCAGCCAGAAATTCCAGAGAACTCAAGGAGAAAATCTTGAAAAACCCATAACTAAGCGATCAGCTAAAGCAGAAAGCTGGGAGACCACTCTCTGCTGGGAGACAATGAGGTGTTTGCAGCAGGGCCCTGGGGTGTTCAGCTTTTTTTGTTATAAGAACCTGGGATTCATTTGATGTTGATGCAAGTGGTGGAGGCCATTGCAGGATATTTGGGAACAACCATCTTCATGGGGAATAAGAAACTCAGATATATCCTGCTGATTAGTTTCTACAAAGATGCTTCTCTCGTCTTGGGAACTTTCTAGGCATTTTCCAGAAGCACTTGCAATTTAGTTCAAGTTCTTGTCACAAGTTCTAGTGAATTCCAATCTTGTCCTATAGAAATGTCAGCTCTTTCTTCCTCAGTCTCAACATCTTGGAACCACATGTTTTAGATGGTATAATTACAAGAAAAAGAAGTCAGTCCTACCCATTGTAAGACGAACGACCAGATGGAAGTGAAACAGGACCAACACAGGCTTTTATTCTAAGAAATACGCTCCCGGACCAGTTCCTCGCCCAGTCACCAGGCTTGAACAGGTCGGGAAAATGACGCTGTGCCTCGTGTTACACAGGGTTATATGGCCTCTTCCCATCCGGAAAAGGCAGGCTTGAGGCCAGGAAGAGGTGTTGACTTAGAGTCCAGTGTCCTATGAGATTGGTTTTGGTGCAGCTGGTGATGTCAGATCCCTTCTGGTATGAGCCGAGAGCCATAGAGCTTCTCATACTAAGTTCACTTCTTCTTCCATACAGATCACTGGAGGCCACCATTTTGGTGTGCTTGACGCATGCGTGCTGCGCTCGCCGCATGCGTCGCATGTGTGCTACGTTTGTCGTGCGACAGTGTGTGGGCTGGCTCCAGGCGGTGATGGGGGAAAGAGAGGTTCTAGAATTGTCTCCCAAGGAACTTTCTGGCGCAGTGTCCATGCGGCGTAGCACGGTAGTGGGAAACAGTCCAAAATGCCTCCCAAGCGAACTTCCTGGTGTTGTGTCGGCGCAGCGCCGTGGCACAGCACCGCGCAGCACAGCAGGTGGGTCTGGTTTTCTATGTCTGCCCCCGACCTAACACCCATATTTGAATTTGCCTGAACAACAAATAGACATGTATTATGTTAAGCCTCTGAGATTTCAGGATGGATTTGTTACAGGAGCATAACCTAATCTCTCTTAACAATACACTGATATTCCCCCTGCAATAGGGATCCCAACCCTGATTTCAGAACAAACTAATTACCTAGAAGGTTATTAGGAGCACAAGTTTCTGGGATATATACCCTGAAATTTTGGTGGATTTCATGGGGCTCAGAAATAAGGAAATGCAGACAGGGACTATATTTGAAACAGATAACTTAGAACCTGCTGTGTTTGGTACAAAAAGGAATGAAAAATACCTACAGAAGAAAATGTAGGGTTTTTGTGATTGATAGAAACATTGGAGAAAAAAAGAAGAAAAAAATCAAAGATGACCCAAGGCTTCCAGTATGGAACTGAAAAATATAACGAAATTGTGGGAGTCTGCAGAGTTCATTTTTCAGAGAAAAGTGAGTTTTATTTTGGGATGCCAGAGATTCAAGCTGAAGTGTATCTACACACTTGAAAGTGTTGACTGGGATACAAATGAAGGCAGTTCTACAGATAAGAGGTAAGATGGAGTTTCTTCTGATGCTTTTGAGCTCCCCTAGGAGTGAGCAAATGGGAGAAGGCAGAAGTGCAGAGGAATGGCCTCAGCCAGCATTCTGAGAAAGTGCCAGCAAAAAAACAGAAATAAGAAGACAGTTGTCCCTCTGTAGCAAAGAGTGTTGGTTCCAGGAACTTCACAGCTACCAAAATATGAAGATGTTTTGATGCCTTATACAAAATGGCATAGCATTTGCATATTACCGGCACACATCCTCCTGCATACTTTAAATTATCTCTGGATTACTGATAACACTTAATACAATGCAAATGCTATGCAAATAGTTACCCTACTGGCTTGTTTAGGGAATAACAACAGAAAAAAATCTATACATGTTCAATACAGACTTTTTTTAAAAATATTTTTGATCTATGTTTGGTTGGATCTGTGGATATGGAACCCACAGATCAAAAGGGCAAACTGTATTTGGACAGCATCTGTGCTATCAGTAGAAGAAAGCAGCCAAAAGTTGGGGGAAAGCTGTGCAGAGGACATGGCTGGTCCTACAGGCCTACACCTCTAGACAACTGTGAGCACAGCTCGGGAGCTCAGGCACCCCACTACAACAAGGCCCTTCACTACTCTCTTCCTGCAGCTTTGGTCTAGTCCTTCCTGTTCTTTATCCTCTGCTAACTTTACCAACAGCACTCATGTATTCTTTTCCAGCCTGTGCCGTCTCCTGTGCAGAATGCTTTCTCCTAGCCACCTCTCTCCTCCAATCAAAGCCTAGAACTGGTACTTTCCCATCCCTGAATTCTGGATAGTCCTCAGGGTGCTATCTCTGAGCTATTACAGGTCTGTAGTTATTTCCAGTGATTAGAATCTGTCCTTCCTGGTAGGAAGGGGAGGAGAGACACCTCTACTAATTTATGCTCTGCTTTTAGGCAAATTGAGGGAGGTCGGAGAACTTTTTCTTGGATCCACTTCTTCTTAATTGCCTTTAGCTCAAAATAATCCTTACTCCAACATGGCATATTTGGGAGTGGTATATATTGCTGCCTGCTATAATTTGGATGTAGTTTAATTGTATAATTGTGTCTTCCAAAGATCCACTGTGATTGAAAGGTTGGTCTGTAGGGTGGTGCTACTGGGAAATGATGGAACTTTTAGTAAAATGAGGCTAGCAGGAGGTCCTTATGTTACTGTGGGTTTGCCCACAGGAGGTAGTTTTTTGTTTTTTGGTTTTTGGGATTTTTTTGTACCAGGGATTGAACTCAGGGGTACTCAACCACTGAGCCACATCCCCAGCCCTATTCTGTGTCTTATGTAGAGACAGGGTCTCACTGAGTTGCTTAGTGCCTCACCATCGCTCAGGCTGGCTTTGAATTCACAATTCTCCTATCTTAGCCTCCCAAAGTACTGGGATTACAGGTGTGTGCCACTATTCCCAGCTACAGGAGGTAATTTTTGAGAGAAGATTGCTATAAAAGCCTGGGTCTGGCCCCATCTTCTCTTTGTCTCTCTGGTCTTGACTGGAGACATAATCACTTGCTTGCTATGCAGCCACCATTGCCATCTGTGCCCTGAGTTGAATCAGCCAAAGGGCAGCCACCAAGCCTATAATACACCATTTGGAATTTCAGTCTCCAAAACTGAGATCCAACTAAACCTTTTCTCTATATAACATTAGCTGCCTCCAGTATTTAATGATAGTGACAAAAAGCTAATACCTTGCACTATGATAGGAAGGGTGTACTCTTTGATAAGGTAGCTCTCTGCAACTGAAGACGATCCAGAAAAAAACGAAAACCAAAGACTGTCTACTTACTGACCTGACTCCTAGCAGTATTAGCAGCAGGTCCTCCCTGAATGGGAATTTAGGGATACATCTCCAGCACACTATATATTCCCTCCATTTATTACCTGGGTGTTTGGAATTCTAGGATCTCAAGGGAAGCGGATATTTTTTTTCCCCTGGGTTTCCAGAAAGTCCCCAGCTTGGATGCCGTTCCTGGGTTGTTTGCCTAGTAACTTGGTTCAAATCTGGCAAGCATAGCTCACTCTTTCATAGAAGGCTTATCTTTATCTGGCAGCTAGCGGGGGTCCTCCAGCAGCTCCTAGCTCACTCTCAGTAAGTAAGGGGCAGGGCAAAGATAATGAAATTGCCCAAGTTTGTCAACAAGTCCAAAGCTGCATAGTTTGGGGAAGATGAAATTGATAGCTCAGCAGGGTGGGTGTGCAAGAAAGAGGGAGGAAACTTCCCTTCTCCCAAGGCTGAACCCTGGGAGGGCTAAGCTGAACTAGAATTGACAAGCACTCGGGTCATGTCCAAACTTGCACAGATGGAATTTTAAGCACATAAAATATTGAAGTATTTGTGCCAGAAAGATCTTCTATTCTTTCATGACAGATTTCTACTGGCCCTACAAGAGCAGGAGGAACACATGAGCTGATGTCTCAGCAAGGTTATGTCTGCCTCTTCTTGTACCCAGAAAAAAAGGTCATGCTGAGGCAGATGTCACAGGGGATGATAGTGAGGCCTAATGAATTGGGTTTCTCTAAGCCCATTCAAATTCAAAAGTCTCTGACTTCCTTCACCAAAACCCTCACTAGGTTTCTGAGACCCCAGTTTCCATCTGGAGAAATGGAAGCAAAGATTTTAAATTGGGTTAAGTCAAATGAAGACTTAGAAAGAAGACTCAGAGCCCAAACATGTGAAGTTCCTGATGGGGACTGTTGAGTTACAACCGCTGTTAAATGAGGTCCTCAGCAGAAGGCAATGAGAAGTATGGTTATATTGTTTCATGGTGTGGGTGGCTTTTAGATACTCCTTAGCTCTTGTGTGGATGCTGTAACTGATGGTGCTTGCTCCAGGCGAGGCTGGTGATTTTTGAGTTCTGATGATATGTATGCTTAGGGTCTACTAAGACCCCCAAGCTCTCATCTAGAATCTTAAAACCCTTTTTCCCCACTCTCTTGTTCCAGGATGTTTTGTTTTTGTTTTTGTTTTTGTTTTTCCTAGTAGGAAGAGGGGAAGAAAAGCTTTGTTCTCATGTTATTTGTGTTCTTCCAAATTTATTGTATTGCTTAAGGTGCACAAGAGTATTCTTCACTTTATTTTTTATGTCACTTTTATAAAACTTAAAAGTCAAGGAGGAAACCTCCTTGTTTCTCTCTTACTGCTGCCTTAAATTTTCCTTATGGTGATGAATAAAGGGTTCCCTCTTCCTCAGTTTTGGCAGCAACAGAGGAGAACATGGTAACAGGAACTCTCAGTTAATATTTGAAGAACATCTCACTACTTTGAAAACGGCTCAGGAACATAACATTTCATATGCCTGTAACCGAAAGCTCAGTCCCTGTCCCCAATGCCAATCAATGCCAATTTAATAATGAGGACACGGTTTTGAGAAAAAGGAAAAAGAAGATTTATTGCTTGGCTAGCAAAGGAAAAACACAGAGGACTCCTGCCCCAAAGTGTGACTCTCCCTGTCAGGAGAGACAGGGGACCTTTAAAGGAACTCTTCAAGGGTTACATTGCAGGTGTGCTCTGGTAGGGGGTCCCAGGGTGCCTTGATGGTGTGTTAGAATTCACTTGTTAATTTGGGAGATATTTGCTTCCCAGATCCTCAGCGGGCATCTCCTTCCTGTAGTGTTTGTGTTCAAGGACAGTTAACTAGGGGAAGAAAAGATAACACTGTCTCCCTAATCTTATTAGGAAGGGGGAAAGGGGAGAAGAAAGAAAAAATATTTAAAAAATAAATAAATAAACCTTAGAGCAAGGAGGGCTATATTCAGAAGGGGAAAGGACCATTGTTACTTTTCTATCTGTATAATCTTCAAATTAGTGGCTATTTCAGGCCAATCAAAGCCCTCTCTTCCTCATCTTCCTTAGCTTGAAGAGAGCCTCTGAGAAGGGCTGGTCAGTTATTAGTCATCATGGTGACTCACTGACATGCTGAAGTTTCTCCAACATGGAGTTTTCTGCCCCAGATGTGAGCGAATGAGGGCAGCCCTGAACATCACAAAGAAGCTGCTCCAAAAGGGTGTTCACCTGGGGAAGCCTAGACCCAGTCACAGACCACAGTGGGGCCACACATGTGCCTTCTCTTTCCCTTCAGCTAGGGACTATTGAGTCTCTTCTCTTTAGCATTAAATAATAATAATAATGAAGAACAGAAAAAAACATTGTTTGGTGGAAGGTGTACAGCTTAAGCTAAATTCAAATCCCAGCTCTGTTCCCAACTTAACCTTGGCTAAGTTGCTTTCACTCTCTAAATCTATATCTTCTGCAAAGTAGGGTTGCTAAGATCTGCTACATGGAGTTGATTCAAATAAATACAGTGCTGGCTCCATTTCCCACGCACATGGGAGAGGACACATGGGTTGTTCTGTCAGACCAATGACTTTTAAATTAGCCACTCACCAACTGTTGCCCTACTTTACAATCAAACAATGCCATCCACCCACACCATCAACCTTCTGAGGGCAAACTTAAACCATAGCAAAGCTCATGAACCAAGAAATAACATCTGATTCCTTTTCCAAACTTAAAAAAAAATTACAGGCTTTCTTCCCCACTCCTGCATTTTGCCAGACTATGCACAATACCACTCACTATCAGCTGGCTTGCCTCCCACTTCTCTGCTCTTCTAGCACAGCCTCTGCTTCTACTCAGGTCTTTGTTTGAGATATTTCCCATTTTCTCTAAATTGTAGCATGCAATGCTTCGAGAACAAAGAATGTGCTTTTTTAATGCCACATGAAATGTCCAGAACATTGTAAAAAACTTCTTAAATTATACAACCCAAAGTGATCTCCCCCCCTCCAAAAAAAGACAAGGGACCCTAGTTTCATGGAAATATTTAGGCATTTATCTTTCTCCAACTTCTCTCTTATCCTGGTGTACTTTGACAATCCAGGCACATTGGAGATACAGGGACCACACAGGGAAATATACACAGAAATTTATCAGCAAAGAAAGGCCATTTCTCAATATCCACTGCCAAGAGGTCCTCTAAGTTTCCTGATAAGTAATTCCAAGTACCCTGTTATATCATTTCCCACTTAACTGTTATCAGATGACATCAATGTATTTGAGAAATTTATACCCATAATGGCAGGTGTAGCATCTCATTCATCTTTGCATCCCTCTCCCATTGCACAGTGCCTGGCACACAGTAAACACACCAAACACTGTGATTGAATTGGATCAGCCATAATATAACTTGCCACAGTGCACTGTACTTAGAATGTTCACATATGGATAGGGTGGCTAAGCACAGTTGGTAGAAATACTGTTACTGCTCTCCAGCTGGGAGCAGCTTTAAGTGGCCCAACTTGAGAAGTGATTTTTGTGCTCTCACTTTTGAAAGTAAAGGGAATGTCTCCAAGAAGGGTGAGGGGTGGGGAAGTAGCTGATGATAACAAACATAGAAAAGCCACACAGCCCACAGAGAAGACCAGTATTTTGAGAGTCAAATCAAATATCCCTGTCTGGACTTCTTTAGGATATTAAAATTGCTCCATCTCTAGAAGAATTGAAGCTAAATGATTTGTATGTCAAAGATAAACAAATCTTTGTGTGTGTGTGTGTGTGTGGTACTAGGGATTAAAGTCAGGGGCACTCGACCACTGAGCCACATTCCTTCCCCTATTTTTTTGTATTTTTATGTAGAGACAGGGTCTCACTGAGTTGCTTAGTGCCTTGCTGTTGCTGAGGATGGCTTTGAACTCACGATTTTCCTCTCTCAGCCTCCCTAAGTGCTGGGATTACAGGCTTACGCCACGGTGCCTGGCGATAAACAAATCTTTTAGCTCCAAAGTTCAATGATTTTGATTCCCCAGAAGCAATTCCTAGTATTCATTGTTTGAGTATTAGTACCCCAGACTGAGTGGCTTAAACAACAGAAATTTATTTCCTCATAATCTGGGAACCAGAAATTTGACATCAAGGCATCAGAGAGTTAGTTTCTTTTGAGAATCTCTCCTTGGCTTGCAGATGGCTGTCTTTTTCCATGTGTCTTCACATGATCTTCCCTCTCTCCTTGTCTGTGTCCAAATTTCCACCTTTTTTTTTTTTTTTTTTTTTTGGTACCAGGGATTGAACTCAGGGGTACTTGGACACTGAGCCACATCCTCAACCCAATTTTGTGTTTTATGTAGAAACAGTGTCTCACTGAGTTGCTTAGTGCCTCTCCATTGCTGAGGCTGGCTTTGAACTCATAATCCTCCTGTCTTAACTTCCCAAAGTGCTGGAATTATAGGCATACGCCACTGCACCAGGTAAATTTCCACTTCTTATAGGGACATTAGTCATATCAGATTAGGGTCCATGGCTGACAACCTAACTTTAACTTAATCCCCACTTTAAAGATGCTATTTCCAAATGCAGTCACATTCTGAGGTATGAGGGGTAGGAACTTCAACATATAAATCTGGGGGACAGAGAAGAGAAGGGACAAAAGTCATCCAGTTAATTGCCCATTAAGTTCTGCTTACAACATTAAAGCTTTCTCTGTCTTGCTCCTCCAGACTCTTCCAAATTCCCTACAAACCAGTTCCAAAGACTTCTTTATATTGTTTCAGGTACAGAAAAATTGCCCCATTTCACAGTACCCATTTTTATTTAGCCTTCTGTCATGGTTACAAATACCAGAGATAACCAACATATAAAGAGAAAAGGACCTTTTGGCTCATGGTGTTGGAGGTTTCAGTCCATGGTCACTGTTGCTTTTGGGCTTGTGGCAAGGCAGTCATCATAGCAGGGAGCACATGATGAAGCAAAACTGATCACCTCAGAGTGGCTATGAAGCAAAAGAAAGGAAGGAGGGGGGCCTGACACTTCACTATCTTCTTCAAGGACATTCCCCCAGTAACCAGAAGCCCTCCACTAGGCCCCAATTCCTAAAATATGCTCTCAAGAGCACCAAGTAGAGAACTAAATTGTTAACACCTAAGCCTTTGGAAGACATTCCAGATCCAAAGTATAGCATGAACCTTTGGCTACCACCAGGAATCTGTGCTTTAATAAACTGACAGAACTTGGTGAGGACATCACCATCAAATTAACAACAATCCATTCATTTCAGAACAGAATATTACCCAGTCGTGCTGTATTAATGTGCTGAGAGCTAGTGGAAATCAGATTTATACCACCTAGAAAACGAATCTAATGATTATATTTAAGGACACTAATGACTGTATTTTTCTATTATCAGGAATAAAGAGAGTGCTTATAGTCCATAGTGTGATCTGGCAGTACAGACATAGAAATTCTCCACTGGATACTCCTAATCAACCATTTAGAGGAAGTAAGGAACTGAGTAACTGCATATGATACTTTAATTTCTCTTATCATTGCATTTTAATTATGCATAATAGTGGGATTTGTTGTTACATATGCATATATGAACACAACATAATATGATCAATTTCACTTTTGAACATTTTTGTTCAAATCTAATGAATATTACAAAGTGGTTTTCTCCTAATGTTGCTAGACAAAGTAGTGAAAAGGGAAATTATGAGCTCAGGGATTTTTGCCAGTTCTATATCCAAATAATGTCCTAAAATTTTCTACATGTGCCCTAAGGATAAGGAGACCCTTATATCCTGTAGCTATAGGGCTAAGATTGATGAAAACCAAATGTAGAATTTCATCCTGCAAATGGCTGAAGCATAATGCAAATTGATCTCCCAACCACTCATGATGTCTACTATTAATAAAGAAGAGAGGCTTGGGCTGTACCTCAGTGGTAGAGCGCTTACCTAGCATGAGTAAGGCACTGGGTTCGATCCTCAGTACCACATATAAGTAATAAATGAATAAAATAAAATCTATCAACAACTAAAAAAAAATTAAAGAAAAGAAAGAAAGAAGAAAGGACAGTCAGAAAAAAGCTTCCATCTTCTAAGAGAATACATAATAAAGTGTGTTAGATCAGGTCAGGGTCCAAAATGTCCAATTAGGGGAACCGGTCAGCGGCTGCAGAGCAGAGCTGCCAGCCAGATGCTGAGAGCACCAGCATCCTGTCAATCAGTGGGTTTTCCTGACCTATCCAGGAAGGACTCTGGTCTTCTCTTCCTGTCCCCAAGCCCTCCCCTTCCTGACCAGGCCCTTTCAAATTCTCTGTGAGCCCCACTGCCATTCCTTCTGGACACACTCTGATGGACGAGAGGATTCGGCCCGAGAGCATGTTTTCCAATAAAGTCTTGCCAAGTGGCTTAATTCATCTCCTCCTGGTCGTCTAGTCTTTACATAATGGTACGCAAAACCCGGGAGGGTTTTGAACCTCCCCTGTACCGGGGTCGAGGCAAGCCCTCCGAACCGGGAGAACTCCTGAGCCACTCTCTGTCTTCCTCACCCGGACCGACAAAAGTGAGGTAGGCCGCCCCGCCCTTTCCTCTGACTCTTCAGCTTGCCGCCCCCCCACCATCCGCTCCAGAGGCCCATTTGAGAGGTCACACGTGTGCGTGGTCTCTCTGTTTGCTCGAGGCCATGTGGACTGGGAAGACATTCCCATGTTAGCCATTCACCACTGCCATCCGGGCCCCAGAAAGTTCAAGGGACGCTTCAATTTTCTGCCTGGCCCCTCATTCTCCCATGGACACGAACATTTTTGGGGAATGCCTTTTTATGTTTCCACCCACTCCCTGGGACTGCTGAGAAGTCACAGGGAACCCCAACTCTTCTCTAGACCCCAAAACTCCACTGTACTATGGCTTAGATAATGGACCAAAATGACCTCCAGGGGAACTTTTGATTTTCAAATCCTCACTGATTTGGCTAATTTTTGTCACTGGATGGGGAAATGGACAGAAATTCCTTTCATGGAGGCTTTATTGGAAAATGCGCTCTCGCTCGTCTCTTCTTTCCCATCTGTTCTGTCCTCTCAAGTTCTTCTCGCTAAAAGCCCCCTTTCCCATTCACTCCTCTGTCTCCTTCCTCGTGCAACTGCCGCTCACAGATGCTGGGCTGCCTGCCTTGCAGCAGCCCTTCCCCCCAGGCTTGCCACTGGGCGTTCATGGGCTGCCTGCCATGTGGTGGACCCTCCCCTCACTCTCGGTTCCCCCTGAGCTGCAGCGCCACCTTCCCGGGAGGCAGAGCTGGTCTGGTCCCAGAGCAGGATGGCAAAAACAGAGTGTTAGGCAGGGCCCACCCACCCTGTGTTCCTGTGTGTCTTGCTCCCTCTGCGCTGCTGGGGCAGACTGGCACGGCTGCCACAGACCAGTGAAACTCTCTTTCGCTCATCTATGGGCTGCCGGACTCAACCACCTTCTGTTTTTATTTTTACCGGTTGCCTCATTTTTCTTCTAAGACTCTTTCTTTTCTTAACTTCTATGTACATAGTATCAAAAATTGGCACAGATAATGAGCACTAATCAATTAAACCTTAAAAATGGATCCAAATATTTTTAATCCACATGATGTAAAAGGTTCAATTTAAATTGAATAAACGCAAAGGTTTATACATTCCTATATGAAGTTTTAAAGGTTTCTACTGTTGCCTAAGTTCAAAAAATTTACAAGGATTGCTTTGAGATATGAACAGAAGGAATTAAAGATTCTAAATATGGTATTTATTGGAAGGAAAGAGAATATTTCTAATCAAAAGGTTTACAATTGTGATTAAATGAAAAGTTAACATCAAAATTTTTCTTTCAGAACTAAACTTAATGTAATAACATCAATGTAATTCTGGTTCTATATTAAATGTGTTCAAATCTTCCAGGTATACAAGTCTTTAAAATAGAAGGTTTAAAAGAATGTTTTATCAAGCTGATGTTCTCCAAACTGAACTTATATGGTATCCATTCATATCATTTAATGTTTTATAACTGAACCTATCATCAATAAGATGACTTTAAGTTATTTTCACATCAGAGTGATCTTTTAAATAAATGAGGACCTAATCTATTTAATATTCTGCTAAAATTTTGCAAATAGTCCTGTCTTACCTAAAATAGTCCTGTCTCCCAGCTTACTACAATGGCTTCAAAGTAAATAAGACTCCAGTTCATTTAAAGATATGTTCAAAGGATTAATTTTATTGTAAAGATCATTAGGACCTCAAAGAGGGATATAATATGTAACTCAGCCAAACTTTGAGAAAGCTGTTACACAAACTAAATATGTTTTTACTATTGTTAATTTTATTTTGTATTTTCCTTAAACTCTGATTATTGCCTGTTAATGTTTTACAGAGGTACTACTTCGAGAACAACCAACCCAGATTATTTTAAAATAAATCAGCCACCACCTATAGGATAGACCTTAAAGTTAAAGCCCAGTACCCTTACTTTATAACTGATGAGACTGGCTTGCTGAGTGTTTAAGATCAAGACTTAAAAGCTAAAATTAAATTAAAGGACCAAAAAAACCCAGTATTTGGCTTTTGCCCTTTGAGCCAACCTGAATCTAAGGAATGAGGAAACTTCTCTGAAGCGCTCTACACCTCTGGGCCGCAGGACTTCCTGATCAGGGAGATTTCTGAGACCATTAGAGAATTAAAGAGCCAGTCAAATGCCATACGATAAACAGGAAGGTCTAAGAGAGAGGGAACTGTCCCTCATGCTTCCCAGGGAAGCCACAACATGGTCAGCGCCAGACCTCAACCTATCCTAATGCAGATGGCACTAGCAGAGCTAACAAGCTGCTCTCAAGTTCCTCAAGGATGCCTCCCAGGAGAACAAAATGTGACTCTTAACAATAGGTAAGAACAAAAGTCAATTTGACTTGCTTCATCTTAAACACCTAGCAAAACCAAAAACACAGCCATTCTTGGGCATTTAAAATAGTTTAAAGATAGACATCTGTGACATTAAAAACTAAATACTATGTTTACATGCCTTGTCCTCTCCAGCCTTGCTATAAGGACTTATACTGTACAATGAGGCTAAATTACCATGACTTGTTACCACCTTCCTCTCTAGGGCAAAAAGGGCTCTCCTTGGCCCCCATTCACTGCCTCTGGGCTAGGGCAAGAGGACTTAATTATGCAATAACTGCTACTTAAAAACTTAAACAAATTTCGTTACAGAATAGACCAGCCTTGGACTGGTCCATCACACTGGACTCCCACCAAACTCAAAATTTCTCTGCAGCCCCCCTTCTTTTTCTGCTAATCAGTAATCTCTCCCAAGCTTCTGTTCCTACTCACAGATGATGTTTCTACATTCAAGCAACATGACTGACAACCAGAGGCTCCCACACCTCTGCATCTGCCTCCCTGCCTGACTGACACCCAAGCTATCTCCCCCTCTCAGTGCCCCCAATCCCACACGAAGTAGCCAGACCGAATCTGCTGTCCTATATCATCAAAAAGGCCAAGATGTTAGGTCAGGTTAGAGTCCAAAATGTCCAATTAGGGGGACTGGTCAGCAGCTGCAGAGCAGAGCTGCCAGCCAGACGCTGAGAGCACCAGTAGACACGCCTCCTGTCAATCAGCAAGTTTTCCTGACCTATCCAGGAAGGACTATGGTCTTCTTTTCCTGTCCCCCAGCCCTCCCCTTCCTGACTGGGCCCTTTCAAATTCTCTGTGCACCGGAGCCCCTCCGCCATTCCTTCCGGACACACTCTGATGGACGAGAGGATTCGGCCCAAGAGCGTGTATTCCAATAAAATCTAGCCGAGCGGCTTAATTCATCTCCTCCTGGTTGTCTAGTCTTTACAAAGTACAGAATGTTGATAGAAATATGGATGTTGCTATGATTTGAATGCATATGTCCCTCCAAAATTCATACATTGAAACTTAAGCCCCAAAATGATGACATTAAGAGGTGGGTAAAGTCATGAGAGCTCTTCCCTCATCAATGGATTAGTGCTCTTATAAAAAAGTTTAAATGAAGTGCCTTAGGGCATTTTGCCCTTCCACCTTCCACCATAACAAATTGCCATTTGGGAAGCAAGCAGAAAAGTCTTTAACAGACACCAAATCTGTCAGTGGCTTGATCTTGGAATTCCTAGCCTCTAGAACTGTGATAAATGAATTTCTATGGTTTATAAACCACCCAATCAAAAAAAATATTTTCTAGACCTGACCAAGACAGAGATTAAAAGCCATTCTGTGACTGAGACATTAAGTAGGAGGTAACCAGCTTCTGGAGTGACCAAGGGAGGCATGAGTGACTGTGGACTCTTACTTCTGCACAGGGCATTAGTGGCAAAAGCTAGGCAAGGCTGTGGTGGCCCTACAGCAAGCCATTGTCCATGGAATACCACTCTGCCAAGCTAAACTTTAACCAAGGAGCTCTTCCTGGATAAAACTGAGAAATAGGAGTGATGCTGCTTCCATCCAGACAGGAGCCATACATAGTATTTGGGTTCCTTTTGACAAGATTATGCATAGAAGAAATTTTATTTCAATCCCCATTCCCCTTCCTTTTCCTCCCTTCTTCTCTCCCTTTTCTCTCTCCTCTACTCTATTGATCTTCCTTTCACTCCTTTATTATTTTTGATTGGTATTTTCTGTATATACATAATGGAGAAATTTCATTTGGTACATTTATATATGTATATAACATGATTCCATTAGATTAACTCCATATTTCTGTCCCTTTCCCTTCCTGAGGAAGGAATTTTTAAGAAAAAAAAAATTAGAGCCTAAATATTTGCAAAAATCCTGGTTTGGCCATATTGCAAAAAATGAGAAAGTACTTTCAGAAGAGTAACCAATGGTGTGGCTAGACTTGATAAAGAAATTATGGGATTATACAAGCAGAAACTCTACCTGTTTAAACTGAAAGGACAGATAGAGGATGAAATAAAGGCTATCAGACTTCTTAGATCTTAGAGGATTTTTCTGTAGAACTACTTGGCTGAGAATATACACTATTCTTCAGGACAGGGAAGGATGACCTTAAAGGTAATGCAGAGATCAAGAGAGTAGCCTTCTCAGATTCAAGGTGAGGATACCACCCTGGTTTTAAAAGGCCTAATATCAGTGTCTCAGAACCTTGTAGCTGAGGTTGCCAAGTTGAAGACGGAGAATCACAAACCTAGTGGGACTAGAGGATAAAGCATTACACCAAAGAGCATTGTTCTTGAGCTTTAAGATCTAATGAAACTGGACTTGTTTGAAACCCATCTTCCTTCTTTCCTTCCTATTTCTACCTTTTATTTTATTTTTATTTTTATTTTTGGTACCGGGGATTGAACTAAGGGGCACTCAACCACTGAGCAACATCCCCAGCCCTATTTTGTGTTTTACTTAGAGACAAGATCTCACTGAGTTGCTTAGTGCCTCGGCATTGCTGAGGCTGGCTTTGAATTCACAATTCTCCTGTGTCAGTCTTCCAAAGCACTGGGATTACAGGCATGTGCCACTGCACAGGGCACTATTTCTGCCTTTTAAAATGGGGATGTTTATCTGCTGCTAGTCCCACCACTAGTCTGGGGGAGAATATAACTTCATTGATTTCACAGGTTCACAGCTAAAGAGGAATTTTACCTCAGGATGAATTATAACTTGAGTCTCACCCATATATGACTTAGATGAAACTTAGGACTTTAAACTTAAGAGTTGATGCTAGAATGAGCTAAGATTTTTCACACTGTTGGGAGAGTAATAGAATTTTGCATTCAAGGGTATGAATTCTGAGTTTCCAGGGATGGAATGCTTGGGCCTCCCCCAATGTACATGTTGAAAATTATCCCACAGTATGCTGGTATTAGGAAGTGTGTCTTTCAGAGGTAATTATGTTTAAATGAGGTCATAATAGTTGGGTTTCCATGATGGAATTGGTGTCTTTATAACAAGAAGAGAAGCTACAAGTCTTTCTTCACCATGTAAGGTCACAGCAAGAAGGTGGTCATCTGTAAGCCCTCTGGGGAACCAGATCAGCTATCACCTTGCTCCTGAGCTTCCCAACCTCTAAAACTGTGAGAAATAAATGCCTGCTGTTAAGCTACTTACTTTATGGTATTTTGTTATGGCAGCCTGAACTGAATAATACAATGTATAAACAGTAAGATAAGGAAATCTTCAACAATCAGCATATTCATAAACCATTTAAGCAATTTTCTTGCCATCTTACTGGTTTCTTTATTTAACAATGTTTTATTTCCTTGAGGAGTTATGTGATCTCAAGACCAGCAGCACATTTCTGCTATCCAATGTAACTCATAAATTGATTATGAAATTCAAATTAGCTGAAGTTTAAGAGGTAAAGCTATTTACAGAATAGATTTTTTTTTAATTTAGTTAAAGCTTAAGGGTACTTTTTGTGGAATTTAAAAAATCTACCTTTATAAAAAAGCCAAATACAAAAGAAAGTCTAATAAGGGGCCCAGGATATCTGCTACTATTAAAAATTTGTTTTAATAAATTTTCAGTATTGGCTTATTTAAATAACTAGTAAACCCTTAAAAGTTTTTTTTTTTTAATTTTTTTTAAACTTTATTTTTTTTTATGTGGTGCTGAGGATCGAACCCAGTGCCTCACGCGTGCTAGGCAAGCACACTACCACTGAGCCATAGCCCCAGCCCCCCTTAAAAGGATTTTTGTTCTTGTTGTTTGTTCTTTTTTGGTATTGTCAGGGTATTTTAAATGTCCAAAATAAAATAATTCAACCAAATGCCATTTCAGGGTACACATCAATCTTTGCTGTAGTCACAAAGCTGGTGGGAAATTAAGTGCATCTCTGTTTCTTCAAGGCAAAAATCACAGTGTGATGGATCCAGCTATTTTTCCCTCTAGCATATGACCAGGAGAAGAGACAAACACTCATTTTCCCAAGAAGTTTACAAAAAGAAAGTCCAAAATAATTGTAGAAATGACTCTTTCTTCTAGCTTTCTTACATAATCATAAGCATTTAAATCATATCTGGGCATGTATGCATAAGTTACAACAAATCCCACCAATCTGTATAATTCTAATGCTCCAATAAAAAAATAAGGAAAAATAATAAATAAATCATCTCTGGGTCTTCACTGGAAAGGCCACCAGTACTAAGTAAGTAAGACAGCTATCACTTTGTGTTTCAAGTTTCAGAATCCTTGTTTAACAATGCCTGAAGGCTGTCAGCTTCCCAGACAATCTGTCAGAATGATGAACAACCCCAACATGGCAGCCAAACCTTGGCTAGAGGGAGCAGAGGAATTTGTGGAGGAAGGAAAGAGGAAAGCAAAACTGCCTGTCATTCAGAAGCAAGTTTTCAAAATGTAAGAGGCAAAGATGGAAGTACGTAGGGCAACTTTACAATCGCTAAAATTTATTCATTAAAAAATCTTTGAGATTTATCAGTATCAGGTGTTGTACATATTGGGGTGCCCAGCACCCCAACAGAGCAGGTTCCTGCCCAGGAGGTGTGAGCTGCCTGGGAAAATAAAAAGTCTGAAGTAATCAGTAAGAAATAAAGACAAAGCCAGAGATTGGATAGAAGCTGGAACTAAACAACTAAAAAAAGCTCCCACTTCTTCATTTAAGAGGGAGTACATCAAAGGCAAGTATAAGGTTTTTCAATGGGAGGAGTCTTGTTTCTGTGCTTGCTTCTGGGTGTGGCAAGGGGTTTGCAGTAAACAGGTTGAGTGGCATTTGACAAGCTACACCCATCTCCAAGAGGCTGTCTGACTCCAGCGCGTCACTGCCATCTCTGGAACTGAGTCTGAACTTGAGCGGTGAGCTAGAACAGGGCACCAATTGAATCAGGCATTCTCGAACCAGTGGATTCCTACTGGGAGTTCTGGAAACCAGGCTTCCCTGCCTAATGGCTCCAACAATGCTTAGTTTACCCACAGCTCATAAATGGCTTCCGGCAGGATGGACTTTGGAAATACTATAGTAAGATGTGAAGACATATGAAAACTCAGTAGTAATTTCCAATCTCATGAACCAAGTTAGCTTTTAGTATCAATGTGAATTACAAAAATTATGAAAAAGATCCAGATTCAAGATTTAAACAGCAACAATCATATGTACGTTTATTCATTCAAAAAAAATTTGTGTGACGACTCTGTTGGGACTTTATGGTATTTTTTTTAATAAAAATAAATTTTAAAAAAGAAAATCTCATTGCCTGAAACCCAGATGCTCCTAAAAATTAAGAGTTTTAAAACTTACTCTGACCTTTGTACGTATTTCCTTAAGAAGGAATAATTTCATTTTTATCACTGATTCCTCTATTGATTAAATTACCATTACTATTTTGGTTTTGACATATCAAAATTTTTTTGTTTGTTTTTTAATTATTTTCAAGAGATTTAACCTGTTTATAACTGGTTAAGTTTGGGGCAGGGTTGTTGTTGTTGTTATTGTTTGGGGAGTATTATTTTATCTATCTATCTATCTATCTATCTATCTATCTATCTATCTATTTTTGGTACCAGGGATTGAACCCAGGGGTGCTTAAATACTAGGTCACATCCTCAGCTCTTTTTTATTTTATTTATTTTTTGGTACCAAAGAATGAATTCAGGGGTACTTGACCTCTGAGCCATATCCCCAGCCAATTTTTTTGTTTTATGTAGAGACAGGGTCTCACTGAGTTGCTTAACACCTCGCCATTGCTGAGGCTGGCTTTGAACTCCACTGTGCCCAGCTCAGCCCTTTTTTATAATTTATTTAGCAGTAAGGTCTCGCTGAGTTGGTCAGGGCCTCGCTAAGTTGCTGAGGATGGTTTTGAACTCACATGACTGGTTAAGTTTATTGTACTACCAAATCATGTCAAGATTTGTATTATTCTCCTTTTCTAATGAAATGAATTACTATTTAGCAGATGGTAACATTTTCAGAATGAAAATATCTATACACACAGAGCACCTTCACTTGTTTGTTTTGAGAATATATTTATTTTCTAATGATTTTTTCCAACACATTCAAATATTTTGTTTTGTACTATGTGTAAGAGTGACATTTTAATGTTTATATGTCTTCACTGATCAAAGTTCTAATGCATAGAACGCCAGTTCCTTTCCAAACCCAGATTTAATTTTTGTGACATAGTCTTTGATTTAAAACAGTTTAATTGAGATATAGTTGGCAAAAAACTGGATATATTTCTCATATAAAATTTGGAGCCAGGTGCGGTGGCGCAAGCCTGTAATCACAGCACTTAGGGAGGCTGAGACAGGAGAATCGAGAGTTCAAAGCCACCCTCAGCAATGGCGAGGTGCTAAGCAACTCAGTGAGACCCTGTCTCCACATAAAACACAAAATAGGGCTGGGAATGTGGCTCAGTGGTCAAGTGCCCCTGAGTTCAATCTCCAGTACCAAAAAAAAGAAAAAAAAAATTTGGTAAATTTGACACATATACATCTGTGGAAGCTTACGGTTAAATAATTAGCTTATCTATCCAAAAATTTCCTTGTTTTCCTTGCTAACCCTTCCCTCCTGCCCTCTTCAATTCTCCCTTCTCCCTGCTCCCATTTCCAGCGACTGCTGATCTGCTTTCTATCTGTATGGATTAGATTACATTTTCTAGAATTTGTATACATGTAGGCATGTACCATGGAATCATAGAGTATGTACACTATTTTTCTCTAGCTTCTTTTATGTGACACAGTGATCTTGAAATATAGTTCTTATTTTTTAAATATCTTTTATTTATTTTTGAATTATTTTATTATTATTTTTTATTTCTTGGTATTGGGGTTTGAACTCAGGGGTACTTTACCACTGAGCTACATCCATAGTCACATTGATTTTTGTTTTATATTTTGAGACAGTGTCTTACTAAGTTTAATTTTTCATTGAATTTTCTTTTCTTCTTTTTGAGTTTTATGAGTTCTTTATATATTATAGGCATAGTTCTTTCTCAAATACATCATATGCACCTAGTTTCTCTTTGTCCATGGCTTCTCTTTTTATTCTCTTAACACAATTTTTCTCAGAACAGAAGCTTTATATTATTTTTGGTGCTGGGGATTGATTTAGGGCCTTGCACAAGCCAAGCACAAATTTCTCCACTGAGCTGCATGCCTAGCCCCATAAATTTCAATTTTGATGAAGTTTATAAGTGCTTTTCTTTTTCAGATTGTGCTCTTGACGTTGTTTGTAAGAGAGCTTTGCCCTACCCAGGATAACCAAATATTCTTCTATTGTTTTTTTTTTTTTGGTAGAAGTTTTATACTCTTAGATTTTAGTCTATGATACACTTTCAGTTAATTTTTGAATATAAAAATCAGTAACATGTGATGAGCTGTTCTTTGACTTTCTACTCCATTTCGTGGATCTATGTGTTCATGACAATATCACACTGGTTTCATTATTACAGCTTAATAAAGGAAAATTTATAGTACAGGAGTGAAAGTCCTCCAATTCTGTTCTTTTTTTTTTTAAATATTTTTTTAGTTGTAGATGGACACAATGTCTTTATTTTATTGCTTTGTACGTGGTGCTGAGGATCGAACCCAGGGCCTCACGCATGTGAGGCAAGCGCTCTACCACTGAGCTACAATCCCAGCCCCCAATTCTGTTCTTTTTTAAAAAGTCATTTTAGCTATTCTAGATCATCTGAATTTCTATATGAATTCTCAAATCAGTTTGTCAATTTAAAGCAAAAACGTGATGAAATAGTTTAGAATTGCATTAAAAGTATGGATAAATCTGCAGGAGAACCTTAATAATACTGAGTAATCTAATCTATTAATATGTTCTATTTATTGAAATCTTTGTTTTCAGTTATGTTTTGTATTTTTCATATCTAACATATCTTTTGTAAGATTTACTTTTAAAATTTGCAGAATTGTCAAACTATGTCAATTGTGTTGCTTTTATTTCTTTATTTAATTTTTTAATTTGTTCTAATTAGTTATACATGACAATAGAATGCATTTATGCATTTTGATATATTATACATAAATGGAGTATAAGTTCTTATTTTTCTGATTATACATGCTGTAGAGTCACATCAGTCATGCAGTCATATATGTACCTAAGGTTATTACATTATGTACATTATTATGTCTCATTCTACTATACTACGTACCCTCCTCCCCCCCTTCGCTCTCCTCTACTTAATCTAAAGTAACTCTGTTCTTCCCAGCAGCACCCCCTTATTGTGTATTAGCATTCGCGTATCAGAGAAAACATTCCCCCTTTGGTTTTGGGAAATTGGCTTATTTCGCTTAGTATGATATTCTCCAACTTCATCAATTTACCAGCAAATGCCATAATTTCACTCTTCTTTAAAGCTAAGTGAGTGATATTCCATCATGTACATATGCCACATTTTCTTTATCTGTTGAAGGGCACCTATATTGGTTCCATAGTTTAGCTATTGTGAGTTGAGCTGCTATAAACACTGAGGTGGCTGCATCACTGTAATATGCTAATTTTAAGTTGTTTGGGAATAAACAGAGGAATGGGATAGCAGGGTCAAATGATGGTTTCATTCCAAGTGTTTTGAGGAATCTCCATATCGCTTTCCATATAGTTGCACCAATTTGCAGTCCCACCAGCAATGTATGAGTATACATTTTTCCCCACATCCTCGCCAACATTTATTGTTGCCTGGATTCTTTTTTTTTTTTGTACCAGGGATTGAACTCAGGGGTACTCGACCACTGAGCCACATCCCCAGCCCTATTTTGTATTTTATTTAGAGACAGGATGTCACTGAGTTGCTTAGTGCCTCAGCGTTGCTGAGGCTGGCTTTGAACTCATGATTCTACAGTCTCAAACTCCCAAAGTACTGGGATTACAGGCGTGTGCCACCATGCCCAGCTTGTTGCTTGCATTCTTTTTTTAAAAATATTTATTTTTTAGTTGTAGGTGGACAAATATCTTTATTTTATTTTTATGTGGTGCTGAGGATCAAACCCAGTGCCTCACACGTGCTAGGAGAGCATGCTACCACTGTGCCATAACCCCAGCCCTTGCTTGCATTCTTGATGATTGCCATTCTGACTAGAGTGAGATGAAGTCTTAGAATACTTTTGATTTTGCATTTCTCTAATTGCTAGAGATGTTGAACATATTTTCATGTATTTGTTAATTGATTGTATTTCTTCTGTGAAGTGTCTTTCCATTCCTTAGCCCATTTATTGATATGGTTATTTGGTTTTTTGGTGTTTTTTGAGTTCTTTATATATCCTAGAAATTGATGCTTTATCTCAAGTGCATGTGGTAAAGATTTTCTCCCAATCTCTAGGCTCTGTCTTCACATTATTGATTGTTTCTTTTGCTGAGAAGAAGCTTTTTAGGTTGAATCCATGTGGCTTTCCAATTTTACAGCACCATTTGTTGAACAGGCTATATTTTCTCCAGTGAATGTTTTTGGCATCTTTGTCTAGTATGGGGTAGCAATTTATGTGGGTTTGTCTCTGTGTCTTCTGTACCATTGTTCTATGTGTCTGTTTTCATGCCAATACCATGCCATTTTTTGTTGCTGTTGTTACTATGGCTCTGTAATATAGTTTACAGTCTGGTACTGTGATGCCTCCTGCTTTACTTTTCTTGCTAAGGATTGCTTTGACTATTCTGGGACTCTTAGTTTTCCAGATTAATTTCATGATTGCTTTTTCTATTTCTATGAAGAATGTTGTTAGGATTTTAATAGGAATTGCATTAAATCTGTATAACGCTTTTGGTATTATGGCCATTTTGACAATATTAATTCTGCCTATCCAGGAGCATGGGAGGTCTTTCTATCTTCTAAGGTCTTCTTCAATTTCTTTCTTTAGTGTTCTATACTTTTCACTGTAGAGGACTTTCAGCACTTTTGTTATATTGATTCCCAAGTATTTTATTTTTTTGAAGGTTATTGTGAACAGGGTAATTGTGTTGCTTTTAACATTGTAATTTCTGGGGTTTTTTGGTTTTTTTGTTTTGTTTTGTTTTTTTGTTTTTTTGGTACCCAGGATTGAACTCAGGGGTACTCAACCACTGAGCCACATTCCTAGCCCTATTTTGTTTTTATGTAGATTTTAGGGTCTCACTGAGTTGCTTAGTGCCTCATTGTTGCAGAGGCTGGCTTTAAACTCACGATTCTCCTGTCTCAACCTCCCAAAGTGCTGGGATTACAGGTGTGTACCACCACTCCCAGCTTCTAGGTTTTTGTTGTTGTTATTGCTAGTATATAGCAATAAAGTTTACTTTTTTTTCTTTGCATTGGGTGTCTCTATGTTGCCCAAACTGATCACAAACTCATAGGCTTGAATGATCCTCCCACTCAGCCTCCTGAGCAGCTGGGAACACTAGTTGCACTACCACATTCAGCTTAAAGTTGCCTTTTGTTTATTGATTTTTTGTTGTTGTTAAAATCACATATTAAAAGTTTTTTTGGATTTTTTTTAGGATTCTCTATGTAATAATCATATTATTAGCTAATGATAAGTTTTTCTTTTCTATGTTTAATCAGTTATACATGAAAGTAGAATGCATTTTGACACATCATACATATACATCATACATGGAATATAATTCCTCTTTCTTCTGGTTGTCCATGATGTAATTACACCAGTTCTGTAATAATATATGTACATAGGGTAATAATATTCCATCCATTCTACTATCATTCCTTTCCCCATACCTCCTCCCCTCCATTCATTCCCCTTTATCTAATAAAATTACCTCTATGCTTATTTTGTTTAGTATAATATTCTCCAGTTCCATATTTACTGGTAAATATAATTTCATTCTTCTTTATGACTGAGTAATATTACATTGTGTATATATACCACAATTTCTTTATCCATTCAACTGTTGAATGGCACCTAGGTTGATTCCATAGTATAGTTATTGTGAATTAAGCTGCTGTAAACATTGATGTGGCTGCATCACTGTTCTATGCTGATTTTAAGTCCTTTGACTATAAAACAAGGAGTGGGATAACTGGGTCAAATGGTGGTTACATTCCAAATTTTTTGAGGAATCTCCATACTGCTTTCCATAGTGGTTGCACCAATTTTCAGTCCCACCAGCAATGTATAAGTGTATTTTTTTTTCTCCACATCCTCACCATTTGTTGTTGCTTGTATTCTTGATAATTGCCATTCTAACTAGAATGAGATGGAATCACAGTGTTGTTTTGATTTGCATTTCTTTAATTGCTAGAGATATTGCACATTTTTTCATATATTTGTTGATTGATTATATTTCTTCTTCTGTGAAATATCTCATCAGTTCCTTAGCCCATTTATTGATTGGGTTATTGAGCTTTTTGTTTGTTTTCATTTCTTTTGGTGTTAAGTTTTTTGAGTTTTTTATATATCCTGAAGTTTAATGCTTTATCTGAGGTGCATGTGATAAAGATTTCCTCCCATTCTGTAGGCTCCCTCTGCACATTATTGTTTCCTTTGCAAGAAAAAGCTTTTTAGTTTGACTCTATCCCACTTATTGATTCTTGATTTTACTTCTTGCCCTTTAGAAGTCTTGTTAAGGATGTTAGTTACTAAGCTGACCTTGTGGAGATTTGGGCCTACCTTTACTTCTATTGACTCAGGGTCTCTGGTCAAGTGCCTAAATCTTTAATTCACTATGAATTGAATTTTGTGCAGGGTGGGAAATAGGGGTTTAATTTCATTTTGCAGCATATGGATTTCCAGTTTTCCCAGCACCATTTGTTGAACAGGCTGTCCTTTCTCCAGTGAATGTTTAGGGCATCTTTGTCTGGTATGAGATAACTGTATTCATGTGGGTTTGTCTCTAGTGTCTTCATTCTGTGGTATTGTTCTACATGTCTTTTTTGGTGCCAATACTATGCCGTTTTTGTTACTATGGCTCTGTAGTATAGTTTAGTCTGGTATTGTGATGCCTCCTGCTTTACTTTTCTTGTTAAGAATTGCTTTGGCTATTCTGGAACTCTTATTTTTTCAAATTAATTTCATGATTGCTTTTTCTATTTCTATGAAGAATATTGTTGGAATTTTAATAGGAATTGCATTGAATCTGTATAATGCTTTTAGTAGTATGGCCATTTTGACAATGTTAATTCTTCCTATCCAAGAACATGAAAGATCTTTTCATCTTCTAAGATCTTCTTCAGTTTCTTTCTTTAGCATTCTGCAATTTTCATTGTAGAGGTCTTCCACCCTTTTGTTAGATTGATTCCCAATTATTTTCTTTTTTTCTTTTCTTTTCTTTCTTTCTTTCTTTCTTTATTTCTTTCTTTCTTTTTTTAGGCTATTTTGAATAAGGTAGTTCTCCTAATTTCTCTTTCAGTTGATTCACCACTGATGTATAGGAACATCTTTGATTTATGGGTTTTGATTTTATGCCCTGTTACTTTGCTGAATTCATCTATTAATTCTAGAAGTTTTCTGGTGGAATTTTTTGGATTTTCTAAATATAGAACCATACCATTGGAAAATAGTGATATTTTGAGTTCCTCTTTTCCTATTCATATCCCTTTGATTTCTTTGATCTGTCTAATTGTTCTGGCTAGAATTTCCAGGACTAAGTTGAGTAGAAGTGATGATAGAGGACATCCTGTCTTATTCCAGTTTTTAGAGGCAATGCTTTTTGTTTGTTTTGTTTTGTTTGTTTGTTTTTGTGGTGCTGGAGATTCAACCCAGGGCCTTATGCATGTAAGGCAAGTACTCTGCCAACTGAACTATATCCCTAGCCCTAGAGGGAATGCTTTCAATTTTTCTCCATTTAGAATTATGTTGGCCCTGGGTTTAGATTTTGTAATGCTGAGGTATGTTCCTACTATCCTTAGTTTTTCTAGTGTTTTAAACATGAGGGGTGCTGTATTTTGTCAAATGCTTTTTCTACATCTATTGATCATATGATTCTTATATTTAATTCTATTGATGTGATGAATTACATTTATTCATTTCCATTTGTCAAACCAACCATGCATCCCTAGAATGAACCCCCACTTGATTGTGGTGCACTATCTTTTTAATATGTTTTTATATGCAATTTATCAGAATTTTTTGAGAATTTTTGCATCTTTGTTCATCAGGGATATTGGTCTAAAGCTTTATTTCCTTGATGTGTCTTTGTCTGGTTTTGGTACTAGAGTGATACTAGCTTCATAAAATGAGTTTAGAAGGTTACCTCCATTTATATTTCATGGAGTAATTTGAGGAATATTGGTGTTAATTTTTCTTTGAAGGTCTTATAGAACTTAGATGAGAATCCATCTGGTCCTGGGCTTTTGTTGGTTGGTAGGCTTTTGATTGCATCTTCTATTTCATTGCTTGAAATTGATCTATTTAAATTGTGTATGTCCTACTGATTCAGTTAGGATAGGTCACATATCTCTAGAAATTTTTTGATTCTTCAAGATTTTCTATTTTATTGGAGTATAAGTTTTCAAAATATTTTCTGATTATCTTCTGTATTTCAGTAACATCCATTGTGATATTTTCTTTTTCATCATGAGTTTTAGTAATTTGAGTTTTTTCTCTTTCTTTGTCTTTGTTAGCATGGCTAGGGGTTTATCAATTTGATTGGTTTTTTCAAAGAACCAACTTTTTGTTTTGTCAATTTCTTGAATTGTTTCTTTTGTTTCAAGTTTATTGATTCCAGCCATAATTTTAATTATTTCCTATCTTCTGCTTTTGGTATTGATTTGTCCTTCTTTTTTCTAAGGCTTTGAGATGCAATGTTAGGTTATTTATTCATTGACTTTCTATTCTTTTAATGAATGAACTCAATGCAATGAACTTTCCCCTTAGCACTGCCTTCATGGTGTCCCAGAGATTTTGATATGTTGTATCAGTGTTCACATTTACCTTTAAGTATTTTTTTAATTTCTTCCCTGACTTCTTCTGCTATCCATTTGTCATTCAATAGCATATTATTTAGTCTCCAGGTGGTAGAGTATCTTCTATTTTTTAATTTTATCATTGATTTCTAATTTCATTCCATTATGATTTAATAGAATGCAGGTTAGTATCTCTATTTTTTGTATTTTTGCTAAGAGTTGCTCTGTGGCATAAGATATGGTCTGTTTTATAGAAGAATCCATGTGCTGCTGAGAAAAAAATGTATTTTCTCATTGATAGGGGAAATAGTCTATATATGTTCATTAAGTCTAAATTTTTTATTGTATTGTTTAGTTCTATAGTTTTTTTGTTTACTTTTTGGAAGACTTATCCTGTAGTGAGAGAGGTGTGTTAAAGTTACCCAGTATTATTGTGTTGTAGTCTTTTTGATTCTTGAAATTGAAAAGGGTTTGTTTCATGTATGTAGATGCTCCAATTTGAGGGGCATAAATATCTATGATTTTTATGTCTTGTTAATGTATAATTTCCTTAAGCAGTATAAAATGTCCCTCTTTGTCCCTTTTGATTAACTTTGGTTTGAAGTTCACTTTATCTGATATGAGGATGGAAATATTTGCTATTTATGTGATCCATAAATAAATAAAGTGAGTGATAATTTTTTCCCCATCCTTTCACCTTCAGTCTGTCAATGTCTTTGCCTAAGAGGTAAGACTTTTGGAGACAGCATACTGTTGAGTCTCGTTTTTTAATCCAATCTGCCAGTGTATGTCTTTTGATTGATGAGTTTAGGACATTAATGTCCAAGGTGATTTTTGAGATATAATGTGTATTCCTGATCATTTTGGTTTATTTCTAGTTTTTAATTTGAATTAGTTTCTCCTTTGATTGACTATTCCTTTACTGTGGTTCCTCCCTTTGCTGATTTTTACTTTTTTTTTTCCATTTTACCTTCCTGTAATATTTTTTTAGGAATGATCTGTAGTGCAAGCTTTATAAATCAAATTCTTTTAACTTTTGTTGATAACATAAGGTTTCTATTTCATCTTCAAATCTGAAGCTAAGTTTTGGTGGATATAATATTCTTTGTTGGCATGCATTTTCTTTCAGAGCTTGGTATATGTTGTTCCTGGACCTCTTAGCATTTGTGTCTGGGTTGAGAAATCAGGTGACATTCAAATTGGTTTCCCCATATGTGTAATCTGATACTTTTCTTTCACAGCCTTTGAAATTTTATCCTTATTCTGTATGCTAAGCATTTTCATTATAATGTGCCTTGGTGTGAGTCTGTTGTAATTTTGTATACTTGGGGTCTTATAAGCCTCTTGTGTTTGATTTTCCATTTCATTCTTTAGGTTTGGGAAATTTTCTGATATTTCATTGAAAAGGTCATGCATTTCTTGGTTTTTATCTCCACACCTTCATCTATCTCGATAAATCTTAAATTTGATCTTTTCATGTTATCCTATAGTTCTTGGAAGTATTGTTCATGGTTTCTTAATCTTCTCTCCATGGCCAACTCTATTTTTAAGATTATATATTTTGTCTTCATTGCTTGAGGTTCTGTCTTCCAAGTGGTCTAGTCTGTTGGTCATGCTTTCTATTCAATTTTTAATTTGGCTTATTGTTTCCTTCATTTCAATAATTTCTGCTTTTTTTTGTTGTTGTTGTTGTTTTTGTTTGTTTGTTTTTCAGTCTCTGCCTCTGTTTTTGAAGTCCTTTTTAACTTTCTGTATTTTTTCTTTGCTTTTATTTCTTATACCACCGTTTACTTTGCAGATCAGTTTAAATATGTACATTCTGAACTCCTACTCTAATATTTCTTCTACTGTGATGTTGATGGATTCTGTTATTGGAGTATCTTGGTTTGTTTGGGGTGATTGTTCCCTTGCTTTTTCATGTTGTTTGTGTGTATATCCATCTAACAGTATAGACTTGAGGCAGTAGGGTTTCTACCCTGTGGACTTATAGTGTCCCTGAAGGTTTCCAGTACCTTACTTTTTAGGGGAAGACAAGTAATAAAAACAACCAATGCAAAATATACAAGATTAAACCAAATAACTCCTACTATTACATCTACAGCATTAATTATTACAGTAAACAAATAATATGATCAGTTATTGCCTACAACAAAAGCAGCAAGTTTGCAAAAGGATTTGCATTTTCATTTGGTGGCTAGAGAGAGAACAGGAGTGATATAGGATGTGATGGTTATTAAGGAGGAAGAGAGAAGATAGAAGTAAAATATTAAAGGAAGAGTGAAAGTGAGAACAATAGAGATTGGCTGCTAGAGGAAGAAAGGGGAGAATCATGGGAAACAGGAGAAATACATATATAAAGTAAAAATTAAAAAATTGAAAATAAAAATAAATAATACAAAACTAAAATATTCTAATTAAACATCTAGTTCACAAAAAATTTATCCATAAAAAATAACTCACATCGAGAATGCTAGAAATGAGGAAAAAACAAATATGAAAATGTATAACTGTCCATGTACCATTAAGGCCACAATTAATCAGAGAAAAAGAATTTAAAAAAAAAAAATAAAAAGGAAAAAAATTGTGTTGAAAAGTTAAAGAATTCTTTTTGTTGGAGTTCAAGATATTCTCAGCTTCTCTTCTCAGTAGTTTTAGGTGAAGTCTAGAGCTTAATGCTGTACCCTCTGGAGTAAGAGAGGTAATTCTGTAGGCAGAGTTCCTGGAGGCAGGGTTTAGGATTAGGTGGGCTCCCTCTTCACTGAATGCCAATTGGTCTAGAGATTTTAAATCAGTGTACCCCTAGTGCCCAGTACTTGCTGGTCCATGCTGGAATACTGTACCCCAGGGATCTCCCCTAGGTTCCACTTGTATGGTGGCGTAGCCAATTCTTAGTCCCTTATGTCACCTATAGAGCTCACATTTCCTGGTCTTGAGTTCAGTCTCCAAACAATTTCTTCCACCCTGGCCCTTCCAAGTTCCTAACCAGATGCATCTCTCCCAGTTAGTCCTGCAAGCAGTCAAATTGGAAGGGAAAGGATAGGGCTGGGTAGGTTTCAGTGACCAGTTATCCCCTCTATAAACCTCTCTGCACATTTGATTTCTTCTGGTCACTTAAGCGCACTCTAGGTTGTGCAGTGCATGTTTCCTGGGCCTGTATTGTAGGCCAAACTCAGGTTTGCTGGGAACTGAGCCCCCTCCACTGCCAGCTCCCATGCCACAGCTGCAAAATGGTTCCTTCCTTTGTCTTCTGCATGCTGCCTGGAAAGATGGAAGCTTTTCCCCCTGAACACAGATATTATGCAGTTTGTCTTTCAGGATTATTGGGCAATATCCTTGATCTCTAAATGCTCTGTACCCAGACATGCCTCAGCCTTCCCCAAAATGCAATTCCTTTAATTCCATTATACCTCCACTATGCTCACAGAGGGACTGCTCTGGCTGGTCCTTGAAGCCTGGCCATGGCAACAGCTGTGCCACTGGGAGCTTTCCTTATTTTATAATATCAAACCTCCTCTGACCTCTGTGTGCTTTGAATGTACAGTTTTAAATTCCAGTAAAGCCTCCCTGCCTTTTTTTGTTCACTTATCTTGCAGAGAAACTTCCTTTCTGCTTTCTTATTTTCATGCCATGGAGCAGCCAGGAAAGTGACCTCCTCTATTCTACCATCTTGAAAAACCCTTAACAATAAAATTGTTTCTTATTTGGATACCATTTGTTTCCTTTATTTGCCTTATTGTACTAGCTAGACTTTTCAGGGAAGTATTGAATTGAAATAATAAAATAATAGCAGATACTCTTGAGTTGTTTCTGATCTTAGGGTGTAAATAGTCTTTAACCATGAAGTGTGATATTATATAGAGGTTTTCATTAGTGTCTTTATAAATTTGAAGACGTTTCTTTTACTGTTTCCAGATTGTTGAGAGAGTTTGAAAAGAATATATTTTGGGTTTTGTCAGGTACTGTTTTCAGATTTATTAAAATGAAGCCAAGTGCCATGGTGTACTCTATAATCGCAGCTACCTAATCCTCAGCCAGGAGACAGAAGCAAGAGAATCACAAGTTGGAGGAAGCATAGGCAAATCAGCAAAACTCTTTCTCAAAATGAAAAACAAAAAGAACTGGGAATGTATCTCAGTGATAGAGTACTTGCCTAACATGTGAGGCCCTAAATTCAATCACCAGAACTGTAATAATAGTAACAACAACAATAATTTTCTTTTTTTTAGTCTATGAACATGACAGATTACATTAGATCATAATGTATTTTCTTTGCTGTATGTGGTTGGAATTGTTCTGATAAAACTTTATGAAGAACTACTGTATATATGTTCAAGAGGTATATTGGTATGTGGTTGTCCTTTTTTGAAATTTCTGTGTTTAGTTTGTTGTGTCAGATTAGTGCTGATCTTATAGAATTAGTTGGGGAATAATCCCCCCTTTTTAGTTTTTTGCAAGTCTTTGTTTAAAATTGATATTTCTCTGCTGGGGATGTGGCTCAGTGGTAGAGTACTTGCCTAGCATGTGCGAGGTTGAGGTTCTGGGTTCCATCATCAGCATCACAAAAAATAATATAACAAAATAAAATTGATAGTGTGTGTGTGTGTGTGTGTGTGTGTGTGTTATGAGGATTGAACTCAGGATTGCTTTACCACTGAGCTCTACCCCTAGACCTTTTTATATTTTGTTTTGAGATAGGGTCTTACTAAGTTGCTTTGGGCCTCGCTAAGTTGCTAAGGCTGGCCTCTAACTAGCAATCCTCCTGCCTCAGTGTCCTGAGTTGCTAGGATTTCAGGTGTGTGAGACCATGCCTAGCTTGATATTTATTTCTTAAATGTTGTTCCAGAATTTATTAGTGAAGGCTTCAGGCCTGGAGTTTTCTTTGTGGAAAGATTTTAAGCTATATATTCAATTTCTTAAAGAAAGAAAGGTCTATTCAAGATCTTTATTTCTTCTTCATTAAGCTATGTTAGTAAAGGCCTTTCAATAATTTTTTTCATTTTATCTAAGTTGTCAAATACTTTTGACATAAAACTGTTTGATATTGCCTTATGCTATGGTTTGGATTTGGAATATCCCCAAAAATCTCATGTTGAAACTTTGAATTTCTGAAATTCCAAATGCATGTAACATATAATCAGCAAATATAAAGTTTAAGATATGTTGGCATACTTCCGAATCCACAAATATTCTCTTAAAATTATTTTTCCTTTAGTCTTGCAAAGTGTACAGTTCAAATTCTGAAAGATTATTTTGTCTATGGTACCACTTTGAAGGAGTAAACTGTATTGAAGCCAAAAGGCAAGACTTTTTCCCTTCATTTTTTTCTTTTGCAATGATTAAAAAATTAAATTTAAACTAAATTTAATCACTCAACTTCATAGCTGAATATACTGCTAGGAAATGGGACCTAATTAGAGGAAGTAGATTACTGGGGCTAATCCTGGAAGGATTTATATTTTCCCGAGTCCCATCCCTGACCCTACCCTCTCCCCAGTTCTGCTTCCTAGATGAGCTGTTTTCCTCCATTATACTCTTCTGATGTTCTGCCTCACTCTGGCCAAAAGCAATGGAGCTATCTGACTACGGACTGAAACCATGAGTCAAGATAATTCTTTCTTCTCAAAATTTGTTCTTGTCAGGTTCATTGGTCACAGGGAGGAAAAGCTGAGTAATACATGTTATTAGGTCTTTATTTGTTTATTTACTTATATATTGATACTGAGGATTAAACAAGGACTTCATCACTGAGCAACATCCCCAGTACCCCCATCCCACATTTTTTCTTTCTTTTGTTTTCTTTTTCTTTTCTTCTTTTTTTTCCCCTGAGTTTTTTTGAGCAATTCTTTCTAAGTTCCTCCAGCAGACCCAATTTCAAATTTGCAATTCCAATGCCTCTTCTCATTGAGCAGCTGGGAATATAAGTATGTCCCACTATACCCAGCTAGCCTTTTAGTATCTATAAAATAATAAGAACCTGATATTAGTAATTGTATCACTTCTCTTTCTCTCTCTCCCCCATTCTCTTCTTCCTGTCTTCTTTTCTTATTATTTGGGGGCCAATAATTATCTTATTAAAGAACTTGCTTTTGATTTCATTGATTTTTTTCTACTTGTCTTTTTAAAAAAATTTTATGATTTCTGCTCTGATCATATTTCTTTTTCCCCCTGCTTAATTGAACTTAGTATACACTTCTTTTTTTCTAGATTAAGGTAGAAAATGAGGACATTAATTTGAGACCCTTTTCTCTTTAATAATATAGTTAATAAATGTTACAAATTTCTCTAAAAATAACAGCATTAATAGTGTTCCATAAATTTCAGTGTTTTTAAATCTTTATTCATATCAAAATACTTTCCAATTTCCATTGCTTAGAATATAAATAATGCTGATGTAGGCTGAATATGTCTAATCTGAAAATTAAAAATCCATAATGCTCCAAAATCTGAAACTTTCTGATCATTGACACATCATAAGAGGAAAAATTCCATACCCAACTTCATGTGATGGATTATAGTCAAAATGCAGACTCATGGGTTGGGGACATAGCTCAGTTGGTAGAGTGTTTGTCTCACATGCACAAGTCCATGAGTTCAATGCCCAGCACCACAAAAAAAAAAAAAAAAAAAAAAAAAAAAAAAGACAGACTCATTAAAAATTTTCCATAAAAATGACCTTCTACTGTGGAAAACAATATCAAGTTTTTGGTTTTTCATAAGGTCAAATAGTACATGGCTTTGCTGCAAAGTGACTTAGTGGCTTCTCTCGAAGTAGTGCTGATACTGGGAACAGCAGAGGGCACACATTTAAAGTAGTAGTACCTGGATAACCACCTCGCCTGGAGCTCTTAAAAGAAATAAATCCACTAACTAGAACCTTACATAAAAGAAGCAATAATCATCCCAATAGATGAAAAAGCAAGTGAACAAACAACCCCAGATAGCCTATAACACTTCAACGACTGACTGTATTGGTTCCAGTGAAAGAAATGTCAGAGAAAAAATTTAGAAAGTTTATAATAGAATGTTTAATGAGCTAAAAGAAAATGTAAGGAATTTACTTAGAAAATATAGAAAGTGAAAGTTCATTTCAATAGAGATTTTGAAAAAGAACCAAATGGAAATCCTGGAAATGAAAGACTTAATAAATCAAGTTAAAAATCCAATGGAGGAGCTGGGATTGTGGCTCAGCGTTGAAGCACTTGCCTCGTGTGCATGAGTCACTAGGTTTGATCCTCAGCACCACATAAAAATAAATAAATAAAATAAAGATATTGTGTCCATCTACAACTAAAATATATATATATATTTAAAGCAAACAAACAAATAAATAATAAATAAAAATCCAATGGAAAGCATCACCAATAGTTTAGACACTTTAAAGACAGACTGTCAGGTCTTGAAGACAAATTGTGTAATCTTGAAAATAAAGTTGACAATAAAGAAAAAATATTAAGAGACCATGAACAGAAAAATTTGAGAAATCTGGACCAGCAAAAACAAATCAAATTCAAGAATCACTGGGATAGAAGAAGTCTCCAAAATGCAAACTAAAGGAATGCACAATATTTTCAATAAAATAACATTAGAAAAATTTCCAAATCTTAAGAAAGAGATGGAAATACAAATACGAGATGCACATAGAACTCAAAATAGGAAAGGTCAAAAAAGATCTAAGTCATGTTATAATGCAAATGTTTAATATACAAAATAAGGATAGCATTTTGAAAACTACAATAGAAAAAACAACCAGTCACATTTAGAAGTAAACCAATTTGGATTTCAACTGATTTCTCAACCCAGACCCTAAAAGCCAGGACAGCTTGGAATATATTCCAAGCCCTGAAAGAAAACGACTGACAACAAAGATTACTATGTCCAGAAAAATTGTTCTTCATAATTAAAAATGAAATTAAAATCTTCCATGAGAAGCAGAAACTGAAAGAATTCATAACCACTAAAAAATACACTAAGAATCTGCACTGAAAAACACACTCAAATATTTCATGCAGAATAAATGAAAAACAGCATAGAGATGAAGTGCAGTAGAATAATAGTCAAAGGAGAATCAAGTCTCAATTAATCATTAGATATAAATCAAAATGTCAGGAAATAAAAATCATGTCTATATAATAACATTGAATGTAAATGGTCTAAACTCTTCATTAAAAAGGCATTGATTGGAAGATTGGATTTAAAAACAAGATCCCAAATGATATATTGTTTTTTGGGGTTTTTTTGGTACTGGAGATTGAACTCAAGGGCACTTGACCACTGAGCCACATCCCCAGCCCTATTTTGTGTTTTATGTAGAGACAGGGTCTCATTGAGTTGCTTAGCACCTTGCCATTGCTGAGGATGGCTTTAAACTCGCGATTCTCCTGTCTCAACCTCCCTCAGTGCTGGGATTGCACGACCGCACCCAGCTAATATGTTGTTTAAAAGAGACTCACCTTTTAAGCAAAGACATCTGCAGGCTGAAGGTGAAAGGATAGGAAAAGATACACCATGCAAATGCAGATTGAAAGCAAGCAGGAATAGCTACTATCATATCAAACAAAGTAGACTGCAAGCCCAAATTAACCAAGAGATAAAGAAGGTTACCTTATATTGTTAAAGGAATCATCCAACAACAATATGCAATGATTATAAATATTTATGCCTAAAACAATGGTGCATCTACATACATAAAACAAAACCTTCTCAATATAAAAAAGCAAATAGATCACAATACAATAATACTGAGTGATTTCAATGTTTTTATGTCTATTGTTAGTTGTTTTTAAGAATTTTTAAATTTCTCCCTTGATTTCTTCTGTGATCCATTTCCCACCATTAGATAGGTCATCCAGACATGGACTAAGTAAAGACTCTTCAGAACTAAAAAACATTCTTAATCAAATGCATGTAACAGACATCTATAGAATATTTCATCCCTCAACAACCAGATCCACTTTCTTCTCAGTAGGAACATTCTCTAAAATAGATCATATTTTAGGGCACAAAGTAAATCTTAGCAAATAAAAATGTACAGATAATTCCTTGCATCCTATCATATCATAATGGAATAAAATTAGAAATCCACCAAATAAAAATCAGAAACCACTTTAACACCTGGAAACTAAATAATATACTTTTGAATAAGGAATGGATCACAGAAGAAATTAGGGGAGAAATTTAAAAATTCTTAAAAACAACTAACAATAGACATAAAAACATCAAGATCTCTGGGACAATATAGAGGCAGAAACGTTTAAAGAGGAAAAGTTTATAGAACTGAATTCCTACACTAAAAAATAAAATGAAACCAAATAAATAATCTAACATTATCCCTCAAGGCCCTAGAAAGAGAACAAACTAATACTAAAATTAATAGAAGACTGGAAATAATTAAAATCAGAGCCAAAACTAATTAAATTGAGAGTAAAAAAATAAACAATAAAAAGGACCAATGAAACAAAAGTTCATCTTTCCAAAGAATAAGATTGATAGCCAGGCACAGTAGCACATGCCTGTAATTTCAGCAACTTGGGAGGCTGAGACAGGAGGAACATGAGTTCAAAGCCAGCCTCAGCAACTTAGTGAGGCTCTAAACAACTCAGTGAGACCCTGTCTCTAAATAAGATATTAAAAAGGGCATGTGGGTCAGTGGGTAAGCACCCCTGGGTTCAATCCCCAGTACAAAAAAAAATTGACAAACCCTTATCCAAAATAACCAAAAGAAAGATATAGAATATAGAAACTATTTAAAAAATTTATACTTCAATGAGCTAGAAAAGATATTGACAAATCCCTTGAGATATATGATCTACCCAGATTGAGCTATGAGGCTTAAACAGACTTAAACAGAAATCTTAAAGAAAATAGAACATATTTTAGGGCACAAAGCAGATTTTAAAAAACTTACACAGAAATCAAAACAACTAACAAACACCTTCCAACAAAGAAAAGCCCAGGACCAGATGGATTTTCAACTGAGTTCTACTAGACCTTTAAAGAAGATCTAATGACAACCTTCAAATTATTCTAGAAATTAGAGGAGACAATGATGCCAAATTTATTCTATGAAGCCAGAGTCACCCTCATACCAAAAAAAGACAAATCAAAGGGAAAAAATCAGACCAATATAGATGCAAAAATTCTTAATAAAATATTGGCAAACCTTATTCAAAAATACATTAAAAAGGTAGTGCAGATGATCAAGTGGATTTCATCCCAGGGATGCAAATTTGGCTCAACACGCACAAATCAATAAATGTAATTCACCACATAAATAGAGTTAAAGACAAGAATAACATGATTATCTAAATAGATGCTGGAAAGGCATTTGACAAAGTCCAGTACCCATTCATGTTTAAAACACTAGAGAAATTAGGAATAGAAGAATTTACCTCAACATTGTAAAGGCTATGACAAAACCAAGGCCAACATCATAATGACTACAAAAAAACTGAAAGCAAGGGCTGGGATTATGGTGCAGTGGTAGCGTGCTCGCCTAGCACGCATAAAGCACTGGGTTCGATCCTCAGCACCACATAAAAATAAAATAAAGATATTCTGTCACCTACAACTAAAAAATAAACATTTAAAAAACAACTGAAAGCATTTTCTCTCAAAACAGGAACAAGATAAGGATATCCACTCTCACCACTCCTACTCAACATAGTCCTTGAAACTCTAACCAGAGCAATCAGGCAAGAGAAGGTAATTAAAGGAAAACAAATGGGAAAAAAGTCAAATAATCTCTTTGCTGATGACATTATCCTATATTTAGAAGACTCCCCCCAAAACTTGCAAATTAATAAAGCAGTATGGAGATTCCTCAAAACCTAGGAATGAACGTACCATGTACCCAGCTATCCCACTCCTTAATATATATCCAAAAGGTCTAAAATCAGCATACTATAAGGATGCAGCCACATAAATATTTATGGAAACACAATTTACAATAGTCAAGCTATGGAACCAACTTACTGCCTATAAAAAGATGAATGGAAAAATAAAATGTGGTGAATATATACACAATGGAGGTTTATTCAGCCATTAGAAAGAATGAAATTTTGGCATTTTCTGGTAAATGAATGTGACTGAAAAACATCACAATAAGTGAAATAAGCAAGACCCAGAAAGTCAAGGGTGGACTGTTTTCTCTTCTAGAGGAAGAAGGAATTCAAGGAATCTAGATCAAAATAAGGGGGAAAAGGGGTGGTTTGATTCTACAAAAATACAAAAGAGATCAAGGGATAAAAGAAGGGGATTGAGGGAGAAGAAGGAGTGTTGGGAAAAGGGAAAAAGAATGAAATGAATCTGACCAAACTTTCCTATGCACATAGATAAATATACCACAGTAAATTTCACCTTTATATATATTCAAAATTTTTAAAAATCTATAAATATATAAAAGAAAGTTTTGTAGAGGAAGGAGAATGGGGTGGGTGGGGATCAGTGATGGAAAGGAGAAGTAGTGGGAACTGAATTGGAGCAAATTATAGTCTATGCTTGTATAATTATGTCAAAATGAACTGTGATATTATATATAACTATAATGACCTAATTTTAAAAAGAAACTTTTTAAAAAATTATCTTCAAGCTATACATATATGCATAAGTAGTGTATAAAACATAAGTGAATTTCATATTTAGACTTAGGTCCCATTCTCAAAATAGTTCATTACATACATGCAAATATTACAAAATCTGAAATATTTCTGACCCCAAACATTTCAAATAAGAGATATCAACCTTTATTTTTCTGGTTTTGATTTCTAATTTAATTTTATTTTGTTGAAAGAACATATTTTGTATGACATGAATGATTTTAAAGTTTTGAGACTTGCTTTCTAGCTTAGTGTATGATCTATCTTGGTGAGTGTTCTGTCTGTAACTTGAAAACATGCACTCCTGTCATTAAGCAAAGGCAGAGCAACTGTCAATAAGATAAACTTGGAGAATAGTGCTGTTCAAGTATTCTTTCACCTTACTGGTTTCCTATTTATTCTACCCACTTTTAGGGGTAGGATTGTAAGCTTTTCTCTCTTTGCAGTTCTATGAGGTTTTGCTTCACATGCATTCAGCCTCTGTGCTTTGGGGCAATATGTTTAAAACCAGTTAGGTCTTCTAGATAAATTGCTATTGTTATTATTATAAAATGAAATTCGTTTTCAATAGGATCAATGGTAATAGTCTTTTAAGTAGAGGCTTGTTTTAATTAGTGCTAACATGGTATATCTTCTTCATTTTTTTCCTTTTAATCCATTTATGTCTTTTCTTTCTTTTTCTTTTTCTTTTTTGGTACCGGGGATTTAACTCAGGGGCACTTGACCACTGAGCCACATCCCCAGTCCTATTTTGTGTTTTATTTAGAGACAGAGTCTCACTGAGTTGCTTAGTGCCTCACCATTGCTGAGGCTGGCTTTGAACTCATGATTCTCCTGTCTCAGCCTCCTAAAGTGCTAGGTGTGGGCCACTGCACCTGGCTGTCTTTAAATGCAGCCAGGTTCAAATGCAGTAGATGATTCTCTACCTTGGCCCTTGAGAACAGGTACTATTCTTATTCTATGGGAATTTAGGACACTGTTTGTTCTAATTCTTCTCCCCATCTCAGTTTTGTCACATATATGCCCTTGTTTAGAACTAAACTGAATAGTAGAGATCTTCAGAAGTCTTCCTCAACAGCTCTCTTCTCTATACTCTGCCCTGTGAAATCTGGAACTTTAGCTTCCCTGGGTTTGCAACTGTTATGGTTTGGGTATGAGGTGTCCCCCCAAAAGCTCACATGTGAGACAATGCAAGAAGCTTCAAAGGAGAAATGATTGGATTGTGAGAGTCTTAACCCAATCCGTGAATTAATCCCCTGATAGAGATTGAGTAGTAACTGAAGTAGTAGGGTGTGGCTGGAGGAGGTGGGAATTGAGGGTGTGGCTTTGGGGTATGTATTTGTTTCTGGCAAGTGGAGAACCCTCTCTGCTTTCTGATCACCATGTGAGCTGCTTCCCTCTGCCACACTCCTCCACCATGTTGTTCTTGCCTCACATAGAGCCCTGAAAAATGGACTAAAACCTTTGAAACCGTGAGCCCCTAATAAACTTTTCTTCCTCTAAAATTGTTCTGGTTGGATCTTTTAGTCCCAGAAGCAAAAAAGCTAACTAAAACAGCAACTGTCTACTGAACTCAAGAAGAATACTAAGTTGTACTTGGGGTCCTTCTCCCTCCCATGCAGACTTATAAACATTTCTTTCACAATAAACCTGGGTCATCATAAGGTTTCCTTCATTTTGTTTCCCATCTCTGAATTCATTCATTTTAATTATCTAATGCCCTATGTATTGAGTACCACTTATGGATAATTTTTGGCCTGCTATTTTTGTGATTTCAAGCACTTATCTCATCTTAAAGTTAAATCCAATCACTGTTACCTCATCTTGACCAGAAACAAAATACCTCCATCTCTTTTTAATATTTTCTAGAACACACAGCCACAGATGCCAAGTAAATCAAACATATTCTTAACTTTGGAAATTTAAAGTTCATATAGTATGTCATCAACAATTATAAAGTTTAAGATATATTGGCATACTTCTGAATCCACTATTATGCCCATATAATTCTTTTTCCTTTAATTTTACAAAGTATATGTTTCAAATTCTGAAGTAGTGTTTTGTCCATAGTACCTGCCTGATTATTTCCTTTGTGAAAGAGTAAAGTATATTGAAGCAGAAAAGCAAGGGACTTTTTGCATTTTTGTTTTTCTAACAAAAGCAATGATTTAAAAATTATAATTAACCTAAATTCAAACACACCAAGAAATCTGTATCAGTATTTCCCAGAGTTAGAGATATTTTAAATTTTCTTATCTTGATGATTAAATATTTATGAATTTTATAAATTTGAAGGTGAAATGCTTTCCACCTTGTAGGACCAAGTTCAAGGGAGGATTAGAGATTTAATCTTTAGCTCTTGGATTTTCAGCTTGTAGGAATGGCTCGATACTTGCCTCTAGCTCCTATTCTATTACTCTGTACTCCACATCTATTACTGGTGCTCAACAAACACTAACTAAAAACAAGCTTCTCTTTTGTTGCCCATCTAAAAAAATCAATAAGAGTGCAATTTGAGCAACCCTATGATTTTAATCAGTGCTGCCTAAGGCTTCAATGCCAGGGAACCAGGTTTGGGGCCAAAGAGATAAAATTTGCCCATGACCTCACATCAATTTACTTGTTATTTTTGTTTTTTGTGGGGTTTTTGTTTGTTTGTTTTTGTTTTTTAAGACATAGTATCACAACTATGAGAATGCTCCCTTGGCTACATTTTAGATTCGCTTTGCTTTTGTTGATTTTGGGAAGAAAGGCATATTAAAACAATATCAAGGTCATTTCTGAAAGGGAAAGGAATTAATAAACAGGCAACTCACAGCCAAGGGAAAGAAAGAGAGTGTATGGGAGAAGGACTGACCCTCCACACTTGCCTCTATCACAGTGCCTAAAGTGTGGCCTGAGTAAGCTCAGTGTATCGGATCTCAGTTGTTTGAAACTCACCAAATGACCAGGCTGCATGAGATGAGGAGGAGCAGGTGAAGTCAGCTTGTCCCAGAGCCCAAGGGCAAATGGCACCAAGGTCATTTGTAGGCGCTCTAGGTGCAAGTGAGAGTGGTCTCAGGTGTAGATTTGGGGACGAGGGGTAGGCTAGTGAAGGAAAAGGCCCTGGACCTAGTGGATCATCCTCTTTGCCAGCCCTTACTCTGTCCTGCTCCAGGCCAGGCACTCTGCTCTTGACTGAAAGTGTAAATGAACAAGAGTGATTACTGTACAGTGATAAAGTTACCTCTTCTTAGTGTAAGGAAAAGCAGGGTGAATCTGCAGACATCAACAGAAAAGCCAGTTTGAACAGTTAAGTGGAGAATAGACAGTAACATAGGGAGTGACAGAAGGTAAGGAAATCGATAAGGGAGTTATTGAAATATTTCAAGCAAAAGATACTGAGAGCTTTACACATTCTAGAATGTTCCTGGCATCCTAGAGAGTTTTATGGGCTCATTAAATTAGAGCTAATATATTGACATTCATAAATCAATAGAATTAGAGAAGAATTAGAAATAGAAGAGGTCATATAAATTTCTTCCTTCACAACACCCAACAGGGATATAGGCAGATAGCTTAATAGATAATGTTGCCCTCATAGAAAAATAGCATAGAATAAAGTGTAACTCTGGGTGAATTGCATTTGTTCCATGTAAGAGAAAACAACACACTCTCCTATAGCCCCCTTAATAAAAATCAAAGAGAATGAAAAAGGGTTGTGACCACCAGACCTGTCGGGCACCTTGGCCTCCGAGTACATTCCTCAGAGATGGATCCAGACAAGCATTTTGCCTCCTGCCCTGGTCCCTCATAACTGGAAACACAACAATATAAAATCAAATGTGAATAATGAACCTGTCATTGAATTATGAAAAATGGACTGAAACTATTTTAGAAATAAGGAGTTCTAAAATGGATGAGGGAACCTCAGTCTGAGCTGCTGAAGGATGGTAAGGGAATCTTTTTTTTTTTTTGGTACTGAGGATTGAACTCAAGGGTACTTGACCACTGAGCCACATCCCCAGCAGTATCTTGTGTTTTATTTAGAGACAAGGTCTCACTGAGTTGCTTGCACCTTGCCATTGCTGAGGCTGGCTTTGAACTCAGGATTCTCCTGTCTCAGCCTCCGTAAGTGCTGGGATTACAGGTGTGTGCCACCGCACCCGGCCAGTAAGGGAATCTTTAGTTAATCTCTCCTTCTATTTGACAAAATCTTCAAATCTGATTATTGTTTTTTCTTTTTAAAATATTTTGGTGCTTCCCATAGCACACTTAATGAAGTAAAAACAAGCCTTCCATTGGCACAAGGGCACATAATGGCTGGTTCCTTTGTGGCTACTATAGTCTTAGTTCTGTACATACCCATGTGGATCCTACATTCAGCTGCAGCAAGCATCAAGCTGCACAGTGCATCCTGCAGTAACCTGCCGTGGCACCTTTACCACATGTACTTTTCTCTGTTCTTGAAAAACCTTTCCTTCATCAACACAATGTTTTGGCTAACTCTAATTTACCCTTTAGGACTCAGCAAAAACTCTATTCCTTCTGGTAATGTTTCTCTGGTCCTCTTTTCTGAACTGGAATTCCTTGGTATTTGCAAAGCAACTGTGCAAACCTCTTAAAAATAATTATTACATAATATTAAATTTGTTTATTAACTTGTTTCCATCATCAAAATTAAACTCTAAAGTAAAATATATATATCACTCTTATATCTGTTTCCCAAATGGTTTTTGTCTCATCCACAGCCCAGCTGTGCCAGGGCAGGGAGGTAGGTTGCAGACAGGCCAAAGTGAGGGCCCAGCTATAGCATGGGACACAAATGTTTTAATAAGGGAAGGTTTACAAGAGATCTGTGGCTGCACCAAGAAGAATTCAGTGGTACCAGGCTGGATACATAGCACCTCCATCCCTGAAGGTGCTTTGCCATGCAGTGCCTCCTCCCCCTCATGGTGTTTTGTCCAGTGGCAGCCGGCGGGTGAATCACACATATTCTTTCCACAGTGCTCTCAGTTGTGCCCCAATTCCCACTCAGAGAGGGGTTTTAACTGGTAGACTGCAGAAGCAGTGATGTCATCAGCATTTGTTTGCTTATATGACCAACATCACAGGGAGCAATGATCCTAGTGTACATGCAAAATCATAGCTTTATGTAGGAAACACTAATTGCCCTAGTTCCTAGTGTGTATAATGGAGCCAGCATTCTTCGAGATAATATGTATCTGGACTTTTCAGCCCAGGCTTGCTCTCATTGTTCTCTAACTTGGCTAGGTTTTCGGGAACAGAAAGAGGAAATACAGGGACAGGATGTGTTATTGTTCCCTTTTTCTTTAATGATGATACAGCTTTCAAGAGGGTAGTAAATGAAAAAATACAGTCTATGAGATATTATGTGAATATAAAATAGAAAAATTTATGTACCACACTATTGAATTAAAAATTAGAAAAGGCTTTCCTTTATCAATAGCTAACGTATAGACACTGTTTCCTAATATGTGTAAATACAATATGACATCTAATTTGTTTTCCTGAATTCCTCTCTCTTCCTTTTCTACTTTGTGTCTATTTTTACTTCTTTGAAAATAATTCTATACCACTGTGGGGCATGGTGTCCCACACCTATTATCCTAGTGACTCCAGAGGCTAAGGTAAGAGGATTGAAAGTTCAAGGTCAAGCTCAACCACCTAGCAAGGCCCTAAGCAACTGATTAAGACCCTGTCTCAAAATAAAGAGTGAAAAAGGCTGGGGATGTAGCTCAATAGTAAAGTACTTGCCTAGCTTTGTGAGGCCCTGGGTTCAATCTCAGCATCACAAAATAAATACATAATTTTTTAAAAGATTTTTTTAAAAAAGAGAATTCACAGAGCTTAACTCCTTTCTTGCTTTGCTCACAAAAACACCCCAATGATTTCGATGTTCTCCTTGAACACCACACTCACTACAGAGGAATTTTTGCAAATACAATTTTTATTCAGGCTCACTCTTTCCCTGGAAATGAGAAAACAATTGCAGGAGCAAATGTTTATAAGTTTAAAGAGGAGAAGAGCTCATCCTAGGCTGACATGAATTCAAAGCTTGCAAGCTACATGTTGATCTCTGGCAGGGCTTTGCTCTCATGGCAACCTCAAGTTTAAAATCAAAAATTGGTAGTAGTTAGTAGAAGCCTCACTTTGCAGCAGTTTGCAGTTCAACATCACTCTTGTCAAGGAGTTTTAAAAACACACATACTCTAGAAATATGAAGATCTGTAGGCAGACATTCAGAGTATTTGGAGATAAAACAACAAAGCTGAAAATAAACTTGGGGTCCCAGATTCACATGTCATCAGAGCCTACCAAGGAACATAACGTTCAGATGAGGGAGGGAACCAAGGAGAGTAGGGAGATGTGGGACTGGCAATAAAGTGGAAAGCAGATTGTTTATTAAGGTCTTCAAATTCCAGTTATGTTGAAAACATAATTTGGGACATATCTGTGGACTCAGGCAATGGCTTAAGGATCAGACCCCGAGACTTCATTGTCCTACTATGCTGCCAGAACATTTCTTCCCCTGTTGCTATTGTTAGCACTAAATTTCATCTCCTTGAGTGCCACCCAATTAGTATTAGGGCTCATCAACACTTCTCAAATTCAGTAGGGGGAAGGCTACAAAAAAGCTGTTATTCAATCATGCCCACTATCACAGTAGATGCAAAGGTTCATACAGCAAATCCCTGCTCTCTGCAAGCAACGGACAAAGAGGGAAAATAAGGTTTGTAAATAAAGGGTCATATCACAAAATAGTGTAAGGCCAAAGCCAACAACTCTGGTACAGAAAATATACTTCATGGGCTTCCAGGCATGCTCAACTGGATGAGCATTACAAAAGCATTTTGGATTTTTTACTATGCTTTAAGAATAAGCAGGATCTTGAGAGATAGCAATGGAGTAGTGTAAGTTCAGTCCTTTTGAAAAATCAAAAAAATAAAAAGTTATTTTCAGAAGCTAAAATTGCAAATGGGCATTCATATTGCCTCCACAAACCAACTTGAGTCTATATGTGGCTCCTGATGATGACAAAAAAACTTTGGAAAAGGGTCCCAATATCCAGAATCTAAAGGTAGGTTCTAGAAAGATCTAAATTATTTAAATGACCCAGACAAGAGAAAAATAACATAAGGCTGAGTGGATAGACAGCTCCTTTCCTTCATTGTGAAATCTACCAGGGAGTCCAGACACCACTTCCCATCTCTTAGCTACAGCAACAGTACCAACAGCTTGGATAACTCATCTCAAGAAGAGTATAAACTATCCAGAAAGGACAGAGCTGTCAAAATATTTGTGTAAGCCCAGCAATTTCAAGCTGTTTATTAATATGGCTTCTTCCAACTCAATTTGCTATGAAAGATCTCATAATTAACCTTCCAACAATTCATTGTAGTTGGAGATAAAAACCTTTACAAAAGAAATATAATTCCTAGCATATCTATCATCTAAAGACCTCTAAACTATTGCAAGAAATATCCTGTCTTAATCATTATATCTTATAGGGTACTTGAATAAGAAACAACCAAAACCAGACCAGGTTTATTTGCATAAAAATTGAGTTTATTGGTGTTCATTGGCTCACAGAATGAAAAGTAAATCTAAAGAAACAGATCTCATGAGGAAGTAAAAGCCAAATGTTAATCTCTCTAGGGTCTATCATTTGCCTTTAGCTTAATCTACTGTCGCCAGAAGAGTTGGTTTGATATGTGGCTATTTTGATTTCTGTGTTAGTCAACTTTGCATAGCTATGACCAAAATACCTGAAAAGAAAGACTTAGAGGATGAAAAGTTTATTGGGGCTAATGGTTTCAGAGGTTCAGTCCATGATGGACCAACTCCATTTTTCTGGGCCCAGATAAAACAGAGCATCAGGGTGGAAAGGTATAGTGGAAAAGCTAGAAAAGGAAAGCTCAGATCCTGGTGGCCAAGAAGCAGGGAGAGAGAGGGAAAGGGCTGCAGGGAAGATGAACCCTTCCAGGACATGACACACCTCCCTGAGAAAAGCCTCACATGCCTATGGTTACCACCCAGTTAGCCCACTCAAACTAGAATGGGCTGATTAGGTCACAGCTCTCATAATCCAATCATTTCACCTCTGAATATTCTGACATTAACAAAGGAGGTTTGGGGGGACACCTCATATCCAAACCATAAGAATTTTTTAAAAAGAGATAATTATATTTAAGTATAAAATTTTGAAAAATCTTGTTTTAAATGGTGGTGTTTTTTGTTTTGTTTTGTTTTTTTCTCCAGAAAGTTAGCAACTAAAGGAAGCTATTGGTCAGAAAATAACAGTCCTGTGTTATGTCAGGTACCAAAAAAAAAAAAAAAAAAACATAGATCGATCAGAGTTTATGCCACATGTCTGCAATGCCAACTACTTAGGAGGCTAAGGCAAGAGAATTGTAATTTTGAAACAAGGGTGGGCAACTTATGGAGACCCTGTCTCAATATTAAAAAAACAGAAAAAGGCCTGGGGATGTAGCTCAGTGATAAAGTGCTCCTGGGACCAATCTCCAGTATTGGAAAACACACACACACACACACACACACACACACACAGATCATATAACCTTCAGGTCCATTCCAATAATAAGATTCTGTGATTATAAATATTTAATGCCAATGGAGAATCTCAAAAAACAACCAGTCATAGACAGGATTTAGATTTCAGAATTTCAGTTTCACCTAGAAATGATTTAACTCTTAATACCTGAGAAGGCTGATAGGTTGGATTTATTTATAAAAAATCATAAATAATGGGCAGTATGATTGTTTCTCCTGGGACATTGGAGGTACCTCTTAGGCTCCTCAACCACTTGAAGTTAGTAATTCTAGACAAAGCAAGAATTGTTATTTTTTATTTTATTTTATTAGTGATTTAATGATTTAACATTATGTGATTTGTTTACATTCCACATCTTACCCAATGTGATTCTATAATGATTCAAGGTATTTGTTTTTCTCTTTCCATATTTTTTATTGGTGCAATATAGTTGTACATAATAATGGGATTTGCTATTACATATTCATACATGCACAAAATATAACAATATTTTTTAGCCCCAGCACTTACTCTCTCCTTCCCCACCTCCCATCCCTTGGTCTCTTTCTTCTACTGATCTCTTTTTGATTTTTATGAGATCCACCCCAATCTTTCTTTTCCTTTTTCCTCTCTAGCTTCCCCATATAAGAGAAATCATATGACCCTTGATCTTCTGGATAAATATAGCTTAACATGATGATCTCTAGTTTTATCCATTTTCCTGCAAATGCTAAAATTTCATTTTTCTATGTGGCTGAATAAAACTCTGGTGTATATATACCACATTTTGTTTTTCCATTCATCTCTTGATGGACACCTAGAGTTCCATAGTTTGGCTATTGTGAATTGTACAAACAAGGATTTTCAAATGGAAAATGACTTAATTGTTAATGCTATTCCCAAGTTCTTTATTTACACTTTGCTATAGTAGAATATAGCATTGTAGCATATTGAAGTATACTATCAATTGCATTAAAACAGACATTATCCAAGACCAGCAAAAATGGATTGGAAACATAAAAATTTGGGGGGATTATCAGAGGAAAAGAAAAAGTCAAAAGCCTTCTTAGGAGTCTAAATGTAATTATTTAATGATAAAGTATTTTTAATGTGTAAAACTAAAATCCTTTCTAAATAAACTGAAATGTTGATGAGGCATAGTGATTGATATCCATAGATTTCCATAGCTTTTCAACTGGTAATTCTAGTGAAAGAGGAGAAGCTCTTCAGAGGATCCTAGATCTTTGATCATTTCTTAAAATGTTTACTGAATGGAAGCATTTTAATACTGCCTGTCAATAAGTACTAGTTTTAAAAACCCCAATGTATACATTTAGCAACATACCATGCAGCCAAAAAATAGAATAAAGGACCCCATCATGTTCTTATATAGAAATCAAGGTCTATCTCAATTTATACTAATTTCTATTTGAAGAAAATGAAAAATAAGATAATGTTCACACATTTGCTTCTATGTGTTTTGCATACCTATAAAGGATACACCACAACTGATAACACTGACATTTGAATGGAACTGGGGAGAAGGCAAACAGGACTGAAGAAAGTTTTAAGTTATCTATCCTTTATTTTTTCTCGTGGATTAAACCAATGCACATATACTACCTATTTTAATACATAAATGCAATTAATTTTTAAATTTCTCAATTTTTAAATTTCTCATTAAATCACCTCTTATTAGATGAGATTGGATGAGATTATGGAATAATATATCCAGAATAACTTTGCAGTGGTATTAAAAGGAGTATCATCATTTTGGTGAAGTATAATTCATTAAAGTGGTGATTGTTATCAGCCTTTAACAACATCTATGAGTATCAGATTCCATAGGTCTCTAATAAGAACATAAAAGTCAATTACTAAGTGGTCAAAGGCAAATCCATCCATAGTGGGCAGAAATAACAGGGTCAACAGAGAAGAGACTTTCTCGCTATTTTCCAAAAGATGGCTCCAAATGTAGCATATACAAATGTCAAAAGCAGGTAGGCAGATATGTAGCATTCTTTATATTTTGTAATTCAACCTGATTTCTATTCTGTGCCTTCCTTTCACTCCACCAAAATTCAAAATTCTCCCTTTCTTCCTAAGAATGTCATCTAAATTCTAGGAACCTCACATTGTGCCAAGGGACTGAGGCGAGGTATTATCGTTTGGAAATGAGGTATAATCCAACAAAGCTCATGTTAGACAATGCAGGAATGTTCAGAAGTCATATGATTAAACTATGATAGCTGCAACCTGATGTATAGGTTAATCTATCTGGGGGATTAATTTGAAAGAACTACTGTACTGGGTGGTAAGTACAGGCAGGTAGAGTATGGCTGGAGGAAGCAGGTCACTGGGGGTATGACTTTGGGCTTTTTATTTTGTCCAGGGCACTTCTATCTTCCTTTCTGTGCTTCCTGTCTGCCATTTGCTGAGAATCCATGCCTTTGTGCCATGATGTTCTGTTTCACTCAGGCCCAGAGCAATGGAGTCAGCCAACCATGAATTGAACTGCTGGAACCATGGGGTCAAAATAAACTTTTCCTCTTCTAAGTTGTTCTTGTCAGGTATCTTTGTCACAGCAATGAAAAGCTGACCAACAGATAAGGGAGGGAAGTGTTGTCTGATTTTCTAGTGCCAGTCCATGGAAGCATTTGTTGAGACATCCAGTGCCCTTTCTTGGTCATGCATCTCAGATGCATGTAGGTCTATCCCTTGTGTCAAGGAAGGTCTTCAAGACCCCAAATAAAAAGGAATTCAAGTTCTTCAAGTTATTCCTTTTACCCACTAGTTCCCTTGCCACCAAAGGAATCTTTTCCTTTTCTTGCCACCCAGGGAATCTTTTCCTTTTTGGGGAGAAAGAAGTTTTGCTGTTTTCTGCCAGATCTTCTGTCTGTGTCCTTTCCACTTCCCTGCTAGTCGTTCAAACTCAAATGCCAAAAACATATTTCTTTTTTCTCCTTGATTTTTTTGTCCCTTTTCTGAAAATCCCATGAAAACAAGAAGTTCAGCCAAGTCCCCAGAAATGCTGATTTTCTCAGTCTAGAGTTGAGGCCCAGGCAGGGTTAGTTTGTAAAAGTTTCTAAGGTGATTCTAATTTATGGTCAGTTTAAGAACTAGTGAGCTCTTGACTAAGGGGAAGTACAAAGAAATACTGGGAAAAGCAAACTTTGGTTAATATTTCATAATATTATGAAATCATATACAAATCAGTATTATGCAATCATACATGAATACCAGAGGCTGGAAAAGTCCTTGAAAATAAATTTGAATGTAAAAAAAATAAGATTAGAAGAGAACTATGAAAATCTTACATACCACAGTTATCTTTGTAACTTTTGAGGGTGGTCGGTGAGAGAGTTCAGATATATAAATGCCTAACAAATTCTGGCAGGGTATTTGGAAACCTTTGTTTCCTGACTTACATATCTTAGTTATCTAACATTTTTTCCTCAATTCCAGCAGCCAGTTAGGGCTAGGCTAGCTTAGATTCTCATGAAAAGGAGCCAGTTTTGGCTTGACTGCAACTGCTAGCAAATAAAACAAATCTGAGAACAAATAAAATCCTGACATCTGCTAAAAAAGAAAGGATGTCAATCTAAAATCCAAAGAACTTCAGGGTGGGTACAGTGCGACTTCTTTTTCCCTGCTCTAGGAAGGTTAAGAGTTGGTTTCTATGTACACAGGGCCACACCCAGCTTCCTTTCTGAAGAGGCCCCTCAGAGAGCCACCTTCAACTCTCATGAGATCCTCAGGAGATTGTTAGTTAATATGATTTTTTTAAATTTAGTTCTATGAATGAATCCCTTCTATGCCATGCCAAGAAATGATGCAGATCATCCTAAAAAGTGGTACATGACAAGACAGAAATATAATACCAGGAAAGTAAAAAAGACAAAGATGGGATTGTGATGAATCAATTAGAGTGGCCCTCCTTAACCCAAAGCCTTGGATTGCACTCCATGTCTTCCCTTGATACATAATACAGGGATTGTTGTTTCCAAGGATCTCAGGGTAGTGATGGCGCTTTGTCTTTGTACTCCCAGAGTCCAGCTCCATAAAAGTGCTTAATACATAGGTCTTGAATTAAATTAAAAATCTCACTGCTCTTTGAAGTAGACCAGCACTTCTCCAACTCTGGGCACAAAAAATTATTGAGAAGAACAGAGTAGGGGATGCTTTCCCTCCTTTCTCAGTACAGTTGGACTTCTACACCCATGGGTTCCACATCTGCAGATTCCATCAACCGAGGGTTGTGTACCCCATAGTCAGGAATAAGACAATTGCGTCTGTAAATTCAACCAACAGCAGAGTTAAAACACTCAGAAAAACATTTTGTCTGTACTAAACATTCAAAGACATTTTCTTTCTTGTCATCACTCCCTTAAAAATTTGATGCTAATAACTATTTCCTTGACATTTACATTTTACTAGGTAGTATAAGTCATCTAGGATAATTTAAAGTACAAGAGGGATATAACATAGATTATATGCAATTCTATGCCGTTCTGTATAAGGAACTTGAACATTTGCAAGTTCCTTCCAGTATCCATGTGGAATCCTGGATCTAATGCCCCATACAAACCAAGGGACACAGACGACTATATTAACAACAGTCCCCAATCAGTATGTGTCAAAACTATTCTTTGTCTCTGTAAAAAACAGGCTTGTGGATATCAACAATTCAGCTCTTCCAGGTCCTGCCATCTTTCAAGGAACCTCTGAATTTTCCAGAATTCTCGTAGAAGAGTATAGCCCTATTGGTACCTTCTGCCCCTTCTCAGTTCTTTTGGAGGATTTTGCTGATGCTCTACTCTTTCTTTCCTCAAAACTCTCAAGAAACCAAAAGTTCTTTCTTCAAAAATTGGAGCATGAGATTTAAAATAGCAATGGCTTTTATGTAATTATGAACTTAATGATACATAAAATTCACTAGTTAAAGTAAGAAAAGTGGTTTTGAAATTCTTTGAATCCTACTCACAGGATAAAATAGTAAAATATATATTATGTTAGAAGAATAATTTGACAATAGATACAATGGGAGTTAATTACTATTTCTCACTCCAATGTATTTTTTCACTTTGCCTCTTGCCCTTGCAATCTAGAGTTTTCCTCTCCCTCACACAAACCTCCTACGGAAATAAAGTGTTTGCACACTTCCAAGCAATACCCACAACCCAACCTTGTGGCCAATAAAGTCAGAAAGAGAAACCATACCAAAAGCACAGGAATCAGAATTAGTTTAAGAAACAAAACAAATACCTACATACATATTCACGGGGATCTCACTCTTTATCTGAGAGCCAGAATCTGGAAAGATACTGAAGACTTACCTTCTTGTACCTTCCTAAGTTGGCCTTGGTCAGAGATGCTTGGTCAATACCTGCCAGGTGCTGCCAATTGTGGGCCTTCTGGAGCAATATTTGGTCAAAATTCATTCCTGCACTGCTGTAGATGATTTATTACCAGTGTTATTTTATACAGAAATAGAAAAAATGCAGGAGAAACTGAAAGAACATTGAGGAAATTAGTATAATATTTTTGATAATTTTTAAAAATCTGCCATTGATTGGTATTTCATTTATCTATTGCTATATCTAGTGCTATGTAAGCCCAAACTTAGCACCATAAAACCACAATGATTTTCTCGAGGAGAGAGAGGAGGAGGAAGAAAATCTTTCACATTTCGGTGGGTTGATTGGGCCCCATTAGGGTCTCTCATGAGGTTGCTGTTGGATGGGGACTGAGGCTGGAGTCTTCTGGAAGACGAGAACACCTACACCTGGATTTCCAGGTGTCTTGGGCTTCCTTCTATCAGGGAAGCAGGGTGCCGAGAGCAGGTATTCCAGGAGAGAGTGTCAGGTAAATGCTGTCTCACTTTTTCTGGTAACAGTCATGCGGTATCACTTCTACCACATTCTAATTTTTTTTTAAATTTTTTATTGGTGCATTATAATTATACATAATAGTGGAGTTTGTTGTCTTTTGTCATACATGAACAAAATATTACAATATAATTTGGGCAATTTTATTTAGAGTACCTCCCCTTTCCTACATTCAATTATTAAGAAGCAAGGGAATCAGACTCACTATTAAAGGAATGTCAAGGAACATGCAGACATGTTTTAAAATCACATCAGTTAGAATGGTTATGCGTTTCCTTCTTTATGGCTTTCCAAACAATGATTAAACATTGAAAACAAGGAAACAAACATTGAAACAAGGAAAACTCTCCACAAGTAAACATCAAAATATTAAATCTCTCAGTTTCATTCTGCTGTGATCTCCAACCCCTTCTTAGCACATTCTTTTTTTTTTGTACCGGGGATTGAACTCAGAGGCACATGACCACTGAGCCACATCCCCAGCCCTATTTTGTATTTTGTTTAGAGAGAGGGTCTGACTGAATTGCTTAGCGGCTTGCTGTTGCTGAGACTGGCTTGAATTTGTGACCCTCCTGTCTCAGCCTCCCAAACTGCTGGGATTACAGGCATGCGCCACAGCGCCCAGCTCAGCACATTGTTTAATGATGTAAAGCCTCTGCTGTCTTCCTCTTCCTCCACTTGTGCCAACTCCTAAGTACATCCTCTGTGAGCTCTCTTAGGGCAAGACAATTCACCACAAGGAAACCCTAAACCCTAAACCAATCACAATAAAGATACATAGTAGAGATTGATTTTATTTGCTTCCAAACTTCCTTCTCATTCACTGATAGCTTTTGTCTGGTGTCACTTTTGAGATTTTTCATGTGCCATCAATTACTGATCCCAGAACTCATCTCCTATATGCCTAACTAGTCTTCACATACCTAAAACTCAATCCAAAGGTCACCTTCTTTTCCTAGACTTCCACCTTCTACATGGCTCTGCATCTTACCACTGCTGCTTCAAATGTCATAACCCAAATATCTTTCTCCAATCTAGCATATTGTCTCAATTCTGACCAGAAAGCTATAGATTCTGAATGAACTTTTCCAAAATTGCTGGTATTAACTCCACCAAAGACTTGATCACCACACAATTTAAGTCTTCTAATAAAATAGCAACTATCACATGTGCAGCCTTCTAGAAGTTACTATGAAATTTCTTATGATTTATTTCAGCTTATCTATACCACCACCCAGCGACATACATTTGAATATATTATTATCTCTAGTTTGTGAGCTATGTTTTTTACCTCTTCATGCCTGGCACTGCACACATCAGAGGGCTCTTAAATAGGGAAAACTGAAATTGTACACAGTTTCGGGTTTACCTGGTCTAGCCCAGCTCTTTCAAGCTGGGATTTAGTGAAAACCCCCCAACTAATCATGAAAGTTATGTTTGCTGTAAAACGTGTGTGCATGACACTCCTTCAGCAAGCCTGAAAAGAGGAGGAACTGATGATCTGTGAGGGGATTTGGGAGTTCCTACATCCTTTGGCCAAATATCACCAAGTTTATATCCTAAGAGCATCGTAAACAGGACAAAGATGAAATACTGGCATTCTCTAAAAAGAATGACAATGCCCAAAAGTCTAAAGAGAATTTGTGCATGTGCACCATTTAGAGAGGATAGATGTATCCAGGTCTTTTTCACTGCACAGGCATATGCCAATGGGAACACTAGTAATGGCAGCATCTCTTAAATTTCAGTGACACTGTCAACCTTTGTTCATTCAACAAATATCTGTAAAGTACCTATTATGCTGAGCTCTGTTCCAGATGCTAGGGATGCAGAGGGGAACAAAGCAAAGTCTCCACTCTTGGGATAATTTATACTAGAGAGACAAGACAATGTGTGTGTGTGTGTGTGTGTGTGTGTGTTGACTGATAAGTGCTATGGAGGAAAATCACACAGGAGAACAGGAAAAGACAGAACTGGAGAATGGAGAAGAGCTTGTTCTTCTCTACAGGATGGTTAGGGAAGCCTCTGATAAGGTACTATTTTACCAGAGGCCTAATGGAAGCACGAGAGTGAGTCATATAGGTGAGTAGAAGCACGTATGTAGAGGTGACCTGCAGGCATGTGGAAGCAGAGTGTGGAGGCAGGCTAGTTCTAGTAGAGGAGAGCATAAGGGAGGAACTTGAGGTAGAAGCCAACTTAGCCTATCCCACTGTCACCACCACCCCTTCCAAGCCCATCCTATCAACTCAAGTCTTCAGGGAAATAAAGAATTCCTCTTGATCCATACCAAGATTGAGTCCCCTCCAAGATCCTTACTCATTTTTCCAATAATTGAAGATATATTTTATTCTCATTAAGCAAAAATGTCCCCTGAACCTGCTATGGAGGCTCATGGACTCACAAATAAGTGATGGTAAGAAAAAGAGAAAAATGGAACAATGGAGAAGAAGAGGTAGAAAAGATGGAGGGGAAAGAGAAAAGAGAAGGAGAAGGAGCATCATCCATATGCCATAGACACCCCTATCAAGCACAGGGCACGTGACTGCACCTCAGAATGTGTCACGGAACAAGCCAATGGGAAGGCGCACTATGGATGTGATGCAGGTTTCACCATAACATTTCAAGAGGCAAAAGAAACGAGGCAAAAATCTGAGAATTAACAACTATTAGTACATAAAACAGCACCATACAAATACAGGATCCAAACGTATTGTTTCAAAACTAACCCATATAATGATTGAAGCAACCATGTTTTTGCTACCCATTTATAATAAGAACTGGGAGTGTAACTCAGCAGTAGAGCACTTGCCTACCATACCTGAGGCCCTGAGTTCAATCCCCAGAACACACAAAAACAACACTTTATTTACATAAACATAAACTAAGCAAGTAATTTTGCCTGAATATCAATAACTTTTAACTCTACAAAAATATATTTGAGAGAGGGAAGGGAATAGAGGGTAGGGACAGGAAAGGGAAAGGAGAGGTACTGGGGTCTGAAATAGAACAAGATATATTCTATGCTTTTATAATTATGTCAAAATGGATTCTACTGTCATGTATAACTAAAATAATAATAATAATAAAGTTAAAAAGTGCATTTGATTGAATGATGGTTATCCAATGTTACAGAGTTCTATGTAATTATTATGGAAATACTTTTTTTTTTTCTTTTGGTACTGGGGATTGGACTCAGGGGCACTTGACCACTGAGCCACATCCCCAGCCCTATTTTGTGTTTTATGTAGAGACAGGGTCTCACTGAGTTGCTTAGCACCTTGCCGTTGCTGAGGCTGGCTTTGAACACGCAATTCTCCTGTCTCAGCCTCCCTAAGTGCTGGGATTACAGGCTTGCGCCACCATGCCCGGCTGGAAATACTTTTTTTAAGAAATTTTTTTAAAAATTCTACAATTAAACTGGGTGCGGTGGTGCTTCTTAATGCTTTCTGACCCAATACTTCTCTAGTCAATGGAAAATTGTGTTAATACAATAAAAATAAAGCAACCAACATGCCAGATCCCACATGAGTGAAAACTTGATCAGCTCATCAGGTAGAAGTCCCTCTGCCATTGACATGCTGGCAGAAACAAAGGAGAATGAGGAGTGAATGTTCTTAAACTTTTCACAGCTATGCTATACCACCATTCTCTTCTGCCCTCGGACTTCTACACATGCTGGCCTATGGTGAAAATTGTTAATGCTCACTAAATATCCATGTGTCCTTTACAATGAGTTACCAATACCTTACCTAATTTAACCTATAAACATGCTATTCAATTAAAGTGGGCAACAATTCTTTCAAATTTCCTCTCCACCATTTTTAAAATGAGTTTAATAAATTAAATAAGAAAAGAAATCATATCAATGGTAACTGAAAAAAAGATCTTGAAAACATTTACCCTATGGGCTTAGGAACCAAACTCCTCAACAAGACTCCTAAAAGTACAAGAAGTAAAATCAAGAGTCAATAAATGTGATTGTTTCACAGCAAAGGAAACAATCAAGAATGTGAAGAGAGAACCTATAGAATGGGAGAAAATTTTAGCACCTGTAACTCAGAGCACTAATCTCCAGGATATACAAAGAACTCAAAAAACTTAACAACAAAAAACCAAATAACCCAATCATTAAATGGGTAAAAGAACTGAACAGTCACTTCACAGAAGAAGAAATACAAATGGCCAACAAATATATGAAAAAATGTTCAACATCTCTAGCAACACTGAGATTCCGTCTCACTCCAGTCAGAATGGCAAATTTCAAGAATACAAATAACAATACATGTTGGTGAGGATGTAAGAAGAAAGGTTCACTCACCCACTGCTGGTGGGAATGCAAATTGGTACAACCACTATGGAAAGCATACTACAGTGATGCAGCCACATCAATGTTTATAGCAGCTCAATTCACAGTAGCTAAGCTATGGAACCAACCTAGATGCACTTCAATAGATGAATGGATTAAGAGAATGTACTATATAATGGAGTATTACTCAGCTATAAGAATGAAACTATGGTATTTGCCAATAAAAGGATGGAACTCAAGACTATCGTGCTAAGTGAAATAAGTCAATCCCAAAAAACCAGAGGCCAGATGTTGTCTCATATGTAGATGTTGACACACAATGGAGTTGGAGGGTGGGGAATAGAAGTTCATTGGATTAGACAAAGGGGAATGAAGGGAAGGGAGGGGACATGGGAATAGGAAAGACAGTAGAATAAATCAGACATAACTTTCTTATGTGCTTATATGAATACACGACCAGTGAAACTCCTCATCATGTACAACAGAAAGAATGGGATCTTAATTAAAATAAGAACACTCTATAAATAAAATAAGGATACTTTGTGCATATATAATATGTCCAATTATACTCTACTGTCATGTATATCTAAAAAGAGCAAATAAAAAAAAAAGCTTACCATATACCAGACTAGATGGTGCAGCCTGTAATCCTAGTTCCTCAAGAGGCTGAGGCAGAAGGATCCCAAATTCAAGGCCAGTCTGGGTTATTTAGCAAGACACTGCCATAAAATAAAATAAAGACCTGGGTGTATAGCCCAGTGGTAGAGTGCTTGCCTGGCATGTGGGGCCCTGGGTTCAATCCTCAGTACCACCAAAAAAAAAAAAAAGCCTTTTGTCTTCGTCTACTTCTAAGAATTTATGGAACCCATGGAAATCCATGGAATTTATGAAAATTATAAATAGAAACAACAACAACAACAAAAAGGTATACTCAAGCTACTCACTGTAGTATTATATGCAACTCTCCAAACTGTCAACAGACCTGGGAATGTAGCTTGCCCGGCATATGCAAAGTCCTGGGTTTGAGCCACAGCACCACAAACAAAACAAACAAGTGAACAAATAAAATACTGACAAATGAATTAGTAAGGCAGAATTTAATAAGGACATTAACACTATACTTACAAGGAAATATTAATGGCATGAAGGAAATGGTTATGCTAAAATAAGTGAAGAAAATAAAGTATAATTTATGTCAGATAAAAACTTTCTCAAATATAACTACTTGCTTCCATTTCTTGTTTCCAATGAGTATGAGCCTATGCTACTTTTATAATCAGGTTAAAAATATTGTTTAAAGTGATCTCCCTGCCATATACAACATCAAAAGGAGTACTTTATGAATTTGCAAAATAATAGTTCTGTTTTTGGAAAGCTTAGGCTTTCCAAAAATCTTAAGAGAATGTTAGGAGAATTAGACAATAACATGACCATTATCTATAGCTCCACAGAGAGCAACAACTAGATCTTCTCTACAGATGGGATTTCCTCTGATTCTCCTGGCTTAAAATAAATAAAAAAACACAGACATCTACTAGTTCTTTTCTTGACATCCCAAAAACTACTAAAGAGGCTGTCGGAAGCAGGAGACTGCAAAACAGGCCTAACTGTTTGAAATTTGCTTTTCTCATGTGTAATTCCGGACATTTTTTAAATAAGCAACAACAGAAAATAGTTCATGCAATCCAATACAGTAAGTGAAGCCCTCAAAACCACTGTATTGTATTACTCTTAAAGTAACAAATACCAGACTCTCTGGGGTAATAAGATGCCTTATCTTTCTGATTAAATAGGAAAGATAAGTCATGATCCTGTACAGAATGATAAAATCTCCTGGGGAAGCTGGGCAAGGGCAGGCAGATAAAAAAGACTATTACTTTAAACTATCCTACAGCGATCTGATTGTGTTTCCTGGATCATGTAGTGAATATGCCTTAGAAGAATGCATTTACTTCCAGTGGTGTTTTTCTGGAAGACAACGCCACGACCTTACTTACCTCCTATGCGTATAGAAAAAAAATCTAACATTAGGGCTGGGGTTGTGGCTCAGTTGTAGAGCACTTGCCTAGCATGTGTGAGGCACTGGGTTTGATACTCAGCACCGCATATAAATAAATGAATAAAATAAAGGTCTATCAACAACTAAAAAATATGAAAAAAGAAAAAAATCTGACATTGAATCTTCCTAAGTGAGTGAGTGAGTGCTCAGGTCCCCATTTGAATTATCGAAAACAGATACAACATTGGTGTCAGAGTCAGAGTTTGGCTAGATTCTCCTCAGAGTTTTAATCACCTAAATCCCACCTTTTTACATTAATCTCTCCAATTGTGAGGATTTTCTCTACCAAACCAAGGCCTTACAGGTTTATGGATCTTTATTTCATAGGACTTTCACTCAAACTGGAATCGCAATGCATTGTTTCCCTATGAAAAAATTATCATGCCCATATATTTAACCTTCAAAATAAGGTTCACCTTCACTTTTTGAAGATGGATGAGAACAATGATTAAACTAGCAATTGGAAGAATTATTAAATGAAGCAGATAATTTAAAAATTGCTCAATACCATGTTCATGTTGACCTCTTCAGTATTTGTGTCAACTAAAGATGCATTCATTAGAATTGTATTTTACAGAATATTAAAATGTTTCATTGTTATCTCTTTGCCCAGTATTGACCTGCTCCAATGTGATCCCAGCACTTCTCTTTGTTAATTATTTAATGGTATTATGGTTTGGATAGGAAGTATCCCCTCAAAGCTCCTATGTTAATGCAGGAATACTCAGAGGTGAAGTGATTGAATTGTGAGAGCTGCATCCTTATCAGTCCTAATTTGAATGGACTATAGGTGGGAACTATGGGCAAATGAAGCTGGCTGGAGGCAATAAGTCACTGGGAATATGCCCTGGAAGGGTTCATCATCCTTACGGCCCCTCTCTCCCTCTCCTCACCCCTCCCTCTCTCTGTTCCCAGTTACCATGTTGTGAACTGCAGTTTTCTGCCATGCTCTTCTGCTAAGATGTCCTGCATCTTTGGGCCCAGAGCAATGGAACCAGCTGACAATGGACTGAATCTCCACGAGCCAAAAAATAACTTTTCCTTCTCTAAGTTGATCTTATTTTGGTAACAGTGACCAAAAACAACTAACACTAATAGCTCTCATTTAGTAAAGCACAAGTTCTCCAACATGACTCTCCAGTTTCCAAACTAACCGGCCTCTTATCTTCCTCTCCCGTCATAATAGCTGCCTTTGATCCTTCATATCCTATGCTTCCTCTTCTCCTCCCTCATCCAGGGCTTCACAAAAATATGCTAGGACTTCCTTCCTACAATCTTGGCACATACTGTTTTGGGTAGAAATCCCAGTGCTCACCATGAATCCATATCTTCCTCTCTGTTTCCCAGGCCCTATAGATCTAAGGAGGTTGGGTGGTTAATTTTTGCCAGTGAAATGTGATGAGTCATCTCCAGTCCAAGCAGTTAAGGACAGAGGTGAGATTTCCATACTTTCAATCTCTTTCCCCTAGCCCTTTTGTGCAGTTAGAAATGGTGATTAGAGAATACAAAATGGAGGCAGTCTGGATCCCAGAGTCACCAATTGAAGGAAAGTCATGTAGGAGAATTGCCTCACCCACCTGTATTGAGTAAAAATAATTGAGTAAAAAATAACTATCATGTTAAGTTACTGACATTTGGAGGAGTTTCCTTATGGCAACAGCAAGCATTTATTAACCAGATGACCTCTCGGTCTATAAAATGCTCTCCCCGCTTTTGCACCCTCACCTCTGCCACTATCAATTTTCACTTAACTGCCATTCCTTTTTAAAATTCAGTATCAATCTCTTTCTCTGGGATTCCTTTTCTCTCATAACAGATCTCATATTTCTTCAGTGAATTTACTCACTATATTTAATTATAATTACTCAAGGTTCTTTATCCTATGTGAACTATAATTTTCAAAGGGCAGGGACTAAATTTACTGTGTTTTTAGCTATATTCCCAGTGCCAACATGGCCTATGACATGAAATAGATGCTGAGTCAGTATTTGATTTTTTTTAAATTGAGGTACTGAGGATTGAATTACGGATACTTTGCCACTAAGCTACATTCCCAGCCCTTTTTATTCTTTTACTCGAGACAGGGCCTCACTAAATTGCTGAAGATGCCCTCAAATTTGCGATCTTCTGCCTCAGCCTCCAGAGTCACTGGGATTATAGGTTGTGACACCACACTCTGCCTTTTTTGAGAGGAAATGAACAAACAGGGATTTGGTTTCCAGCTATCATAACTATGGAAATAATTTTGCTCATTTAGACAAGAAATTTTCAATGGACAGCTGAGAGGCTGAATATGCAAATGAATAATGGTATACCATATATAAAAATAGAATTCTGATCTACAATTGCAGCTACCAACCTAGGAAACCACCCCATGTAGATACCAGTCCAAGAAGTCAGTTTATAAATCTGTAAGTCAAACTTGCGGAAGTCATATCACTAGCAACCAGCCAAACAATAACAGCAATTGGCCCAAAATTACCAAGAACTGATAAATAACTGACAGCTTCTCTGATTTTTAACCCCCTTTCCAACTTAAAACCAGATAAAGAAAACTAAATATTGTGATTTAAGGGACCTATTTAGTGTTCTTTATCTAGCCCACCTCCAGCTTCTCGCTGCAGCAGCCTCCAATTCAAGCATACTTGAAGCCTTTCCTTTGGTGCACTCTATTGCTTTCCTACTTCTCTGCCTGCCTTGGAGTCTTTGTCAAAATGCAAGTGATGGTGACTGACTCCCTTGTCATAGGAAGATCTGAACAAAGAAGAGCAGATGCAAATCAGATTCCTTCTCTAGGGGTTTGTGCGGAACTTGAACAATAGCATCAGCATCACTGCTGAACTTGTTCAAGATGCAAATTTACAGGCTTAAGCCAGACCTATTGAATTGGAAACCCTGGAGTGGGGTCCAGCAACCTATTTGAATCAACCCTCCATGTAATGCCAGTGCTAGAATTTGAGAACCACAACAGTATTATTAGATCTGAATTACCTGTTTTCCCAAAGGCATTTGCCCTTTGGCATCTCTTCACCAGAAGGATTTTTTTCTCCTCAAGAAATTTCTTCCAGTCTGTTATTCCCCCAGTTAACTGCTACCAAGTGCCAGACAAACCCCATCTGAACAGTAGGGAAGGCACATGCCTTCCTCTGGGATCCATGCCTTTTGCATAACACAGCAACCCCCTCTGAAACATGCTGCATGCATTTCCTTTCCTCCTTTTCTATGCCACCTGGTATTATGATCTGTTAGAAGACAAACACCAATTTTGGCTGTGGCTAGTTACTAACTGTTCCTAAGATCCAGCCAAATTATTCTTATAACATGGCTTCCTTCCTACTGAATGCTGCTTTATATTTTTAGAGATTTCTGAGAGTTGGTCTAACATGAGGGAATGGATATCCTCTAAGCTGAAATCTTATTTTATAGAAGTCAGAAAAATCTGAGAGCAGATTTGTAATAGCAGTTTCCAATACTCACAGACTTCCCCAGGCTCCAATATCTTAGTTACCCGTACTTGATTTGAGATGTACTATATAAAAATCTTTGTCTGGTAACACAGTAGTCTAAAAAGATAAAAATGGAATTTTTGTCTTTAAACGTTTAAATTCTAAGTTTAAATTTCCTTATTTAGAAGATTTACTAATTTACTTATTTCTTTCTTTTTTTTTTTTTTCTTTTCTCTAGCAGCATCACAGTGGTTTTAAGGGCTTGGGACACTGGACAGAACTGGCAAGTGAGCCCTCTAAAGTTTTGTTTTGTTTTGTTTTGTTTTGTTTTGTTTTGTTTTTATCGAGGATTGAACCTGGTGGCGCTTAACTACTGAGCTACATCCCCAGCCCTTTTTTATATTTTATTTAGAGACAGAGTCTCACTGAGTTACTCAGGGCCTCACTAAATTGCTAAAGCTGGCTCTGAACTAGTGATCCTCCTCATCCTCCTGAGCAGCTGGGATTATAGGCCTGCACCACCACACTTAGCCTGTACCCTAAATTTTAAACCCTCACTAAATTGTCAAGGCTGGCTTTGAATTTGTGATCTTCCTGCCTCAGCCTTCCAAGTCACTGGAATTACTGGTGAACACCACTATGCTCAGCCAAAATATAAAATTTTAAACACTGAAAAATATCACAAGTCTCATAAGATCCAGGAGAAAATAATATTAAAATAAATAAAATACAAAACCAAATAAAAATGAATTTAGGTTCTGGTATATCTCAATGATATTTTCCTTCCTATATTTTTGAATGCATACTCTTGCAGAACCCTTTGCTATGATGATGTTATAACACCAAAACAAGATCAAAAATCTTTTCTTTAGCCTAGTTGATCAAAATTTTAAATTGACAGTATAGAAGATGCTTCTAACATCACAATTATTATTTATGATGTCATGTAAGTTTTTGTGGATGGTGTTCATATTTGAGGAGATATATATCAAGTTTCCTTCACATATAAATGTTACAATTTGAAAGAATTTTCCATAGCCTGGCTTTAGGCAACACAGCTCTTGGACCATGCTTCTCCTGCACTTCTCACATAGAGTACCAAATACCACAGAGACCACTCATTTCACAGTGAGATCCCTGGGTCAGCCCCTTCATGTCTGTCATCCAAAAAAGCAGCAGGGTGAGAGGGCAGAAGGGGCTGGGGAGGATTCTAGAATTCATTTTTCCTTAAGGACAGCCAGCCATAAATGAAGAGTGAAGAGTACACGAGACATGTACAGAGTATAAACCAAATAAGTATGTTCCACTAAATCCCAATTAGATGTGTCCCTGATTCCACTTTCCCTTAGATAGTTCCCCAAAATGTCCACAGGCACTTGAAGCCCAGCTATATAAGAGAAGATGCTGAGACTGGGAGAGTAGCTCAATGATGGAGCACTTTCCTAGGATGTTCAAGGCCCTGGGTTCAATTCCAATACTACAATTACCACGATTTTTTTTTTTTTTGGTATTGGGGATTGAACTCGGGGGTACTCTACCACTGAGCCACATCCTCAGCCCTATTTTGTGTTTTATGTAGAGACAAGGTCTCACTGAGTTGCTTAGCGCCTCACCGATGCTGAGGCTGGCTTTGAACTCGCAGTTTTCCTGTCTCAGCCTCCCAAAGTGCTGGCCAGGAGTGTGCCACTGCACCCGGCCCCAATACCACAATTTTTTAAAAGGGCAGGGGGCATGCAATGAAGGAGTATTTGGGATAAAAAGAGGGTAAAATATCTGACTTCCTAAATTTTAAGGTTTACAGCCGTGTAAACACACTGAAGCTAAGTTGCTCTGATCAATTTCTGATCAAGCATGAGAAAATGCTAGAATTCTGATGCACCCTGGCAGGTGAAGGTACATTCTATGCCTTTAATTGACAAGGGATGAAAAGGGAAGAGTGGAAGGTGACAGAAGGAGATGATTTAGAGAAGGTGAAGAGAAACATTAGTGGCCAGAGGGTAGCACGTGAAATGGAAGCAAAAGCACATTGATGAACTCGAGCATTTTTGGAAAGCTCCTTCATGCTTCTCTAGCTAGTCTGCAACAGAGTGCACGTATCAGCCAAGCAAATTTGTCATAAATGATTAACTTCTGGAAGAACAAATCATTGACCTCTCCAGCTGAACAAACACAGAGCCACGGTGAAAAGCCATAGGCAATGCTTCAGCAACTCTGAACACATTTTCATAAAAGTCCTGCCATTTTATGTCACCAGAGCCTTAGGGAAACTTAGGTAATGGTAGCTCTTTGGCTCAAGAGACAGAATTCCCTGGGCCTGGGTTGTGGCTACTACAGTATTAGATGGATGGTATAAGAATGGCTTCAAATATCAAAGGCTGCTTTCACTGCAGCTTAATATGGCCTGAGGGCTCTGAAAAGGAGAGTTTGATCTATGGAAAAAATTCCAGTTTATGAGATGCCAACAAAGAAACTGAATGATAGTGGCTAAATGGTGGGAGGAACATCTAGAGATGCCATGTGCCAATTTCAAGTAACTAGCTTCCATCCTAAATCCTCTACCATCAAAAATTATTCAAAGTAACTTTCAGGTAGAAATTGAGAAACAATGCAAATGTGGAACAACATTAATCCCAAATTTCCTTATTACAGTATCTTTCCATCACAAGTAGATTTTTAAATAACAAACACCCTTGCCCCCAGGGAATTCTTATTTCATTCAGATAAAGCTTAGCAAGGACTTCAACAAATAAAATGCAAATGAAAATGGAGAAAATTAATTAGAAACAAAGATCAGATTTCCTTTTCAACAACTCCTTAAAAATCCCCATCTCCTCAAAAGAAAACCTGAAGCAATGGGAATACATTCAAATTAAAATGCAATCCAACACTTGTTTTCATTGCCATGACCTTGCTAAACCAAAATTAATGATCTGGTCAGTCCAGATACCTTGTCTTAAAGCGCATTTTCTTCTACAGAGCAGATCAGAATTCCAATGGAAGCCTATACCTGAACCATGGTTATTAGAAAACCAAAGTGTTACCCAAGCATAGCAGTGCACGCCTGGGATCCCAGTGGCTGGGAAGGCTAAGACAGGAGGATTGCAAGTGCAAAGCCAGCCTCAGCAATTTAGCAAGGTCTTATGTAACTTAGCAAGACTCTATCTCAAAACTAAAAAAGCCTGAGGAAGTGGCTCAGTGCTTGAGCACCCCTGTTTTAAATCTCTGGTATCAAAAAACAAACAAACAAAAACAAAATAGCTGGGTGGCCGTGGAGCACACCTGTAATCCCAGTACTCTTGGAGGCTGAGACAGGAGGATCTCAAGTTCAAAGCCAGCCTCAGCAATGGTGAAGTGCTAAGCAACTCAGTGAGATGGTCTCTAAATAAAAGACAAAATAGGGCTAGGATGTGGCTCAGTGGTCAAATACCCCTGAGTTCAATCCCAGGTACAAAAAAAGAAAAAGAAAATAAAATGTGGCTTGATGTGGTAGCGCTCACCTGAAATCCCAGTGACTTGGGAGGCTGAGGCCAGAGGGTCACAAGTTCAAGACCAGCCTTAGCAATTTAGCAAGATTGTTTCAAAATAAAAAGGGCTGGGAATATAGCTCAGTGGCAAAGTGACTCTGGGTTCAATCCTTCAATCTCCAATACCTAAATAAATAATCACTTTAGGAAGTAAGTACATACTGAGTAATGAACTAACACCTCTGATAGATTTTTGATCACTTTAGAAGAAGCATCATATACATGGTGAGTCTTGTCATATATAAAAGAATTTTTATTTTTATTTTTATTTTTTTAATTCTAAATTTAAATAAAGCTAGATGGGTAAAAACAAAACAACAGTTCAGATGACATACTGCAGATAAAAGCCCACCTGAAATATTGATACAAACACATAGCATTCTAAAAGAATTTTTATAGCATTACTTTAAATTACACCTCTATGAATACAAACTCAGGTTCACATAGAAAAAGATTGATTTTAGAGTCACTATTTTATACGAAGTTTTAAAAGATGGACAAAAACAAGTAATTTATAAATAACCATTTAGTACAAAATGTATTTTTTATTTTGAGACAGGGATCTCCTTAAATTGCCAACTGGCCTTGAACTTGTGGTCCTCGTGGCTTAGCCTACTGCGTCACTGGTTGACAGGCATGCACCACTGCACCTGGCAATGTTTAAAAGAAAAGAGTTCATGGCAGAATATTTGAAAAGAAAAATAGAGAAAAAGAAAATCATCAATACGTGAATTGCAAGTCTTCCGAAGGACAAGTTATCACAATTAAATTACTCTGATCTAGGAATTCTTCACCTAGGAGTTTGTCTTAAGAAATATTTGTACATAGGACCAAGGTGTAGTTATCATCCATAAATATCTATAAAAATATCCATAAATATCTATAAAATAAATATCTACCATCCAGATATTTATTTTAATGTGCATTTTTATATATAAGTATAAACATATAGTGTTCAAATTTTATATCCTGATTTTTAGTCTTTTCCTGATTGTAAAACTAGTAATATCTGCTTATTATAGATTAATTGAATAATATTAAAAGTTAAATATCTAAGATCCTATTATCCAGAGATAACTTTTTAAATATGTTGGTATTGTTAGGTCGGGCCAGGGTCCAGGACGTCCAATTAAAGGGACAGGTCAGGGCAGTTGCAGTCAGCAGCTGTGGAGCAGCGGCAAGCCAGATGCTCACAGTCACCAGTAGACACGCCTCCTGTCAATCAGCGGGTTTTCCTTACCTATCCTGGAAGGACTCTGGTCTTCTCTTCCTGCCCCCAAGCCCTCGGCTTCCTAACGGGGCTTTCTTGAAATTCTCTGTGCAGAGAAGCTCCAGCGCCATTTCTCCCGGACATGCTCTGATGGACAGGGGGATTCGGCGGAGAGTGTATATTCCAATAAAGTCTTACCGATTGGCCTAATTCATCTCCTCCCTGGTCGTCTAATCTTTACAAGTATAACTCTTTACATTTTCCTACTTTTCAGAACTTGAATAAGTAAACATGTTTGCATTCTCATTTAAAAGATTTTTTTTTAATCAGAGAAGTATAAGAAGTAAAACATGAATTGAACCCTTTACCTCCATTAATATCTGTCACTCTACTTCATCTTGGACAATTATGTTAGTTCTATTTTTAAGAAAAAATACTGCAATCAGTATCTTTTTATACAAATTTGTGTACACATACAAGTATTTCCTTTTTTTTCATTGCTGGAGATTGTACTCAGGGCCTCATGTATGCCAAGCAAGCACTTTGCCATTGAGCTACACCTTGGCCCTATGTACAAATATTTCTTTTTTTTTTTTTTTTTTTAAATATTTTTTAGCTGTTGATGGATCTTTATTTTATTCATTTATTATTTGTATGTGGTGCTGAGGATTGAACCCAGTGCCTCACGCATGCTAGGCAAGCGCTCTACCACTGAGCTACAGCCCCAGCCCTGTACAAATATTTCTTAAGACAAACTCCTAGGTGAAGAATTTCTAGATCAGAGTAATGTAATTGTGATAATTTGTCCTTTGGAAGACTTGAAATTCACATTTTGATGAACGGTATGATCCTTGCCCACAAATTATAAACTGTAGCAATAACTTTTACTACCTCAATACCAGCAAAGTTAAGTATCTTTGCATTGGTTTATCTTTTTAAAAAATATTTTTTTAGATGTTGATGGACTTTTATCTTATTCATTTATATGTGGTGCTGAGAATCAAACCCAGTGCCTCACACATGCTAGTCAAGTGCTCTACCACTGAGCCACAACCCCAGCCCAACATTGGTTTATCTTAATAACTCAATTTCCAGCTTTACTTTGAAACTGATAAAGCTCCTCTTGCCATGCAACAGTTTCAGGCTACATGGATTTCCCATATATGACATCCTCTGGGGTTCTGACTGCCCAGGTTTTCTGTGACATCAAGTTTTCATGGATACCAACTGATGAGCCTCTCTAATCCATTAGAAATAATGATTCAGTTCCCATGTCTTGATATCTGAAAGATGGTTGGATTGCCAGTGATTTTTGTGAATGGTTAAAAGTGACAAAAGTCATTGGGCTCCCAGGCATCATTCATAAATCAAGAAACAGGAACTGAATCAATATTTGTAATGGCTCTATATCAATCATTTCTGTCTTCATTGCTTTTTTAAAAATTCCAGTTCATCTAATAAATACATCATGTTTCTCTTTGGGAGCACAAGGAATAGTTGTAGACTTTTTAAATCCCTCTAATTGGAAATAGTCCCACCACTAAATAACTCCAAATCTCTTCTTTGCTGTACATGCATTCAATGTGGGTTCAGAGAGATCAAGGAATTTGCTCAAAGTCCCACAACTAATAAGTAGCCATGCTCTGACATAAGCAAAGTTCTTCTATCACATGATGCTGCCCATTCTGCTCCAGGTATTTGAATATTCCCTCAGTGCCTACCATCCACAAGGCATTGTATCACCATTCACCCAATTACCCAGAGTAGAAATTTTTATATTACCCTGACTCTACCATCTGCTCATATCCAATTCAGTACTCAGCTGTACAAATTTATTTATTGATGTATTTCTCCACTTGATATGTTCCTCTCTATATCCCACAACATTGGATTATTCTTTTTTTCACTTGTAATAACACAATATAATTGTCAGGCTTCCTCCATTCTCTGTTCTTCCCACATCTCTTTCCTACTCATGTATGTTTCTTATCATCAACCTCGGCATGTCTTATCTTTACTTCACAAACTTCAATGGCTCCCCCATTTCACGTAGGATAATGTGCAAACTCCTTAGAATGACCTATAAAGACTTTGAAAGCAGATCAGCTTATTTTTCTGGTCACTTCTCATCTTGGCCGCTAATGAGCCTGTGACCTAGAAAGAACTTATCACTGCTATTTCCTAAGCATCCCATCCTGCTCATGTGTCTGTGCCTTTGCTTATGTTGTTGTTGTTGTTGTTATACCGGGGATTGAACTCAGGGGTACTCGACCACTGAGCCACTTCCCCAGCCCTATTTTGTGTTTTATTTAGAGACAGGGTCTAACTGAGTTGCTTAGCGCCTTGCCATTGCTGAGGCTGCCTTTGAACTTACGATTCTCTTGTCTCAGCTGGGATTACAGGCATGCACCACCGCACCCAGTTTATGTTATTATTTGAAATTGCAGTGCTCTTCCCTGCTTCCAGGGCAGATATTTCCTCTTCTTTAAGACATTCACTAAAACAACCACCAACATTCCCCCATCCTCCCAGGAAAATAATGTTCTCAATTCAAATGCACATACCTCTATTATAATGTACACTCATTCACATTCTATAAGTTTTATTTATTGGTGCTTTATAACTATACATAATAGTTGAATTCATTGTGCCATATGCATACATGCACAAAACTAATTTGTTCATTTTTTTCCCCCAGTACCTTCCCTTTCTCTCTCCTCTATAGTGTTTTTATGTGTATATCCTTAGCTAGACTGTGATCTCACAAATACCTTAAAAATTCAACTGCACCTGCAGAGTCCAGCATGAGGCGGTACCAAATATGTTGTAGAATGTCTCAATTACTAAAAGAATAATGTTAAATTGTTGGAACCAACCCCAGTTCTTTTTCTACATGTTAGTCACTTTGAGACAAGGGGAAAAAAACAAACAGACAAGAACAACAATGAAAAAGAAGCAAAAAACTCAAAAGTATATCTTAAAATAGCATATAGGAGCCAGGTGCAGTGGTGCACACCTGTAATCCTTGCACTTTGGGAGGCTGAGACAGGAGACGCATGAGTTCAAAGTCAGCCTCAGCAATGGCAAGGCGCCAAGCAACTCAGTGAGACCCTATCTCTAAATAAAACACAAAATAGGGCTGGGGATGTGGCTCAGTGGTCGAGTACCCCTGAGTTCAATCCCCAGTACCAAAAAAAAACACATAAAACCAGCATATAGGGAACACTGTGCACCTCTATTCTTCCTAAACTCCATTGGTTAAGAAACAATTGTCACAGTGGGAACCAGTAGCATAGGAAGGTCAACCAATTCAAACTCTGAAACTGCAAAAGCTAAAGAATTTGGGGGACAAGGAACGTGGTTCTTAGGAGTTACAATTCAGGAAAAACAAGTTCAGACAGCTCTGCATCAGTGTTCCAAGGAAGGCAGGAAAAGTGAGAGCCAATATGGTCTTGAAATGTTGAGAAGGAATAGGGGCCTACTGATTTATAGAAGATTAAGAAGTATAGCAAGGTACTATGGCACATGCCTGTAATCCCAGCTACCTGGGAGGCCAAGGCAGGAGGATAGCAAATTCAGGGCCAGCCTCTGCAATTTAGCAAGTCCCTATTTCAATTTTTTTTAAATAGAAAGGAAGAGGGATGTAGATCAGTGGTACAGCACCCTCGGGTTCACTCAGCAATACTGGGGGTTATAAAAAAGACGTGTAATTGGAATGGAAATATCCAAAAACAAGATTTGCATCTTGAACCTCTAGACCCACTACAAATCTCAGTTCCAGTTTCCTACAGACAAGGGTGGGGGTAATCAAAGTTCATACCAAACAGCAGCTGGAATTTTGCATTAGCCATTTCCTAATGGCTTCCATTTTTAAAGATTTTCAATGTTGCTTTCATCATAATTTTCTTTATTTTCGCAGAAGTCAGCCACAGTGAGAGAATTTACATTGTGAAATGGGTAAATAATGTAAATAATGTTTCTAGGGAGGGAATTTTTGTTATTGTTGTTCCCATTTTAAATTGTACAGTTCAGTGCTTTTTAATTTATTTATTAGTTTGTGCAATGAATTGTACTATCAAAGTTCAGAACATTTTCATTACCCCCAGAAGAAACCCGTACTTCATTATCAGTCACTCCCCACACTTCCCACCCCAGCCCCTGGCCATGTTTCTTGGTTTGGCGTTTTGTTTTGAGAGCTGGTTCAACTTTTGTAGCACACCATTGCTGGCAAGGCATCTCTTCCTATAATAATAGTAACTTTTCTCCCTCTTCTCCCTAAGTGTTTTGATTCTTCAAAGTCCTTGAAGCCCTCTAAAACCCAAGGATTTATATTACAAAGATTTGTATATCTTTAAAAGGAAGTTATTTCAGTTTTTGCTTAATTCAGTTTATCTATCACAGGATGAGATGAAAAATGCCATGCATAGAGGAGAAGATCAGAAACTAATAAATCTTTTAAAAGGCTAGATCACTTTCTGCTGGATTAGTATATGAGATTTACTTTTGCACAAGACAATGAGCTCTTTGTCTATTTTTAGATTAGATAATGCATTTCTGAGGACCCACAGGAGGCCCTGGCTTCTCTTATTACTGAACACACATGCAGAGACCAGACATTTTGTGAAAGAAAAAAAGAAAAAAGACAAAGGAAAGGATTGGTGGTTTTCTCTTTTGATCACTGTATGCAATTCTATCAGTAAAGATGAAATATTATGCCCAAGAATTTTCTAAAAGAAGTTCACCAGAAATTTGCAAAAACATACATATATCAAAAGATGTATATACATTCCCATATTCATCTGAGTGTATTTGCACTGTGAGATCATTTATTAATCTCCCAATGACCTCATAAATCCAGAGTGGTTCCCCCAGAAGTGGACTCTGAGAACCAGATGTGTATTACTTATCTAGCTAATGCTTGATGATAGAACTTGTTTTTAAATGTTTTATATTTGCAGGCAAGGGATGTTGGGCTGTCCTCTAATGTAGGGACTCTAAACCTTGTTATTCAAAGTGTTGTCCTTGGGTTGACACCATCAGTTTATCAGAAATGCACAAGGTCTAGGCCCCAGCCAAACTTTCAGAATTCTACCTGTATTTTGTTAACATTTCTAGTTAATTCACATGTACATTAATGTTTGAGAAGCACTGGACTAAAACAAGTGGAGGAGCCTTTAATTTTAAACATAATTTTAATGACCTTATATCCTTAAGTGAATAAACCATGTTTTTATTTACATATTCTCATTTTCTTTAGTACTTTTAATAATTTTAACCTTTCTTAAAACATTATGATTTGGTATTGACATCAAAATAGACATGAAGACCAATGGAATAGACAGAGACAAACCCACATACAGCCATCTGATACTTAACAAAGGTGACAAAAATATGTTGGAGAAAAGATAGCCTTTCTAAAAAATAGTTCTGGGAAAACTAGATGTTCTTATGTCTAAGAATGAAATTAGATCCCATTTCTCACCCTGCACAAAAGTCAAATAAAAATGGATCAAATACTTAATAATTATACCAGAAACTTTGCATCTGCTACTAGAAAATGCAGGGTCAACACACCATCATATATGTGCAGTCACAGAAATATAAAGATTTCTTTTAACAAAAAAATCTTTCTTCCTAAAGCTCAAGAAATAAAACCAAGATGCCATCAAATTTAAAAGCTTCTGAGTAGCAAATAAAATGATTAATAAAGTGAAGAGAGAGCCTACAGAAAGGGAGAAAATCTTTGCCAGCTGTTCTCTGACAAAGAATTAGTATCCACAATAAAACCCCCAAATATCTAATCAATAAATAGCCAAAAAAATGAAACAAATATTTTTTCAAAAGAAGAAATACAATGGTCAGCAGGGCACAGTGGCTCACGTCTGTAATCTCAGCACTTCAGGAGTCTGCGACAGAATTACAAGTTTAAAGCCAGCCTCAGCAATGGCGAGGTGCTAAGCAAATCAATGAGACCCTGTCTCTAAATAAAACACAAAATAGGGCTGGGGATGTGGCTTAGTTATCAAGTACCCCTGAGTTCAGTACCCAGTATCCAAAAAGAAGAAGAAGAAGAAGGAGAAGAAGAAGAAGAAGAAGAAGAAGAAGAAGAAGAAGAAGAAGAGGAGGAGGAGGAGGAGGAGGAGGAGGAGGAGGAGGAGGAGGAGGAGGAGGAGGAGGAGGAGGAAGAAATAAAAAAATTCAATGGTCAACAAATACATAAAAAAATGTTCAACATCTCTAGCAATCAGGAAAATACAAATCAAAACTACACTAAGATTTCATCTCACTCCAGTCAAAATGGCAACTATCAAGAATCCAAATAATAAATGCTGGTGAGGATTTGGGGAAAAAGTACCCTCTTACAGTTGCTGAGACTGCAAATAAGTATAACCACTCTGGAAAGCAGTATGGAGATTCTTCAGAAAAACTATGAATAGAACCACCATATGACCCAGCTAACCCATTCCTTGGTATTTATCCATAAGAACTAAAATCAGCATACTATAGGAATACAGCCACTTTAATATTCATAGCAGCATAATTTACAATAGCTAAATTATGGAATCAACCCAGAAGCCTGTCAATAGATAAATGGTATATATACACAATGGAGTTTTACTCAGTTATAAAAATGAATAGAAATTATGGCATTTGCCAGTAAATGGATGGAAATGTAGAACATTATGCTAGATGAAATAAGCCAGACTCAGAAAATCAAAGATCAGATATTTTCTTTCATATGTGGCAGTTAGAATGAGATAAGAGAAAGAAGGCGGGGGTAGAATACATAAAGATATTGGGAAGATCAGTGGATTAGGAGATGGAGGGAGGGGAAGGATGAGAAAGGAGAGAAAATATGAAATCAATTTAACAAAATCATGTTATATACATATATAAATACACCAAAGGAATTTCATTTATGTATATGTAGAAAGTACCCATCAAAAATAAAGGAGCAAAAGGAAGACCAGTAGAGGAAAGAGAATAGAGAAGAGAGGAGGGATGGTAGCAGTAGGGGGAATGGGGATTGAAATCAAATTCCATGCATGTATTATTTTGTCAAAACGACCCCAGATACTATGTATAACTATAATGCTGTAATAAAAAATATAATTAGTATGCTGATATATGTTACCAAACCAGGCCCCATTTGCCTACTGCACAGTATAACAATTACTGAAAAGAGTCTTTCAAGAGAGTTTACTTGCAAGGTAGCTAAGCATGAAAATAGTGAATCCTGTCTCAAATCTGCTGCCCCATGCATAGAGTTTAGGGATATTCATGGGATAAAAAAGTAGGTGGTCTGAGGAGTGAGGAAAAGGGACTGGAAAGTTAAGTACTTAGTGGTCTGTGCACGCATAATCAAACTTCACGGCACAGCTCTTGATGAACACAGATTCAGAAAATGGCTACCTTAGCACACTCTGAGGGTATCTCACCTCTCAGACACTTTCACAGGCTCACATGAAGGGTCAGTGGTTTCAACCTATTTGAGTGACCTCCAATTTCCTGAAAAACAACTTAGAACAATCATTATGCAATCATTATCATTATAACTCAAATGATGGTAATGGAAAGTGAGAGGTGGATATTATCTATTGCAAAGCTAATGAGAGTATATTACTTAGCTATGTGACCTATAAAATCAGTGAGAGAATCAAACAATTAAAAGCAAATGAAGCCAGGTGCACACCTAAAATCCCAGCAGTTCGGGAGGCCAAGGCAAGAGGATCTCGAGTTCAAAGCCAGCCTCAGCAATGGCGAGGCACTAAGCAACTCAGTGAGACCCTGTCTCTACATAAAACACAAAAAATAGGGCTGGGGATGTGGCTCAGTGGTCAAGAATCTCTGAGTTCAATCTCTGGTAACTACCCAAAAAAAAGCAAATGAAGCTAGAGAGTTTATTTAGATTCTTGCTCTGTTTTGTATATAAATCTTTTTCTGATTTTCTATTTCTTCTGTACAGATTTTTAGAAATATACTAGCTGAGTCAGACAGTGTAAACTTTAAAGGGCACCCCACCCTTAGGATTATTATTATTGTTAGGTCTGGTCAGGGTCTAAGATGCCCAATTAAGGGAATTGGTCAGCAGCTATGAAGTGGAGCTGCAAGCCAGATGTGACGTCACTAGTAGACACGCCTCCTGTCAATCAGCGAGTTTTCCTGACCTATCCAGGAAGGATTCTGGCCTTCTCTTCCTGTTCCCAAGCCCTCCCCTTCCTGACCAGGTTTTCTTGAAATTCTCTACGCGCGGAATCTCCGACGCCATTTCTTAGGCACGCTCTGATGGACAGGGGATTTGGTCCGAGGGCGCACATTCCAATAAAGCCTTGCCGAGTGGCTTAATTCATCTTCTCCTGGTCGTGTAATCTTTACATAATGGTGCCGGAAACCCGGGAGGGCTTTGAACCACCCCATACTGGGGTTAATGCAGGCCCTTCAGACCGAGAGAATTCCTGAGCCACTCCCTGTCTTCCTCACCTGGACCAACAAGAATGAGGTAGGCTCCCGCTTCCTCTGGCTTCTCAGCTTGCCTCTCCCCCACGGTTCACTCCAGAGGCCCATCCTGTAAGTCGCACGTGCGCCTGGGCGCTCTGTCCGCTCAAGGCCACGAAGATTGGGAAGACGTTCCCAGTCTCCATTTTTAGCCAATCGCCACTGCCATCCACGCCCCGGGAAATTAGAAGGATGCTTCAGTCTTCCACTTGGCCCCGTTCTCCCATGGGCACGGGCATTCTTTGGGACGCTGACTTATGCCCCCGCCCACTTCCCAGGCCGCCGAGAAGTCACAAGGAACTTTTGATTTTCAAATCCTCATTGATTTGGCTAATTTTTGTCACTGGATGGGGAAACGGACAGAAATTCCTTTCACCAAGGCTTTGTTGGAAGCGCACTTTCGCCCCTCCCTTCTTTCCTCTCTGTTCTCTCAAACTCCTCTCCTCTATCTCCTTCCTCATGCGGCCGCGCCGTTCGAGACGGCTGAGGCCGGGGCCAGGCTCGCTCTTCCAGCTGCTGTGGAGCCCGCCTGTGCCTCCCTGCCTTCTCATTGCCTCCTCACTGCCTCTGCGTCGTTCAGATGGGCAGCTGGAAGTTTGTGAGCTGCCTGCCACGCGGCAGCTCCTTTCCCCGGCTCCTCCCCCACCCCAGGCTTGCCACTTTGCCTTAGCTTAAAAAAAAAAAAAATCCAAATATTTTTAATTCACATCATTTAAAAGGTTCAATTTAATTTGAGTGAACACAAAGGTTTATACATTCTTATATGAAGTTTTAAAGGTTTCTACTGTTGCCTAAGTTCAAAAAATTTACAAGGATTGCTTTGGGATATGAACAGAAGGAATTAAAGATTCTAACTATGATATTTATTGGAAGGAAAGAGAATATTTCTAATTAAAATGTTTACAACTGTAATTAAGTGAAAAGTTAACATCTAAATTTTTCTTTCAGAACTAAACTTAATGTAATAACATCAATGTAATTCTGGTTCTATGTTAAATATGTTCATTTCTTTCAGATATACAAGCTTTAAAATAGAAGGTTTAAAAGAATGTTTTATCAAGCTGATGTTCTCCAAACTGAACTTGTATGGTATCCATTCATGTCATTTAATGTTTTATAACTGAACCTATCATCAATAAGATAAGACTTTAAATTATTTTTACATCAGAGTGATCTTTTAAATAAGTGAGGACCTAATCTATTTAGTATTCTGCTAAGATTTTACAAGGAGCCCTGTCTTACCTGAGATAGTTCTATCTCCCAGCTTACTACAATGGCTTCAAAATAGATGAGACTCCAGTTCATTTAAAGATATGTTCAAAGGATTAATTTTCTTGTAAAGATCACTAGGACCTCAAACAGGGACATAATATATAACTCAGCCAAACTTTGAGAAAGCTGTTACACAATCTAAATGTTTTGCTGCTGTTAATTTTATTTTGTATTTTCCTAAAACTCTAACTATTGCCTGTTAATGTTTTACAGATGTACTACTTCAAAAATAAGCAACCCAGATTATTTTAAGATAAATCAGCCATCACCTATAGGATAAATAGGCCTTGAAATTAAAGCCCAGTACCCTTACTTTATAACTGGTGAGATTGGCTTGCTGAGTGTTTAAGATCAAGACTTAAAAACTAAAATTAAATTAAATGGCCAAAAAAAACAGTATTTGGCTTTTGCCCGTTGAGTCAACCTAAATCCAAGGAGTGAGGAAACTTCTCTGAAGCGCTCTACACCTCTGGGCTGCAGGACCTCCTGATCAAGGAGATTTCTGAGACCATTAGGGAGTTAAAGAGCCAATCAAATGCCATACAATGAAGAGGAAGGTCATAGAACCAAATGGTCAGCGCCAGACCTCGACCTGTCCTAACGCAAATGGCACTAGCAGAGCAAACGTGCTGCCCTCAAGTTCCTCAAGGATGCCTCCCAGGAAACAAAAAGGGTGACTCTTAACAATAGGTAAGAACAGAAGTCAATTTGACTTGCTTCATCTTAAACACTCAGCAAAATCAAGAACACAGCCGTTCCTGGGCATTTAAAATAATTTAAAGATAGACATCTATGACATTAAAAACTAAATACTATGTTTACATGCCTTGTCCTCTCCAGCCTTGTTACTTAACTGTACAATGAGGCTGAATTATCACCTCCCTCTCCAGGGCAAAAAAGGGCCATCTTTCTATTGGTAATAGTTGGGCTCTCCTTGGCCCCCATTCACTGCCTCTAGGCTAAGGCAAGAGGACTTGATTATGCAGTAACCGCTACTTAAAAACTTAAACAAATTTCATTACAGAATAGAGCAGCCTTAAACTCCCATCACGCTGGACTCCCACCAAACTCAAAATTTCTCGGCAGCCCTCCTTCTTTTTCTGCTAATCAGTAATCTCTCCCAAGCTTCTGTTCCTACCCACAGGTGATGTTTCTACATTCAAGCAACATGACTGACAACCAGAGGCTCCCTGCCTCCCTGCCTGACCAATGCCCCGGCCGCACCCCCATCTCTCGATGCCCCTAATCCCGCACGAATCTAGCCAGACAGAATCTGCTGTCCTATATCACCAAAAAGGCTGGGATGTTAGGTCTGGTCAGGGTCTAAGATGCCCAATTAAGGGAATTGGTCAGCAGCTATGAAGTGGAGCTGCAAGCCAGATGTGACATCACTAGTAGACACGCCTCCTGTCAATCAGCGAGTTTTCCTGACCTATCCAGGAAGGATTCTGGTCTTCTCTTCCTGTTCCCAAGCCCTCCCCTTCCTGACCAGGTTTTCTTGAAATTCTCTATGTATGGAATCTCTGACGCCAATTCTTTCGACATGCTCTGATAGACGGGGGATTTGGTCCGAGGGCGCGCATTCCAATAAAGCCTTGCCGAGTGGCTTAATTCATCTTCTCCTGGTCATGTAATCTTTACAAGTATTACTATACAGGTGTGTTCTATGAGTGAGCTATACTCCCAAGCTCTTTTTATTTTTCTTTAGGGACAAGGTCTCATTAAATGCTGAGGCTGGCCTTGAATTTGCTATACTCCTACCTCAGACTCTGGAGTCACTGGAGTTATAGGTATGTACCATTGTTCCTGGATTGTGTGTGTGTGTGTGTGTGTGTGTGTGTGTGTGATGCTTCCTTTTTGTTTTTAAGTTTAAACTAATTTTATTTATTTAGTTAGATATCTGTTGTGATGTTTCCTTAATTATAAATGATTTCCTAAATCATACCAAGTACTCTGACAACTGCCCTCCCTGAATGACCTGTCAATCCTCGCTCCAGTATCTTGTGATTTTAATTATTATAGTCTTAAAAATAAATACCTGGCCAGCTGTTTTTAGAAACTAAGCTTCTCTTTTATTACTTTACTTTCTAACTTTGAATCCTTACAGAATAAATCAACTTTTCAGCTCAAGATCTGACACATAGGTGGTGCATATCTTTTGTTACTTTAATGCGGAGCATTAGATATTAACAGAGACAGCATGATCAAGCCACTCCAAATATTTCCCTGATAGCTTTACTGTCCCTCAAAAGAGACTAGAATGTGCATAAATTATTGGTGTTATGTCTCAAGTTTTATATTATTTTTGCCACACAAAACAATGTCTACTCTGAAAGTGTATACATATATATATCCATATATACACACACATATATATATATATATATATATATATATATATATATATATATACACACACACACATACACACATATGGCTATTTGGGGATATTAAAGTCAATTTAAACAGGGAAAATGTGTTTACCTTTATGGCTATTTTGTGATTGAAATTGTGAAGGTTGAGTGTCCTATATTTTCTTGGAAAAAAAAAAAAAAGCTTTTTCTTTTCCATTTGACTCATCTCCATATTGATTCACTTTTTATATTTTTCAAAACAGTTGTTCTTAAGTAAACCATTCAAAGGATGTAGAAAGTATTTGGAACTTTCACCCTGGTATTTGAGAGAACTGGTTCACCTCTAGTCTCCTTTACTTCATTAACACCTGCTTCTTTATCTATAAAATTAAGAAAATCATGGTATGTCTCATAAAGTTGTTAGAATGGTTTAAGCATAAAGAATCTTAATACAAGGCCTGACATAAAATACTTAATAAATGTAAGCATAAAAATTGGACCTACTCAGCTGGGCGTGGTGGTGCACATCTATAATCCCAGCACTTTGGGAGGCTGAGACAGGAGACTCACGAGTTCAAACAAGCCTCAGCAACAGCGAGGCGCTAAGCAACTCAGTGAGACCCTGTTTCTACATAAAACACAAAATAAGGCTGGGATGTCAGTGGTCAAGCGCCCCTGAGTTCAGACTTCAGAAGCAAAAAAAAAAAAAATGGACCTGCTCACTCTAAGTTTGAAATCTCTCATGAGGTTGCACCAGAGCTTATCTGAAGTTGTGGTATCTGAAGGCTAGATGGAAATGGAGAATCATCTGGGAGATGACTCACTCACATAGCTGGTAAACTGGTGCTGACAAGCGTGCCCACCTCTATGTAGGCATCTCCAAAATGCTGCTTGAATTTTCTCACAACATGGTAGCTAGTATTTTCCCAGAGCAGGCTATCCAAGAAAGCAATTCAAAAGCTATAAATGTCTTTATAAACTACCTCCAGAAGTCACAGTTATCTTCTCTGTATTCTATTAGTCACACACACCAGCCCTAATTCAACATGGAAGGAGACAACTGAAGAACAAGAACACTAAAGGGCAGTGATATTGAGGATATCTTAGAAGCTGGCTACCATAGTCACCTGGCACTGTCTCATTTTCCCATGACTGTAGAAAAGCTTTTCACCACAGCCACCCATTTCTCATCCTCTACTATCTCAGGCAGATTTCCTACATGCTTAGAGCCAACCAAGATCAACTCCAAGGATTCAGAAGACAAATTTATTGAAAAGATACTACTGGGAAGGCTGGAGAACCAGTGTTACTGATATTGAATTTCCAGGAACAATGCTCCAAACCAGTCCACAGAACTGACTTGAAGAGAAAACAATTCCTGTTTCTCTGGCTGCTTGTCACCATCACCCCACTGAGAATCACAGGGAACCATCTCCAATATTGCCAACTCAACTGAGATATTATTTTTTAAAAATAAATGTCTTTTTTCTAAATCAGAACCAAAATCACACAATCACTGCTCCTCAAAAAGCCTAAACTTTTGTTGCCACCTACTCAACAAAAATAATCAAGGATTGCACAAGAAGGTCTCTTTCCCAAGTTGCTAATTTCTGAACAGATGGTTAATATGGGTGTGTCTGATGCCTGTATCACATTCCTGGCATCCCACCTGCAAGAGAAGCTAAAAATTTCAATCTTCTGAACTCTGCTTTGGTGAGGTAAAATGCAAGAAGCTGTAAATATCCCTAATATAATAAGGGTTTTCAAAAAGAATGACCCACTCCCTTCTTAATATTTACAATTTGACTGTTGTCTTGCCCGTCCTCCAAATCTGTTTCTCAGTTGGTCCATATGAGTAAATAGACCACCCTTGGGGCATTCCTGTACTCAGCTGGGGAAATTAAAGTAGTTTGGGCCAGCATATAGGATGCTGCAAAAAGAATTCACAACTGAGTGATTTATTAAGGAAATTATCCAGATGAGCTAAGTTAGAAGGTGAGAGAATTGTCACAGGAAGAGTAAGAAGCAAAGCAGGGCAAGGCTCAGTTTCAGGCCAAGTTCTGTGGAATAGATTCGGTCTGATTCCACAAAGGAATTAAGAAGGGAAAGTTAGGCCGGGCATGGTGGTGCACACCTGTTATTCCAGCACTTTGGCAGGCTGAGACAGGAGAATCGTGAGTTCAAAGCCTGCCTCATCAACGGCGAGGCACTAAGCAACTCAGTGAGACCCTGTCTTTAAATAAAACACAAAATAGGGCTGGGGATGTGGCTCAGTAATCAAGTACCCCTGAGTTCAATCTCTGATGCCAAAAAAAGAAAAAAAAGAAGTGGAAGTTAGGTTCCAGAGTTGTCCTTCCTTGAGATCAAGAAGCTAAGCTATCACAATCTACCTGAGAGGGGCAAAAAGTGACTTAAACTGTAGGGAGCTTCTAACACTTTGATCCTACAAGTAAAAAGTTCCAGAAACCTGAGGGCAGTACTCTAAAAAACAGAACCAGTTGCTGACCTTGGAGATAAAAGCACATAAATTCCTTTCGAAGAAAGACATTAAGATGGAGGTTTCAGGGTTTCTGGGAAAAACAGTGCCCCACAGAGCTAGAGCTTCAGTCTGAAGCTTCAAATCTACCTTTTCATGGGTCCTGTTCCAAATAGGGTCCACAGCCTTGCCAACCACACTCTTGTGCTTATCTGTCTACCATTAAGCCATGTTTCCCCCTAATCTCCTAAATCTAACCCACCCTCCATCCAATTTTTCTGTTGGCTTACCTCAAATATTACCTAGCCTTTTTTCTATAGCAGGAATGTTCTCCCCTTAGTGTCAGAGCTCTCTAGGATCCATCTCCATTACTGCCCAGATCATAAAGCCTTTCCCCATCACCATCATTTGAAGACAGCTTTCTCATGAATAATGATAACTCTATTTTTAGCTCTCTTAAGAGCCTTGTTACAGCCAGGCACAGTGGCTCTGGAGGCTGAGGAAGGAGAATTGCATGTTCAAAGCTAGCCTCAGCAATTTAGTGAGGCACTAAGCAACTTAGCAAGACCCTGTCTCAGAACAAAAAGAATACAAAGGGCCAGGGATGTGACAAGGTGATTAAGTGCCCCAGGTTCAATCCTGGTAACAAAACAAACAAAAAAAAGAGCCTTGTTACATTGTAAGTATTTAGGTTTATGTCTTAACCTTCCCTGATTAATTGTAGATATCTTAGGGCAAAGCCTGTCTCTTATAAAACAATATTTTCCATATAGCACTTTGCTAATTTTAATCCCTTACATGTATTTGTTAAAACAATGAAAGAACCCTGCTTTTGAGTTCATGGGACATGCAGAACATTACAGTTTACTTTTAAAATAGAGCATTCCCTAAAGCAGAATCAATGTATATATTTTTAAAGAAACCTCCAACGTATTACCTTAAATACATGCTTCTGTTGAAAGCAGAGGAATAATATAATGCACTTTAAATCATTATTCCTGATATAAAGTAAGTGAGAAAATAGAAGATTTGGTTTGGAGTCTCCAAACAAAAGTTTTCTGACCCTTTTAGACAATTCTCAGATGAGCTTGCCTGTAGTTCTTCCTAAGGCAAGGCTTACGGGTCATCTGAGCTGTCAAAAGGCAGCACCTCTTAAGTTCTTCTCTCAAGACCTATCAGTAGTTTCTCACTGTTCTTAGTTTAACCCAGGACCACAATGCTGTACTGTTCCCACACTTTCCCTGCATTCACAAAGCTCCACAGATCTGTTTTCTGCTGCTATTACACACTATTTTTTTTCCTGCTTCAGAGCAATTGTCCTTGATCTTCCATGTGCCTAAATATCTTGCCTCTGGCATGTGACATAGCTTGTTGGCTCCTCTTTGTCTCTCAGATCTCAGCTCTCTTAGCACCCTATCTCAAGCAATCTTCTCACCCTTTCCCATGTAGTATCAATCATATCACCCTGTTTACACTCTCCAAAGTTTTCGTGACAATCCAAAATTATCAAGCACAGGTGTTCAAATGTTATAGTCTTCAATTAAAATTAAAAAGCTGCCTGAATGAATTCTCTCTCTCTCTCTCCTTTCTACACATACACACACACACACACACACACACACACACACATGCTCAGGGCCAATAACAATTTTTAGGTCATTGTAGGCATTCCATTAGTAAACATTAAATGAATAAAAGGAAGAGTATGCTTTGGAGAAGGAAGGTCTTATTAAGCAAGATGACAAAACACAAATTATAAATCAACAGATAAATTTAACTTCACCAAAGATTAAAAGTTTCTGTATGATAAAATATGAGTGAATCAAAGAAAAGGTGAAAAAAAAATACTTGGAACACATAACAAACCGTAGATTTGTTCATGAGTCCTCACCAAATTAAGTGACCAATATTACACAAATGAGAGGATTTCACTTTATGAAAAGTACATTAGGGCCTGGGTTTTCAATATGAGGAGAATAAGAGTAGTATTAAAGATAATGAGAAAGTTTATTAGCCCCAGGTAAACAATGATGGTTTACAATGTTGCTGCTAAATTTTCACTGAATATTGGAATTATTTTCCTGTACTCACCACATTCCCAGCCCAATAGATTCATGAGCTACCTATGGCCACATAGAACTTTGCCTATTCTCCTACGGGAGGCACCCATCACATGGTCTTCTTGCTAGTGCTCAGGGAAGGTCTTAAGAAAGGATTGGTAGCTGGGCGCAGTGGTGCACGCCTGTAATCCCAGCACTTTGGGAGGCTGAGACAGGAGAATTGTGAGTTCAAAGCCAGCCTCAGCAATGTTGAGGTGCTAAGCAACTCAGTCTCAACTTATGTAGAGACTCTGTCTCTACATAAAACACAAAATAGGGCTAGGGTGTGGCTCAGTGCTCCAGTATCCCTGAGTTCAATCCCCAGTACAAAAAAAAAAAAAGAAAGGATTGGTGTCCTGTTAGTTGTCATATCCCAGGATCAGCATGATGCTTACCACAGCAGTTTCCATAGGAGAAGAGAGCACCATCTACAAGAATAAAGCCTTTTAGCAGGTAAGAGGAAATAAAGACCAAGAGCAAAGTAGAGGTTCTGGCCTTCCTTCCTAGTAATGGCAAGTATGGGAAGGTACTGACAGATGAAGGAGAAAGTAATGCTTAAGGATTTCTATTTCCTAGTTGAATATGAGGCAGATGGAGAGGAACGTATAAGATTTGAATGCAAAGTGGTCATATAAGATAGTGGGGAAAATAATACACTAGTTTAATAAGCTAATATACTACTAATATGCTAGTTCAATAAACATACTGCTTAACTAATATACTACTTAATACAGTTACTGGGTGGTTTTGAATGTACAATTGAGATTTGTATCCATGAAACTAGAGCAAGGGCCAGTTAAAACAGTTATCTGGTATTTTTCCAGCAATAATTATCAGCTCAAGTGAAGGTAATGAGGAGGTAGAGAACTGGATTTAATGAAGATTGTACATTTGCTATGAGTAAGCCACTGAGAAGAGGGCCTACATAGAGGGCCTATATGGCATAGGCAAGAGGTGATTACAGTGATGGCCATGGACCTGAGTAAGAAGGGCAATTAGAATACAATAAAGTATCTGATGGTGAAAATACATTAGGACTAAAGGATTACAGTCCTGGTTGAGGTTGAAGAATTGTTGGACTAGAAATACTAGAGTAAAGGTGGTAGATGAATAGGAAGTGGTAATCAGGTAACGGGGTACTGAAGTTAATTTTCAGGGATCATGCATTTAGGGATGATGAAATTCATGTTAGTAGCTTAAGTGGGATAAAAGAAAATAAGTAAAGTGAAGAGGTTGGGCTAGGGTTTGGATAGGAAGTGTCCTCCAAATCTCCTGTGTTAATGCAGAAATGTTCAGGGGTGAAATGCAAGGCGGGGCATGACTGGAGGAGGTAGATCACTGGGGGTGTGCTCTGGAAGGGTTTGTCTTCTCTGTGGTCCTTTCCCCCCATCTCTCTCTGCTTTCCAAGCCGCTATGAACTGAGTAGGTTTTCTTCACCATACTCTTGTGCTATGATTCTCCACCTCACTTGGACCTAAAACATTGCAAACTGAACCTCTGAAACTATGAGCCCAAAATAAACGTTTCCTTCTCTAAGTTGATCTTATTGGGTTTTTTTGTTTGTTTGTTTGGGGTTTTTTTTGGTCACAGTAACAAAAAGCTAACTAATATAGGTAGAGAAATTGAAACTCAAACATGTAGATAGAATATCCATGTAGTTGTGAAAATCTCAAAAAACAAAAGTGGTGTGAGTTTTGAATAGGTGAACCACTAAATGCCTTTGGGATGTGGAGGGCACTTGATCCTCTCAAGAATTCATGGTATGGCATTCTGTTTTCCACATTACAGAAAGGGTACCTATTGCCAAAAGTCATTCAGAAAGTAAGTGGTTGAGCTAGAATTTAAGCCTAAGTCCCTCTTGCTCCAAAGCTTAATAAAATTATTTCTATGCCAGTATATGCATTCCATTTTTTCACTGACAACACCAAGCAGAAGGAAGTTAAGCCCAGAAGAGAAAATCAAAGACAAAGTGCAGAATTGCCAAGGGAAAAATGAGACACTAGAAACTCTTCATCTTATGGACATTATTGATTTCCAGACACCTCAACAGAAATGTGACTTAACTGGTCAGAGGACTAAGCAAGGTTCTGGAAGAAAAGGTACATAATTGAGCCATAGAAGCTCAGAGCTAGAAGGAAATTTAGAAGGTACTTTGTTCAACTCATTTTCTTCTTAGAAAACTAGTAATCAAAAATGTTGACAGGCATGGTGATGCATGCCTGTAATGCCAGTGGTTTGGGAGGCTGAGATAAGAGGATTGCTAGTTCAAGGCCAGCCTCAGCAATTTAGTGAGGCCCTAAGCAACTCATTGAGACCTTGTCTCTAGATAAAGTACAAAAAAGGACTGGGAATGTGGCTCAGTGGTTGAGTGCCCTAGATTCAATCTTTGGTACCAAAAATAAATAAATAAATAAAACAAATAAACAAACAAACAACCCGTATATCACAAAGGCTGAGTAGTAATGCCAGATCTAACCTGAGTGACATAAGGTTGTCAGCCCTTTGCATCATATACACTATGGTTTTTTTTTTATATACCCCAAAAGAATTTGAAGTAAGAGTTCTTGAGAGTGTGAATGTCTTTTATGTAATAATAATTTGCTCAATCCTTTACTTAAGAGACTGCATACACTATGTACACTGGCACTATTGGTGTCCATGGGATTTTGCTGATGGTCAGCTAGTTGCCTCTCAGATTCAGAGAAGCCCTCTTGCATAGAAACCATTACTGTTACCTGCTGTAAACCTGTGGTCAAGTCTTGTCAGAAGCAAGAGTCCACATCCTGACTGGACCTTTCCCAAGACTCTGTTGAGGAACTATGAGGTCAGATACCTGCTGACAAGAAAGAAGTTCTGATCATTGAACACAACAATGTGAGGCAACTGACATTTGAAAGTTTGAAAATACACTGAATTGTGTTGGCTTCCTCAGTGAAGTCAGATTCAGCAGATGGATGTATTTCTGAACCTTTTAGCCTTATGCTTCTTCTATAGTTGGGAGAAAGGTGCTGCATGGATTGCTTAGAGGAGAAGCAGATATGAATTAGGAAATTACTTCCTTTTCCCCAAGCGCTTACTTTAGAAATAATTGATCAAGGTTCATCAACATTACTAAACATTGTGTTAAGCATCCTTTGGTTTGAAGACATGAGCATTCTAAAATGGGGCTATTAAGGCAAGTGGCAGTATAGGGCTTCATAAATTATAAATTTACCAGTTGTGGATGAATACAGATAAGCTTGCAATCAGGAGACAGCTGGTAATTAGAAGCAACTCTTTCTCTGATTCAATTAACCACCTGAGGAAATTAGGTTTTGATTTGGATTTATGTTTAAATGTTATAGTCCTCTTTAAAACAAGAAAAAAGAATAACGGTCACAAGGTATAAAAATTTCTTTCAAACTTGCCATAGAAGTGCTCTCTCAATTATGGTTAGAAACCAATAAATTAAAAGGAAATGACTCTCCGTGTGTTGTTGTTGTGAATATCATTAATCAGCTCAGGAGGAAGGATAGGGTAGAATACCTTCCATTTCTGAAATCTGATCTTTCCCACCATTGAAGACTGACTCCCCCTCCAACTGATTTGACTAAACTGAGAAGGTAAGGTTGGGAAGCTGGCCAGTGACTAGCAGGATAAAAGTTGAAACACAGAGATCCCATTTTCCGATCCAATGCTCTCTGCTTACAGCACAGCGCAATAGGAGGAAACAAAATTCATAAACTCCTCTATTGAATCCTGCTGTCCTCTCTGAGCTCCCAGCTCTGTTGAAATTTCAGATAGAAGCAGAATGTTGTTTCTTCACCTCCACCCCCAATAGACAGGTGTTTTAATAAAATCTAAGAGATGTGGTCATCGTCCCAGATGAAATGTGTTGCCTAGCAGCAGTGACCTTTAAAGAAAGGTCAAACAGATTTTTCCTAAAGTTTTTCAGGATATTGACAGCCAAGCCTCAGTATGATTTATCTAAACATAGTACTAAGAAGTTATCTCTTGCATTATGAGAGGGTGCCTTTGAATACTCACTATCCAAAGATAAATATTAATAATGTCCAACATTTACTTGATATGTATGTACTGTTGTTTCACAGTACATACACCTGTACAAAGGCCACAAGTGGTATGCAAAGTGATTTAGGGTCCTATCCTGAATATTTGTTACTTTAAAGTTGTGTAATTGCTAAAGTGTATATCTGAAAACATAACCAGCTCACCATTCATTAGAATGAACGTAGTTTCTCAGGGTGAATTTCAGTTTTAAGAAATGATTTAAATAATGTCAATTTCAAAATTTAAGTAAATAAGAGTCAGTATTCAAATATTGCCAATATTCTGCAAATAGTACTTTGGTGCCTATGATGTTCTAAATACTTTGTAAAGGATTGCTGACTCTCCTCTACCCTTCATTTCTGTGGAAATTCTAGTTAATCGTATCTATGAGTTAGTGGAAATAAACCTACTTGGTTTTTATTTTGTTTTGTTTTTCTGAGTACTTTACCTTTTGAACTACATCCTCATGGGACATGGATTTTGCAGGATTATTGGCAGATGTCTGAAACTCTCCTGCTTTAAAGACTAAATGTTAGAAATCCTTCAGTGGTGCCGTGGAGCCAGCTCATACCAGCTCCCATGCATCTCTTTTCAACTCTGGATTCAGGGAGAGTACATTGTAGCTTAAAACTGGCCATCACAAGAGTACATACATCATGGACATTGACAAATGCTATAAATTAGGGTTTGGTTTTGCTTATTCTGGAGACATAGTTGTTAAATATTTTCCAAAATAGAACTGTATTAAACCTTTTCTTTTTTTATGGTGCTGGGGGATTAAACCCGGGAGCTTCTATGTGCTAGGGGAGTGCTCTATCACTATCACTGAGCCACACTCCCAGCCCTCACCTCTGTCTTAAAGTCTACCTATAAATATTGCTGGGCATCTACATAACCAGAAACATCCACCCAAGCATCTGCTATGAATATGGTAGTGACGGAGTTGTGATATGAAAGGAGACCAGGATTTTTAGTTTATTTCCTTTATTAAAATTCTTCTTTCAACCAAAACTTACATGGCCAAGAAATGGGTCATTGACTCTCTCTGGCCTCTGTACTAGGTACTGGGGATTAAACTCCAGGATACTTTACCACTAAGCCACATCTTAATTCTTTTATATATATACATATATAATATAATATATATTATTTTGAGGCAGGATCTTGCTAAGCTGTCAAGGCTGGTCTTGAATTTGCAATCTGCCTCAACCTGAGAGTAGCTGGGATTACAGGTGTTGGCCATCACACCTTGCCCCATTAACTTTTAAAAGAGATGCCAGTATAGTATGTTTTCCAAATGGCACTGATAAATCAATCTGAACTTCTATCCTTTTATGTGACATATTACTCTAATGCTGTATCTAAGCAAATTCTGATTCATAGGAAACTTGAAGTTAATATCAAAAGACAAGAACTGGATATGGTGACTCACACCTGTAGGTTTCAGATACTCTGGAGACTGAGGTGAGAGGATCTTTTGAGCCCAGGAATTTGAGACCAACCTGGTTAACATAGCAAGAACTTTTCTCAAAAAATAAATAAATATCATTTTTTTAAAAAGTTAGACTGGTACAGAACTAGGTACATCCACTAAGTAACAAACACCACAAAATAAATAAATAAACAAATGAATGAATGAATAAAGTTAAAATCTTTTAAAAAGAGGTAAAGAGTGTAGATGTCACAAGAAGGCAATAAACAAGCTGAATTAGCTGTGGAGGGGGAGGGGAATCATGTTGCTAGGCAACCATTCCCAGTAGTCAATTCACATGTATGTATATGAGTGCATCAAGTTTTTCTTAGCACCAGCTGGCTCTCATGTTTTCCTCCAGCCTCCTTTGATGATCCAGTAACCTTCTAGAAAGTATCTCAGGGAGGGAGTTGGAGGGTCCTCAAATTTTAGAACCCCAGTGGTCAGCTTCATTGGCCATTCCCTTTAGAGATTAGAAACTTCAGAAGATATATGAGCATTCTGCTTCCCTTCTAGATTTACATTTGCTGATTCCCACTTGACAATTACTACAATTGCACAAGCACGAGGCTCATTACAGCAGGACTGGCTAATTCCCTAGAGGATACTTCATCACTGATTTCAAGTACATACCATTGACTAATGGATTACACCTTGATTGTTGAATCTGTAATCAGATAGCATTGACTCCAAGCTGAGAAAGTCACAATGTTTTCTGGGATCTAACACTGAAGAAAGTTAACAACTCCACATAGCACAGCTCCAAGGAATACACTTTACATTGTTTTTGTGACTAGTACACTGTGCAGAAATTATCAGACCCTTTGCAGATGAAGAAAGCAAGGTCATTAGAGAGGATGACTTTTCCCAGTTACCAGGATTGTACCCCAATTTTCTAGATCATAATCTTTCTACTAACGACATTGTCTAATAAAAACACTAAAAAAGATGCTATCCTACTACATTAACTATGTGTAAGGCTCTGCATTTTAAGTAATTTTTATACATTTCCTCATTCCAAAACATGATGAATTAAATAAGGTAGATAAATAAGGCCTAGATAAATGTCGGGTTAGCAAAGTTATAAGAAAGAATTTAGTAGTTATAGAAAGTCTAAGGATGGCCAGGCACAGTGCTGCATGCTTGTCACTTCAGCTATTCTGGAGACTGAGGCAAAGATTGCAAGTTTGAGCCAGCCTGGGAAACTTAGTGAAACCTTGTCTCAATAGATAGGTAAATAGGTAGGTGGGTAGGTAGATAGGTAAGATAGATAAAATTAAAAGGCCTAGGTATATCTCAGTGGTAGAGCACCACTGGTTCAATCCCTAGTACCAAAAAAAAAAAAGGTCTAAATGAAGTGCAATAGGTCTGACTTCATGACTAACTCTATCATACAGCATCCAGTTCATGATCTTGCATTTTAGATCAATACCAATAGCAAGTCAAAAGTTGTTTCTCAAAGAAGACTAGGAAAATAACATTGCTTTATAATCCTATTGTCTTTGTTGTGATTCTCCTGTTAGGACTAGCTTCATATACATTCTGATCTGCCACAGTTACTACAGGAACTGTTGAATATTCTGAACCAGAAGAGAAAAATAGAAGCAGTCCATTTGGAGAGTCATATCTTACTGTGGTCTCCTTACAAAGGTGATAGCTTTGGGAGTCACCTGCTAAAATTGTTCTAAACAGGACACCCAATATCCAAACAGACTCACCATGTACCATGCCTGTACCATGACACAGTATTCAGTAACATGTTTCCTGTTGAAAAATACAAAAACCTAATACTCCTCAGACCCTTGGAGCTCCACAAGCTTTACGTAAGTTATTTTGCAATATCCTTGATTCAGGTGTCTTACCAGAATAACTGGTAAACCTGCTGCTTCCTGACCTCTGGGCTCTATCAGCATGTCATCAGGGTAGGCATTACTAGTATAGAGTGATTATTTTGTTACAGGTCTTTGTAGTCTAGATTGTGGCACAGTCTGAACTGATGTGATGTATCCCTGAAACAAAATGGCAACTGTTTATTGCTTATCCTGTCAGGTTAAGAAAATATTTCTGGTAATCTCCACTTACTGAAATTGATTTTAAAAAAAGAAAGAAACAAAAAACAAAACCCACCTTGTTTGGCTCCAGAGAGACTGTTCCTTTCTGGACTGGCCAATTCTTAGTGACAACGAAGTCCAGCCTAGATCATGTCTTTGATGTAAAAACTAACAATCCAGAGTGATAACTCCTTTACCTTGCCCATGAATTTCTGGAGACAATATTTCTCCACCTTAACCATCCTGCAGCCAGAAACCAGGCTAATAGGGACAACCCTATAGTGTAGTGCCAGCCAAAACTATTCACGATAGTGAATCATCAACTGTTTATCCTGCCCTGACTTACCTTTCCTGCCCAATCCCCAATAAAGGCTTTTCTTTCCATGCTCTCTTGTCTTCTCCCTCCTGGTGTTTTTCCACATGGCTCTTCCTGGCACTTGTCTCTGTCTCTAGGACCCATGAGCATAATAAACTTTGCATTCCTAAGCCTCTCCTCTGTCTCCTCTTGTGACCACATCTGACTGAACATCACATAAAAGAATATTTAAACAAATACACTAGCAGAATAGCTGCCCACCATGTACAGGAGCCTTGTAAGTTTGCTTCAATAATAAAACTCTGAATGGATGAACACTGTCAGGTTTGGTCAGGGTCCAAGATGCCCAAATAAGGAAGCTGGTCAGTGGAGCTGCAAGCCAGATGTGACGTCACTAGTGGACATGCCTCCTGTCAATCAGCGAGTTTTCCTGACCCATCAGGAAGGACTATGGCCTTCTCTTCCTGTACCCAAGCCCTCCCCTTCCTGACCGGGTTTTCTTGAAATTCTCTGTG